>CM070668.1:5122500-5722500 GCA_036346575.1 Dendrocalamus sinicus
TTCAGTTTTTCATTTCTTGAATCACAGGGAATACAGAGGAGTCTCGATACCCCGACTTGATACAAAAGAACAAGATAAAGGATTAAAATCTCTCAAACCCTTTCCAACCTCTCAATCCTCAACCATGGATGCTTGGAAGGGATGAACTCTCTCTATTCTATCTAGAACACATCGTAGAGGACAGAGGGAGCACTACTCTGCCACTACTACCCACTCTCAACAACTAAAGTCTAAAGCCAAAGCAAGCCACCAAAGCTTCTTTTGACTCTAAAACCCTAATCCTCACACAAATGCTCAAGGAGGACATGGAGCCCCTCCTCTCCTTTTATAGCGCTTGGCTAACGGGTCTCCGCCCCGTTACGCCCGCTACATCCAACGGAGCCCACTCCCGCTTGTGCAGCCTTGCGAATTTCCCGATTCGCCCCTCCTGCACCTTCCGGGAAGCTTCCGCGCTCCTTGCCTCGCACGCCTCGCAACCACCTCGAGTCCACGTCGTCTTCGACACATCCCGACCGTTCTGACCTCAGCGCCTAGTCCGGTCCACCGTGTCTCGCCACGACTCCAACTCGACGTCCTGCAGTCACACAGACAAGAAACACATCAAATAGCACCGCTCGACACATGAAAGCGTAAACACCATTACACTTACCACATATGAAGTCCAAACCTGTCAAAACATTATAATAGCATCCTAAACCCAAATGACCAGGTTTGACCAAAGTCCGACCGAGCCCGATTGCGCCACGCAACGACTCGACTCCGAACCACTCAAACCAAACTCGACTGACCTAAACCCTTGTCAATTACTCATCACTCTCATGGAGACACGACCACATGGTCTCTCACCTTCATATTTTCTAGTTTGGCTTTTGGCTGTCTTGGCGATTACGCATCTCTCCAGCAGGCGCATCACGACGGCTGCAGTAACAAACGTACACGATGGGCAGATGTATCATTAGGCGACGTGCGTGACGGGTCCAGCAACATCCCGGCTGGTTCCACACAGGGAGGAGCGGCGTCAAGGATCGGAAAAATTCTAACAGGCCGAATAGATAAATGAACATATTATGGTGTTGTTTCACCATAGAAACTGCAAATCAGAACTCAGTAAGAATTCAAATTCACGACGTACGAGCTAGGATACCATAAATTAATATCAAGGTAAATTTTCAATCCTTGCAAGAATGCAGTCCAAAGCATACAACATGGGACACAGAATTGTCTCGGATAGACAATGTTATGTGAATAAAAGCACATCCTTGTAAAGTGCATGTGAGTCATATCGTTACATGAACAAAGGAAACTTAAAAAAACAACTGCTCTCATATATCGACAAGTAATCATCCACTCATTGCTATACTGAATATAGATACAGATACAAATATCACTATTACACTAAAAGAAATGCGGTCACACACAATGCTTTTACCCTGCTGAAAACTCTGAAATTGAGACAGTGGCCTTGGATGCAGAAGATGAACTTGTGGAGGACGTTTCACCTCGCACTCTACTAGTTGCATCAATAAAAGTGGGCCTTGTGGGCTGGATCTCTGGAGAATTTCTTGTCAACAACAACACAACTACCTCTGACATTGTTGGCCTTGAAGCAACGGCTGATTGAGTGCAGAGAAGGGCTATATCCATTATTCTTTTTACCTCTTCCGGCTTATATTCTTCTGGATCTAATGATTCGTCCACCAAGCGAATTAGGTTGCCATTTTCATATAGCTTCCAGGCCTGTACAACAAGCAGGCATGATCAAATGGCCATCTAGGTACCAGTAAGTGTGGGTACATAACAAAACCTTGATGCAGTCAAATACAAAATGATCATATGAACTACAAAAGCCGTTTCCTCAAATAAAAAAGGAACTATTCAAACTATTTAATGATCATATGAACTACTAAAGCCGTTTCCTCAAATAAAAAAGGAACTATTCAAACTATTTAATCCTGATCCTGATGAAGATTAATTCTGGAGGAACATTAAGATTAGGCGATGCTTGCTTGGCAAGAATTTTGTCAATTACCTGTCAAATCTTTACAACATACAGTGAAAAACAGCAAAGGCATTCGTATCACCAAGTTAGGGAGAAACGGAAATACAACCATAAGCACAAATCAAAGACTTGTAAAGTTGTACATGAAATATGCAAGTAATGTGGGGTAATGCATGCACCAAGAAAAGCCAAGTTTTCAGGAGATGGATGGATACCCATTCAAGTAGGTCTTGTGTTTGTGCTCCACCTTGTATCATTGATCTTCCGACCACTTATTATTTCCAAAATGACTACACCAAAGCTGTATGTGTCAGCCTTCTCTGATAGTTGGCCTTGGATTGCATACTCGGGAGCGGTGTAACCCCTGCTCAATAGTAAAATATAATCAGAAAAATAAGCTATGTGCCTAATGCAATATTTGCATGTTCAAACTTACAATGTTCCTGCAAATTTAGTGCTAAGATGACTATGATCATCAGGTAGGAGCCTTGCCAAACCAAAATCAGCTATCTTTGGCTGAAAGTCGTCATCAAAAAGAATTAGAAGAACGTTGCCAGGTTTAATGTCACGATGTATGATACAGACATGGAACTCTTGATGGAGATATGCAAGTCCACGAGCCATGCCAACAATGATGTTAAATCGCTGCTTCCAATTAAGGGTTCCATGTCTCTCACCTGTTATGCCAAAACGAGGCCATTGCAGAGAAGTGCAGGTCAGCACTGTCATCGTAAGCTAATTAACTGCATTTTTGAATATTAGCAAAGTAATTTCCCTCTCAAAATATATACAACCATGGACTAGTTTTAGTCTAGCAATAGAGGTGTGAATGTAAGATGAAATTCAAATTTATGGAACCTTCTAGAGCAATCAAATGGGAAATATGAAATATCAGATGTGCCATACAAAAAAAATTTCCCAATGTCCAAGAAGTGCACAAAAAAAGTTAAGCAAATAAAAGAGCAAGGAGATCAGAGAAACATACCGAAGAGGAACTTGTCGAGGCTACCATTTGCCATGTATTCATAAACAAGCAGGCATTCGGAGCCCTTGCTAGAAGCCTAGAACAACAAAGAAGCCGGACAAGATTTCGACGATGAACATTGCTAATCAACTTCACCTCACTTTCAAAATCTGCTTTGGCCCTGCTAGTTTCCATTATCACAACCTTTTTCTGCAATGATTTTCCCATTTTTCAGCAAACCCTGTTAGAAATGGACTATTTTGAAGAATCATTTTGCAATAGAGTATAATCAAACAAAAGCAACACAATCGGTGAAAATGTTCTTATTATATTTCGTTATTCTGTATAATTTCATGTCGTCTGTAAATCTTATAGAGGTTTAAACATTTGAAGATCACCATACCTTAAATACATCTCCAAAACCTCCTTCTCCAAGTTTATTGTTCTCACTGAAATTATTGGTTGCAGCCTTAAGATCGTGATAGTAAAAACTTGTTGGACCCTGCAGTTCTGTTGCTCCAAGTATATCTCCTAAAAGAAAATACAGTCAGACGAGGAAGCACCAAAGCAAAGATAAAGTGGTTGATTTTTGTTCCAATTCACTTTCTATGAAAAAATGTAATATGCAAAATATGGTCATAATTCCCTTTTTATTTTTTAAACATGGAGTTAATCATACCAGCAAATGCAAAAGTAACAACCAGGGAAAAATATTTCAGCGTGGAAAAAAATTCGGGACCAGACGAAAGGGACGAAATTACCGAAATTTCGGAATTTCGTCGAAATTTCGGACGAAAATTTTTGAAATCCGTTTGGATACTGCACCGAAACGTGAACGAAATCTCAACGAAAACTGACCGAAATCTGAACGAAAACTGACTGAATTTTGACCGAAAAAATGCCGAAATATGGATGAAATTTCGGCTGCAGACCAGTTTTGTAAATGATTGATTAAATAATCCTCAGTTTTGTAAATTTCGGCTGAACAGGATTAAATAATCTCATGCAAAAGAAGTTATGTTTATACAAAAGCATATATACGTTTCAAACTGATGTCACTGCATATTTTCCTCCAAATTAACGGCAAGTAAACCTTCTACAGAATTGATTATTCGTTTGCATAGGTACAGCAATAGCAATAGAAAGAAATTAGTGATCACAGAATATAAAACATCCATGTAATTTGGCTGCAGGGTGGAGGAAATATTTCAGGTTTACATCAAACACAACAAGGCATAGTTACACACTTGAATGGCCCAACCGCCCAACTTCATGGATAATAAGAACCAGAATGCACAGGGAAAAAAGTTGTCTACAACAGAGAATGGCAAGAACCTCATGGATAATCAGAACAGAGTACAACATAAACAACCATTAATGACCTGAACATAGAGATAATTGCAACTCTGAGATCAGATAATTTTAATGGTCTTTGTTGGGATAGGGGCCCTTAGGCCTGATCGAAATGTCCTGGACCCAAGTGGCGCAACAGTACCATGACGGCAGCCGCACGTAAGGGCAGCGCATATTTTTGCTGGATATTCAAACAGGAAAGTTGCATTAGAAACCATATTACCCTTTCTTGTGCAGAAATCAGTCCCAATTTTTCATAGCTTGACACATCCTAAAGCAGGGAGTAGATAAGATACAAAGTAAGTAGTTAACAAACAAAAAAAAACTCAAAACTATTTGATTCTACAACAATAATGAAAAGCTGTTCTCCCCTTTTTTTGTTTTGATATGATCTTTTTGCCATGTGATTGCTGAAGTGCTAGTGTTTTTATCTGCAATATTAGCAAATGACATATCAGTATGTTCCTTTCACTTGTTTAACTTTTAGTTTCCATTAAGCACTACTCCATATGCTTTTATATTGTACTACTGATTATTGAAATTTGGAATCTGTACTAACTGAAAGTCTGAAACAAACTATTGCTTATGTTACTCTAAAAAGATGGCCATTAGTAGTATTCTGGTCTTTAATGTTGGCTGATTGTGTTTACTGTTAATTTGGTGGGTGACTGCTGTAAAATCAGGATTTATTGGCAACTGAGTTGGTTTGTTAAGGGTGTCATATAAAGTTCTGCTCTGTCCCATGTTTCATCCCTTTCACCAAGATTAGCCAAATATGTGAACTGGCTAATCAAATATATCCCTTTGCATTTCTCGGATTGAATTTTCATTTGAGCGACAATATATATGCCATGAATCATGCATAATAAATTCTTTGATGTTGTGGTTGGAGCAGGAAATTCAAACAACATTGCGTGAGGAAATCAAAAGTGCTTGCGAATATCGTCCATTTGAGAAGTGTGATTACATTGCAAGGATTGCTAATGAGATTTGTTGCAAAAAGCTGGAGTATGTAATTGAGAAGTTGGATGCTATGCAACAGAACATTGAGCAAAGCACTAATGGAGTTTAGCAAGCTAGCTACCTACTATCTACTGGTGAGTACCAAAACATCCTGTGGTTTCCCTTGAAGCCATCATAAAGGAGTATAAACGTAATGTAAAGGAGTATAAATTGCAATGTCCTTTGTAGGACAGATATTTCTAATCTGGTGGTACTTAGTGCTGCACATGCAATTTGTTTCCTATATATCAAAACATTATCACTATTTCAGACCCTTCAACCGTGTTTCCACTTAAATGGGTTTGAAGTTATTTTGTAGTGCTGACACCCTTGCAAAGGCAGTCTTATTTACTTACAAAGGCAACCAGCACAGTGTTCAACTCTACATGACTTCCAATCTATTGGGAAGTTTTTTCTATATGGACATACCTCATGAGAGTTCTTTAAATTCTATTTTGTCATTCATTACCAAAAAAGCACGTCAACAAACAACAATAACAGACATCAAGTGTTACCTTATTTTTATTCTTTGGTCCTCAAGTTTGCGCTCCTCAAGTTTTCAGCACACTGCCCAAAAGAATGACAAAGAATACCAACAAAATTAAATAAATAACAGTCGTAGCAACTGGCATTACAAAGAATGTAAGAAAAAATCTAATTAATATAGGTAATATTGTTGTCGTGAAAGAATAACTAACCATTGGCATAAGTTAATTAATAGAGGCTTGCGACGGCTTTTTTCCTTTTCTTTGACCGGCGAGCACATTGCTCCTCAGTGTCCGTCTCCTGGGTGTTCTCTATGTCTTGGGTGGCATCTCCTCCACTTCCATCATTGTCGTCACTCTTGGATGAGGTCTCCTCAAATTCCTCATGTTCACCGTCGTCATCACTTTCCGTAAATTCCTCCTCATCATCCACCACTACCCTCTTTCCTTTTTTTACATTTTCCTTTCTTCCATGATGAGAGCGCTTCCTCTTTGAGTTTTGACGACGTATTTCATCAAGAATGACCTGAGATGGGCGACCACCCTCATCCAAAATCGGGTTTGATTCACTCATTGACTTATTAAGCCAATCCATAATTGGGTTTGCTTGATCATATACTGCAGTATCCATCATTATTGCACATGGATCAATGTCCTTCTCTTCATGTTCACTCTCGTTTTGTTGGATGATTAACTTTAAATTGTAATGAACATAGACTAGCTTGTGCAATTTCTCATAACCAAGCCGATTTCTCACTTTGGTATGAACCAATGCAAACATGCTCCAATTACGCTCACACCCGCTAGATGACACACATTGTGACACAATTCGCATGGCATACTTCTGTAAGAGTTTTACTTCTCCTCCATACTGGAACCACCAAGCCGCTAAATGAAAGCACTACAAGTCAGTAAAGAGAACTATTTCTCAATGTTCAATAATCAAAATGAGTTCACTTACTTGGCCTAACTCTAGATGCTCCAAGACGCGCCATCGCTCCATCAAACTTCCCTCTGTTAGCGCGAAAGAACTCGAATTGAGCCATTGCCTCCACTGCAACCTCATGTGACTCTGTCATTCTCCCTAATACATCTGTTAATGCTTCGACATATTGGGCATTGTTGCTAAGGTTCAACTTGTAATGCCCTTCAGGATCAAGAGCAGTAGCTATATGATAAATGAAAGAAAACAATTATTTAAATGCATGGCAATTATCTAATTTACAATTTCATATTATTATTCTGTCATTACCTGCAAGCATCATTGTGTCGTGACATAAATAGCTGACTCTAGGGGCCACCTTACTCATGTATACATCCAATTCCAGCGTTCCCGGACCAAGATGGGCTTCTATTGCATTCATCGCATTCATCATCCTTGGCATGAAACTAGAAATTGTTCCAAATTTTTGTTGGTCAGCATGTCGTAATACAGAATATAATGGCCCAACTGCATCTAACACCCACTTGAGTTTGCTCCACCAAGTAGTACTTGTTAATTTTTTTCTACATAAGCATAGTCAGGATCATTTTTCCAATCGTTGTCCTTCCATTCTTCCGACACCATCCACTATCGAAACTTATCTTTCCTATCCCAGAAACTCTGAAGGAAGATGAAAACAGTTCCAAAGCGGGTGGCGTTGGGTCAAATCAATTCCCCGCCAATCTTCTTCTTCATCTCATCATGCAACCTATTGTGGTTGTAGAAGAATCTACAAATCCGTTTGGCACTTATTACTACCTGTGCAACCTCCGAAAATTTACCAATGTCCTTCAACATAAGATTAACAGTGTGAGCTGCACATGGCTGCCAAAAAATATGGGGGTACTCGCTGATGAGTTGGGCACATGCTTTCTTGTAATTTGATCCATTGTCTGTGACTATTTGCACAACTGACTTGTGCCCAATCTCATCAACAACCACCCGCTTGATCTCTGCGAACAAAAAATCTACATGGAAAAAGAAGATAACATAAATCAAAGCGCATGACAATGAATGAAAAATAGAATTAGTAGTAGCTTTCTCAGCACTTGCATTTTGGATTTGACCCGTTGCATTGATGGACTTATGGAAGAACATATTCTCATTGCAATACACCATGAAATTGATGATGCACATTGTGGTAGGTCCTGTCCATGAGTCGCACATGACAGTTACACCATACTGATCCCAGTCTTTCTTGTATTTCTCAACATACAACTCCATTTCCTTATAGTAGGCTAGCAAGTATGTCCTATCAATTTCACTCCCTTTAGGAATGTGCGCCACTGGACCTAGATCTCGAGTCACCTTTAATGCTGCTCGAAAATAAGGGCAATTGGCCTTCCGCCCAGGAATATCATTGGCATGAAACCATTTGGCCCAAGCTTGGCCAAGTTTTTCTTTGGATCCCTTATTCATCGCAATGTCAATTCTAGGCTGGTTGGGTCCTCTACCATGTGCCAAGTCTGAATCAAATGATCTGCCACCACTACCACTAGCCCTAGCCTTGCTAAACATGGCGGCAATCCTTCCACTAGGTCTACTGCCAATACTACTACCAACACCACTACCACTGCCACTGCCACTACCACTGCCATGTTCGAATGTACCACCCCTCCTCTCCACTGCTTGCCGAAACTGAAGATCTCTTAATGATCTCGCCAATGCCAATTGTATTTCGCCCTCTTCGTCACTAGGCACATCAATTACATCATTTTGCTCTATGTTCTCTATAAGCTCACGTTCAAATCTAAGGCTGCGCTCTTTTCCTTCTCTTCTCTTTTGCTTCCCACTAATCCGGGTCTTCCTCATAGCATCACGCACTTCTCGCGGCACACGTTCACAAGCTCGCACTTCACCTATCACCCCAGCCAAATGCTCCCTTAGCCGGGTTGCACCTCCACCATGCTTTGTCCATGTGCAGTACTTACATGTGAAGCCTTGGGTGCCAACTCTGCTGCCATGATTCCACACATTATTAATATCTCCGATGTTCAAATGTCCTGCATTTCCGAAGAATATCGCCATTGACAATACTATTACAATGTTGCTCTGTAATATTTTGAATTATATACTAATGTGTTTTTATATCCTGCACAGCCACTGCAATCCATATACTTCCTCAAAAAAAATTACACCCTCCCATAAACAAAAGGATGATTTAGTTCTATAAAAAAAGAACAAGGAATTATGTGATGTATTCATTTATGATGATGTTTAGCTTAGCAAACATTTAATAGAGTGCTTCTAGTGGAAGATATTGTCCAGAATTCCAGATTAGTACTACCTTCTGCACCAGTCGATGCCGGTGGAGCGTCAGCAAGCTCATCCACATGTGCAACAGCTCCCCTTCCAGTCCCGATTCCTACATCCCTGATGTAGGCACGCAGGAGGAGGAGGCGGAGGCGTACGACATCGCGGCGATCAAGTTCTGCGGCCTCAACGCCGTCACCAACTTCGACATGAGCCCCTACGACGTCAAGAGCATCCTTGAGAGCAGCGCGCTCCCCATCCGTACCGCCGCCAAGCGCCTCAGGGAGGCCGAGGCCGCGTTATCCGCACAGCACGCCGGTGTGGTCAGCTACGACATCGGCCGCATCGCCTCGCAGCTCGACGACAGTGCCCTCGCCTACGGCGCGCACTACCACCCGCCGCCGCTACCGCGTGGCGACCATCGCGTTCAGCCGCCACGGCGTCCTCCGCCGGCTGTACCACGTCGCACGCGCAGCCGCAGCGCGGGTGGTGCAAGCAGAGCGAGACCACGCGATGATCGCCGCTCACAGCTGCAGGAGCTCCACCGGCTAAACACGGGGCGGCGCCATCGCCGCGCGCATGACTTCTTCTCTCGCGCGAGCGATACGGCGGCACGGGCAGCATCGACAATTCCTCGCTCGAGCACAAGACCGGGTCAAACTCCGTCGTGTACGATGGGGTCGGGAGAGCAACGGCGCGCCGTGGCGGCTACATGATGCCGATAAGCGCGCGGCGCTACCACCACCGCGATGGTGAGCCACGATCAGGTGGTGCGGGGCCATGCAGGCGGCCCGGGGATTAGTGGTGGCAACACGAGGATCACGGCGACGGGAAGATGGGGTACGAGAACTTGCTGGTAAGTGCGGAGGCTTACGGTGGAGCCCTGAGGATGGCTTCTTGGACGGCGGCCTCGGCGCCGCCGCCGTCGGCCTTGACGAGCAGCAGCGACATGACCGGGGTCTGCCATGGCGCACAACTCTTCAGCTTCTGGAGCGGTACATAGGTTTGGTTAGCCAGCTAGGATGGGCTTCACGTCCGGTCAAACACTGGCATCACATAACACTTAGGGTTGATGAGATGACAGAGACCATTAAGTTGTTACTGTCGTGTTCTATTAATTAGTACGTAGTTCGAAGGTGTTCTTCTGAAGGGAGGCAATGGCTTTGTGAGAGTTGCTGTTATTTTGGGGTTCAAGTTCAGAAGAATATATGAGCCTGATCATTAACTGTTGAATTGATTACTAGAAGTAGAAATGGAGCTGCATACTCTTTTTAGCTTTTACTTTGGTTTTTGGCTTGTGCCAAACGTGAAAACGGATTATATAGTTTTTTAAATCTGAAATCGTGTATGTCATCTATGTTAACGCCTTCGTTGTTCACTGCTGTATCGAAAAGCACAGACAAAAACCATCAACCGCAGCTTAAAAAAACACTCCATAGCCTGCTTGTAAATTGGGAATGATTAGGGTCGATGACATGCATGATGATGCATCTTTATGACATGAAAACTAGCTAATTCTTGTGTAATTCCGTTCTTATGATTAAAGTAGGGTAATCAAGAAAAGTTAATTTACCAGCAAGTAATCAAGAAAAGTTAATTTACTAGCAATTCTCGATGCTACTGTTTTCTTCTTGATCTATGTTACTAGCAATTCGAAGCTGTCCGGATACGCCCTTGTCCCTCGCTGCGATCCCACCGCCTAACCGTGACGACCTCGCCGCCGCCCGAGCCCCCCCCCGCGGCAACGATGCCGGCAGCGGTACGGAGGCGTAGATCGCCGGCAGATTTGGTGGCGGTGGCGTCTGAGGCCACACCGGTGATGCATGGATGAGGTTGGGCAATTCAAGGGCTAGGCTGAGCCGAACAATGTACTCATCCAATTTACTTGATCCTGGGCTTTCTACTAGGCACCATAGGCCCAAATCTCAACTGGCTGCCGTCAAGTTGCCTTTTCCTTCTTTGCCTCACCAAACAATCTTCCTGCTACCTCAAAAGGCCAGCATCATGGTTCAGTGTGATCTGTCCCTTTCTGTCTCCTCCTCTATTAACATCTCACAGATGATTGGAAGGGAACAAATTTAAGGGTGTAGTACACAAAGGAAGAGGAAATATTGTTGTTGGTTAAACCTGCTCAATTAATCCTTTCGTGGAGCAGAGCACATATGGCAGCATGCAAAAGCTTGGTTTGACCAGGACACCTTTTCTTTTTGCCTTGACAGGTTGGTTAGCTGCTATGTCGTGGTTAGCGGGCTAGTATGTTTGAGCAGTTGAAGCTACACACACCACTCGCCTCCATTGGCCCCCTTGACAAGATAAAAATGAGGTAGTTAATTTTTCTTTTATGTTAATTAGATTATCCCAGCTAGACTGGATGAATTTGCAGTCATAAATATTGGCATTGAGATATGATCGAAATAGCCATCACTGGTAATGAAATGGACTGGCACTTTACCATCAAAGGTCCTTTTACAAATACTACAAATGTTTATCAGGCCCTGGCACTGCAGGAACTATGCAGTCTTAACTGACCAGAAAAGGTTTCACTATGAGGAAGAGGAACAAAGGACAACATACCAAAGATGCCACACAGTAGATGTTTTCGAGAATAGCTTCGGTTTCATTACACCACTGCGAACATTCCATAAAACGGCAAATTAGGTGCATGATGAATTGACATCACAACAAACCTTCCATATTGTTACCATTACAGTTTTGTCATCGAAGATAATAACTAGGAAATCTTGACGTATTTCATTTTATATTGTAGCTTGACATAGCATGTTTCTCCCAAGCGGACACACTTGGAAATTGATCGGTTTCGGTAAACAAGATTGTTGCTTTCACCACTCGATCTACCTTGGTCAGAGCCTTATAAATGATAGGACTTCAAAAATCCTGAGGTCGCACAACACGGGTTGCATATTTGTATATTACCTGCACAGCAATTGGTGACACACACGCGCGCGCACACACACACATCACAGCACAACTAACAATTTGAAATACACTAGGCAAGGGATTAATTGTCTGAATTCACCCCACTTTACAACCTTGATCGTCAGTCTCTAATATAAACCTAAAACTAAAATAATTATTCCAGATAAAGTGGGTATGGATTTTAGATCAGTTACATGTACTGATCAGACTCGTGTGATTTTTACTACTCACATAATTGCAATTGCTTAGAAATTTACAATGTTCTTTCAAAAACATAGAAACGATTTATACACACCATGTAAACTAGTACTACAACTACTACAGGTTATGTTAAAATGCCATATTCTCCCAACCTGAAATCAAGTGTGGACAAACATAAACATCCAAATGACTATATTAACCCCTTCGATCCCTTACTTGCTCTCTCTCAAACCTTGCCACCTTGAATACCATAAATACCCACTCATGCTGAAGCCAAAACCATTCATATCCTCTCCTCTCCTCCCAGGCTCTCGAGAAAGCATTGTCAAGCCATGAAAATGAGTATCAGAGACCAGCCAAAGGGTCACTTATGGCTGGTCCTAGCCGTGCTGATTGCAATTTTTGCAATGCTCGGTGAGGGAGCTACCAGCTTGTCACCATCTTCTCTTTCCTTATCACCAACATATGCTCCTGTTATTAAGGTGGTAGGGAAGGTGTACTGCTATAGATGCTTCAACACGGCACACCCACAAGAATCCCATGGGAAGGAGCACCTGAAAGGTGAGTATTTTGTTATTACCCCAGTTCTCCTGATCTAATCGTACTAATGCAATCAGTTTGGAAATATATCAATATTGCTTCTTGCTTAAACATCAGTTGTTGACATAAAAATGTACTGAAACATATCACACAGAAGGTCTATAGGAACAATTTGAGCTTTATGTTCTTTATTATATGTTCAAGTTACAAAAATCAGTCAATGGCTGTATAAGAAGAATGCGCAATTTCACTTTGCTTCCTGGAGGGGGCATTTTTGTGTTTTAGAAGCCCTATACATATTTATTCAGAACTCAAAACAACAAGTTGCTGACTAGACATGTCAAAAGGTAGACAAACGATGAAAGCATTTTAAGGGTGTGCATCTAAATCATGCACTGTGAACCAATTTGAAGTAAAGCACATTGGATAGAATAACTAACTTACAAGATGGATGATGTTTACTATTCATAATTCCCAAACGTCCTCCTGTGTTTCATACTTTTATTTCTTTTTTTCTCTTGCTCTGGTGCAAGAGCCACTGTCAAGGTCACATGTCAGGCGAATGACCAGGCACTAGTGGGATTTGGCTACACTAAAAGCAATGGCAAATACAGCGTGAGCATAGCGGGCTTGCCACTTGGCAGCACCTATGGGGCTGACTCATGTAAGGTGGAACTCCATGCAGCACCAGGAGGATCTGACTGCAATGTGCCAATTGAGTTAAATTTGTCTGGGCTCAGAGTTTACTCCAAGTCCAATGAGGAAGTGGTCCTCAAAGCCAACCAAACAATGGCATTTGCATCAAAGAAGACCTTCGGATGTTCGAACCCTCACATTCTATCACCGATGTATCCATACAATTCACCACCACTCCCCTATCAGTATCCCTCACCTCCATTCAGCTACAAGTTGCCACCGCTACCGTATCAATATTCACCGCCTCCTTTTAGCAAGTTTCCACGTCCATCATACCAGTATCCATCACCTCTGCAGAACTTCTACTCTTCGCCACCACCTTACCAGCAGTCCACACCTCGTTCCAGAGTAGGAAATTCGGCCTGAGCCAATGCAACTTTTGGTGTAATTCCAAACTACAGTCCAAATGAGATAAAATTTTGAAGTCCAAATGAGATAAAAATTTTACACACACCTTGCTTAAGATATCAGAAACCTATTTCAACCAAGAATCATAGAATTCATGTCAAAGATAAGATCTTTCGAAAAATAAGCAAGATTGCATTAAAACAGGGCAAAAACCGAAAAACAAAATATGATTTGCTCGTAGGTGAAAGATGGTGAACATGGTTCTAAATGTATTCCCACATGTAACATAAGAAAGAACACCTAAGGATTAGAGGCAAAAGCACTCGGATCAAGAAATCACCTAGAGATGCCAAAACTGACAAAACCATGCAACTTCAAGAATTTACCAAACCTGATGTCTAGATAGATGGAGATTGATTTCCATGATATATTTTCATCATTTACTCGTCTTTGGCATCCAACAAGATCAAGAAGAAGAGAGAGAAGATTAAAATCAACCAAATCGAGATCAAATTAACCAAAATAATAAGAATCTATGAGAAATGAACAAAATTGATATATTACTATCTAAGAATGAATATTTTACAGCCACTCCACCTAGAGGACAAGATAGCATATCACCCTAATGTTAGAACACTTAGCTTGAAAAAAACTAGGATGGTTGGATGATTAACTAGCAAATCTCCATCCTAACCTATTAAATAGATAAGACAACTGGCTCTATCTAATTCTAATGGATATTATCTACTTAGTACAAACGGAGGGAACCCGTTAACCCCATACAATATGAATTTTACTCACACATTACACTTATACATACTTTTCAAAGCACATAAACCCAAAACTGTTAAGTTCTTAACCTTTGATCTAACTTAATCTTCTCAGGTTCTTCTTGACCTAAACCGTTTTCCCAACTGAACCTCAAGCTGGTTGTCCCCATGTCATCAGACACCCTTTTACTTAGCACTACATGTTTATCAGATATATCATCATGCAGCTTCGTCAGCACTACTACTTGTGGCTTTCCATCATAAGCAGCCATTCTGTATGCTGCTAACTTGTTCCGTGTCAAATTGCTCCCAGGTTGTTGATGGCGCGTTGCTCGGGTTTATCATAGCAACAGCAAGGCAAATGTTCATTGTAGTGGCAAGTGTTGCATGATGCTGTGTTGAAGGTGCAGGAGAATCGCTTAGCATTTGCAGGGACTTGAGAAGCGTCTTCTCTAGTGTTCTGCCACTTAGGTATTTGTAAGATTTGTAATGCTGTTGAAGATTGATGAAGTTTTGATAGCACATGATTGTATTTCTAGGGTGATGTTCTCAGGATTGATGTACAGAATATTTGTTCGATAACTTCGTCAATGTGAATAAAATGTGGTTATTTCAATTATGATTAGTGACGACTAATTTTGTTGTTTCGCAAGTTCACTGCATATACTTTCCCTAACGAAGCTATTCTTTTTATTCAGTCCATGACTTTGAACTCAATACTATTTGCTCAACAAAACGACAGTTAATTACTTTAATTTGACGAATGCAACTATATTGTGAACAATAAATGGTGAACATGGCCAAATCAAAACCAAATGCTCTCATTCATCTTGGCAAGCTTATTTCGGGCCTACCAGTTTCCTGTTGGCATGCTGCAACGACACTATTGGGGCTCTGGTTTAGGTGAAAGCTGAGCTGATTACAGGGCAGATTAAACGTGAACTCAAAAGCACATGAACAGAGAAGTTGCAACAGAAACAAGAAGCTGGACAGCCGAGTTATCTACATATATCATTTATTGCAGAAAATTTTTATTCACATTGATGTAACATCTTGGAAGTTCAGGTAAAACGTATTTCAAGGTTAACAACATATGTAAGAATTCAACAAACAATTTGGCAGTCATGTACATGCCTTTTGCCATTGCAAGCAATGATGCATGGCATGGTAATTTTCTTTGCAAAATGCATCAATAACTGTGTTGCTCGGTAATGTAACATCGTGCAGCTGAGATCCTAGCTATACTTAGTTACTCACACTCCAAACCAGTTAGTTACTGAATGGAAATTTGCACATTCTTACATCTGGTGCCTATTTAAACACAAAATTTGAGAAAAGACTCTCCTAACTTCTAAATCGACATCTCTCACCATGTCAGATTCTGTTCTCCATGCTATGTGCTCATCAGGCCTAACCAAAATTACACTTTTCCTAGTTATCTGACACATCTCCCACCATGAATTAGCAGATGCTCTAGGTATTTCCTCAACATTGACATAGTTTGTGCAAGGTACCAACTCAGATCTGATCCCTTTCACTTCCGCATCAACTGAACCTTGTGGCCATATAACACATACTTTGGCTAATAACTTAAGTTCATCTGCTATCTTCAGCATAGCACGGGCAAGCTCATAAGACTCTTTCAGTGGTGCAATAATGAGAACAAATTCAAGTTTATCTCCACTTACTAGGTCCATTGTTGAGAACACACCCTGTAAGAGATCATCGCTGTCACAATTTGCACAAAAATAGAGGAATGGCTAAGAATGCATATATCAATTAGGTGTCCAAGGGGCAAACCTTACTCGAAGTAGACAGTGCTCTCACTAGCAAGTGTGGTAGCCGTGAACCAACCTTAGCAGATGGGATGTACTCTCTTGATGACCTCTTAGAATGCTTCCGTTTTTCTGCTTGCTGAGTGGTTTAAGAACAATCTTTAGCAACTAGGGCTCCTTTTTCATAGCTGAAAGTGGTGAAATTAGACATACATAAGAAACTTTGCATATTTTATTACACTTATTGAGAACACATCATTATTTTTAGAGGTCTGTATGTCCCATCAACTAAACCGAAGAAAAGAAGAGAGAAACTGGAGTTCTTTTGAAGAATGATTCGCCGTAATGAGGCTAACCAGAAGCCAAGATCCTCTGCAGGGAACTGCAGCTGTAGACTTTGTCCTTCATCAAGAATACTTCTCAATCTTGCTAGTCTCAAGGATCTAATGGGGTTTTTCTCATTCAAAATGTAGTCTGAGACTTGTGCCCGACCAATTGAAAACAATCCTTCCAAAACTACCTTCTGTAAATTTCTTGGAATGGCTGATCCTAGGCTGCTGTTGATTACTCGATGCACTGACAAATACATGCAAAGGGTACATACAATGAGATAAAGACATGGGGCAAGTTACAATGTACTTCACATTCAACAGTGACTTAAGCACAGTTGTACATGTTGTCAATATTTACTTCGAAAAAGAAAAGAACAAAAAAGAGTTTACAGACCCTCTTACAGGAGCAGGACATTTTACCTGAGTTTGCAACAGTTGGATCAAGACCAAGGGTAGCAGGAATAGACGTTGCTGCTTTGAAGTTTTCCACACTAAGTTCTGTATTGAAAATGGCAACCTGCAATGAGCAAGCATACATATTTTCATTAATTTTGTAAAGGAGATATTAAAATTGAACGGACAGAAAGCCTGCAAGAAGAATCTAACGGGTCGGCGCTCTGATTCATAAGTTTGTATTATTGATGGTGCAGCAACACCATTCAGCAGTAAACACAATTTCCAAGCCAAATTATGTGCATCTTGAACTCCAGTGTTCATTCCTGCAAAAAGAAATCAGCAAATGCACATTTCTCTATACCTTTGAACTTCAGATGCATAATAAAGAAACTCAACATGTATTTCAGTATCAAAATTGAAAACAAACCACCAACCAAAACCGCCGACAGGAGGAAAATGGTGAGCAGCATCACCAACAAGGATTATACGATTGTTGCAGCCAATGTACTTCTCTGCAACTTCAGCATGCATCACCCATGGTTTTATGTCTAAAACCTGAACATCTGCTGGCTTCCATCCAACCAATTTGACAATAATTTGCTCGCATACCTAGAATCACAAATGAAAAGCATACAAACAAATTAAGCAGGGATGTAAATATAGCCATAAAACTTACTCTGTAGAATCACATATGTATAACATATTCAATACTAAGGATAGCAATAGCAGGAAAACAGGAAGTTCTTTCAGGAATATGGCAGAAAGTATTTCAGAAATACAAACCTATAGATAGATGAGCCCAGAAAATAAAATTTAGTAGATGTACACAAGTGATGAGGCGAAAATGCTGATGAATTAAAATCGAGAAAAATATTCAACTGAAATCACCTTAGCGTTGAAATCTTCAAACATCCGCTGAGGAGGATAAAATGGAATTTGGAAATAAAATAGTATATAAAATTAACTGATAGACAATGCACTAAGAAATTTCACACCAATCGTCCTATTTCTTACATCATAAAAGGCATAATAAGCACGAAATTCTGCTAATTTGAAATACCTGCAATACAAATTCCCCATGCTCCAGGTCATGTGCAACCAGCACACCAATTGTATCAGGGTTGAAAATAAAGAAGAGCATTCCAGGCCTCTCACTGGACAAATACTTTCCAAGATCTCTGCTCAGAAAATGCACGCTGACCAGTTGCTGCAAGTCCCTTTCTCCTTTCATAGATATACCAGCCATTTTGCGCACTGTGCTTCTAGCACCATCTACCCGTAGAAGAAGGCCACAGTGAAGCTTTCTCTCCAGTACCCTCCCCCCATTATTAAATGACGCTCCAATCAAAATGCCTTCGTCAGTTAGTTGAATAGAACTACACTCATGTCCCATCAATATCTTGTTTTCCAGCACCAAATCTTTAGTGGAGCTTCAAATCTCATCAGGAAAACATGTCTGGAAGCCAATGCCTTCCAGCTTCTTGAGTAGCAAATCCACTAACTTGTACTGTGAGAAGTGTGCAACTGGTATATGACTAATGACCTTATCAAAATCTGCACAAAACAATCGTCAGCCAATCGATCTACGTAGAGAGGTGCAAAAGATCACACGCTTGACATGAAAAGAAGTAAACCGACCTTCCTGCTTCATGTGATCAACTGAACCAAGAATGGGACCGGAGAGTGAAGTACAATACACGAACTTCCTCCACAAATCCACCGGTGGCTGAGACCTCTCAATGTCCCCGGCCAAGCCGTCCAATTTGCGGAAGATCTGTCAATACTACCCCTCCTATTAAACCACTATCCAAAGTACAAAACACTAAAGCTGAAAATGGCAACGTTAGAATGCACTTAACAGTAAACACACCTCCATACTGCGGTTGTTGATGAAATGCGCTCAGGGGTGACGAGTAAACTCCATACTTTTTTCTATAACAGTGCACTTGATGCCTGCAAGATTTCAATAAAACGAACAACCGCATCAATGGTAGCCGAACTAGATAATAACTTCCACAAGTTCCTGTGAAATTTAATCAATTGAGCTCCGATCCACTAAGCACCTAATTAGTACTCCACACCTCACTCAAAGTGGACCTCTTTAGCCAAATTTGCGCGGTTTTTATTTCGGAGTGGCCATTTCATTCGTGCAGTTATTCTCACGAATCTCAGATAGCTCAGCTCAATGCTACCGCCCAGAAGCGCGAATTGGAACAGCGATGTGGGTATTTGCGGCGCTTACTGAATTTGGTGAGGAGGAACGAAAGGACAAGCCCGACGGGGCCGGCTCCGACAATGACCATCGGCAGATGCGGCGGCACGCTGCCTCCGCCGCCGGCGAGGGACGAGAAGAGCAGGCGCTGGAGGCGCCGGCGGCGCCACCAGATGATGCCCCAGTCCATGGAGAAGAGGCGCCAGCCTCCACCGCCAGCGATCGACGGCATCGCGGTCAGCTGGGCCTCGGCGGTGGGCGTATCAGCTACTACTGAGGAGTTCTGAAAGTCACTAAAGGTTCTCTTGTTGTGATGAAGGGTGATATGAAAGCTGCCAACTTATATCATCTACAAGGCACTACAATTTCAGGTAATGCTACTGTTGCCTCAAGTAAATTATCTTATTCTTATGCAACTAATCTTTGGCATATGCGCCTGGGGCATATGAGTGAAGCTGGAATGATGAATTATGCAAAAGAGGATATATTGATGGTCAAAGCATCGACAAGTTGAAGTTTTGTGAACATTGTGTCTTCGGCAAGCAAAAGAGGGTGCAATTCAGTACTGCGACTCACTCTACAAAAGATATATTGGATTATGTTCACTTTGATTTGTGGGGAGAATCCCGCGTTCCGTCACTTGGAGGTGCAAGCTACATGTTGACCATCATTGATGATTACTAAAGAAAAGTTTGGGCATATTTTGTCAAGTACAAATCAGATGTATTCAGAACATTCAAGGAGTGGAAGATTATGATTGAAAGACAAATTGGCAAGCATGTCAAGAAGCTACGTACCGATAATGGTTTGGAGTTCTGTTTTGGAGAACTTGAAGCTTTATGCAAGTCAGAAGATATTGTGAGACATTATACCGTTCCAGGCTGTCCTCAACAAAACGGTGTAGCCGAACGCATGAACAGAACCATCATGGAGAATGTACGTTGCATGTTATCAAATTCTAGATTATCTAATAGTTTTTGGGCTGAAGCCGCTTTCACTGCTTGTTATTTGATTAATCGATTACCAAATTTGGCTATTGATAAGAAGACTCCAATTGAGGTATGGTCTGGCTCTCCAGCAGATTATTCAAACCTAAGAATATTTGACTGTCCTGCTTATGCTCATATTAACAATGGTAAATTAGAGCCTAGAGTAGTTAAGTGCATTTTCCTTGGTCATATAACTGGTGTGAAAGGATATAAATTATGGAATCCTGAAACTAGAAAGGTGGTTATTAGCAGAAGTGTTACTTTTGATGAGTCTGCTATATATGTTGCATGATAAACCATCTACTGATGTTCCCGTTGAGAAGCAATCAAGCGTGCAGGTGAAGCATGTTATTGATTCAGGATCTACACCAAAAGTCGACAAGGAAAATATTTCAGAAGCACCTATGGTTGAGCCGCCAACACATCGTTCCATTGCAGTTGATAGACAGAGGAGGAATATTCAGCCTCCTAAGAGATTGATTGAAGAAGCTAATATTGCGGCTTATTGTTTAAATGTGGCAGAAGAAATTGAAGGTATTGCAGAACCTTCATCTTATTCAGCGGCTATCTCTTCTAGTGATTCAGAAAGATGGATGACTGCCATGAATGATAAGATGGAATCTATTGACAAGAACGACACTTGGGAGCTGGTCAAGTTGCCAATTGAGAAGAAACCTATTCGCTGCAAATGGATCTTCAAGAAGAAAGAAGGAGTTTCACCAACCGAAGAGGTTAGGTACAAAGCAAGGCTAGTTGCAAAAGGATACAATCAAATTCCAGGTATTGATTTTACAGATGTCTTTTCTCCTATTGTGAAGCATAGTTCTATTCGCACTTTACTCAGTATTATGGCTATGCATGATTATGAGCTTGAACAATTGGATGTGAAAACTGCATTCTTACATGGGGAATTAGAAGAAGACATTTATATGGAGCAACCGGAAGGTTTCATTATTCCGGAAAAGGAGAATTTTATTTGCAAATTGAAGAAATCTCTTTATGGTTTGAAGCAATCACCTAGACAATGGTATAAGAGATTTGACTCCTTTATGATATCTCAGAATTTTAAAAGATCTAATTATGATAGCTGCGTTTACTTGAAGACTGTTAATGGTTTAGTTATTTATTTACTCCTATATGTTGATGATATGTTGATTGCTGCAAAAGACAAGGCTGAAATTTCAAAGTTAAAAGCACAATTAAATAGTGAATTTGAGATGAAAGATCTCGGTGCAGCAAAGAAAATTCTTGGTATGGAAATCATTAGAGACAGACAGTTTGGCAAATTATATCTAAGTCAAAAGGGATATATTGATAAAGTTCTTCGTCATTTCAACATGCTTAAGGCCAAACCTGTGAGTACTCCCTTAGCTGCACATTTCAGACTTTCTTCAGCTTCATGTCCACAAAACAAATGATGAAATTGAGTACATGTCTAAAGTTCCATATGCGAGTGCAGTTGGTTCACTTATGTATGCTATGGTATATTCTCGCCTCGATTTATCTCAATCATGAAGTGTGGTTAGTAAATACATGGCTAATCCTGGAAAAGAGCATTGGAAAGCAGTTCAATGGATTTTCAGATATTTGCGGGGCACATCTAATGCTTGTTTACAATTTGGGAAGACTAGAGATGGACTCGTTGGTTATGTGGATTCAGATTTTGCTGGAGATTTGGATAAAAGAAGATCTCTCACTGGTTATGTGTTCACTGTTAGAGGGTGTGCCGTTAGCTGGAAAGCAAGTTTGCAAGCTACCATTGCCTTGTCTAGTACAGAAGCTGAGTTTGCAAGCTACCATTGCCTTGTCTACTACAGAAGCTGAGTATATGGCAATTTCTGAAGCTTGTAAAGAAGCCATTTGGCTAAGAGGTTTATTCACTGAGCTTTGTGGAAGTATATCTTGCCCTAAAATATTTTGTGATAGTCAGAGTGCTATTTGTCTTATAAAAGATCAAATATTTCATGAGAGAACAAAGCACATTGATATCAGGTATCACTATATTCGAGGTGTCATTACTTAAGGTGATATTAAAGTCAGCAAGATAAGTACTTATGATAATCCAGCTGATATGTTGACAAAGCCAGTTCCTGCATCTAAGTGTGAGCTATGCTCAGACTTAGTTGGTATTACTCACTAGTCTTTTGGACTTTCGGCGCTCAAGGTATGGATGATAATTTTATTGGATGAAACTATGATATTCTTCGACTACTGGAGAGAATTCGGTTCAAGGTGGAGATTGTTAAAGTTGATCCGAATTCGTATCGTGTCCGTATAGGACACTTCATTGCTTTATGTCAGACGTGGCATGGAAGGTGCATGCACAGATGGTATCAAACGTGATGTCAATCTGTAGCAACCGATTCTGATTCGGTTTCCTCTCCGTGTGGGACTCTTTTGCCTTACGCTATAAATATATACCCCGGTAGCCCATAGGAAGAGCAAGCGCTCCATTGTAAACTCTCCATATTATAGTGATTTGCCTTTGAGCGTCCGTGATTTTTTCCCGCAAGGGTTTTCCATGTAAAAATTCGTGTCTCTTGTCTCTTTATTTTCTGTGCATTATTTGCAACAAAAAGGAACATCAAGCATGCATGGGCGACAACCATGCAAGCTGGCTACAAAGTAGCAACTGCCACGCATTTTTTGTAACGTAAGGCTTAATTTGCAACTCCAAACTAGAAGCTGAACTTGCATACATGGCATTCTTAGAACTGCTTGCATGCATGGACTGACGACTGTCTGTCAGAAAGAAGAGAACAATTAGAGAAGTAAAAAGTGAGCACGGGTGATCAGAAAATGCGGTCATAGACTTGGTTAGACCGTGACAGCGCTAGGGCTATGAGGTTTTGTATACACTCAGCACAGCAGCTGCGCGTGGTGAGAATGTGAGCCGTCTACGTATCTACGTGTAGTAGTCTTCAAATCAAACGGCTCAGTGAGCCTAGTCCCACAAAAGCTGCCCAAATCAACGCAAGTGTTTTCAGTGGGATTGCCTCCCTACTCAGCTACTCTTCCTCCTAACTTGCATCCATCTCTCTCTCTCTCTCTCTCGGTCATGCAGGCATGGTTAACTGCGAATGCGAAGTGAAGTAATTATGGGGTATTAATATACACAAGGTCATCTTTACAGTGTTTCCGAGGAGGCACGGGCGCTCCGTTGATTTCTCCTAGGCCAGTGCATGCTGCTTACTAGGGTTTGAATCATAGCCACGCCATGCATGCACCCTTTATTATTATCTTTTTACCTGCATGCAGTCCGGCCTCCACTAGCTGAACTTCGAAGGGAATTATATGGGGATATCGTGATCTAACGGCCGGGGGCTTCACGTGAGGTCCTTCCCTACGGCATTTTCTTCCCTGAACTTCGGCTTGCATCTCAAACTACCTAAACCAAGTTGCTATTTATAAAGTCACTTATAATGTTACTTTGATTTCTCCTAGGCCAGTGCATGCTGCTTATAATGTTTTGTTTCTAACTCACCGTCCTTCGATGGAAGTATACTACTGGCCGTAATGGTGCACTACTCCGTATTGTACTCCTAGCATATGCTCCGTCTGAAGTCTATATACGTACAAGACTACAAGCCATGAATGTAATGCAATTCATGTGCTCCCTTTTTTTTTGCAGGTATAATTGTATTTCTTCGTCTAAGTATGACTAAAAATGCTATAATTAAATACTTAGACTAAAAGATGAAGCCACGTCGTCTGTCCCCGATGGAGGCATCTCTTGTTCACTTGTTGGTATGCCGACATAGCTGCCACGTCAGTCAGTCTAATTTTATCCTATATTATTGCCAAGACATCAAATGGAGATTTCACCATGAACAAATTGTTCGTATGCTATGTGCAATTCTATGTTTAGACAAATAGAACTGTTCTTTTTTTCTCTCTTGAAAAAAGGAACTATTACGGTATACTTCTTACCAAAATACTAAATCGAACTTCAAACTTAATACTGTACTATAGTGACTTCTTCTGAATATTTATCAGTGATGGCCAAAATATTTACAATGAACTCATGCACACCTCTGCATGCATATAGTATTGCAAAACCATTTCTCCTGCCTTGCAGATACGAATAAAAGATACTCCTAAATAATTGAGATGCAGTTTTTTAAAAGAGAAAAATATCTCATCTTCTCCTGAAGAAGATTCTTGTTGGATAAGCACAAGAAAAAACGTTTGAAACTTGCTTCATTCATCCACTTTTGGGACTGCCCTTATGGCTGCAAGTTTTCAGAGAGGGATATCGATCGATCATCGAGAGCGAAGTGGCGAGCACGTGGGTTAGCTCTCGTATCATAGGACTAGGAGAAGTCATAAGAGACCCATCTATTGCATCCAAGACCCACACGTGTGAGTGTCCAGACTAGAGAGATCGACTTGAGTAGAAGAAAAGCACGCATGCTCGCACATGCGCTTTATCGTTCCAAGAGAAGATTGGGCAGTCAATAGTAGGCTGTAATCAGTGCGTGCACGTGAGAAGGGGTCACGTGAGAAGGGCAGCACCCCTCGATTTCGATATCATGTGTGTGTTTAATCTGCAAGAACAACTCATGCATATAAGTATACATGCATGATCGTTTTTTCATCAAATAGGTGTACCTACTTGTATTAGTCAACACTTGAATACTTGCTTCACGCCATTTCCATCACCAGTTACATATGAGGCGAGAAATAAAATATGCATACCCTGTGCCTAATTAGCAAGGTAGGAGTACTGCAAAAAAATAGTCAAACCTATTTGAAAATTAACATGGCTAGATTATTGTATATATATAGGTAAATTACTTACCTCTAGTAATAGTTTAAAATTTTTAAGTAAATTATAAAGCCAATGTTTGGAACAACGAATTTTACTGGAATTTTTCATGAAAAGAAACATCCATTCTATATATGAGCATGGACGTATCTTTCGTACGAACATTTGCAAGGTATACTCGTACTTGTTATGTGCAGTGACAGCATATGCTACATATTGGATTCCAACTCCCAACCCTAGATCGATATGCATTTTTGGCAAGCTTTGAATCATTGTCCCCAGTATCCACCTTATGATTAGACTACTAAGATGCTCATACGTTGCAACGAGTTCTAAAAAGATGATACATATCATCGAACATGATTCAAATCTTACAATGAACATTAAAATATGTAAAGAATGAATTAATTCTCATCAATAACAACATTTTTTAAATACAAGTCTAAATATATTCTTCTGTAAAACTACGAACAATAGCTCAACTCTACCATTTTCAGCTAAAATATACCCCTGATATGAAGAATGATATGACAAGTAAAATGGCAACTAAAGCAAGTAGAATAATTATGAAGTGGCTATGCATATTTGCATTCCATCGTGAAATATCATCTTGCAATCCCAAAATAAAAGCGAAATAGTTAAGTAGATTGCACTTATATATCTACATATCTAACCCCCTCTCTCCTCATTCTCCCCATTCGTTCTCACCTCTCCCCCCTCCACCAGTGGTGCGTAGTGGTGTGGCATCTGATGGCGGGTTATGGCGTTGCGGATGGCGGTATGGCGTCCAACAGAGGGTGGTGGTGCCACGGCCGGTGGCGGTAGCAGCGCAATAGGTGAGCAAGGTTAGGAGAAGGCCAATCTGCAGCAGGCGCGGCAGGAGACGGCCATCCGACATTTTCATCGCCTCCGGCCACTGGATCCACCGTCTTCCTCAACTTAGGGCATCGGATCCGATGATGACCTAGCCTACAACCGCTGGATCTAGCATCCCCAATGTCAGCACACCGAATCCCCCATCTCTGAGGCCGTCACTGCCTGATCGGCCATCCATGAGGTCAGCGCGGCCGGATCCGCTATTGTTGAGACCGCCACTTTGGATCTGCCCTCCCTAACCCCGCTGGCTTCATGGTTCTTCCTCACTTTTGGCGGTGTACATCTCGTCCGAGCTGGTGTACTTCATCTCCCTATTTGTCATCCGTGCCGGTGTACTCCACATCCCAATCGTTGACCTCAGAGGTGTATACTTCCGTTCCGTCGTCGTCCTTGGTGGTATACACCAAATCTCGTCTCTGCACCGGTGTGCTCCTCTTCTTTGTTGTTGAGTATCGCTCCGCCTCTCTCCTATTCTTCGTTGTCCTAGTGTAGCAGCAACATGGCAACACACAGAAGGAAGGAGTAGTAGAGGATTCGAGGGGAGAGAACAAATCAAAGAAAGTTGCTGCCTTGCTGTGTGTGAATGGTGCGAAAAGTGAGGTTGTTAAGCGAGAACGAGTGATAGAGCAGTTTAGGAGCTGTTAACATTCGCCCAAGTGTCCGCTCAAGCAAGAGAATACCGAAGATAAAGATATTCACACTACCAAGAGAGGTTAACCGAACTAGGCAGTTAGTAATTAGTAAAAAGATGATCATCCATATGAATAGGTAGGGACACCTCATGCTGTTTGTACCCCATCTAGCAGTTTGACGGTCAAAGTTTTAGGCGGAGGGGACGGAGGCAAGGAGTGCAATTACCAAGATAAAAACACACACATTATCTTAACCTCCACTTCTCCTTCCCCCATAAAGAGAGAAGAAAAAGCATTAGTTTTTCTGTACTACTGGCGCCTGATAGCAGGGAGAGAGAGACTACTCTTGTTAACAATTTGTCATGGAGGATCCTATGTGAGGTTTTTAGGGTTTCGCCCGTTTCTATATGCGTTTGGGTGAGGATGGACCTAGGAACGCAAAGATTTTATATGGCCGGAAGACAAGGGTTCATGTCCTCTTCTAGGGTGCAGGTAGCACATCCTCTCCTACCATGCATGAGAGGAACCATTTCATTTTCAGGCTTTTCTGCTTGTCCTTTTCTTTTGAACTAAAAGAGCTTCGTATTTACTTATATCAATCAAGGTATGAGTGCTTGCAATGTCTTTCGGTACCTGAAACTAGTATGAACAAATAATAGCTATATATTGTGCATCCGTAGTACCTTGCTTGTATGCTCCTATATGTTTTGGGGACGAAATGTATTGATCGATGAGGAGAGTTTTCATGAAATTTTAAATGAAGTTTTGTTCAAATTGAATCATTTGGCAGCATAATCTTATATGGTAGTGCTAGAAAAGTTCCTGCCGTAACCGGTACAATGTATTGATAAACCCTTTTCTGTTTCTTAAGATATATTGGATGTTATTTTTTTTCAAAAATGAAGCCCAATAGCAAAACACTATAGTCAAGTTTGCTTGATGTTTAATTAGTAAAACTAGGATTAGGGCAGACCTAAATCCCGATGTGGGGCTATTGTAAAGGAGACTAATTGGAAAAGGTGCATCAGTACATGATTGGAGTGTCTTTTTTAAAACCCCATGTATTGGTTGTGCTAATTAACCACCTAGTATTACTAGAATTACAACTATCTTCTATATATTTATAGAGCGGCTTTGATACCACTTGTAGGATCGTCGATGGCAATCAGAGAGGAGATGAATAATTGCAGTGCGCAGTGAAAACTTTTTCACCAGCCTACTGTCTTCTGATCATTTAACCACCGCATCGTGTGAAGAGCCAGCATGCAGTCAATAGATCAACTCCCCTCACGCAAAAACGTGGACGTCGCTTGCTTTTTCGAATGATGCAATGCAGCCACCGCACGCAACTGATCTTTATCCATCCATGAAAACGACACGGCCGTCCACAACCATCAGAAACATCAGCGAAGAAATCTTGGCTTAGGAAATAAAGCGGCGGCGGCGAGGAAACTCGATTAGATTTTTTTTTCTCCAAAAGCTCGCAGCCGCCCTCTAAAAGCAGCGTACGGCCAAAAATTCTTTTTTTCGCTCAATCCCCCTGCCGCACCAGCGTATTTTCTTTTATACAGTCGATTCTCTCATATTCAATCTCTACTCAAAATCCTAATCTAACTCCAACTAGATCTGGACCTTTTTACCTTTAGCATCATCGTCATCATGATCGTCATCGTCGCAACTCTTATATTCCATATCGCTCAAATCAAGACGCTCAATAGCCGATATGATCTTTTCAGCAAACTTACGATGGAAATTGTCACTCTTGGTGTTGTTGTTCTTGGATGGCCGGCGACGATAATTCTTGTCTTCCTTGATCACCTTCCCTTTTAGTTTGAAACAATCCATCTTAATGTGGCCTGGCTCGCCACACTCATAGCATTTGATCGGACCTGACACGCCACCTCGCTTCTTCATCCTCACATTGTTGAGTGCCTTGTATGCTCGTGAGGAGATCAACACCAAGTCCTCTTCAGGAAGTTGCTCAAACTGTTCCTCTGAAAAAGAAGATAAGGCAGACAAAGAAACACAAGACAAAGCATTCGACGAAGTCGCCTGCACGGGGTTAGTCACAAGTGCTAAAGATGAAAATTTATTAATCTTAGATGACAAAGCTTCCATCTCATAGGCTTTCAATCTAGAATAAAGATCATCCATGGTTAAAATATCTAAATTAACAGTTTGATTAATAGTTGTGACAACCATCAACCACTCAGAACATAAAGATCTCAAAATTTTAGTTGCATTATCTTCATCAGCAGGAATAACACCAACACCGCGCAGATCACTAAATATTTTCTCAAAATGAGCAAAGAGATAATCAATTGATTCACCAGATTTCATAGCAAAATCAGAATATTCTTTTTGATAAAAATTTTTACGCACCTTCTTGATTTTAGTGGTTCCTTCATGATAATCGCAAAGAGTTTTTCAAATTAAATGGGCAGAATTAATATGAGCTACATGATCAAATTCTTTGCGAGAAATCCCTTGAAATAGCAAGTTACGAGTTTGAGCATTTAAATTAACATCTGCTTTATTAAAATTAGTAACAGTAGCAGGAACCTCATATGGTGTAGAAATTTTATTCCAAACATCACTACCTTGAGCCTCAATATAAGCTTGCATCCGACACTTCCAAAAAGCAAAATCAGTACCATCTAGCATGGGGGGACGATTCACATACCTCTCTGACGCCATAGTAACCCGCTCTGATACCACTTGTAGGATCGTTGACGGCAATCAGAGGGGGGGTGAATGATTGCAGCGTCTAGTGGAAGCTTTTCAAAATTTATTAATATTTTTAAATCTGCAAATCACAGAAGCACAAACAAAAAAATCCAACCACAATGCATGCAATATATATATATATATATATATATATATATATATATATATATATATATACTTCTGATGCAAGCATAAATCATAAGCAAAAAAACTAAAACATAAAATCTAATTAGATTTACTAATCACCTGGCACTAATTAGTTTTCTCTCTCTCCTCAATGCATAACCAGGCTGCATGCAAAAATCACGTCATTGCTTACTCTTACTCTCCATGCAACACGGCTACCGATTGCAATTCTTTCAATCTACGTACACGCGGCGCCCTTGAGTAGCTCGATCTGGATAATTGCTCGGTGAGTCGGTGGAGCGATGCACAGGAACTGCGGAGGATTCTCGTCTGCGTGAACCTCGGCCACGTCTCCACTGCGCCGATGGAAATCTGCGATGCACGCGAAAACGACGAGACGCCGCCAATTGCACTTCGCGAGGAACGAAAAAACAAGTGGCAAAATTTTTTTAACTCCAAGTAGCAATCAACGAGATGTCCAGCCTCAAAGCATGCAAACACCAAAGCATGCAAAAATCCTTTTTCTAGTCACATCTGATTGCATCCACCCAAAACCGTGCATTTCTCTTAGCCGGCCCCTCGGCTCTTAAATCCTCACGTCGTCACAACCTCACGCCGTCAGTCACCATTAGCTGTGGGCCACAGAAGAGAAGACTGCCGTCTCCACCGATGACCACTTGTCCTTGTCGGCCCCCCTGCACTAGCGCCATTGACGCCTCCACAGCTCAAGCTTGCCACTGCCGGCAGCCGCGCGCCTGAGCCCTAGCCGCCGGAATCCATCGCGCTGATCCACCTCCGCATCTGGTCTGCTGTCCTCTGCTACTCTTGCCCCTTCTTGCTCTGGTTGCATGCTGCGCTTGTTTCGATTTGGCCATGGTTGCTCCGGAGTTTAGCTAATTTTTATTCGAATCCATATGAACACCAACCAGAAATCCATCCATACGATCACGCGCGGGGCAGACTAGTGAAACAAGGCAGCAAGCAAATCGAGCACGCTGACATTCCAGACTGCCTTGGCGGCAGAGACCATAACCTACTAGCTCGAGCCGCCGCCGCCGGAATCCATGGCACCCCAACTCGCCTCCAGCAACGCCTCAGGTCCCCGCCGTTAGCAGTCGTGCGCAAGCCACCGCTCGCCTCCAGCCGCACGAGGTCCGTGCCAACTTGCCCTCCCGCCGGCGGCGCCCATGCCCGCCCTCCAACCAAGCTTGCCCGTGCCCGCGACGAAGAGGAAACGACGTGAACGAGGGACGAGTCTGTCCGCTCACTACACCACAGCCCCAAAACAGCGTTGGATGGTCAGTCGGCATAGGCAGCTTTAGTGTCGGACGGTCAGTCGGTATAAAACATATACCGACTGACTCTGCAGACGGTGTAACGGGGGTCGGTAAAAACATATACCGACTGACCGTACTTTTGCCGACTGAATGTTAAACGGTATAAGATTTACCGTCAGACAGTGTGTTACCACGTATGCCGACAGACTATTTGATGGTATAGATATGTTTTACCGACTGATTGTCCAACGATACAATTAAAATAGATTAAAAAAAATAAAATCTGATTTGGCAGAATTAGTACATAGTAGATATGTTAAGCTTTATTTAATTCTAGACACCTAATCTACAACAGAACTTCGAACATGATCAGAATAACATGCATTTTGGCTGTTCAGAAAAAAATACCCCTTCTAAGGGATAGATATATAATCTGAGTAGCACTATCTAAGCCAATAATCCCTCCTTGTTACAATCGCAGTTACAGTATTCAGACTGTCAGGGAGTGGATTACACAAAAGGTACGCTGAGATGAGTTAAGCATTATGGCCTGATCCCTCTTATCAGAATGTAGAATACAATAAGATTATGCGTTGCTAATATACTATTTAATAACTAGTCACATACCCCATTTCAAAGCATTAAGGTCCAGGCCATCACCAGTAAATAAAGTACTATTATAGCCATACTTGTTTATCACATGCTTGTGCATATGTGAGAGAGAGAGGGAGGGAGGGTACTGCGGCCAAGCATGTTCACTCTGGGATCCCAGCCAGGCAAATTTTGCCCTGCATTTCTTTGCCATGATTCCTCAAACACAGCAAGCTCATCTGTAAGGAAACATAAATAGCATCAGAGCCAACTTGATAGAAAATAATAAGGGTTCCAGCAACAAAAGACATTAGAACCTTCAGTCAAATTGTGCAAAGTTTGCATGGTGTCAACTTTTCCATCACAATTCAGTTTCCTTGTTAATGAATGACCCTGCAGCAACAGAATAATAACTCCAATCATATTCTCAGTCTGATTGGAAGAGCCAAACATTCTTTGCTCAAACAAGCTAGGTCCCATCATAGCACCGAAGGGGTTCGTAAAGAAAGGATCATCAAATGGATTTGTCCCACCAAAGAAACTGGACATAAGGCATACAAGTCAATAAGTAGGAGTTAGAACTTAGCATGTAATTGCAGCTCTAACATCACACAATTAAGTCAAGACGAGAAGCTTTTATACATCCAAGACCCTACTTGGAACAGCAACATAAACTACACAGGATCAAACATGGTGACCAGAAAAAATGTGATCAAGATGCTACTTTTGCTACTAGCTTGTTTGCTACTAGCTACATAGAACTTAGCATGTAATTGTAGCTTGTTTGCTACTAGCTTGTGATCAAACATGGTGACTAGAAAAAATGTGATCAAGATGCCTACCACACCGGCAAAATCACCCACACCACAAAATTCATAAGCCGGAACGGCAGAAACATCCCCTCTCGATCAATCCAGTAGCAGTGCAATGAGTAACCATGAATAACATGAAGCACATACATATAAGCATTGTTCATTTTCAACATATACTGCATACAGCCATACACATACAGACATACTGACATACATTCATACAACACGAACTGATCAACACCACATCAGCACATCCATTGTAAATTACAAGGTATATAGCCAACTATTTCCAATTCTCAATTTCTCATAACCAGTCCAATTAGCCAAATAACCAGGCACAGACATACTGACAGAGTGACAGTTCAAAACTTCAAATGTTCAATGTTAGCCACTACCACTAGCCAGGCACAGAACAACTACTCACCGGTCGCCGGTCGACGGAGCGGAGCCGACGCCGACGCGTTCGCGGTGGCGGCGGAGCGGAGGGCCGGCGGGCGGAGCGAGGATCGCCGCCGCCGCCGGTCGTCGCGGAGGGCGAGCGGCGCCGGAGGGACGGCCGGGCGAGGGCGGAGCCGAGGCACGTCGCCGCCGCCGCCGGCCGTGCGGAGGGAGGGCTGGAGCGAGCGCCAGATCTGGTGGTCGCCGTGCGGCAGAGTGCCGAGCGGTCGGAAGGGGCGCGCGAGGCGGAGCGGAGGGCCGGCGCGGCGCGGAGCGGAGCTGCGGAGGCGGAGCGGACCGGAGCGCGGTGCGGAGCGGAGCTAGGGTTCGGAATGTGGCTGTGGACGCGGCCGCTCCGCGCTCGCCGCTCGGGCGCCTTTATCGCGTAGCGAAATGGATTTGGGGGTGGATTGATGGAGGGAGGGCGCGGGAGCGGATTGATGGAGGGCGGGCGCGGGCGAGGGCGAGGAAATTTGGCTTCCCGTGCGCTGTTTTGGCGGGCGGTGCGGCGAGAGACGAGGGAAAGAGAAGGTTGGCGGCGGCAAGGGTTTCATTTCCTAGGGTTTTGATGTTGTAGGTGGGTTGGGCCCATTACAATTCGTGCGCGAGGGCTCTGGTCATCTATACCGACAGACAGTTCAACGTATATAGCATGAATTACCGACTGACAGTTCAACGCCTAATGTAAATAGATATACGGATGCATATCAATCGGCAAGGGTAGGATTACCGACTGACGATTTGTCACCAACTTTTACCGTCTAACTGTCCATCGGTAATTATACATTTTTAGCGACAGACATCTGACGGTATTTTGGTGTTGTGGTGTAGTGGCTCGTTTTGGGCAGACGGGCTCGTCCCGCATCCGAGGTGAATATTTGCCTGTGGGATGAACCCGTCCCCACTTCATCCCCCAACCAAACACCAGTTAAAATGGGATCGGCCTACCCTGTCCCAACTTATCCCACCAACCAAACACACCCTAAGACTCCACTCTCATCCCTAATACAACTCTTTTAACTAGGTCTAAGCCTATTATCTCAACCAGGCTTTTAGCCCATTATTATTCAAGGGACCCAAAATCCTTCCTAACACGAGTTTTCACACTTCTGACTTTTAAACTCATCGCGTGTCGAAATCTCCAGGATCACACCTCCTGTATCTTCTCCACGCATCATCCACCTTTGATCTCCATATGCTCCAGCGTGAGCCCAACTACCTCGTGACATCCTCGACCGCCTGGACCCTAGATTTCTCCCTCTTAGTCCCGGTCTTCCTCGTCACCGACCATAACCTTCTCCACGCCCAACCTGCACATGCAAAGACCAAAGAACGTTTTTCCCAGCACAAGTTCTCACCAACTTGACCGATATTAGTCCACGCACACACGCACATGCCTCGAATAACAATAGTAAGCAATGTTGTCAATTATTCATCATCATAAAAATTTTAGACCTAGTCACATGGTCTAACAAAATACTTTCCAGATTACCCAAATCTAGGGCCTCAATCTACATGCCACCCTTGTGTTTGTGTCAGAGGGAGGAAGGCGAGCCTACGGCTTTGTAAAAAACCTTGTCAGGGATTCAGCTTCTGCAGGTGAGCTGTGGGTGGTTTTAGGGTTTGAGGAGAGGACCAGGCCAGGCCATAATTGTTCATATGTGGATTCACCAGTCTTGAACAGTGTTTTGGCACATAGCTAGGAATAATACTACTAGTTGGAGGCCGGCATACATATGCTATGTCAACTGCATGCATATATGTCCGGCACCCAACCGTGCATGTGCATCCTGCATTTGAAAAGAGAGATGCATGCAAGAACATCTGCTTGTGTATTGAGATCCTAGAAAAATAGAATGAAGCTTAGATCTTGCAACGTTTATTTTTCCGAAGGAAGATTTTTTAATCGTTTGTTGTTATCAACTTTCTAGTCAAAAGTCCGTGACAACTCGTAACTATTATCGAGTAAAAGGCATCGCTTTAGTACTCACATGTACATGCAGGCTTCAGAATGTACTCATGTAGGCATGTATAGACGTTCTGAAGAAAATGAGACAAAATATAGTGGACTCTCCCCCAGAAAAGCAGAAGCAGAAAGTGATTTCTGTTCAGTTAAACCATGCCACTGTTTTTGTATTGCACACACGTTTACAAAATACAAAATTTTTGAAAAAAAGCTTCTCTGGCCTGCACAAGGACTGCCACTACATATATATCATATCCATCTATAGTAGTAGTCTCACATAGTTCTAATCTTAAGGAGTAGCACAATAGTTTGTATAAATATCTACCCCAGTAGTACTGTTGCTTAATGCTCCAAAACTCTCTTGACCTCTCCCTACTAGCTTACCTAACCTTCTACTCACAAAAATGGCTTCTTGATCTCCTCCTCTACTTCCCTAACTAACAACAAGCTTAAGTAGAAACCATAGAAGCCAATTAATCACATCAACATCTTGTTTTAGTTAATCAATCGGCCATGGCCACTGTGAACAACTGGCTGGCCTTCTCCCTCTCCCCGCAGGAGCTCCCGCCCTCCCAGACCGACTCCAACCTCATCTCCGCCGCCGCCGCCACCGACGACGTCTTCGCCGATGTCTGCTTCAATATCCCCCAAGGTACATATCGATCGATACGAACAGATAATTATAACTTTATATAAGTGCATGCAGTAGTACTGAACTACTGATTGGGGCATGAGATCTCGATATAATTTGTTGTGCAGATTGGAGCATGAGGGGATCGGAGCTATCGGCGCTCGTTGCCGAGCCGAAGCTGGAGGACTTCCTCGGCGGCATCGCCTTCTTGGAGCAGCACCACAAGTCTGGTAACATGATCCCTAGCAGTAGCGCCGCTTGCTACGTGAGCTCGGCAGTAGCATTGGCTACCCGAGCTTCTCCCTCCAGTTCGCCGAGTCCACGAAGGGGGTGGCATGGTGAGCACTACCACCAATGGTGGCGCCGCTAGTAACAACGGCGGCCGCATCGGTCTGTCCATGATCAAGAACTGGTTGCGGAACCAGCCGGCCCCGCCGCACCAGAGGGTGGAGGTGGCCGAGGGCGCGCAGGCGTCTCAGGGTCTCTCGCTGTCCATGAGCATGGCGGGGTCGACGCAGGGCGCTAGCATGCCGCTCCTCTCCGGAGAGCGCGGCCGCGTGCTGGAGAGCGTGTCCACGTCGGTGCAGGGACGGGCAATGGCTGCTAGGAAGGAGGAGGAGGATGGCGGTGGCAGTGCTGGTGCCGTGGTGGCCGTCGGTGAGGAGACGGGTGGCAACGGTGCGGTTGTGGAGGCGGCGGCGGCGGCGGCGGCGGCGAGGAAGTCGGTCGACACGTTCGGGCAGCGGACGTCGATTTACCGCGGCGTGACCAGGTAGGGTGCAATCATGCATGAAATGGATCGAACTATAGAACAAATAATCAATGAAAGAAGAGAAGATTTGATGTTTCTCTTTTTGGAGCGAATATGAGTAGGCCTGGGGATTTATATGCTCTTGATAATATAGATGTATAGGGATGTCATTATGTGAGAAATGATCGTGAAATTGTAACTTAAGAAAATTAATATTTTCTGGTTTTAGGCATAGATGGACGGGGAGGTATGAGGCTCATCTGTGGGACAACAGCTGCAGAAGAGAAGGGCAAACTCGCAAGGGTCGTCAAGGTACTGATGCTAGATCGAGATCTCCCTATCTGTTTGCTACACCGAATTTATTGATTTTTTCCATTGTTGTTAATTGAAAGTATGTTTCTCTTTCATTGATCATTTCGGGATCGGCCGATCTTGGTTTGTGGGATCGAACTGAACTTTTGAATCTACGCAGTCTATCTAGGTAAGCGAAATTCGGATCGAACTAAATTTGTTTGTGACATTTGTATTGATGAATCATTGTTTTCCTGGGTTTTATTTCCCATTTCTTAATGTATTTTCATCTTGTAACATTGATAGGTGGCTATGACAAAGAGGAAAAAGCTGCTAGAGCATATGATTTGGCTGCTCTCAAGTATTGGGGTCCGACGACGACAACGAATTTTCCAGTACGTATATATTTGAACACTTTATTGTCATTATTTTATTTGTGAAGAATTGAATCTTTGTTAGTGCTCACTCTTTTATTGGTTATAGATGTAGGGTGAGTGATGATCACTTTTTTTTTTGTTTGGTTGCCTGCTTACTGATATTATACTTAAAAGACACATGTTTCTGTATTTTTAGGTTAGTAACTACGAAAAGGAGCTGGAGGAGATGAAGCACATGACAAGGCATGCAGGAGTTTGTAGCGTCTTTGCGAAGGTCAGCATATGAAAAATGCATGTATTAAATTACTTTTAAAACATAGATGGTTAGCATCGATCAACAATGTAATTTGATTCTTACCCCTACCAATCCATATGAGTGCAGGAAGAGCAGTGGTTTCTCTCGAGGTGCGTCCATTTATCGCGGAGTAACTAGGTATGCATCTATATACATGTGCTCTTGCAAAATACTAAAACAAATGATAAACTGAAACTATATATATTCATGATGCTCTAACTCTGTAAAGGCATCACCAACATGGGAGATGGCAAGCAAGGATAGGAAGAGTTGCAGGTAACAAGGATCTCTACTTGGGCACCTTCAGTAAGTAAAATACATTTGCACCACAAAAGCCATTGTTTACACTGAAATTACCATCTCAATGAGATTACAAGAACCAGTTTGTGCACACAAATATTCCTTCAGGGGCAAACTTGCTAGTTATAAACTGAAGCCACTCCACTAAGAACTGAATATGGATGCATGCATGTACATATCACTATTAAAAATGCGACCAGCAAGTCACATGTCAAGCTGTATTACAGTATTACGTTGTGCATGCTCCTCATGTGGCTAGCTTTTTGAACGTACCTTCCATGTCTAGCGCTACTTCTGTCTCAATTCATTAGTGCAAGTCTCAAAATACTCAATAAGAAACAGAGCCCTACAGACTGCTGTATGCATTGACAGTAAATTAACTAATTAAACTCGCAACATGAACTAACTGAAGCTCACATCTTGCATGCACAAGACAACCGTGCATCAAGTGGAGTACTAACCGTGTGCCTCAATGCACGTACGTAGGCACGCAGGAGGAGGCGGCGAAGGCGAACGACATCGCGGCGATCAAGTTCCGCGGCCTCAACGCCGTCACCAACTTCGACATAAGCCGCTACGACGTCAAGAGCATCCTCGAGAGCAGCACGCTCCCCATCGGTACCGCCGCCAAGCGCCTCAGGGAGGCCGAGGCCGCGTCGACCGCGCAGCACGCCGGTGTGGTCAGCTACGACATGGCCGCATCGCCTCGCAGCTCGACGACAGTGCCCTCGCCTACGGCGCGCACTACCACCCCGCCGCCGCTACCGCGTGGCCGACCATCGCGTTCCAGCCGCCACAGGCGTCCTCCGCCGGCCTGTACCACCCGTACGCGCAGCCACAGCGCGGGTGGTGCAAGCAGGAGCAGGACCACGCAGTGATCGCCGCCGCTCACAGCCTGCAGGAGCTCCACCAGCTAAACCTGGGGGCCGGCGCCGTCGCCGGCGCGCATGACTTCTTCTCTCCGGCGCAGGCGATACACGGCGGCCTGGGCAGCATCGACAATTCCTCGCTCGAGCACAGCACCGGGTCAAACTCCGTCGTGTACGATGGGGTCGGGGAGAGCAACGGCGGCGGCGGTGGCGGCTACATGATGCCGATAAGCGCCGCGGCGGCTACCACCACCGCGATGGTGAGCCACGATCAGGTGGTGCAGGGCCATGCACGGGCGGCCCAGGGGATTAGTGGTGGCAACCTGAGGGATCACGACGACGGGAAGATGGGGTACGAGAACTTGCTGGTAAGTGCGGAGGCTTACGGTGGAGCCCTGACGATGGCTTCTTGGACGGCGGCCTCGACGCCGCCGCCGTCGGCCTCGACGAGCAGCAGCGACATGACCGGGGTCTGCCATGGCGCACAACTCTTCAGCTTCTGGAGCGATACATAGGTTAGGTTAGCCAGCTAGGCCGGGATTCACGTACGGTCAAACACTGGAATCACATAACACTTAGGGTTGATGAGATGACAGAGACCATTAAGTTGTTACTGTCGTGTTCTATTAATTAGTACGTAGTTGGAAGGTGTTCTTCTGAAGGGAGGCAATGGCTTTGTGAGAGTTGCTGTTATTTTGGGGTTCAAGTTCAGAAGAATATATGAGCCTGATCATTAACTGTTGAATTGATTACTAGAAGTAGAAATGGAGCTGCATATTCTTTTTACCTTTTACTTTGGTTTTTGGCTTGTGCCAAACGTGAAACGGATTATATAGTTTTTTAAATCTGAAATCGTGTATGTCATCTATGTTAACGCCTTCGTTGTTCACTACTGTATCGAAAAGCACAGACAAAAACTATCAACCGCAGCTTAAAAAAACACTCCATAGCCAGCTTGTAAATTGGGAATGATTAGGGTCGATGACATGCATGATGATGCATCTTTATGACATGAAAACTTGCTAATTCTTGTGCAATTTCGTTCTTATGATTAAAGCAGGGAAATCAAGAAAAGTTAATTTACCAGCAAGTAATCAAGAAAAGTTAATTTACAAGCAATTCTCGATGCTACTGTTTTCTTCTTGATCTATGTTACTAGCAATTCGAAGCTGTCCGGATACGCCCTTGCCCCTCGCCGCGATCCCACCGCCTACCCGTGACGACCTCGCCGCCGCCCGAGCCCCCCCGCGGCAACGATGCCGGCAGCGGTACGGAGGCGTAGATCGCCGGCAGATTTGGTGGTGGTGGTGTCTGAGGCCACACCGGTGATGCATGGATGAGGTTGGGCAATTCAAGGGCTAGGCTGAGCCGAACAATGTACTCATGCAATTTACTTGATCCTGGGCTTTCTACTAGGCACCATAGGCCCAAATCTCAACTGGCTGCCATCAAGTTGCCTTTTCCTTCTTTGCCTCACCAAACAATCTTCCTGCTACCTCAAAAGGCCAACATCATGGTTCAGTGTGATCTGTCCCTTTCTGTCTCCTCCTCTATTAACATCTCACAGATGATTGGAACAAATTTAAGGGTGCAGTACACAAAGGAAAAGGAAATATTGTTGTTGGTTAAACCTGCTCAATTAATCCTTTCGTGGAGCAGAGCACATATGGCAGCATGCAAAAGCTTGGTTTGACCAGACACCTTTTCTTTTTGCCTTGACAGGTTGGTTAGCTGCTATGTCGTGGTTAGCGGGCTAGTATGTTTGAGAAGTTGAAGCTACACACACCACTCGCCTCCATCAACCCCTTGACAAGAGAAAAATGAGGCAGTTAATTTTTATTTTATGTTAATTAGATTATCCCAGCTAGACTGGGAGATTGGATCATATACCCTCCCTTTAGTTGGGAAATTGAGGATTTACCCCCCACATCTCAATGACACGTGGGGTCATCATAAGTCACTGACACGTGGGCCAGGAGGGTAAATCCTTAATTTCCATCTAAATGGAGGGTATATGATCAATTCTCAGAGCTAGACTGGATGAATTTGCAGTCATAAATATTGGCATTGAGAGATGATCGAAATAGCCATCACTGGTAATGAAACGGACTGGCACTTCACCATCAAAGGTCCTTTTACAAATACTACAAATGTTTATCAGGCACTGGCACTGCAGGAACTGTGCAGTCTTAACTGACCAGAAAAGGTTTCACTATGAGGAAGAGGAACAAAGGACAACGTACCAAAGATGCCACACAGTAGATGTTTTCGAGAATAGCTTCGGTTTCATTACACCACTGCGAACATTCCATAAAACGACAAATTAGGTGCCTGATGAATTGACATCACAACAAACCTTCCATATTGTTACCATTACAGTTTTGTCATCGAAGATAATAACTAGGAAATCTTGACCTATTTCATTTTATATTGTAGCTTGACATAGCATGTTTCTCCCAAGTGGACACACCTGGAAATTGATCAGTTTCGGTAAACAAGGCTGTTGCTTTCACCACTCGATCTACCTTGGTCAGAGCCTTATAAATGATAGGACTTCAAAAATCCTGAGGTCGCACAACACGGGTTGCATATTTGTATATTACCTGCACAGCAATTGGTGACACACACGCGCGCGCACACACACATCACAGCACAACTAACAACTTGAAATACACTAGGCAAGGGATTAATTGTCTGAATTCACCCCACTTGACAACCTTGATCGTCAGTCTCTAATATAAACCTAAAACTAAAATAATTATTCCAGATAAAGTGGGTATGGATTTTAGATCGGTTACATGTATTGATCAGACTCGTGTGATTTTTACTACTCACATAATTGCAATTGCTTAGAAATTTACAATGTTCTTTCAAAAACATAGAAACCGATTTATACACAACATGTAAACTAGTACTACAACTACTACAGGTTATGTTAAAATGCCATATTCTCCCAACCTGAAATCAAGTGTGGACAAACATAAACATCCAAATGACTATATTAACCCCTTCGATCCCTTACCTGCTCTCTCTCAAACCTTGCCACCTTGAACACCATAAATACCCACTCATACCGAAGCCAAAACCATTCATATCCTCTCCTCTCCTCCCAGGCTCTCGAGAAAGCATTGTCAAGCCATGAAAATGAGTATCAGAGACCAGCCAAAGGGTCACTTATGGCTGGTCCTAGCCGTGCTGATTGCAATTTTTGCAATGCTCGGTGAGGGAGCTACCAGCTTGTCACCATCTTCTCTTTCCTTATCACCAACATATGCTCCTGTTATTAAGGTGGTAGGGAAGGTGTACTGCTATAGATGCTTCAACACGGCACACCCACAAGAATCCCATGGGAAGGAGCACCTGAAAGGTGAGTATTTTGTTATTACCCCAGTTCTCCTGATCTAATCGTACTAATGCAATCAGTTTGGAAATATATCAATATTGCTTCTTGCTTAAACATCAGTTGTTGACATAAAAATGTACTGAAACATATCACACAGAAGGTCTATAGGAACAATTTGAGCTTTATGTTCTTTATTATCTGTTCAAAGTTACAAAAATCAGTCAATGGCTATATAAGAAGAATGCGCAATTTCACTTTGCTTCCTGGCAGGGGGCATTTTTGTGTTTTAGAAGCCCTATACATATTTATTCCGAACTCAAAAGAACACGTTGCTGACTAGACATGTCAAAAGGCAGACAAATGATGAAAGCATTTTAAGGGTGTGCATCTAAATCATGCACTGTGAACCAATTTGAAGTAAAGCACATTGGATAGAATAACTAACTTACAAGATGGATGATGTTTACTATTCATAATTCCCAAACGTCCTCCTGTGTTTCATACTTTTATTTCTTTTTTTCTCTTGCTCTGGTGCAGGAGCCACTGTCAAGGTCACATGTCAGGTGAATGACCAGGCACTAGTGGGATTTGGCTACACCAAAAGCAATGGCAAATACAGCGTGAGCATAGCGGGCTTGCCACTTGGCAGCACCTATGGGGCTGACTCATGTAAGGTTGAACTCCATGCAGCACCAGGAGGATCTAACTGCAATGTGCCAATTGAGTTAAATTTGTCTGGGCTCAGAGTTTACTCCAAGTCCAACGAGGAAGTGGTCCTCAAAGCCAACCAAATAATGGCATTTGCATCAAAGACATTCGGATGTTCGAACCCTCACACTCTATCACCGATGTATCCATACAATTCACCACCACTCCCCTACCAGTATCCCTCACCTCCGTTACCGTATCAATATTCACCGCCTCCTTTTAGCAAGTTTCCATCTCCATCAAACCAGTATCCATCACCTCCGCAGAACTTCTACTCTTCGCCACCACCTTACCAGCGGTCCACACCTCATTCCAGAGTAGGAAATTCGGCCTGAGCCGATGCAACTTTTGGTGTAATTCCAAACTACAGTCCAAATGAGATAAAATTTTAAAGTCCAAGTGAGATAAAATTTTTACACACACCTTGCTTAAGATATCAGAAACCTATTTCAACCAAGAATCATAGAATTCATGTCAAAGATAAGATCTTACGAAAAATAAGCAAGATTGCATTAAAACAAGGCAAAAACCGAAAACACAAAATATGATTTGCTCGTAGGTGAAAGATGGCGAACATGGTTCTAAATGTATTCCCACATGTAACATAAAAAGAACACCTAAGGATTAGAGGCAAAAGCACTCGGATCAAGAAATCACCCGGAGATGCCAAAACTAACAAAACCATGCAACTTCAAGAATTTACCAAACCTGATGTCTAGATAGATGGAGATTGATTTCCATGATATATTTTCATCATTTACTCGTCTTTGGCATCCAACAAGATCAAGAAGAAGAGAGAGAAGATTAAAATCAACCAAATCGAGAGCAAATTAACCAAATAATAAGAATCTATGAGAGATGAACAAAATTGATATATTACTACCTAAGAATGAATATTTTACAGCCACTCCACCTAGAGGACAAGATAGCATATCACCCTAATGTTAGAACACTTAGTTTGAAAAAAACTAGGATGGTTGGATGATTAACTAACAAATCTCCATCCCAACCTATTAAATAGATAAGACAACTGGCTCTATCTAATTCTAATGGATATTATCTACTTAGTACAAACGGAGGGAACTCGTTAACCCCATACAATATGAATTTTACTCACACACTACACTTATACATACTTTTCAAAGCACATAAGCCCAAAACTGTTAAGTTCTTAACCTTTAATCTAACTTAATCTTCTCAGGTTCTTCTTGACCTAAACCGTTTTCCCAACTGAACCTCAAGTTGGCTGTCCCCATGTCATCAGACACCCTTTTACTTAGCACTACATGTTTATTAGATATAACATCATGCAGCTTCGTCGGCACTACTACTTGTGGCTTTCCATCATAAGCAGCCATTTTGTATGCTGCTAACTTGTTCCGTGTCAAATTGCTCCCAGGTTGTTGATGGCGCGTTACTCGGGTTTATCATAGCAACAACAGGGCAAATGTTCATTGTAGTGGCAAGTGTTGCATGATGCTGTGTTGAAGGTGCAGGAGAATCGCTTAGCATTTGCAAGGACTTGAGAAGCGTCTTCTCTAGTGTTCTGCCACTTAGGTATTTGTAAGATTTGTAATGCTGTTGAAGATTGATGAAGTTTTGATAACACATGATTGTATGTCTAGGGTGATGTTCTCAGGATTGATGTACAGAATATTTGTTCGATAACTTCGTCAATGTGAATAAAATATGGTTATTTCAATGATGATTAGTGACGACTAATTTTGTTGTTTCGCAAGTTCACTGCATATACTTTCCCTAACGAAGCTGTTCTTTTTATTCAGTCCATGACTTTGAACTCAATACTATTTGCTCAACAAAACGACGATTAATTACTTTAATTTGACGAATGCAACTATATTGTGAACAATATTAACTTCCTTCAATAAATGGTGAACATGGCCAAATCAAAACCAAATGCTCTCATTCATCTTGGCAAGCTTATTTCGGGCCTACCAGTTTCATGTTGGCATGCTGCAACAACACTATTGGGGCTCTGGTTTAGGTGAAAGCTGAGCTGATTACAGGGCAGATTAAACGCAAACTCAAAAGCACATGAACAGAGAAGTTGCAACAGAAACAAGAAGCTGGACAGTCGAGTTATCTACATATATCATTTATTGCAGAAAATTTTTATTCACATTGATGTAACATCTTGGAAGTTCAGGTAAAACGTATTTCAAGCTTAACAATATATGTAAGAATTCAACAAACAATTTGGCAGTCATGTACATGCCTTTTGCCATTGCAAGCAATGATGCATGGCATGGCAATTTTCTTTGCAAAATGCATCAAGAACTGTGTTGCTCGGTAATGTAACATCGTGCAGCTGAGATCCTAGCTATACTTAGTTACTCACACTCCAACCCAGTTAGTTACTGAATGGAAATTTGCACATTCTTACACCTGGTGCCTATTTAAACACAAAATTTGAGAAAAGACTTTCCTAACTTCTAAATCGGCATCTCTCACCATGTCAGATTCTGTTATCCATGCTATGTGCTCATCAGGCCTAACCAAAATTACACTTTTCCTATTTATCTGACACATCTCCCACCATGAATTAGCAGATGCTCTATGTATTTCCTCAACATTGACATAGTTTGTCCAAGGTACCAACTCAGATCTGATCCCTTTCACTTCCGCATCAACTGAACCTTGTGGCCATATAACACATACTTTGGCTAATAACTTAAGTTCATCTGCTATCTTCAAAGATAGCACTGCAAGCTCATAAGACTCTTTCAGTGGTGCAATAATGAGAACAAACTCAAGTTTATCTCCACTTACTAGGTCCATTGTTGAGAACACACCCTGTAAGAGATCATCGCTGTCACAATTTGCACAAAAATAGAGGAATGGCTAAGAATGCATATATCAATTAGGTGTCCAAGGGGCAAACCTTACTCGAAGTAGACAGTGCTCTCACTAGCAAGTGTGGTAGCCGTGAACCAACCTTAGCAGATGGGATGTACTCTCTTGATGACCTCTTAGAATGCTTCCGTTTTTCTGCTTGCTGAGTGGTTTTAGCACAATCTTTAGCAACTAGGGCTCCTTTTTCATAGCTGAAAGTGGTGAAATTAGACATACATAAGAAACTTTGCATATTTTATTACACTTATTGAGAACGCAACATTATTTCCAGAGGTCTGTATGTCCCATCAACTAAACCGAAGAAAAGAAGAGAGAAACTGGAGTTCTTTTGAAGAATGATTCGCCGTAATGAGGCTAACCAGAAGCCAAGATCCTCTGCAGGGAACTGCAGCTGTAGACTTTTTCCTTCATCAAGAATACTTCTCAATCTTGCTAGTCTCAAGGATCCAATGGGGTTTTTCTCATTCAAAATGTAGTCTGAGACTTGTGCCCGACCAATTGAAAACAATCCTTCCAAAACTACCTTCTGTAAATTTCTTGGAATGGCTGATCCTAGGCTGCTGTTGATTACTTGATGCACTAACAAATACATGCAAAGGGTACATACAATGAGATAAAGACATGGGGCAAGTTACAAAGTACTTCACATTCAACAGTGACTTAAGCACAGTTGTACATGTTGTCAATATTTACTTCGAAAAAGAAAAGAACAAAAAAGAGTTTACAGCCCTCTTACAAGAGCAGGACATTTTACCTGAGTTTGCAACAGTTGGATCAAGACCAAGGTTAGCAGGAATAGACGTTGTCGCTTTGAAGTTTTCCACACTAAGTTACGTATTGAAAATGGCAACTGCAATGAGCAAGCATACATATTTTCATTAATTTTGTAAAGGAGATATTAAAATTGAACTGACTGAAAGCCTGCAAGAAGAATCTAACTGTCGGCGCTCCGATTCATAAGTTTGTATTATTGATGGTGCAAAGAACACCATTAAGCAAGAAACACAATTTCCAAGCCAAATTATGTGCATCTTGAACTCCAGTGTTCATTCTGCAAAAGAAATCAGCAAATGCACATTTCTCTATACCTTTGAACTTGGATGCATAATAAAGAAACTCAACATGTATTTCAAGATCAAAATTGAAAACAAACCACCTACCAAAACCGCCATAGAGGAAAACGGTGAGCAAGCATCACCAACAAGGATTATACGATTGTTGCACCAATGTACTTCTCGCAACTTCAGATGCATCACCCATGGTTTTATGTCTAAAACTCGAACATCTCTTGCTTCCATCCAACCAATTTGACAATAATTTGCTCGCATACCTAGAATCACAAATGAAAAGCATACAAACAAATTAAGCAGGATGTAAATATAGCCATAAAACTTACTCAGAGAATCACATATGTATAACATATTCAATACTAAGGATAGCAATAGCGGGAAAATAGAAAGTTCTTTCAGAATATGGCGAAAGTATTTGAAATACAATCCTATAGATAGATGAGCCAGAAAATACAATTTAGTAGATGTACACAAGTGATGAGGCGAAAATGTTGATGAATTAAAATCGAGAAAATATTCAATCGAAATCACCTTAGCGTTGAAATCTTCAAACATCTGTGAGGAGGATAAAATGGAATCTGAAATAAAATAGAATATAAAATTAAGCGATAGACAATGCACTAAGAAATTTCACACCAATCGTGCTATTTCTTACATCATAAAAGGCATAATAAGCACAAAATTCGCTAATTTGAAATACCTGCAATACAAATTCCCATGCTCCGTGTCATGTGCAACCAAAGACACCAATTGCATTAGGGTTGAAAATAAAGAAGAGCATTCGTGCCTCTCATTGGACAAATACTTTCCAAGATCTCTGCTCGAGAAAATGCACGCCGATTGTTGCAAGTCTCTTTCTCCTTTCATAGATATACCGACCATTTTGCGCACTATGCTTCTAGCACCATCTCGCGCCTAGAAGAAGGCCACAGTGAAGCTTTCTCTCCTGCACCCTCCCCCCATTATTAAATGACGCCCAATCAAAATGCCTCGTCGATCGGTTGAATGGAACTACACTCATGTCCCATCAATATCTTGTTTTCAAAGACCAAATCTTTAGTGGAGCTACAAATCTCATCAGAAAACATGTCCGAAGCCAATGCCTTCCAGCTTCTTGAGTAGCAAATCCACTAACTTGTACTGTGAGAAGTGTGCAACTGGTATAGGACTAATGACCTTATCAAAATCTGCACAAAACAATCATCAGCCAATCGATCTATGTAGAGAGGTGCAAAAGATCACACGCTTGACATGAAAAGAAGTAAACCGACCTTCCTGCTTCATGTGATCAACTGAACCAAGAATGGGACCGGAGAGTGAAGTACAATACACGAACTTCCTCCACAAATCCACCGGTGGCTGAGACCTCTCAATGTCCCCGGCCAAGCCGTCCAATTTGCGGAAGATCTGTCAATACCACCCCTCCTATTAAACCACCGTCCAAAGTACAAAACACTAAAGCTGAAAATGGCAACGTTAGAATGCACTTAAAAGTAAACACACCTCCATACTGCGGTTGTTGATGAAATGCGCTCGGGGGTGACGAGTAAACTCCATACTTTTTTCTATAACAGTGCACTTGATGCCTGCAAGATTTTAATAAAACGAACAGCCGCATCAATGGCAGCCGAACTAGATAATAACTTCCACGAGTTCCTGTGAAATTTAATCAATTGAGCTCCGATCCACTAAGCACCTAATTAGTACTCCACACCTCACTCAAAGTGGACCTCTTTAGCCAAATTTGCGCGGTTTTTATTTCGGAGTGGCCATTTCATTCGTGCAGTTATTCTCACGAATCTCAGATAGCTCAGCTCAACGCTACCGCCCAGAAGCGCGAATTGGAACATCGATGTGGGTATTTGCGGCGCTTACCGAATTTGGTGAGGAGGAACGAAAGGACGAGCCCGACGGGGCCGGCTCCGACGATGACCACCGGCAGATGCGGCGGCACGTTGCCTCCGCCGCCGACAAGGGACGAGAAGAGCAGGCGCTGGAGGCGCCGGCGGCGCCACCGGATGATGCCCCAGTCCACGGAGAAGAGGCGCCAGCCTCCACCGCCTTCGTTCGACGGCATCGCGGTCAGCTGGGCCTCGGCGGTGGCGTATCGGCTACTGCAATTTGCAAGAAGGGGGTTTACGGGTTTATACTGTGGACACGACTACGCAGTGGCGGATCCAGGATTGGAGCATGCCCTGGGCTAAATTTCAACTAAGTAACAATCTAGCATATCACAAATCTAGAACTATATTATGATATAACATAAAAATACATGACAAATCAAGGCCAATTCAACTGGCTTATATAAAATGGAATTGATCAGAACATACGGTAGGCTGAACAAGAGGAAATCGAAATGAAGTTTGTGACTCCAGCTTAAATCACCTTAGATAAATTTGTCCCTGGATGCAATCTGATTCCTCTTCCCTCAAGGTTTTTGGCAACAACTGCTCTCATCTCATCATCGAAACCTCTGCAAGTGTCAATGTAATGTCACATTCATCTTTCTGTCAACATTCATGTTAAGAATATTCCACAACTCGAAAACTTTGAATAATAGATGCCAATGACAGTATTTCTATTATGATCAGAAAGCATGTTCATATGTCCATGCTCCAGAAACATGACCTATAATGTCAATCATTATTTAGTGAAAAAGCTATATAGCATACTATCCACTTCTCAGTTACACTGTAAAACCAAGCAAATACACTACTCAGGGCGGATTTTTCCATGTGCAAGTGTAACATAATAACGGTCAAGCAAACTAAACTGCTAATGTTAGGAACATTTATAACGCAAGAAAAAAGTGGCACTTAAAACAATAAATGAGCAACTTCAGGCACAAGGTAGTATGACACAGAATCTCCAACTGCACAAACTATGTGAATATTCTTCTGAAACCAGGCAGTACATTATTTGGATATAGGACCTGAAATATTTTGCAGTTTACATGCAGACAGCTGATTAAACTACATACCTTAGAGGAAGTTCTTTTCGATAAAACAAGTCCACCTCTGCACCCATCCCTCTCCATATAGAAGCAAATTCAACAGCAATATATCTGCAATGTACCCGCCACATCAACAGAGTTTACTGAGTTAAGCTAGAAAGAATTGGTAATAACAGCATGGTACATGGTAATTAAATATATCGTAGAACAATACCCGCCACCAAGAATTACAGCACGCTTTGGTAGCTCCTCCAAACTTAAAGCTTCATCTGAAGTAATAGCCAACTCCTGCAAATGAGTATTCTCACTGGTGTAAGTCAGAACAACCCAGAAGGATACACAAAAGAATGAAATGTAATATTTGTCTCCTAAATAACTCAAAGGGAGAAGCAAGATGCCGAACAAATAGCTTCTTAAACTTGCAATGTCAAATTTAGTATTGATGGGAATATCCAGAATTATTCGTGTGCAGCACTAAGTCAAGACTATCAAAATGAGTAAATCAGATGGTAGAGCAATAAACATCTTAAAGCCAGAGCACAGGGTTCAGAGACACAGGCAGAAGAACTTGAAGGGGCTAAGGAAACATGTTAGCAGTACTATCACACCGTCACACGAGAGCGGCGAGAGAGACGGGCAGACGGCAGCACGTAGCAGTACCCACCCAGCCACCCCACCCGGGCCCCGGCGAGAGAAACGGCAGCCGGAGCAGCGGAGCCAGAGGAGGATGCGGAGCGAGAGAGGCGAGGCAGAGCCGGAGGAGGAGGCGGAGCCGGAGGAGGCGAGGGCGGAGCCGGAGGGCGGAGGAGGAGCGAGGAGGAGGTGAAGCTGGAGGAGGCGAGGGCGGAGGAGGAGGTGGAGTCGGAGGAGGCGAGGGCGGCGCCGGAGGAGGCGAGGAGGAGCCGGAGGAGGCGAGGGCGGCGGCTGGCACTGGGGCGCGACCGCGCGAGGTGAGGGCGGCGGCCGGCGCAGCCGCGCAGGCGAGGGCAGCGAGCGCGCGCAGGCGAGGGCTGTGCTGGGATAGTGGGATTGGGGATTTTGGGATTAGGGTTTCAGAATTCAGAGGGTATAGTAGTGTTAACTAGTTTGCTGGGCACCAGTTCCAGGCCCAGCTCCGTCCCTGCGACTACGGATATGTTTGTTTGTGCGGCTTGTTTTTAGATACTATTTATAGTTTTAAAGTTGTTTATACGAGAGATTATAGAATAATAGAAACTCGTATACGATTTTTATTGATATAAATAAAATTAATATAGTATATATTACGATTAATTAGTAAATTTTATTTTAAAAAATACTATGTTTCAAAATTAATTACTTAAAAAACCAAAACTGAAAAAGAACAGCCCTACGCAACAGTTTCCAGTTCGACCGACATGATGGAAGCTGAGAGATGGCGCCTCCGCAAAGTACGCCTTCTCTCATAGAAGACAGCTAGCTTGGAGATGGCAACCTGCTCTAGTGCCGCCAGGAACCCATGGTTTGGTGAGTTGATTTTGCCACGAATCAAGGAGTAGTACAATCATGGCTGCTCCACACTTTGAGCCATGAACCCATTAGCACACTTGAATGACAAACAAGTTTTGCCAAACCAAAGAAGGGCAAAACTTTGTTGTTTAGCACAGGCAAAAAAAATTGTCATGGACGATGAAGCTGAGTAAACGAGTATGGTTTTCCACACGTACGGGAGGTTACATACATTATTACTATTATTAAAGAATTATTTTATTCAGTACCATTGCAAAAATTACAGAGCTAGAAAATAACATCGTTTGTAAGAATGATATGTGGAGCCTGGAACCAACTGCAAGTGATACATCGGATGGTATTTTTTAACTTCACAATCTTTACGGTGGTACTAAATAATATTGCTCATCATTAAATGTGCCTCTAAATTGATGCAAACTTTCAAAATTCAAACAATTATCTCATCTTCTAATCATTGCAATATCTCTTGCATGAATCTTGACACTTTAGAGGGTAAGATGTTATACGTACCCACACGTACATGTGGTTTTACATTTTTTTAGGATGTTCGAAGTTTTTTATAGTCCCTGAAAAGGACTTGTTTGATCAGATTGTGCATGAACTGTAGGATCAGGTATGGCGAGTCAGAGGGGGTGAATGACTCTGAATTTTTTGTACGGATAATTCATTTTTTATTCAAAATTATAGAAATATACCCGCGGGAAAAGTTTTTACAAAAATAGGCTCAAGTCGCCCAATGGGAGAGCGACTAGAGCCTATCGCCCAACCAGGGGCCGACAGAGTCCCTGTCGCTCTCCCATTGGGTGACTACATCCAGTCGCCTTCCCATTGGGCGACTTTCATGCAGTTGACCAATGGTTGGGCGACTGCACTCAAGCCCCCGTGAATGTTTTAAATTTTGTCAATTTTGTAGTTTTAAACTGGTAAAAAATCTGCTAGAGTTATAATAAAAGTTTATGTTCATTGTATGTTGTAGGTGTGTAAAAAATTTTGGGAAATTTTTTTTAGTAACGATTGACCGTAGAACGATCCGTACATACGATGGTAAGTAATATTTTGATATTACTGAGAATTCGTGTGCGAGAAAAAAAATTAGGGTTTTAGACTCAGAGGAGAGAGAGAGTTGATTTCGGTTATTTAGAAAAAATACAGAGAAAAAAAGAGAGAAAAAAGAGAGGAAAGAGTACATCTTTGCCGAAATTTGGAAAGTGCATCAAACCTTCGCCAAAAATAGTGAAAATTGGTGGAGCTGTTCTTCATACATCCAAAAGCTTCCAGAAAAAAATTTGAGCAATTTCGGCCATGTGATCAAAAGTTACAGTAGTTTCAATTGAGGTTGAGTCCGTTTCCGACACACCTTCAGTAAAAACGGGCATAACTTTTGCATACAGTGTCCGTTTTCGACGTTCTTGTACTCGTTGGACTGCAATTCGAATCTTCTATGAACGAGAAGCTGGGTGCAAATTCTCTCAACTAAAATAAATACACGTAGGACATGGATAGATGGCAAGCATCCATATCATCGGGGTAACTGAGCACACCATGCCAGTTGCCGGTTGCTACGCTCGCACCTTGTGGCACCGGCTCTCCCACGTCGGTATGACAATCCTCACCTATTGGACAACTACCACTGCTTCACGCCGACTGCCGCCACACTAAGTGTCTAGGCATATGTGCAAATTGAGTGAGCACAATTGATGTAACTACTTAGATCATGACTCTAGTTTCATACCTGGAACAAAAAAAAACTGCATTGACATTTCATCGAATAGTTGAGGGGCATGAGTAAAGTTAAGTAAAAGGGAACATGACTAACCAGCAAAATGTGTAACATTTTAGAATTTATGCTTCTATCTATCTATGGTTTTTCTACCTACAATGATGCTGTTTTTAATTCAGATCAACCATTCAAAGGGTTCAATTTCTATGTGCTACCATTCTATTTAGAATTCAAACAGCCATTGGACAACAAATGGGAACAACAAGCTTTAATAAAAACAAGTATTACATTGTGGCTCTAGGTGTTCATTCTCTTGCAGGATTTGGTAAGACACCTCATGGAATGTTATCTCCTAAACATCAAGTCATTCTCCAAATTGAAGAAGCCAAACAACAGAGACATTTTTATCTAAAAATAACTATGTATCTAATCTGGAATTTGGTACAGCAAAATATGAAGCTCCCAAACGACAACAGGATAAAAAATCTGGGCAAACCTGTGAATGGGAGCATCGATGTTGGAGCAATGGTGATGAGAACATCCCAACCTTCAATAACCACACTGAAGATGATCATCTCCGCGACCAAGATATTCTCAAGGATCAACAATATCAAGGACCAATCACAAGAAAATGTGCTAAGCAAATACATGATCAGGTGAATGCTAACCTAAGCTACATTTCAGATTCTTGTGACGTGGTTGTGCCCCCCACCTCTTCTTCTTTGATTGAACTCAGGTGCATTGGAGAGGAACAGGGAGGTCCAAAAAATCAACAAGTTTTGCAATCATTATCTGCATGAATTATAATATTTCCAACTAGCATACACTAGTCCAATGGCTGGCTTGTCCAGTCTATTTTCCTACGTTTCAAACCGTGCATCATTTGGAGTTGTGTAAAGAAAGTTATGGTCATTTTAGTAACAGCTGCACATGCTGATAAATGATGTGCGAAAACTGAAGACTCTTTGAAGGCTTGCGCACCCACCTGTCACGTTTTACTGTGCATATCCTATATGGATGAAAAGATAATCAAGTCTATTTTCACCTCCAACAAACGGTTCATCTTTTGGACTTCCGAGGAGAGAGTTATTGCTGTTTTACTAAAGACTGCGCAGAAGTTGAGCAGACGCGCGAGAATTTGAGAAGACTCCTTGAATGCTTCAACCAGTTGGTCTTCCACCTTTCAACGTGGTGACTTATGTTCATACCCAGCTAGGAGGGTTGTTCCTAGTATATATACCCCTCTACTCCTATCCATAGAGACACCTTTTGATATTTCAACAAACCGATATATGAAATTACAGCAAGACTGCTGAGTGCCTTGCTCCTTTGCTCTTGTGAGTTCTCTTGGATTTGCAAGAAGATTCCTTTGGGATCCCCTAATTCATGCTCTACGCTTCCGGGCGTTTTGTGTGGGTTAGTTCCGGATTATGGTTCTGCGATTTTTCGGATAGCGGGTCGGAGTCCAGAAAGCTTCGGATCGTCTCTCCCCAACGCTTGGTCGCATCCAACCTTGGCAGGTTAAAGCTAGTTATCCTTTCCCGCTACTCACAACTAGTTACCCCCGCTATCCACAGCAAGATTCGCTTGTTCTTCAACCTACGCCGTGAAGATCGAGCCACCCCTAGCTTGTACGCATCAATTGGTATCAGAGCTTTCGTTGACACAGTAGGTTTCTCCATCCACATATTAACCCTGCATTCCAGTGTGTGTTCTTGTTTTCTTGTTGTTTTGTTTCCTTCTTAGAGTACACAAATCACTCACACAAAAAAATTACCAAGTCTTTGTTTAGCACTGCTAATCTTGTGCCGTTCGTGATCATCTTGTTTCTAGTCACCATTGATATCTAGCACCGTGTTTGTTGTTTAGTTATTGAGTTTGCTGTTTAGTGTTAAAGAAAAAAAGAAAAAAATAAGAGAGAAAAGCAAAAGAAAAAGAGAGAGAGAGAGAGAAAAAAAAAAAAAAAAAAAGAAGAAGAAAACAAAGGGTTGTGTTGCGGTTGTCAAATGACAAGTTTTAGATTCATGCTCTGAATTATTTTTTTTGGTGTTTTGACCAGTGACTTTCATGTAACCATTGCGTGATTTACGGCACTTGATTCTAGTACTACAATCCACCTTATTTAGCCCACCAAGCCCCACTAAAACCTGAAGCCGGTTCTTTCGATTCGTGTCCTATCAATCGCTTGACCACATCCGTGTCCTATCAATCGCTTGACCACATCCAAGGTACTGCCACTCTTGCACTCTTACTGTCCATTGAGAACGCATAAGAACATTGGTGAGTAAGAGGTGAGGTTGTGTGATTCCACAAATATTATCTATCCCACTTTCTCTTTGCTAACATGGCAGGTTCCAACTCAAGTGTACATGGGGAAATCATGAAGGAGATGAACAACCAGTCACACGAGCCGAGATGCAACAATTACGTGAACTGGTTCCAGCCATGGGACAGATGCTCAATGAACGCCTTCCCGTCGCTGGTGGTGGGGGTCTACATCAACCTAACCCTGCTGCTGATCATGGTGAAGCCGCGATGAGAACTCGATGGGGAGCCGCTAATGACGACTTCCACGACCAGCAAGATCTTGGTCGGGGTGATGGACGAGGGGGCGGTGCCCATTGTGGCCGAGGTGCAACTGCACATATTATGCAGCATGGGGGAGGTGCTCACGGTCGGGCTTTTGGCCGCCGTGTACGCTTTGATGATGAAGAAGACCATAATGATAATGATCTTGATGAGGAATTTGATGATAGTGAGAATCCATTTGCTGATGATGGACGATATGGACATCGAGCTCATCGTCGAGGTGCTGTCCATAGAGATAGAAGACAGCCTCATGGTCGCCGTGATAGGGATGACCCGGATAACATTGCTCGGGTCAAGCGGAGTGTCCCTAGGTTTACGGGAAGAGAAGAACCTGATGCATATCTTGAGTGGGAGGAGCAATGTGATCAGATTTTCAGGGTGCATAATCTGTCCGACCAGAGGTGTGTAAACGTTGCTTCAGTTGAGTTTTCTAGTTATGCCCTCACTTGGTGGAATCAAATACAAGAGAATCAGCTTGTGTTGGGACGTGAGCATATTGATACATGGGCTGAAATGAAACGTGCCATGAGAAGGCGCTTTGTTCCTTCGAGCTATAATCGTGACCTTCACAATAGGTTGCAAACATTGAGACAAGGTTCTAAGTCAGTTGATGAATATTATAAGGAGATGGAACTACTCATGGTTCGTGCTAGGATTAGAGAAGATGGTGAATAAAAATGGCAAGATTTTTGCGTGGTCTCAATGAAGAAATTTCAAGTTTTGTTGAGATGTTTTCATATCATAATCTGCAGGATCTTGTGGATCAAGTAATGCGTACGGAGAAGAAGATTCAACGAGAGGGACATAGACGTTCTTCTGGGAGCCATTTCACTTCAGCTCCATGGCCTCAGCAGAGCCCAAGATTTCTATTGTTGGTGATTGATCTCAAGGCATTGCCGCTGTGTCTTCACCATCTATCGCACAGTAAAGTCTACACTCTCTTCAGCCTCTTCACCTACAAAGCAACAAAAAAATGAACACCCGCTACCTGCATGCAGCAGATCCTCTGTCACTTTGGTCGCAGATCATCTTCACATAGCCGAGAGATTGTATGTCACAAATGCAAGGGCCGAGGACATGTCGCTGCTGAATGTCGTAGTAGAAGAACCATGTTTGTGAATGAACTAGGCGAGTGGGAATCTGGGAGTGATATGGAAGAGGATGCTAGACATGAGGACACAATAAGGAATGAGGAGAACGAGATTAAACCTGATGAGGATGACTACAATTGCTTCATCTCTCGTCGAGTGCTTAGTGTGAATGCTGTGAAGGAGGAAAATGGACTGCGGCACAATCTCTTTCACACCGAGGCATGATCAAAGACAAGCTATGTAGGATTATTGTTGATAATGGCAGCTGCAATAACATTGCAAGTTTTGAATTGGTTAAGAAAATGGGGTTCAAACAGCGACGCCATCCTGATCCACACAAGATGCAATGGCTTAATGAGTGTGGTACGCTGCGAGTAAACACCATTGTGACCGTACCATTTTCTATTGGTAGGTACCATGATCAGGTGGAGTGTGATGTGGTGCCAATGCAAGCATGTCAGTTGCTGCTGGGAAGACCATGGCTATATGACCGTGACGTTCAGATTTGCGGTCGACCCAACAAGTTTAATCTCATGTACAAAGGAGAGAAAATCACTTTGCTTCCTTTGACACCGGAGGAAATTTTGAAGGATAATCTGAAAAGAAAACAGCGAGAGAGCGAGAAACACTTGAGTGAGACCCACAACATAGTGAGAAAGAGATTTCAAAGCCAAATACAACTCTACAGCCACAGAAAACCAAACCACAGGGAAAAGAGGGATTAGTAATGATGGCTAGGAAGGGAGATTTAAAACAATTGAGTGAACCCGATGCCATGTTCTTTGTACTCTTGTACAAGGATAACTTTCTTTCGAGTAACGACTTATCCTCCACTTTGCCAAGTGCTATTTTGATGTGTTGCAGGAGTTTGAGGATGTGTTTCCCGATGAAGTCCCACCAGGGCTGCCACCAAAGAGGGGCATTGAGCATCAAATCGACCTTGTCCCTGGTGCCCCACTTCCAAACCGAGCCCCGTATCGCACCAACCCGGAGGAAACAAAGGAAATTCAGCGCCAAGTTCAAGAGCTGATCGAGAAAGGGTATGTAAAAGAAAGTCTTTCACCATGTGCTGTCCCTGTTCTTTTAGTTCCAAAGAAAGATGGATCATGGAGAATGTGTGTAGATTGCCGAGCCATTAATAACATAATGAGAAGGTATAGGCATCCAATACCTAGACTTGATGACATGCTTGATGAGCTTAGTGGTTCAACCATCTTTTCTAAGATTGATTTGCGAAGCGGCTACCACCAAATTCGAATGAGAGAGGGTGATGAGTGGAAAACTGCATTCAAAATAAAATTTGGGTTGTATGAATGGTTGGTCATGCCGTTTGGATTGACAAATGCACCAAGTACTTTCATGAGATTGATGAATCATGTGTTTAGAGCTTTTATTGGCAAATTTGTTGTTGTTTACTTCGATGATATCTTAATTTACAGCAAGTCTCTTGAAGAACATATTGAACATCTAGAAAGTGTGCTATGTGTCTTCAGAAAGGAAAAGTTGTACGCTCACCTTGCCAAGTGCACCTTTTGCACCGACAAGGTAGTTTTTCTTGGCTTTGTTGTTTCAGGTCAAGGAGTGGAGGTGGATGAGGAGAAGATAAAGGTTGTTCGTGAGTGGTTACCTCCACAAAATGAAGCTCATTCTGGCGGACTTATGGGCCATTTTGGTGCCAAGAAAACTGAGAGTGTGTTGGCTGACTATTTCTTTTGGCCAAAGTTGAGACGCGATGTTGAAAGATATATATTGCGATGTGAGACATGCCAGTTTGAACCCTCATGGCTTGTACATTCCTTTACTTATTCCTAATGTTCCATGGGAGGATATTTCAATGGATTTTGTTCTTGGTTTACCTCGGACAAAGAGGGGGAGGGATTCAATTTTTGTTGTGGTTGATAGGTTTAGTAAGATGGCTCACTTTATTCCATGTCATAAGAGCGATGATGCTTCACATATTGCTGAACTGTTTTTCAGGAAGATTGTACGCTTACATGGTGTGCCACACACCATTGTATCAGACCGAGACACTAAGTTTTTGAGCTATTTTTGGAAAACCTTGTGGGGAAAGCTTGGGACCAAGCTGTTGTTCTCTACAACATGCCATCCTCAAACGGATGGACAAACTGAAGTCGTGAACCAAACTTTTTCCATGTTGCTTCGAGCTGTTCTGAAGAAAAATTTGAAGATGTGGGAAGAGTGTCTACCTCATGTGGAATTTGCATACAACAGGGCAGTACATTCGACCACTAAAGTTTGTCCATTTGAACTTGCATATGGTTTCAAACCCACTGCTCCCATAGATCTTTTGCCTTTACCTTTGCAGGAGTGCGTCAATTTGGATGCAAGCGAACGTGATGCACATGTCAAGAAGATTCACCAAAAGGCGAGAGAGAATATTGCGAAGATGACCCAGCTATATGAGAGGCATGCAAACAAGGGAAGAAAGATGTTGTTTGAACTATGTGACTTCATATGGGTCCACCTTAGAAAAGATCGTTTCCCTGACCAGCGTAAGAACAAGCTACAACCACGAGCAGATGGCCCTTTCAAAGTGGTTCAAAAGATCAATGACAATGCCTACAAGATTGATCTCCCTAGTAAGTATGGTGTTAGTGAGACCTTCAATGTCTCTGACCTCTCTCCATACTATGGACCAAACGAGTCGAGGACGACTCCTTTTCAAGAGGAGGAGGATGATGAGGGCATCCCAACCTTCAATAGCCACACTAAAGATGATCATCTCCGCGACCAAGATATTCTCAAGGACCAATCACGAGAAGACGTGCTAAGTAAATACATGATCAGGTGAATGCTAACCTAATCTACATTTCATATTCTTGTGACGTGGTCGTGCCCCCACCTCTTCTTCTATGATTGAACTCAGGTGCATTGGAAAGGAACAGGGAGGTCCAAAAAACCAATGAGTTTTGCAATCATTATCTGCATGAATTATAATATTTCCAACTAGCATACACCAGACCAATGGATGGCTTGTCCAGTCTATTTTCCTACGTTTCAAACCATGCATCATTTGGAGTTGTGTAAAGAAAGTTATGGTCATTTTAGTAACAGCTGCACATGCTGATAAATGCTGTGCGAAAACTGAAGACTCTTTGAAAGCTTGCGCACCCACCTGTCATGTTTTACTGTGCATATCCTACTATATGGATGGAAAGATAATCAAGTCTATTTTCACCTCCAACAAACGATTCGTCTTTTGGACTTCCGAGGAGAGAGTTATTGCTGTTTTACTAAAGACTGCGCAGAAGTTGAGCAGATGCGCGAGAATTTGAGAAGACTCCTTGAATGCTTTAACCAGTTGGCCTTCCACCTTCCAACGTGGTGACTTATGTTCATACCCAGCTAGGAGTGTTGTTCCTAGTATATATACCCCTCTACTCTTATCCATAGTGACACCTTTTGATATTTCAACAAACCGATATATGAAATTACAGCAAGACTGCTGAGTGCCTTGCACCTTTGCTCTTGTGAGTTCTTTTGGATTTGCCAGAAGATTACTTTGGGATCCCCTAATTCGTGCTCTACGCTTCCGGGCGTATTGTTCGGATAGCGGGTTGGAGTCCAGAAAGCTTTGGATCGTCTCTCCCCAACGCTTGGTCGCATCCAATCTTGGTAGGTTAAAGCTTGTTATCCTTTCTCGCTACTCACAACTAGTTACCCCCGCTATCCACAGCAAGATTCGCTTGTTCTTCAACCTACGCCGTGAAGATCGGGCCACCCCTAGCGTGTACGCATCAAATGGGGAGAGACGACAGCAAGGATGGGGATCGTCGTGGATGATGGGATCGCTGCTGCGTTCACTCAACGCGCCCCACGCATTGGCCCTTGTCGTTGCACCCGCAGTCGCCACGCCCGTGCGTCGGCCCTTATCGCTGGACTGCACACCAATGGCCGGAAAAGGGGTTGCCAGGGAGGATGGCTCACTAGCCATGCCCCAAGCACTGACCCTCGTCGCCACGCCCGCACGCCGGAAACCTAATCGGAGGCGATGGAGAGAGCGAGAGGAGTGGTGTGTGCGAGTGGGGGCCGGGAGGAGGGAGCGCTTTAGGATGCGTGCAACGGCGACTAGATCGAATGGATGTTTGCTATGTTGTTGTTTTGGAGCGGAACACTATATCGTTCTGTAATATTTCACATTAAAAAAAAGCCACATTGGTTAGAGCCTTAGCGATGCATATCTTACTGTTTTGTGCTTCATTTCAGCGGTTTTATTTTATCAAGGGGTCATTGTTTCCTTATTTTGTGATTCAGTTCTCGACGTGTTTTACAGATGCTAATTTTACAACCAGTTTAATGTGTATTGGTTATGAAACGAAGGTACAAGGAGAACAGATGGGATCCTAAGCAGCTAATCGGCTTCGGTGGCACGCCATCGTCGCATTCTGCGATGGTTACAACACTAGCAGTAGCAATTGGATTACAAGATGGCTTTGGCAACACCCTATTTGCGACAGCAGCAATATTCTCAAGTGTGGTAGGTTACCATCTCGTGTCATGTTCCTTTCAGACAAGTTCTTGCTTCCTGATCTAAAAGAGAATGAACATTTAAATGGTGTTGCTTGGGCGCAATATTCTATCTTGAGTCGGACATTATGACGTTGAGTGTAGGCATGCAAAAGTTTATATTTATTTCCTTCATTTTAATCCAAGATGGTGAGGTCTCAGAAATATCCATTTTGTGACTTGATTAACAGGTGATGTACGATGCTTCTGGTATCAGATTGCATGCTGGAAAACAAGCAGAGGTATGCAACAACTGTTTGTGTGTGTCATCTCTATTGTGGGTTCAACAACTTGTAAATATCATTAGGAAATACCTTTAAAATTAAGTCCTAGATTTGTCTGTATCACCATGACACAAGTAGATTGCACTATTTATGCAGCTATGTTGAACTTGCCCTTGTTTTCTTCTATGTTCAGGTGTTGAACCAATTAGTCTGTGTACTTCCTTCAGAACATCCCTTGTCCAAACAAGGCCATTACGTGAACTCTTAGGCCATACTCCGACGCAGGTTTGCTCAAACGTCCTTTTCATGTTCCATTTTATGGCAGTTTGGCAGATTGAAAGCGATGGCCTATATCAATAATAAAAAAGGTGACGACATATTGGCATGGTGGTTACGTGGATGCCAACTGAACCTCAAGCCGACTGTCCCCATGTCATCTGACACCCTTTTACTTAGCACCACATGTTTATCAAATATAACATCATGCAGCTTCGTCAGCACTACCACTTGTGGCTTTCCATCATAAGCAGCCATTCTGTATGCTGCTAACTTGTTCCGTGTCAAATTGCTCCCAGGTTGTTGCTGGCACGTTGCTCGGGTTTATCATAGCAACAACAGGGCAAATGTTCATTGCAGTGGCAAGTATTGCATGATGCTGTGTTGAAGGTGCAGGAGAATCGCTTAGCATTTGCAGGGACTTGAAAAGCTTCTTCTCTAGTGTTCTGCCACGTAGGTATTTGTAAGATTTGTAATGCTGTTGAAGATTGATGAAGTTTTGATAGCACATGATTGTATGTCCAGTGTGATGTTCTCAGGATTGATGTACAGAATATTTGTTCGATAACTTCGTCAATGTGAATAAAATGTGGTTATTTCAATGATGATTAGTGACGACTAATTTTGTTGTTTCGCAAGTTCACTGCATATACTTTCCCTAACAAAACTGTTCTTTTTATTCAGTCCATGACTTTGAACTCAATACTATTTGCTCAACAAAACGACGATTAATTACTTTAATTTGACGAATGCAACTATATTGTGAACAATATTAACTTCCTTCAATAAATGGTGAACATGGCCAAATCAAAACCAAATGCTCTCATTCATCTTGGCAAGCTTATTTCTGGCCTACCAGTTTCCTGTTCGCATGCTGCAACGACACTATTGGGGCTCTGGTTTAGGTGAAAGCTGAGCTGATTACAGGGCAGATTAAACGCGAACTCAAAAGCACATGAACAGAGAAGTTGCAACAGAAACAAGAAGCTGGACAGCCGAGTTATCTACATATATCATGTATTGCAGAAAATTTTTATTCACATTGATGTAACATCTTGAAAGTTCAGGTAAAACGTATTTCAAGGTTAACAACATATGTAAGAATTCAACAAGCAATTTGGCAGTCATGTACATGCCTTTTGCCATTGCAAGCAATGATGCATGGCATGGTAATTTTCTTTGCAAAATGCATCAAGAACTGTGTTGCTCGGTAATGTAACATCGTGCAGCTGAGATCCTAGCTATACTTAGTTACTCACACTCCAAACCAGTTAGTTACTGAATGGAAATTTGCACATTCTTACACCTGGTGCCTAAACACAAAATTTGAGAAAAGACTCTCCTAACTTCTAAATCGGCATCTCTCACCATGTCAGATTCTGTTATCCATGCTATGTGCTCATCAGGCCTAACCAAAATTACACCTTTCCTAGTTATCTGACACATCTCCCACCATGAATTAGCAGATGCTCTATGTATTTCCTCAACATTGACATAGTTTGTCCAAGTACCAACTCAGATCTGATCCCTTTCACTTCCATATCAACTGAACCTTGTGGCCATATAACACATACTTTGGCTAATAACTTAAGTTCATCTGCTATCTTCAGCATAGCACGGGCAAGCTCATAAGACTCTTTCAGTGGTGCAATAATGAGAACAAATTCAAGTTTATCTCCACTTACTAGGTCCATTGTTGAGAACACACCCTGTAAGAGATCATCGCTGTCACAATTTGCACAAAAATAGAGGAATGGCTAAGAATGCATATATCAATTAGGTGTCCAAGGGGCAAACCTTACTCGAAGTAGACAGTGCTCTCACTAGCAAGTGTGGTAGCCGTGAACCAACCTTAGCAGATGGGATGTACTCTCTTGATGACCTATTAGAATGCTTCCGTTTTTCTGCTTGCTGAGTGGTTTTAGCACAATCTTTAGCAACTAGGGCTCCTTTTTCATAGCTGAAAGTGGTGAAATTAGACATACATAAGAAACTTTGCATATTTTATTACACTTATTGAGAACGCAGCATTATTTCCAGAGGTCTGTATGTCCCATCAACTAAACCGAAGAAAAGAAGAGAGAAACTGGAGTTCTTTTGAAGAATGATTCGCCTAATGAGGCTAACTGAAGTTAAGATCCTCTGCAGGAACCGCAGTGTGTAGACTTTTTCCTTCATCAAGAATACTTCTCAATCTTGCTAGTCTCAAGGATCCAATGGGGTTTTTCTCATTCAAAATGTAGTCTGAGACTTGTGCCCAACCATTTGAAAACAATCCTTCCAAAACTACCTTCAGAAATTTCTTGGAATGGCTGATCCTAGGTCATTGTTGATTACTCGATGCACTGACAAATACATGCAAAGGGTACATACAATGAGATAAAGACATGGGGCAAGTTACAATGTACTTCACATTCAACAGTGACTTAAGCACAGTTGTACATGTTGTCAATATTTACTTCGAAAAAGAAAAGAACAAAAAAGAGTTTACAGCCCTCTTACAGGAGCAGGACATTTTACCTGAGTTTGCAAAGTTGGATCAAGACCAAGGGTAGCAGGAATAGACGTTGCTGCTTTGAAGTTTTTCACACTAAGTTCTGTATTGAAAATGGCAACCTGCAATGAGCAAGCATACATATTTTCATTAATTTTGTAAAAGAGATATTAAAATTGAACGAACAGAAAGCCTGCAAGAAGAATCTAATGGGTCGGCGCTCTGATTCATAAGTTTGTATTATTGATGGTGCAGCAACACCATTCAGCAGTAAACACAATTTCCAAGCCAAATTATGTGCATCCTGAACTCCAGTGTTCATCCTGCAAAAAGAAATCAGCAAATGCAAATTTCTTTATACCTTTGAACTTCAGATGCGTAATAAAGAAACTCAACATGTACTTCAGTATCAAAATTGAAAACAAACCATCAACCAAAACCGCCGGCAGGAGGAAAACGGTGAGCAGCATCACCAACAAGGATTATACGATTGTTGCAGCCAATGTACTTCTCTGCAACTTCAGCATGCACCACCCGTGGTTTTATGTCTAAAACCTGAACATCTGCTGGCTTCCATCCAACCAATTTGACAATAATTTGCTCGCATACCTAGAATCACAAATGAAAAGCATACAAACAAATTAAGCAGGGATGTAAATATAGCCATAAAACTTACTCTGTAGAATCACATATGTATAACATATTCAATACTAAGGATAGCAATAGCAGGAAAATAGGAAGTTCTTTCAGGAATATGGCAGAAAGTATTTCAGAAATACAATCCTATAGATAGATGAGCCCAGAAAATAAAATTTAGTAGATGTACACAAGTGATGAGGCGAAAATGTTGATGAATTAAAATCGAGAAAAATATTCAACTGAAATCACCTTAGCGCTGAAATCTTCAAACATCTGCTGAGGAGGATAAAATGGAATCTGGAAATAAAATAGAATATAAAATTAACTGATAGACAATGCACTAAGAAATTTCACACCAATCGTCCTATTTCTTACATCATAAAAGGCATAATAAGCACGAAATTCTGCTAATTTGAAATACCTGCAATACAAATTCCCCATGCTCCAGGTCATGTGCAACCAACACACCAATTGCATTAGGGTTGAAAATAAAGAAGAGCATTCCAGGCCTCTCACTGGACAAATACTTTCCAAGATCTCTGCTCAGAAAATGCACGCTGACCAGTTGCTGCAAGTCTCTTTCTCCTTTCATAGATATACCAGCCATTTTGCGCACTGTGCTTCTAGCACCATCTGCCCCTAGAAGAAGGCCACAGTGAAGCTTTCTCTCCTGCACCCTCCCCCCATTATTAAATGATGCTCCAATCAAAATGCCCTAGTCAGTCAGTTGAATGGAACTACACTCATGTCCCATCAATATCTTGTTTTCCAGCACCAAATCTTTAGTGGAGCTACAAATCTCATCAGGAAAACATGTCTCGAAGCCAATGCCTTCCAGCTTCTTGAGTAGCAAATCCACTAACTTGTACTGTGAGAAGTGTGCAACTGGTATAGGACTAATGACCTTATCAAAATCTGAACAAAACAATCGTCAGCCAATCGATCTATGTAGAGAGGTGCAAAAGATCACACGCTTGACATGAAAAGAAGTAAACCGACCTTCCTGCTTCATGTGATCAACTGAACCAAGAATGGGACCGGAGAGTGAAGTACAATACACGAACTTCCTCCACAAATCCACCGGTGGCTGAGACCTCTCAATGTCCCCGGCCAAGCCGTCCAATTGCGGAAGATCTGTCAATACCACCCCTCCTATTAAACCACCGTCCAAAGTACAAAACACTAAAGCTGAAAATGGCAACGTTAGAATGCACTTAACAATAAACACACCTCCATACTGCGGTTGTTGATGAAATGCGCTCGGGGGTGACGAGTAAACTCCATACTTTTTTCTATAACAGTGCACTTGATGCCTGCAAGATGTCAATAAAACGAACAGCCGCATCAATGGCAGCCGAACTAGATAATAACTTCCACGAGTTCCTGTGAAATTTAATCAATTGAGCTCCGATCCACTAAGCACCTAATTAGTACTCCACACCTCACTCAAAGTGGACCTCTTTAGCCAAATTTGCGCGGTTTTTATTTCGGAGTGGCCATTTCATTCGTGCAGTTATTCTCACGAATCTCAGATAGCTCAGCTCAACGCTACCGCCCAGAAGCGCGAATTGGAATAGAGATGTGGGTATTTGCGGCGCTTACCGAATTTGGTGTGGAGGAACGAATGGACGAGCCCGATGGGGTTGGATCCGACGATGACCACTGGCAGATGCGGCGGCGCGTCGCCTCCGCCGCCGGCGAGGGTCGAGAAGAGCGGGCGTTGGAGGCGCCGGCGTCGCCACCAGATGATGCCCCAGTCCACGAAGAAGAGGCGCCATCCTCCACCGCCGGCGATCGACGGCATCGCGGTCAGCTGGGCCTCGGTGGTGGGCGTATCGGCTACTGCAATTATTGGCCAAATCAAAACCGAATGCTCTCATTCATCTTGGCAAGCTTATTTTAGGCATACCAGTTTCCGTTGGTATGCTGCAACGACAGTATTGGGGCTCTGGTTTAAGTGAAAGCTGAGCTGATTACAAGGCAGATTAACCGCGAACTCAAAAGCTCACATGAACAGAGAAGTTGCAATAGAAACAAGAAGCTGGACAGCCGAGTTATCTACATATGTCATCTATTACAGAAAATTTTTATTCACATTGATGTAACATCTTGGAAGTTCAGGTAAAACGTATTTCAAGGTTAACAACATATGTAAGAATTCAACAAACAATTTGGCAGTTGTAGGATCGGAAATGGCAACAGGGGGGTGAATGGCGCCTTCCCTGAAGTATTCACATTTTTCTTCTCCAACAGCTATGGAAGCTATGAATCAAGAAATTCGCTCACTGGAAGCCGAAAACAATTCTTGCCGACAGACCGATAAAACTCACAAAAGAGGCAAGGACAAACCGACAAAAACTATTCAGAAAAGGCAGCACAAAAGTGAACTAGAGAGCTGAACACTGAGACTCAAGCCTGGACTGAAAGGGAACCAGGAAATACTAAAGCATCTACCGAGAACAGAGATAACTTGAAGAGAAAGTAGAAGTAACTGAAAGGATAGAACTGAGATTTAAGAGCATGCAGCGCTGCAGATTTTTGACTGAAATCAGCAAGCCTAAAACTGCAAAAGAATGCAGTTTGAACAGCACAAACTGCAGCAGTCCGAACAGCACAAACTGCAGAAACGGCAGAGCTGGCTGCAGTTCAATAAAACAAAAAAACTGAGATTTAATTTTAGCTAAAACAGGAGCAAAGAAAACTAGAGCTGCTTGTTGCTGAAAATGAACGAGACTGCATGCAAAAAGGAGTCTTCAGAGCACTAAAAAGAGACATGCTGGACTGCAAGTTGACAGCAAGAAAGATTAAACAAGGAAGAGCTGTTCGGCAAAGCACTGAACTGAAAAGTGTAGTTCGGCAGCAACAGTAGATTGAACTAATCGGCTGACAACAGAGAAGCAAAGAAATGATGAGAGCAAGATCTGCTGCAAACCGAAACTTGAAGAATTAGTTGGCTACCAAAATCCTGAAGAGAGTAGAATAGAAAACAGTGAGCAGCACCTCGGCTGGGAAGTACTCCATTCGGCAGAGAGCAGAACCAAAAATAAAGGGGCGGCCAAAACAGCTGAAACAGTGAGTATTGTGGTAGTGCTAAAAATCAGAGAAATTGAGAAAATGGGCTGCTCTTCTCAAGACAAATTATTAGGACTAAAAACTAAAAAGGGAGAGGAACCTCAAAGAGAAGGAAATTCAGACAAAGACCAACTAAAATGGGAAAGTCAATTTTGCCAGGAAGAACTTAGGAAGAGAGACAAATTTCAAATTGCAAGAGATTCTTGGCTCCTTAGATCTTGAGACTTTGAAAATAGCAGAGAGATGAACTCACAAGAAAACTCCACTCATCAAATTAACTCCCCATCTAGAGAATCAGGAGAACAGGTGATGCCCTGACTCAAAACCCTAGTTTTGAGCAAAACAGAGGGACTAAATGCCTTAGCTCAGAAAAGGGAGTATTAATCGATTCTAGCTTTTGCTCTTAGGGATTGAATGACCAAGTGGTCTTGAGGATTTCCCATTATACAGCTAACCCATTTTGCAAGATTCAACACGTACGGGAGGTTCCATACATTATTACTATTATTAAAGAATTATTTTATTCAGTACCATTGCAAAAATTACAGAGCTAGAAAATACCATCTTCTGTAAGAATGACATGTGGAGCTTAGAACCAACTGCAAGTGATACATCGGATGGTATTTTTTAACTTCACAATCTTTGCGGTGGTACTAAATAATATTGCTCATCATTAAATGTGCCTCTAGATTGATGCAAACTTTCAAAATTCAAACAATTATCTCATCTTCTAATCATTGCAATATCTCTTGCATGAATCTTGACACTTTAGAGGGTAAGATGTTATACCTACCCACACGTACATGTGGTTTTGCTTTTTTTTAGCACATTCGAAGTTTTTTATCATCCCTCAAAAGGACTTGTTTGATCAGATTGTGCATGAACTGTAGGATCAAGTATGGCGAGTCAGAGGGGTGAATGACTCTGAATTTTTTGTACGGATAATCCATTTTTTATTCAAAATTACAGATATATACCCGCGGGAATTTTTTTACAAAAATAGGCTCAAGTCGCCCGATGGGAGAGCGACTGGAGCCTATCGCCCAACCAGGGGCCAACAGAGTCCCTGTCGCTGTCTCATTGGGCGACTGCATCCAGTCGCCCTCCCATTGGGTGACTTTCATGCAATCGCCCAATGGTTGGGCGACTACACTCAAGCCCCCGTGAATGCTTTAAATTTTATCAATTTTATAGTTTTAAACTGGTAAAAAATTTGCTGGAGTTGTAATAAAATTTTATGTTCATTGTATGTTGTAGGTGTGTAAAAAATTTTGGGAAATTTTTTTAGGAACCATTGACCGTAGAACGATCGGTACATACGATGGTAAGTGATATTTTGATGTTACTAAGAATTCGTGTGCAAGAAAAAAATAGGGTTTTAGACTCAGAGGAAAAAGAGAGAGAGAGAGAGAGAGAGAGTTGATTTCGGTTGTTTAGAAAAAATACAGAGAAAAAAGAGAAAAAAAGAGAGGAAAGAGTACATCTTTGCCGAAATTTGGAAAGTGCATCAAACCTTCGCCAAAAATAGTGAAAATTTTTGGAGCTGTTCTTCATACATCCAAAAGCTTCCAAAAAAATTTGAGCAATTTCAGCCACAGGATCAAAAGTTACAGTAGTTTCAATTGAGGTTGAGTCCATTTTCGACACTCCTTCAGTAAAATGGGCATAACTTTTGCATACGGTGCCCGTTTTCGATGTTCTTGTACTCGTTGGACTGATATTCGAATCTTCTATGAACGAGAAGTTGGGTGCAAATTCTAGGGTTAGAGCTCAAATAAAATAAATACAAGTAGGACAATTGATGTAACTACTTATATCATCGGGGTAGCTGAGCACACCATGCCAGTTGCCAGTTGCTGCGCTCGCACCTTGCGGCACCCGCTCTCGTCCTCGCCAATTGGACAACTAGCACTGCTTCACAACTACTGCCGCCACACTAAGTGTCCAGGCATATGTGCAAATTGAGTGAGCACAATTGATGTAACTACTTAGATCATGACTCTAGTTTCATGCCTGGAACTAAAAGAACTGCATTGACATTTCATCGAATAGTTGAGGGGCATGAGTAAAGTTAAGTAAAAGGGAACATGACTAACCAGCAAAATGTGTAACATTTTAGAATTTATGCTTCTATCTATCTATGGTTTTTCTACCTACAATGCTGCTGTTTTTAATTCAGATCAACCATTCAAAGGGTTCAATTCCTATGTGCTACCATTCTATTTAGAATTCAAACAGCCATTGGACAACAAATGGAAACAACAAGCTTCAATAAAAACAAGTATTACATTGTGGCTCTAGGTGTTCATTCTCTTGGAGGATTTGGTTAGCTCGTGGAATGTTACCTCCTAAACATCAAGTCATTCTCCAAATTGAAGAAGCCAAACAACAGAGACATTTTTATCTAAGAATAACTATGTATCTAATATGGAATTTGGTACAGCAAAATATGAAGCTCCCAAAAGTATTTTAAAGTAGGAAAATTAAATACCAAATTTAGTTAGAAATAATTTTAGTAAGTCCAGAAAGTGTCCAGGAGGTTCTAGGAATTTGTCTGGAATTTTTGGAGGACAATTGGTATTTTTCTGAGGCTTAATGGAATTTCTGTGCTTTTCTGAAAAACCCAAAAATTAGAAAAAGAAATAATCCCCCACCCTTCCATCCGGCCGCCACGTGGATGGCCGGGATCAACCCGCCGATCCGCCCCCTCCTCTCGGGCCGCCACCTGGCCAGCCCAGATCAGCCGCCTCCCCAACCATCCGAGCCGTCCAGCCCGCTCCCTCTCTCTTCCGCGTGGGCCCGGCCTGTCAGGCCTTCTTCCTCCTCCCGCCCCCCTTCTTCCCCGTGCGAGCGCCGCCGCCAGGCCGTTGCGCCTCCCCCGCCCTACCCGGCGCCCTCCGCAAGACGTCGCCGCCACGCGCGCGCGCACGTCTCCCGCAGACCGCGCGCCCCACCCCGCCGGATCGCGCCCACCTCCCCACATCCTCCCGCAACCGCCGCCCCGCCTCCCACGCCGGCGACCCCTTCCGCGCACCCCCGCACCCCTCCGGCCCTATAAAAGGACTCCCGACTTCGGCATTCCCCGCACCGCCTCTTGCCACCCTCAATTCCACCCCTCTACAGCCCGAGCTCCCCCGCCCCGTGCCTCTTCTTCCCGAGCGCCGTCGGCCGCTCCGACGAGCAATCGCTGTCGATCCAAGGTCTCCCGCGCCTCGCCGTCGCCTCCCTCGGCTTCCCCGCGTCGCCGCGAAGCTCGTGGCGCCTCGGCCGAGCCTCCTCGCCGCCGAAGAGCCTCGCCGCGTGAGACCCGAGCCGCCGCCGCTCCACCTCGCCGCCGGCCGCCTCCGCCGCCTTGAAGCCGCGCCCCTCCCGAGTTCCTCGGCCTCCTCTCACCGTTCCACCTCGCCACCGACCGCCGCCGCCGGAGCTCCGCCGCCGCTGCCGCTCCGTGTGCCTCCGGCCCGGCCCGCCACGCCGCCATCGGTGATGTGGCGCCGAAGTCGACCATCGACGTGGACGCCACGCAGGCGCCACACGAGCACCCGGCTGCCACGCCACCTCCTCACCACCTCAGCCCCGCCCGAGTCCATGGGCTCGGTCCACATAGACCCGGGCCCACCTGCCAGTCAAACCATTCCCAGGGCTGACGCAATGCTGACATCATAAACCCCTTTTCAGTAGAAAAATAATTCCAGAAAATCCCTTTTTCCATTTTCTCTGATTTTAAACTTCCCGGAGCTCGTTCTCCCTCGTTTTAACTCCGATTGAGCCCATTCAAATTTCTAAATTCATGAAAAATTCCCATCTACCCATTTCTAGCCTCAATTCAAATATTTGAAGTTAATTTGAATTTATTTTGAATTTATTTGAGTTTGGTGGGTTATATTCACGTATAGACTTCGACGATTCGGGAAAATTCTTCGACGAAGATTCAAACCAAGTTGAAGAGCAAGACAAGTCACCCTCCTTGATCATGTTGATCCCAGTTTGCAAAATAAAATTATTTTGTTTTAAATTATTCTGCATGCATATTTTTATTCAACGTATTTCAATCCAGTATTAAATTTAGTTATTGCCTATTTGTTAATTCCTCCTTTGGTATTGAATCCCTTACCTTGTCACCCTAGATCAAACTCTAGCTAGTGCATTAGTGTTGGCTAGAGAAACTTTATATCAATTGCTTAGACCTGCTTAGTCATAATATATGTTTTGGGATACCTTTTCACATAAAATGATATACTTTTGATATGTACTCTTGACTTTGGTGAGTCAAGGAGTGTTATGAAATATTTTGAAAACAAATTATAAAAACTGGTTTAGACTTAGGCAATTGGTTAGATTGGTGGGTGCAGGCATACCCTGTTGGTTGGAGCCGCAGTGGTTGATTGTCGTGCACAGGGGTATGTGGTTGGGCCTAAGTCAAATTAAGGACCGGTCTATGAGCTACTGTTGCAAAGCCCTAACGTACTACCACATGGCTGGTATGGGACAGCCCTGGCTGAATAATTTGTGAAGTCCCAATCTGAGTCAAGTCGTAGGTTGAAAGTGACCGTGGTTGGTGCCATGTGAAGTCTCACTTGGGCGAGCGTGGTTAAGCCATTAGAAGTCTCGTCTAGGCTCAAGAGGGGGTCTCGGTCTGGTGGATTCCTTACTTGGGTGAAACCTTAGAGTTGGCTTGGCCAGGTTGAAGGCTTTGCATTGTAAAGGCCTTGTCACGACTCCTCGCCGCACACCTAAGGAAGTGTGTAATCCGGTGACAATATGGGATGATTGTGTCTTGTGGGTAAAACTGTACAACCTCTGTAGAGTGTATAATCTATCCTGGATAGCCGTGCCCACGGTCATGGGCATGCTGAGTAAAAGTTTTTCATGGATTAGACTTTGTCTTTCAAAAACGTTTTCGAAAACCTTATGGATGGATGGAATCCATGAGAGAATGAAAACCTTGTGGGTGGATGGAACCCATGAGAGAGATTGGAAGCTTGTGGATGGATGGAATCCACGAGTGTTTGGAAACGTGTGGATGGATGGAATCTACACGGGATGCTTTTGGAAAAGATGGTCCGGGTGGGATGCCCGTGGATAGGTTGGTGTACGGTCGGAGCCTGCACTAACGGTATTATTTTCTATTACAAGTAATGTTTTTACTTACGGTATTAAATTCTGCGATTTCAATCTATCTATTGTATTTCTTAAATGTTGTTTTATGCAAACTAACCCTATAAGCCTTCCATTGAAGCCTTTATCATTATGTTGCATTTTCCCGGGTGATTTGCGGAGTACGAGTTTGTACTCACCTTGCTATCTCCATACAAAGGAAGACGACGTCGACTACGGTGAAGGTCAGGACGAATAGGCCGTGTCTTACTGTCGTTTGCCTGTGGGCAGGCATGTTGGGCTTCTTCCGCTTCGGTTTTTCTTCTGCTTCGGTTTTTCTTCCGCTGCTTATTATTTAAATTTGGCTTATGTGCCGTTGATGTAAACTTTGGCATTCATGCCCATATTAAGTTAATAAATGTCATTATGGTTGATATTTATCTTTGTTGTACGCTGTGTGCACTAGCTGATCCTGGACTAGTGCGATTTACACAGAGGATCCAGGAGTCGTTGCTCCGGGTTCCGACAGGTAGGTTACCATCTCGTGTCATGTTCCTTTCAAACAAGTTCTTGCTTCCTGATCTAAAAGAGAATGAACATTTAAATGGTGTTGCTTGGACGCAATATTCTATCTTGAGTCGGATATTATGACGTTGAGTGTAGGCATTGTGCAAAAGTTTATATTTATTTCCTTCATTTTAATCCAAGATGGTGAGGTCTCAGAAATATCCATTTTGTGACTTGATTAACAGGTGATGTACGATGCTTCTGGTATCAGATTGCATGCTGGAAAACAAGCAGAGGTATGCAACAACTGTTTGTGTGTGTCATCTCTATTGTGGGTTCAACAACTTGTAAATATCATTAGGAAATACCTTTAAAACTAAGTCCTAGATTTATCTGTATCACCATGACACAAGTAGATTGCACTATTTATGCAACTATGGTGAACTTGCCCTTGTTTTCTTCTATGTTCAGGTGTTGAACCAATTAGTCTGTGTACTTCCTTCAGAACATCCCTTGTCTGAAACAAGGCCATTACGTGAACTCTTAGGCCATACTTCGACGCAGGTTTGCTCAAACGTCCTTTTCATGTTCCATTCTATGGCAGTTTGGCAGATTGAAAGCGATGGCCTGTATCAATAATAAAAAAGGTGACGACATATTGGCATGGTGGTTACGTGGATGCCAACTGAACCTCAAGCCGGCTGTCCCCATGTCATCAGACACCCTTTTACATAGCACCACATGTTTATCAGATATAACATCATGCAGCTTCGTCAGCACTACTATTTGTGGCTTTCCATCATAAGCAGCCATTCTGTATGATGCTAACTTGTTCCGTGTCAAATTGCTCCCAGGTTGTTGCTGGCGCGTTGCTCAGGTTTACCATATATAGCAACAGTAGGGCAAATGTTCATTGCAGTGGCAAATGTTGCATGATGCTGTGTTGAAGGTGCAGAAGAATCGCTTAGCATTTGCAGGGACTTGAGAAGCTTCTTCTCTAGTGTTCTGCCACTTAGGTATTTGTAAGATTTGTAATGCTGTTGAAGATTGATGAAGTTTTGATAGCCCATGATTGTATGTCCAAGGTGATGTTCTCAGGATTGATGTACATAATATTTGTTCAATAACTTCGTCAATGTGAATAAAATGTGGTTATTTTAATGATGATTAGTGATGACTAATTTTGTTGTTTCGCAAGTTCACTGCATATACTTTCCCTGACAAAGCTGTTCTTTTTATTCAGTCCATGACTTTGAACTCAATACTATTTGCTCAACAAAACGACGATTAATTACTTTAATTTGACGAATGCAACTATATTGTGAACAATATTAACTTCCTTCAATAAATGGTTGTCGGGACCCCGGATTTTCGAACCCGAACCCTCTGTGTGTTACAGCACTAGTCCCAGATCAAAACTAGTGCACACAGTCAAACAGAAATGAGTACATTACCAGCAACGTGTTATTACAATAATAAAAAGTACTGACCGGAAGGTCTCATTATTACAAATAAGGTTTCAAGACCTCACACACACGAAACATAGCGGAAGCAAAATAAATCCAGCGGAGACCCATCAATACGCCACATGCAATTGACTGAGGAAGCGCAACCTAATACTCCGGGAATCCTTCGTCGAATCCGCAAGCGAAGTAGTCGTAGTCTCCCTCTTGAGCTTCGTATTCCTCTGAGAATTATTTTTGAGTGCAGCATGTGAGTACGTAAAGTACTCCGCAAGTCTTGGGAAAAATACAGTAGATGCAAGGCTTAACAAAGGAGGGTTATATGGTTCTTTTGCACAAAACAATATTTTATTTCAATTACTACTAAATATTTTCGAAGGCATTGCTTTAACCAGATAATTTATTTAACTGAAACTAATAAGCATTTTATAGTGAAGGTTCTATCCACCAACACTAGTTAACCAATTCTAACCGATCAAGTTTAAAACTTCGGGTTACAACCACCCACACTGGCTCCAACCGCCAGGACAACCACCCGAGAGTTCCCTCCACTCTCGGAATACCAAAACTTTGTTTTTAAAATGAAAACCAAAGATCTACCATGTGAATGCATTCCTTGCCCGCCCTTGACCGTGGGCACGGCTATTCGAATAGTTTGATACTCTGCAGAGGTTGTACAACTTTACTCCCAAGAGATAAATTATCTTAACAGTCTCCACGCTTCCTTTGGTATGAGACACAGATAAAATATCACAAAGCATTTTCCTCACTCTAGTCTAGCTAGACACCACCCGCTGAGGTTTCACCGCAGAAGGGTTCCATCCACCTAGTCCGAAGCCCCCTCTTGCGCCATATGAGTACAGTAAATCCTTGTCCCTCACTGTGAATAGTCAGTAAATCCGGCACCCACTTTCCACTTGTGGCACCTAAACTAGACTATCATAAGTTAATCAGCTAGGTCGTACCCATATAGACTCGGGGTTGTACGGTAGTGCTTAGTCTGGACAATCACAAGCGTCGGTCCTTAATTGACTAGGGCAAAACATACACTTTACAAGATCTCGTGCTTGCTGCACCAGAACAGTGGCAACACCAATCACCACCTACTTCTAAATACAAATACTAGTTGAATGAAATATGACTTCCCATTCCAAAGTTACAAAAGAATTAAATAGCATGACTAAGTATTATACTACCGTTCCAATATTTATCCAAGATGTAATAATAATCTCATTATTGAGACAATGGAGATCCTAAGGTTACAAAGGTACATGGCATTCAAGTTCAATTGAGGGCATAACAAGGTTGGATTAACTAATGCCTAAAAACCAAAACTAGTGTTCTATGTAAATAGCGATGCACATAAATTAAAATAATTAAAAACATTTCTCAAACATAGGTGCAAAATGGTCAAAGGAGACTTGCCTTCTTGCATGCTCTCTGGGTCTTCTTGCTGCGGAGTGGAGAGATCCTCGGCAACGGTGGAATCTACGCACGAAAAGACGGAGCAAACAAAGCAAATAAATACAAAAAAATTCAAATAAAATTCAAATAAAATTCAAAAATTCAAAAAGAGTATATATTTGGATAGTTTATGATTTTAGAAAAATTTAGCAATTTGAACGGCGCAATTTGGAGTTAAAATGAATAAGTTATGCTCATTTGAAAATCTCAGTTTGAATAAATCTATAAATTGCGAAATTTCTGACAAGTGGGACCCACTGCAGAATTTACTTTTTAATGTTTTGTTTTATTGTTTTACTCTGAGTCTATGACAGGTGGGACCCACATGGCAGTGACCCTACTGCTCGGTCTCTATCCAGTGGGATCCCTCTGTCAGTGACTATACAAGGTGTTGATCACTGACAGGTGGGACCCAACAAGCTCTGGGCCCATATGTCAGTGGCCAACGCAGACTGGTGGGGCCCAGACGCCAGTGGCCAGCGCAGACGGCGGCCGCTGACGAGTGGAGCTCGGCTGTCAGTGCGGGAAGTGAAAGAAATGGCTCAACCTCAGCGTGCAGAGCCGAGGGCTCGAACGCGCGCCGAGGGAGCCAAGAGGGGGAAAGAGATAACGCTGCTAGCCATCTGGTCACTCGGATGTTGCTTACCCATATAGGGGAATAAATCCCCTTATACCCACCTTGCGGGGAGCTGGGCAGAGAAGATCAGGGCGGCGACGCCGGTGGCAAGGGGTGGCCGGAGAGGTTCGGGGAGTCCAAAAAATGCGATCTCGGTGCGAAGTTGATGCCGAAGGTGGGGTCGGTGGGGGTCACGGAGCACAGTGGCGGGCCGGCGGCGAGGAAGCGGCGGAGACGGCTCGGGTGCTCCGGTGTGGCGGCGTTCCGGCGGTGAGGAGGCTCGGCCGAGGGGTCGGGGAGCTTAGCACGGGTGCGGGGATGCTCAAGGTGGCGGCGGCGGGCTCTGGGGAGGACTAGGGCGGCGGCTATCGCTCACCGGAGTGCGACGTAGCTCGGAGAGAGAGAGAGATCACGGTGGCGGGGCGCTACGATGCTTGGGAAGGGAGGGGAAGAGCAGTAGGAGGTGGTGCGGAAGGAGGCGGAGCCGAGGAGGGGTTTTTATAGGGGCCGAAGAGGAGCGGGGTGCTTTAATTGCTCGCCGGAGATCTCGGTGGCCGGCGGTGATTCGGGTGGAGGTAAAGGGAAAGGAGGGGGTGATGAGGGAAAGGGGCGCGGGGATTGAGGGGTTCGGTCTCGGAGGCGCACAGGGTTTCCAAATCGGAGAGGAGGCGGCGAGGGAAAGGCCGGATTTGGCGCGGCTTCGGTCGGCCGGGGCAAGGAAGGAAAGAGGAGGGGAGAAAGGAAGGAGGCGGCGCGGCGGGGAAGAAAGGTCTGACAGATGGGACCCGCGCGCAGTGAGAGGGGGGAGGGAGAGAGCGGGCAGCACGGAGTGGCTAGGATGGAGACGAGTGGCAAGGAGGGGCGATCGGGCGGCGGGTGCGGTTAAGTGGAAGGGGACAGCCAGATGGGCGAGCGGGGTGGCGTGGCGCACATCGGGCCGGCCATGTGTCGGCCCGAGGGGAGGGGAAGGCGGGGCTGGCTGACGGGCCGGGCCCGCTTGGCGGAGGGAGAGGGGAAAGTGGCCGGGATTACGCCGGGCGGCGGCGTGGGCGGATCTGGGCCGTCCACGCGTCGGCCGGAGGGAGAGGATTTGGATTTTTAATTTTAGAATTTGATTTTGATTTCCAGAAAAGGCTAGGAAATTATTTAAGCCTCAGAAAAATATGGGAGTACTTCCAAAAATATAAGCCTCAACAAAACGACGATTAATTACTTTAATTTGACGAATGCAACTATATTGTGAACAATATTAACTTCCTTCAATAAATGGTGAACATGGCCAAATCAAAACCAAATGCTCTCATTCATCTTGGCAAGCTTATTTCAGGCCTACCAGTTTCCTGTTGGCATGCTGCAACGACACTATTGGGGCTCTAGTTTAGGTGAAAGCTGAGCTGATTACAGGGCAGATTAAACGCGAACTCAAAAGCACATGAACAGAGAAGTTGCAACAGAAACAAGAAGCTAGACAGCCGAGTTATCTACATATATCATGTATTGCAGAAAATTTTTATTCACATTGATGTAACATCTTGGAAGTTCAGGTAAAACGTATTTCAAGGTTAACAACATATATAAGAATTCAACAAACAATTTGGCAGTTGTAGGATCGAAAATGGCAACAGGGGGGTGAATGGCGCCTTCAAAAATCACCCCGAAGTATCCACATTTTTCTTCTCCAATAGCATGGTAGTTATGAAGCAAGAAATTCGCTCACTGGAAGCCAAAAATAATGTTTGCCGAAAGACCGATAAAACTCACAAGAGGCAAGGCCAAACCGACAAAAACTATTCAGAAAAGGCAGCACAAAAGTGAACTAGAAGCATATTGCATGGTGAGCTAACAGGGTCCTTAGAAGCATATTGAGCCAATTTGTTACTGTTATAAATCATTTCTTGAAACTATTTGGAAACAGGTTCAAGCTCCGCAGTCAACTTGGGACAATTCATACATGAAGCAATGGGCTCTAACAGAAAAGCTTGTAACTCGGAAATTTTATGGTATGCCCTTTTTAAATTCATCTTCAAATTATTGCAACTTTCACAAGTCTCGGGCAGATCGAGAAGCATGGTATAAAGACCTCTAAAAGCATTGTCCTTATCCTCACATGAGGTGCAAGATATAGTCTCAACAGTAGTAGATGAAAGAGCAGCTACCCTACTCATCTCTAATTCAGCAAGCAGACTAATATTCTCCACCTTAAGCAGATCTAGCTCAGAAGACACACTATCATGCACAGTCCCTAGCTTCTCCATATCACCAAGCAAAGCAGAGCATGTATCACATTCGTCATGGGAGGGAGCAGATATAAGTGAAGTAAGCTCCCGTGACAATTTGTCTTCTTCCTTCTCCAACTCGCTACACCTAGCTCTAGATCTAGCATGGAATTTACCTAGCTTAAGAAAAGCATCATTAAGCTGGTCGTAGGAGGGGTATACCTCGTCGAAGTCGGAATAGAGCTCGCTGTCGCTCACATCGCCCTCAAGGGCCATGAAGCACATGCCAGAGAAGTCCTCGCCATCCTTGGGATCTTGGTCGTCCTTTCCATCGTCGTCGCTCCACCCCTCCACCTCGCTGAGGTCGACATCGTCGAAGGCGGTGAGGACGCGATGGAAGAGCTTCTTGGCTTTGCCAAGGTTGCGGAACTTCCTATCTTTACTTGGCAGCTTCTTGTTGCGGTTCTTGTCAGTGTAGACGTTCTTGCTCGAACCACCGAAGTTGTTCTTGCCCTCCAGCTTGGGGCAGTTTGCTCGAATGTGGTTGGGGCCACCACACTCAAATCAAATCACACGCCCTCCTCCTCTCTTTCTCTAACCCTCTAGTCTACATGGGAGAATTTTCTGGCTTAGAGGGCTAGCTGGTTTTTTGGAAGCTGTTCTAGTAGGTCATCACTCATCTCACAAACAGCAGCAAGAGAGAAACCAGAAACACCATCAGAAGGAAACTCAGAAGTTGAACTGGGATCAGTGACCAACGCCATCGATTGTGACTTCGACTTACGAGAGACAATGTCAATCTCGTGAGTCTTGAGGCGTGAGTACAACGCATCAAGAGTCAAAGTCGAGAGGTCCGTGGTGTCCTTAATGGTGGTCACCTTCATCTCCCACACACGCAAGTCCAAGGCCGCAAGCATGTGACGAGCGTTGTTCGAGTTGGGGTATGTGAGACCGACCGCTCGGAGGTTGCTCAAGATCTTGTGGAATCTCGCAAAGCATTCATCCAGAGACTCTCCAGCGAGCATTTCAAACTTGTTGTAATCTCGCTTGAATTGGTCCTATCGAACCGTCTTAATTTGGGTGGTGCCCTCATGGTAAGCATCGAGGGTCTCCCAAATGTCGAAGGCCGACGAAAGATGAGAAATGCGATCAAACTCATTTCGACTCAAACCCTGAATGATGATGTTCCTTGCCTTAGCATTCGCCTCAACATCAGCCATGTTTCCAGCATTGATGTTTTCATCGGCAGGAACAACAAAGCGAACCTTGACCTTGCGCCATATCACATAGCCTTGAGCTTGAATATAGGTCTCCATCCGACTCTTCCAAAAGGGATAGTCGAACCTATCGAAGATCAGGGGCTTGGTGGAATACTTATTCGTTGTCATGGCTCACAGACCGGTTAAAGATCTATCAGGAAGAGCTAACCGGCTCTGATACCAATTGTAGGATCGGAAATGGCAACAGAGGGGGGGTAAATGGTGCCATCAAAAATCACCCTGAAGTATCCACATTTTTCTTCTCCAATAGCTATGGAAGCTATGAAGCAAGAAATTCGCTCACTGGAAGCCGAAAACAATTTTTGCCGAAAGACTGATAAAACTCACAAAAGAGGCAAGGCCAAACCGACAAAAACTATTCAGAAAAGGTAGCACAAAAGTGAACTAGAGAGCTGAACACTGAGACTCAAGACTGGACTGAAAAGGAACCAGGAAATACTAAAGCATCTACCGAGAATAGAGATAACTTGATGAGAAAATAGAAGTAACTGAAAGGAGAGAACTGAGATTTAAGAGCATGCAGCGCTGCAGATTTTTGACTGAAATCAGCAAGCCCAAAACTGCAAAAGAATGCAAGATATTCTTGGCTCCTTTGATCTTGAGACTTTGAAAATAGCAGAGAGATGAACTCACAAGAAAACTCCACTCATCAAATTAACTCCCCATCTAGAGAATCAGGAGAACAGGTGATGCCCTGACTCAAAACCCTAGTTTTGAGCAAAACAGAGGAGACTAAATGCCTTAGCTCAGAAAAGGGAGTATTAATCGATTCTAGCTTTTGCTCTTAGGGATTGAATGACCAAGTGGTCTTGAGGATTTCCCATTACAGAGCTAACCCATTTTGCAAGATTCAAACAAGAACTCTTCTCTACAACTCAAGAACAGAAGAAGAACAAAGAGACTTAGGCAAACAACCAGAGAGCACAAGAATTCAATCCATCTCAAATAAAAAGCATCTCAGATTGATACAGAGAGAGGAATGATTACAAATGGATTACAACATTCTCAATACATGCTTGGAAACTCTCAAGCAAGAGCTCACAGAGCACAAACTCACTCACATCACTTGAGCTCTCTACTGGAATGAATTCCTGAAGACTACCCCTTGACCTCCTCTTTTAACACCAAGGCTCACCCACCAAAAGAAAAAATCAAGAAGTGTCATACCACCTCCATTCCCTCATTTCACACACCATATGAGGCAAAAGGAGGTCAAACCAGATTTTGGAGGGAAATCCACCTCCTCCACTCATTTGCTTGAGTCAATTTACCAAATTGCCCCTCAAGCACCTTCCCGGAAGCTTCCGCATCCGGTACCTCGACTGTTTGGACCTCGACTCCTCCCTGAGTCTAGTCCGACCAGCTTCGCTGCACACAACCGCACCTGGCATCCTGACCGTATGGACCTCAGCTCATCCCTGAGCCTAGTCCCGATCCACTCGTCGCTGCCCGTCGTGTCCACCCGACACCGACCGAGACCTCCGACTCCACTTGAGTCTAGTCCTGGTCTGTTCCGTCGCGCACGACCGCAACCGACCTCCAACCGTTTGGACCTCTGACTCCTCCCTGAGCCTAGTCCCGGTTCTCTCGTCGTCGCCCGTCGTGTCCGCCACCGGTAGCTTCAACTCCGGTTCCTCGTCTCCTGACTCGCAACCACCTCACCAGCCTCGATCATCTTCGGCATCATCGACCGTCTGGACCTCAACACCTCCTGTGCCTAGTCTCGGTCCTCCTCGCCTCACCATGACCTAGCTCCGAAGTCCTGTAGTCACACAGACAAGCAAACCGTCACATAGCACCGCACGAAACAGCATAACCAATATTAGAACAAGTAAAGGTACTCAACCCTAGAATACCCGAAACAAACTCAAAATCACTAAAACAACTGTCAATTACTTATCACCAACATGAGGATACCTCCACATGGTCTCTCAATCTCCCCATTAACATCTTGGAAGTTTAGGTAAAACATATTTCAAGGTTAACAACTTATGTAAGAATTCAACAAACAATTTGGCAGTCATGTACATGCCTTTTGCCATTGCAAGCAATGTAACATCGTGCAGTTGAGATCCTAGCTATACTTAGTTACTCACACTCCAACCCAGTTAGTTACTGAATGGAAATTTGCACATTCTTACACCTGGTGCCTATTTAAACACAAAATTTGAGATAAGACACTCCTAACTTCTAAATCAGCATCTCTCACCATGTCAGATTCTGTTCTCCATGCTATGTGCTCATCAGGCCTAACCAAAATTACACTTTTCCTAGTTATCTGACACATCTCCCACCATGAATTAGCGGATGCTCTAGGTATTTCCTCAACATTGACATAGTTTGTCCAATGTACCAACTCAGATCTGATCCCTTTCACTTCCGCATCAACTGAACCTTGTGACCATGTAACATATACTTTCGCTGATAACTTAAGTTCATCTGCTATCTTCAGCATAGCACGGGCAAGCCCATAAGACTCTTTCAGTGGTGCATAATAAAGAAACTCAACATGTACTTCAGTATGAAAATTGAAAACAAACCACCAACCAAAACTGCCAGCAGGAGGAAAACAGTGAGCAGCATCACCAACAAGGATTATACGATTGTTGCATCCAATGTACTTCTCTGCAACTTCAGCATGCATCACCCATGGTTTTATGTCTAAAACCTGAACATCTGCTAGCTCCCATCCAACCAATTTGACAATAATTGGCTCGCATACCTAGAATCACAAATGAAAAGCATACAAACAAATTAAGCAGGGATGTAAATATAGCCATAAAACTTACTCTGTAGAATCACATATGTATAACATATTCAATACAAAGGATAGCAATAGCAGGAAAATAGGAAGTTCTTTTAGGAATATGGCAGAAAGTATTTCAGAAATACAAACCTATAGATAGATGAGCCCAGAAAATACAATTTAGTAGATGTACACAAGTGATGAGGCGAAAATGCTGATGAATTAAAATCGAGAAAAATATTCAACTGAAATCACCTTAGCACTGAAATCTTCAAACATCTGCTGAGGAGGATAAAATGGAATCTGGAAATAAAATAGAATATAAAATTAACTGACAGACAATGCACTAAGAAATTTCACACCAATCGTCCTATTTCTTACATCATAAAAGGCATAATAAGCATGAAATTCTGCTAATTTGAAATACCTGCAATACAAATTCCCCATGCTCCAGGTCATGTGCAACCAGCACACCAATTGCATCAGCATTGAAAATAAAGAGGAGCATTCCAGGCCTCTCCCTGGACAAATACTTTTCAAGATCTCTGCTCAGAAAGTGCGCGCTGACCAATTGCTGCAAGTCTCTTTCTCCTTTCATAGATATACCAGCCATTTTGCGCACTGTGCTTCTAGCACCATCTACCCCTAGAAGAAGGCCACAGTGAAGCTTTCTCTCCTGCACCCTCCCCCCATTATTAAATGACGCTCCAATCAAAATGCCCTCGTCAGTCGGTTGAATGGAACTACACTCATGTCCTATCAATATCTTGTTTTCCAGCACCAAATCTTTAGTGGAGCTACAAATCTCATCAGGAAAACATGTTTGGAAGCCAATGCCTTCCAGCTTCTTGAGTAGCAAATCCACTAACTTGTACTGTGAGAAGTGTGCAACTGGTATAGGACTAATGACCTTATCAAAATCTGCACAAAACAATCGTCAGCCAATCGATCTATGTAGAGAGGTGCAAAAGATCACACGCTTGACATGAAAAGAAGTAAACCGACCTTCCTGCTTCATGTGATCAACTAAACCAAGAATGGGACCGGAGAGTGAAGTACAATACATGAACTTCCTCCACAAATCCACCGGTGGCTGAGACCTCTCAATGTCCCCGGCCAAGCCGTCCAATTTGCGAAAGATCTGTCAATACCACCACTCCTATTAAACCACCATCCAAAGTACAAAACACTAAAGCTGAAAATGGCAACGTTAGAATGCACTTAACAGTGATGAAATGTGCTCCATACTACGGTTGTTGATGAAATGCGCTCGGGGGTGACGAGTGAACTCCATACTTTTTTCTATAATAGTGCACTTGATGCCTGCAAGATTTCAATAAAACGAACAGGCGCATCAATGGCAGCTGAACTAGATAATAACTTCCATGAGTTCCTGTGAAATTTAATCAATTGAGCTCCGATCCACTAAGCACCTAATTAGTACTCCACACCTCACTCAAAGTGGACCTCTTTAGCCAAATTTGCGCGGTTTTTATTTCGGAGTGGCCATTTCATTTGTGCAGTTATTCTCATGAATCTCAGATAGCTCAGCTCAACGCTACCGCCCAGAAGCACAAATTAGAACAGAGATGTGGGTATTTGCGGCGCTTACCGAATTTGGTGAGGAGGAACGAAAGGACGAGCCCGACGGGGCTGGCTCGATGATGACCACTGGCAGATGCGGCGGCGTGTCGCCTCCGCCGCTGGCAAGGGATGAGAAGAGCAGGCGCTGGAGGCACCGGCAGCGCCGCTAGATGATGCCCCAGTCCACGGAGAAGAGGCGCCAGCCTCCACGGCCGGCGATCGACGACATCGCGGTCAGCTGGGCCTCGGCGGTGGGCGTATTGGCTACTGCAATTTGCAAGAAGGGGGTTTACGGGTTTATACTGTGGACACGACTACGGATCTGTTTTTTTGTGCGGCTTGTTTTTAGGTACTGTTAGCCCATTATGTATAATACAAACGAATACGGGAAAAAAAGAACCGGCAAAAAAGCTCAACAAAAAGCTAAAAGTTCAGAAAAAGACGAAATTTATGAATAGTGAAAAATAAGCCAGAAGCCAAAAGCTCAAGCCGAACCGATCACAGCGTTAGCCGTGTTGTCATCCTAAAATGCTAGCTAATTCAATAAATGTGGCTTATTTATACCACTTTTTAACAATTTGTGTGGATTTTCACTGTAATTTTTCAGAATTTGAACCCATGAACTATAGGTCGTGAGTCTTAAGCCCTTAAATAAAACTAACTTCAAAACCTACGATCGAGCATAAAGCTAGGCGGTCACAGGGCCTAATTCCCGGGCTTAATTTCTCTGTCTTTTAATTTGGTCAAACTAACCGTGAAGTCAATGACTAAGAAGGTGATGGGATGGGATGGGTTCGGTCCAATCTCCATGGGATGGGACGTGTGTACGTACGTTCGTGATGAGCTGTGCGCATCGAAGAGATGATCGCGAGAGATGCATGGATGCATGATACTCGTTTGTTTGATCGCGAGATTGTTTGATTGATTTGTTTCATCCACGTTCGTACGTGGACTTAACTAGGGTCAAATCTGCTGGAGTTGTAATAAAAGTTTATGTTCATTGTATATTATAGGTGTGTAAAAATTTTGGGAAATTTGTTTTAGGAACGATTAACCGTAGAACGATCGGTACATACGATGGTAAGTGATATTTTAATATTATTGAGAATTCGTGTCTCTGGGCTAGGATTGGGTTGAGGAGGATAGACGGGCCCAGCGGTCAGATTATCACGCAGACGGTTCTACATACAAACCGTCTGTAATACTCTTTATCACAAGTTTTATATACCGATGCAATATAAACAACTAGTCTGAAAAGATAAAATAGCAAAGTTGTATATGACTTATATATACTCATTTCAAAGGTTTCGACGAGATCTACAACTTTTCAGTTGAAGCAAAATCCAAATTCGAAAGGAAGACCAAGAAAAGGGCAAAAACAGAAACTAAAAACTTACGACACGGGTTTAGGTCCAAAGATGGCCGATTTTCGGGGTCTTGGAGGCGACTGGCGCATGCTGGTCGTTTCCTGTGTACGTAGCTACCTCTAGATACCTACAATAGTATCATTTTAACTGTCTCTTAATTATATTAAATAAATAAAATTCTATATAAAAATGATAATATAATAAGAGATAATATGATATCTCTTATATAAGAGATAACTAAATCCGCAAACTAACGTAAATAGTGAAAAGGTGTAAGACAGAAAGTTATGATAAAAATAGTATAAAATAACTAGAGGAATGATTTACTGTTAAAGAGGCTGTCTCTAGTGTTGTCTTTAAGTAAGATGAAAGACTTAAAGACAACATTAAAAGACAAACTATTATACATGCTGTTAGTAACTTGTAAAGAGCAGAGCAGTAGAGGAGTATCGTCTCCTTTTCAATAAGGCAGTAAGCTTTTAGGGTTTTATGAGCTCTATCATTGTGTGTCAACGCTCCAGCTAATCCATGGGGCCAACTTAATAGCCATATATAGTGCTACATATTAGGAGTATGTGGCTAGACATGACGTCGGTTCTTTTGGGTTGTGCATTTATTTTTTAGCTTATGGTTTCTAAATTCTGACTATTCGTAAGAGACAATACGTAGAGGAAAATAGTTATATGTGATTTTTGTTGGTACAACTGAACTCAGTACAATGTCTATTGTAATCTACATGTAAACTCTGTCTTAAAAACACATCGTTTAAAAACTAGTTATTATAGTAGAAAGTGATAAAGCTAAAGCCAAAGCTAAAAAGAACTTAGCCATGTACATAGGTAAAATGTTGGTTGGTGAACTACTGAACACGAAGCCAAGTGTTGGAGAGTTGTCTCTATCGTGGCTAGTCGACCCACCAGAACAGAGGCACATTATGCATGTAGTTACATAACTGGCCTATTAAGACTATATCAATGAATGAATATGTTTGTATTTGCTTGTAGAGATTTTAAGAGGGTATTTGTACAAACACCTCTTCTATTGCTATAAATATAACTTCTAAGACACCATCAGAAGAGAGAGTATTTTAAATATAAGAAACATACTTGTATTGAGATTAAGCATCAGACATACTATATACTAATCCTCTCTCTTAGATTTACTGCACTCGTTTCGGCTTCAGCTTCTGGCTTCCGGCTTATTTTTCACTATTCATAAATTTCGTCTTTTTCTAAACTTTTGGCTTTTTGTTGAGCTTTTTTACCGGTTCTTTTTTCCCGTATTTGTTTATATTATACGTAATGGGCTAACATATTTTTATATTTTTTATATTTTTTAAATTTAATTATGCTAAAAAGTCTCTATTAGCTACAATATTTTTTCAGTCAGCTAGAGTACTTTTTAATCATAAACCATCAAAAAACCCCAAATAAACACCACCGCAGACACCTCCTACAGAGCCCTGCATTCATTATTTGGTAAGTAACGACAGCACAAAGTAACTTTATTTCTTTGTACTACCAGTACCCATGCTACATATCATTCTGGACCTGCGCCAGCGAGACGATTTTCGAATCAGTCGTACACTAGCTAGCTGGGATCGATGGCACATGCACGCATGTACCGAACTCATCGAGCAGCTAGCACGTACGATCAACTACTACTATGGACAAACTTAGGTGTCATTTGATTTAACTAAAATAAATTAGTTTATAATTAAAATTATATTGTAAATAATTAAAATTATACTGTAATTAATGATGATTTATTTGACATAACTAATTTTAAAAATTTTAACATAGAAAAAAACATGTTAACCCATTACGAACAACACAAACGAATACGAAAAAAACCGACAAAAAGCTAAAAAGCTAGAAAATAATAATATTTAGAAATAATAAAAAATAAATTAAAAGTCAAAAACTTAAACCAAAATAAAGAGGATCTTAACTACATATATCCAAGTCTAGCACAATTTATTTTATGTTACTAGCATAGCGCACACGACCATTCTTTTCTCTTGATATGTCCAGTCGTCATCATCAGGACAATGCACGAGTAGTAGGGCAGCTAGCTAGGTGGCCATGCAAGTAGGGCTGGCAAAAAAGCTCGGGCTCGTGAAGGCTTGGCTCGGCTCGTGGATGAAACGAGCCAAGTCGAGCCAGCAAAAAAGCTCGAGATCTAAACGAGCCGAACCCGAGCCAACTCGCGAGCCAACTTGGCTCGGCCCAACTGCCCGATGGCCCAATGGGCAATGTCTTCTACGCTACCCCTACCCGCTCTCGGCCTCCCCCACTCGGCTCTCTCCTCTCTCTCTCTCCTCTCGGTCTCTCCGATTCCACTCACGCCGTCACGCGCGGACGCGCCCCCTCCCTCTCCCTATTTCCTTGCCCTGGCCGACGCCTCTCTTCGGTTCCTCCGCGCCGGCCTCTACTCCGGTCTCCGGCCTCCGCGCTCCCCTACGCTCGGCCCTCTCTCTCTCTCCTTCCCGGACTCCTTTCAACCCGTCGCCGCGCCTCGGCTCCTCCTCACGCCGCTTCCCCCTCTCCTGCGCCTCCTGCCCGTCGGCGCTGCTTGGTGAGTCACGGCCCGCCGCTCCCTCCTTGCCGCTCGGCGCCACCCGGTGAGCTATGGCCAGATCCGGCCGATTTGATGCTTTTTCCCCATATCCTACCCTGATCTATCGGTTTTAGTTTGCTATTTTGGGTTGCTCTAATGGTTTGCTCGAGGTGCTAGGCTGGGAGGCGAGTTGCCTCGACTAGCCACAGCCGACTAGCCGCCGCCCGTACGCCGGGGAGTACACGGTGGTGGTTGGAGGTGTGGGGTGTGTAGCTGGGGCTCGGCCGCGCCGCGATCGCACGCAGCCGCCGTCCTCGTCGGTATTCGGTAAGCCTCTTCTCCCCTCTTCTACCTCTGGTGATATGCTTGGATTGGTTCCATGTGTTCTACTGAGGATGGATGCTTATGGTTTCTAGTTCAATGTTGGCTATAATGGATGAATGTAGTACATGGATGGTGATTTGTGGGGTTTACCTTTACGGTTTACCTTTACTGGTGATTGCGAGAAGGGTTAGGGTTTGGGTCTGGTGGTGGTCGCTTGCTTGCGGTGGGGTGGTCACCTGGCGATGACTCGGTGGTTGCCGTGCGCCCGTGCCTTCGTCTTCTTGCCGTCGGTTCCCCTCGGTGGTTGTTGGCTCGCGAGCCCGCTCGAGCTGGCTCGAGCCGCATCACGAGCTGAACCGAGCCCACAAAAAAGTTTGATACCCTAACCAAGCCGAGCCGAACCGAGCCTCTATTCTACCAAGCTTTCACGAGCCGAGCCGAGCCTGGCTCGGCTCGGCTCGTTGCCACCCCTACATGCAAGAGAGCCAGCAGCACTGTTGCCCGTACGAGGGCTCACGAGGTGAGTTGTTAAACTATGGTTATGATTTATGATTTAAAATTTAAAATTTTAGTTATTTATAAGAGATGGTATGTAAAAAATAGTCAATATCATTTTGGCTAGTACAACTAAATTCGATAAATTTTTTACTATAATCTTTCTGTTAACCCCGGTTTGAAAAAACGTATCATTTAAAAGCTAGTTACTGTAGTATAAGCTATAAGTCATAAGTGGAAAATAAGTAAGCTAGTTACTTCTAGTTTTTTTGCGATAAGGCCTTTTTGGGTTTTTTTTGTTTTTTCTTATTCTTTTTTATTGTCAGTGATAATATAATTTTTTTAATTTTAATTATACTAAAATGCTATCAATAATTATAGTATATTTTTAATTACTATAATATAAAATAAATTAAAAATTAAAAATTTTAAATTACCACGCATGCAGCGGCGGGTTAATGAGCCCACGACGATCGACACGGATGGCGAGCTAGCCACCACGCATACACCCGCGCACGCAAATGATTGTGTTGCTCGTCCTCTCCATATATGCATCCCAATTTCGAAGCTTGGGCCACATGACATGACGATCTAGCTAGTACTCCAGTACTATATATTAATTAATTAATTAATTATACTAGTGATCATCGAGTTAGTAGTCTAATGAAGGAACAATAGTGAAGTACGTACAATATTTTTGCCGACTTGAGGAGGTGGCAGTGGCGGACCCAGGATTTGAATCCAGGGTATGCCTAACTAAAAAATTATTATCCAATGTTGATATAATCTAATACAAAATTTCGGTAAACGGTTCGGTAAAAAACATAGTATATCTAAAAGATCTCATAATACCTTAAATTCAACAAATAAGTTCGAAATTTGCATAACTGATAATATAAATTGTTCAAATATAATATAAGGTCTTACATAAATAGAAGATCTTCACCTGATCCTTCAGTCACCACTACAATTGGAGAATTATCATCTACAGATGGCCCTTTTTCAATTAGAGAATTATCATCTACAATAGAATCAGACGGTTGTTCATCTAAAGCTGAAATTGGTGGTGGTGGAGCACAAGATACATTCTTTTTTGCTTCATGTTTCTGAAAAAGCAATGCAACACTTCCGTTCTTCCTCTTCATGCCTCTAGCATATGGATTCAGTGCTAATGTGTGTTGTAGATCTAAAAAAACAAATGATCATATTAACCATTTAGCATGTAAAATATTTAGATTTTAGTCTAACAATGCAAGACTATAGCCCAAATTAATGCAGACCGCGGCTAAAATCTAAAATCTAAATTATTAGTCTAAAATCTAAAGTCTAAATTACTAAATTGATAAAAAAACAAGTAGAGAAAAATTACCCTCAAACACCCAGCTTCTTTTTCCTCATTTCCTCATTTCCTCATTAAATCGGCTCCTCCCTCAGCTTTCTCGGCCAGTCGGCCTCTCGGCCTCTCTGCTCTCCCGACTGGCCGACTCCTCCCTCCCGTCGGCAGCGCCTCCCTCAGCTCGCCTCTCTCGGCCTCTCGGCCTCTCCGCTCTCTCGGCCTCCCTCAGCTCACCTCCTCCCTCAGCGGCAGCGCCTCCCTCAGCTCGCCTCTCTCGGCCTCTCGGCCTCTCCGCTCCCGGCTCCTCGGCGCCAGCGCCACGCGCCAGCCCGAGAGCCCGCCGACTCCTCGGCCGGGCGCCGGTGCCGCCTCGCCTCTGCTCGCCGAGGCGCCGAGGCGGAGGCCGAGGCGGCTCGGCATCCCTCTCCTCTCGGCCTCTCGCTCTCCTAGTCCCTCCTCGCGCGCGCCGCAGGCTCCTAGTCCTCCTCGCCGCGACGCCGCAGCTCCTCGGCTGGATCGCTCGAGGCGCCGAGGCGAGGCGAGGCGCCAGAGAGCTGGCGAGTCAGTGGAGGCGGATGGGCGCTGGGCCGATCGGGCACAGGCTATGATGCGGCGCGCTGCGTGGGTTAGGGGCTTAGGGCCCAAAAAAAATTTTGGGCCAAAAAATTTTTTTGGGCCAAATTGTGTCTTTGTTGGCAGGTAGTCTGGGCCTATATGGACTACCCGCTGGGCCCGCCCCTGGGAGGTGGTGCAAATAATGCAGCTGGCTTGCGAACGAGCACCGGCCCTGGCCGGACCAATAATTGATATGATCCAGGAGTTTGTTAATCCAACAACCACATTAAGTTAATAGAAACCTCAGAATGTGCAAGGAGAGAGAAACTAAGGGCTTGTTTAGAACTGCTCTGTTCCAAGTTTTCCAGCTCCGCTCCCAACTTCGCTACGTTGTGAAATATCTCACCTTGAATATGTTTGTTTTCCCTGTCGACCTCATTTGGCTCACTAGAGTTTTTCTATAGTCACGTGTGAGAATCAAACCGTTTTTTATGAAATTCTTGCATTTCAAATAGGGTGGTAGCTTCAAAAATTCTGTTCGATTTTTTAACTAGAAATTGTAGGTCATGCAAAATTTTCTTCCATATGACATGTACTATTCTTGATGTATCAATTTTCACAAAGCAATTATCACAATGGCGTGAAGCTAGAATGTTAGGAATTTCAAGCAACTATGGTTTTTGCAGGCTTACTCAGTTGCACTTTGCAATGTGATAGATAGCTACACCTAAATAAACTACACCATGAATGAATATTCGAAGCAGCCCAGATTGATATCGGGGTTTCGAACTACATCACCACTCACACTAAAGAAAACAACAACTTGAGTAGGAGTATCTAACACAACACACCGCCCAATAGTTAATTAAAAAACGCCGAGTAGTGCACAAAATCAAGGGACGATCAACACGTAGCGCTTACACAGTTGCATCTACGCAACAAACGATATAATTTTCTTCACACGAAAGCGATAACAAATCCTAACCTTTCCATCACCTAGGCTTTAAAATCCAATCTTTTTCTATCAACTCTTTTGCGCTGCCCAACTTGTGTTAAGCTTAATCTTATTCTCCGTCTCTTCGGTTAGTCTTTCTGGGCTATTTTAGGTTTGCATGGATTTCGAAAGGGATGCGAGATCCATAAAGCTTTGGGGAGCCATGCTACTGCGACTTTTCTTGAAATAAGAATGGACAGGAGGGAGGCCCGGCCGGGGCGGAGTAAAATGCTCGAAAGTTGTAATATCTTGGTTTTCAATTTTTTTTAAGTTTTTAAAATAACAATAACTATTTAAAAATTTAAATTAATTAAAGCTTATTTTAAATTTTTATAAATTTAAAAGATTTAATATGAATAAAGTAAACATCAATTAAATTAAAACTAGATTTTGTTAGGTTTCTTGTGACGCAAAGATTTTTTTTATATTTTCTTGAATTTTTTAGAGTTTATTTACTGTTTATTGGAGCTCAATTGAATTAAGTTCAATTTCTAAAATTAGAAAAAACCTTAATAATCCCAAAAAGACTTTGGGTCGAATCTTCTTTCTTCTAGCCTATTTTTCGTTCTTTCGGCCTGATCTACCATCCCGCGCGGCCTACTCCGCAGCCCATCTTCTTTCCTCACCTGGCCTATCTCCTGCTCGGTCCACCCACTAGTCAGCTCAACTGTTTTGTGCGCGCATCTCCGCAAACCTAGCCCATTTTGCTCGCCTACCACTTGTCGCCTCTGTGTCTCCCTCTTTGCGTGCAGCCACCGACAGTGGGACCCACATGTCGGATGCTTCTTTCTACCGGACTCCTCCCTTTTTCTCCACCGTGCCCGAGCCAAATACGACGCTGCCGCCGTATCCTCCACGGAGTCCTCCTCGGCCATGCTTTAAAGGCATGTCGAGATCCGTCCTTGCCACCCGCACCGTTTTGCCTCGCCGTCACCTCGGTTTCGCCGCCTTTGCACCGAAATTGAAACCGCCACGCTGTCCGACTCCAGCGAGGAATTTCGTCGCGTTCACCGAGCCCTTGCCGACGTCGTCTCCTCCGCAAGGTTTGCCATGTGCTGCTTTATATCTTCCATCTCTCAGCATCCCTCGATGTCCACTAGAGCTCGGAGTTCACCGTCCAATCGATCTCGCCGCCGCTTTTCTCCTCACCGCTTGCCGTGTCCACTCGTTGGTGATCGTGCCATCCCTGCCGTTGTGTTCACCACGATGTCCTCTTGCTCCTCCGCGTCTCACCGACCCAAGATGTGCCGTCGTCCGCCTATGCGCTGCTTACGAGAGGAGCTCGCTGGAAAATCCTCAAGCTACAGTACTTCGCTGCGCCACATCCACGCACGGGTCTAACGTGTCGCCCACGTAGCTGACACTCCAACACCACCTACACCGATTTGCCATCTCACCTCACCGCTTCAGTCTGCCATGTCAGCAGTCTGGTCTACAGTCACATGTCGTCCTTGTCAGCATCTTCTTCCTGCTACATCAGCACCGAAGCCCACGTGGTGGCTTACGTGTCAACCCAAAGCCAACCTCAGATCTAGATCTTCGTGGACATGGTCCATCATTAGCCGTGCTTCTGTCTCGTGGGTCCTAACTACTATAGCACTATTCCTGCTCACCTAATTCACCGTACACACCTCCTAGCCTTCGTGGACATGGTCCATGGACCAATGGCCCACATGTCTATCAAATAAATCTTTTTCAGAATTTCCTTTAATTCAAAAATCCTAAAAAATCCAGAGGGCCCACATGTCAGTTTCTAGCCTTTTATTAAATTAATTCTAAAGAAAATATTCCAGAGAATATTCTCCTTTCTCTCTCAATTTCTAGGAATTATTTTCTATGTAAACCTTTCAAGAACTCATTCTTCTCCATCTGAATTTCGATTGACCCGATTCTTCTTCCAAAATTCATCTAAAATTGGGCTCTATCTTTTGGTTATAGTTTTATTATTTTTAGATTTTATCTCTCCCGTTAAATGACTTCTTTGAAGGAGCAGAAGCAGGACCTCAAGTTCAAAGTTGATAACTAAGCCAAGCCAAGACAAGTTGTGACATCTAATTATGTTGAATCTATTATTTTAAATATATTTTTTATTATATTATTTTAAATTATCATGCATTGCTAATTTAATGCAAACATTTGTATCTAGTAGTTATTAACCAAATTTCATTATTCTGTCAATTGATAATTTGAATACTTTGATTCTATTGTCACCAAAGGATGGGTAATTATCTAGTGATGCAATATTAGTGTCCACTTAGATTATACATCTAGTATGCTTAGCTATGCATGTTGTTATAGCTCATTATCAAATGTTGATTAACTAATTAATTTTGACTTAATGAAATATTAAATCGTGGTGATCATCCACAGTTATAAAAACTTATGTACCATGACATGGGTAGTATTACTGGTGTTGGTTATACAAAATAGTTTTTACTTGGACGAATGATCGTGCAGTAAAGGGGGAAGTGTGGTCAGCATTTTTGGGTTGTGGATGTCTCGCTTAGGTAATGATTAAGACCTTAACTTTGTGCGTCATTGATTTGAACCTTACCATACAACTATATGTCTAATATGGGATGGACCTGACTGATTAATTTATGATGTTTCAATTTTGATTCCATCATTAAGATAAATGTGGGTGTGGTCGATGCTATTGACTCACATTGGTGCAAGAGGGAGCTTTTCGGACTAGGTGATTAGCCTACTCGACTGTGAAATCTTAGTATGTGATAATAGGATGAGATTAAGCATTGTAAAGGTTTAGTTGTAATCTTCTTGGTCAACACATCTAAGAAAGTGTGTTGTTGCACAGACATTGCAAGTTGATCATATCATAAGGGTAAAGTTGTGTAACTTCTATAGAGTGTAAAACTATTCAAATAGTTGTGTATCTGGTTATAGATAATACTCGATGATTTCATACGAGGGGTAGAGATTTCATAAAAACATGGTCCGGTTAAGTTTGGGAAGTGAATGATTAGTTCACTAGTGGTTCATTACATGATGGTTAGTTCACGGGTGGTTCAATGGGTGAATAATCAATTCACTTATAGTTTATTCAATTCATTTGATTTAATTACTTATTACTTATTTAAAATTTGTTTTCAATCTATTTATTGTATTTACTCTAAATTGTCGCTTTCTGCAAAATAACCACTCAACCATCATTTGGTAAGTCTTACATCATTATATATTGCATCTTGTTACAAACGACTTGCTGAGTACTCTATGTACTCATAGCTATATCATTGTTGCTCAGTTGCTGAAGAAAAATCATATCAGATAGAGATTTTTGAAAACAATATTTGTGTCTTTCTTAGTTAATTGTGATCATGGTCGATATTTTATGTATGTTTCCATTGTGTGTATAGCGTGATCTTAGACTAGTGTAGAATACACAGGAGTCTAGATTTGTATATTCGGGTCTCGATAAAAGTGGCAACATGTGTGGTAGCGAAAAGACAAAGGAGATGCCCTTGATATTGAGGTCGTACCTTGGAAGATCTTTTGTTTTGGCTTCTTGCCAAAAATATTCTGCTCAAGTAACCATTGCCCGTGGTGCTTGAATTTTGTGTGCCACAGTGCGGTCAACAACCATAGATCGGCTTGTGTTCTACATCCGTGTGTAAACCATAGCAACGCGCTTAACATTGCATGGCTAGCTCATCCAGGTTTGTGTGGACTGTAGACAAATAGTACCTTTGTTACTTGTTTGTAGTATTGTAGCATCAAAGTAACATTGTTTGTTTTCATCCATGACGTAAACATCACATTACAAAACATTACACACAAGTTGTATGTGAGCAGATTTTTGAACTTAACATGGTTCAGTGGTCCATCCAACATTGATGAATTTTGAGTATGATGACTTATATCTAGTTTTGATTTGAAAATATGTGATATAAGGAGTTCTAGATAAAGTTTTGTAGTATTAGGATTCCTACTTTCTTTTTAAGTAGGATTCCTACTCTAGTTTGGAGAAGAGCAAGGAGGACTATATAAAATATAGGGGTGGCCATAGAGAACCCAAACAACAAAGTAAAGAAGGAACTCATCAAAAGGTAGAGGTGCACAAGAGAATTAGCGGCAAACAAATTTTTTAGTATTAGATTCTTATATAGGGTAAGTATTCAAAAGTCCTAAATGATTTGAAAGGGTCATGAGAAAGCAATAATTCCTTGTACTCTTTCGAGGTTATGCTTATGCAATATACAGTCGGCTTTCCCAAATCTTTTCTTTCTCATTATAGTTGCTTCAACATCATTATTTTGGTTCTCTCTAGAAGATTTATTTTCTTCATTCTTGATACCGTGTATGCTTGTGCCGTATCTCACAAACTTTAATCCTATCTATGGGCTATTGCGCATAAGAAGAGGTATGAGAGTGTAACAAATGGTATCAGAGGTAAGGTCGGATTAATCTGATTTGTGAGAAGGTCAATAAAGCGTCAGGTGGCATAAAATTAAGATTGATCTAGAGAAATTTGATGGTGGAGGAAATTTTAGCGTGTGGCAATACATGGTAAAGGATGTCCTTATCCAGCAGGAGTTAATCAATGCTCTTGAAGGAGAGAAACCAAAAAAGACATCCGATGAAAACTGGAAGGTGAAGAAGCACAAGGCTATCATTACAATTTATGTCTCTCCGATGAGGTAAAGTATTCGGTGATCAAGGAGAATTTGTCAAAGAAATTATTGAGGACTTAGAAGAATTATATATGTCAGTCACTAACAAACTGGTGGGTGCTAAAGTGATAACTATATAGGTTGCTCATAGGAAAGGTACACAGTTCATTGACTATCTTCATGCCTTCAACAAGCTTATCACACAGCTGGCTAATGTGAATGAGAAAATTTAGGAGAGTGACAAGGTCGTTATACTGGTATCATCTCTACCACCATCATGGGAGCAATTGATGATGAATATTCTCATCAAGAAAATCACTCTCAACTTCAATGAGATAGTTGCATATCTATTGGAGGCAGAGTTTTTGAAAAAGCCATTAAAATCTTCATCCTCGAGTGATCAAGCATTGGCTACAGTTGACGTTGCAGGTAGAAGCAAAAGTCATAGGGACAAGGGCAAGAGTAAGGGCACATGTGTATACTATCTATGTGATGAGGAAGCTCACCTAATAAAAGGTTGTCCGACTTTGAAGCAAATGAAGGGTGTGTGTTCAACAACAGTAGCAAATTATGATTTGGATGTACTAGTCATCAGTCAATTAGGTGCTTCTCATAGATGGATATTAGATTCAAGTTGTTGCTCTATATATGTTCGGCGAGGGAGATGTTTAGCAAAAGATCTCTACGCCTAGCATATGGAACTATTCACATAGTGAATTGAAAGGAGTATATAATTACTAAGGTCAGAACGGTTATATTGGAGATGTATGATGGAGCACATCAAACTTTGATAGGAGTTTGGTATGTTGTAAGGTCAAAGAGGCTGACTAGAGGGGATGAATAGACATTTTTACAATTTTTTGGCTAAAATAGAGTTTTAGATGCAGAAGCATAAATCAAATTGGTTTTACTCAATTAAGGATGAAATCATCTAGTTTCACTGAATGCACCAACAATCAATACAATTCTAATAATATAAATTGCAAGAATGTAACTGAGCACAAAGAAGTAAACCACAATTGACACAATCTCTTTTTACCGTGGTGTTCGGAGATTTACTAGTCTCTCTTAGTCCATGTTAATGCAAGTTCAAACAAATTGGACTGGCTCCACAATTAAGCTAAACACATTAAATCCACTAGTGGTAACTATTTCTCCCTTCGGGTAGGTAAGCTCCAAACTTCATAACACGCGGGTCTTCTCACAAACTTCTTGAGAAGATCACTAAACCACAGCGCCTTCACGTCGTCAGATACAGTACTATTCCATTGTGCCCAACAAAGTGCAGCGTGGAATTACCCTTGCCAATTCAAGAAATAAGAAATGCAGTTAGCTGGAAGCTGGAGCTTTGTGTACTTTGCTATTTTATTAAAAAAACAGCTTTTATCCGATGTACTCAATGTTGGGAATTTTATGTGGCTTTTAATATTTATTATGGTTATTGTCTACTTTACTCACTGTGGAATTATTCATATTATTGATGTAAATGATAGGGAATATTTGATGCGGAATTTAACTCGAGAAATTAATATTCAAGGTGCCGAGGACGACGGTGCTGGAATATGGTAGATATATTTATTGAGATCAAGTCTACTAAAATCTGATCGTGGTTGGTGACATGGTTCAGGAGTCTCACGGGATATCAGAAACAGGTGGGTCACTTTATAACACATGGAAGTGGAGTCTATAAATAGGTCTCTACCCTATAGCCTTATTATACATTGTGAGCGACATCATAAATAAGACAGAGAAATAGAGAGTAGACTGAAAGCCTCTACGAAATCAATCTAGGGTTTAAAAGAAAACCCAACACTCAATTCGTAGCTCATCAGAAGGATGCCTACAGAGTAAAGTGCCGTAGCTTACTTTCTGGTAGCCATTTATGAAAACTGAAAACTACAGCAAATACCTTTGCCTAGGTTTGCAAATCAATTTCAAGGGCTTCCTGAATGTGTTGGATGAGGCTCGAATGAAACGTCTTTATCGTAAACCAGTGGCAGATCCAGGTCCAGGCTACCTGGGCTTCAGCTCTGGGTGTAAAATCAAAAACCCATTGTAAAATTTAAAAAAGTACTTCATATATAGTGAATGTTAATCATGATGCATTATCCAATCCAGGGTGTTGCTCCAACCTGGCTCCGCCCCTGACGTAAACTACTCTTTGTAAATTGTGATACAGAAAGAGATTGTCAGCGTCACCAGGCTCTGCTTTCTCCTATTAATCAATTAAGGGCAGTCCTTATGCCCTCGTTTCAAAAAAAAGCATCACCTTAATTAGGGACAGCTGAAAGGGTGCCTATCCTCACAACAAAAAAAAAGGTGCCTGTCCCCAGTATGGATTTTTCAGGTAGCTAATTTTCAGTTGTCAAACTTGTATATGTTCCCTATTTCGAATTGGCTGAATAGATAAATGAACATATTATGGTGTTGTTTCACCATAGAAACTGCAAATCAGAACTCAGAAAGTAAGAATTCAAATTCACGACATACGAGCTAGGACACCATAAATTAATATCAAGGTAAATTTTCAATCCTTGCAAGAATGCAGTCCAAAGCATACAACATGGGACACAGAATTGTCTCAGATAGACAATGTTACGTGAATAAAGCACATCCTTGTAAAGTGCATGTGAGTCATATCGTTACATGAACAAAATGGAAATTTCAAAATAAAAATACACTGCTCTCATATATACTGACAAGTAATCATCCACTCATTGCTATACAGAATATAGATACAGATACAAATGTCACTATTACACGAAAAGAAATGCAGTCACACACAATGCTTTTTACCTGCCTGAAAACCCTGAAATTGAGACAGTGGCCTTGGATGCAGAAGATGAACTGGAGGAGGACGTTTCACCTCGCACTCTACTAGTTGCATCAATAAAAGTGGGCCTTGTGGGCTGGATCTCTGGAGAATTTCTTGTCAACAACAACACAACTACCTCTGACATCGTTGGCCTTGAAGCAACGGCTGATTGAGTGCAGAGAAGGGCTATATCTATTATTCTTTTTACCTCTTCCGGCTTATATTCTTCTGGATCTAATGATTCGTCCACCATGCCAATTAGGTTGCCATTTTCATATAGCCTCCAGGCCTGTACAACAAGCAGGCATGATCAAATGGCCATCTAGGTACCATTAAGTGTGGGTAGATAACAAAACCTCGATACAGTCAAATAAAAAATGATCATATGAACTACCAAAGCCGTTTCCTCAAATAAAAAAGGAACTATTCAAACTATTTAATCCTTATCTTGATGAAGATTAATTCTGGAGGAACATTAAGATTAGGCGATGCTTGCTTGGCAAGAATTTTGTCAATTACCTGTCAAATCTTTAGAGCATACAGTGAAAAAACAACAAAGGCATTCGTATCACCAAGTTAGGGAGAAACGGAAATATAACCGTAAGCACAAATCAAAGACTTGTAAAGTTGTACATGAAATATGCAAGTAATGTGGGGTAATGCATGCACCAAGAAAAGCCAAGTTTTCAGAAGATGGATGGATACCCATTCAAGTAGGTACTGTGTTTCAGGCTCCAGCCTTGTATCATTGATCTTCCGACCACTTATTATTTCCAAAATGACTACACCAAAGCTGTATGTGTCAGCCTTCTCTGATAGTTGGCCATGGATTGCATACTCGGGAGCAGTGTAACCCCTGCTCAATAGCAAAATATAATCAGAAAAATAAGCTATGTGCCTAATGCAATATTTGCATGTTCAAACTTACAAGGTTCCTGCAAATTTAGTGCTGAGATGACTATGATCATCAGGTAGGAGCCTTGCCAAACCAAAATCAGCAATCTTTGGCTGAAAGTCGTCATCAAGAAGAACATTGCCAGGTTTAATGTCACGATGTATGATACAGACATGGAACTCTTGATGGAGATATGCAAGTCCACGGGCCATGCCAACAATGATGTTAAATCGCTGCTTCCAATTAAGGGTTCCATGTCTCTCACCTGTTATGCCCAAACGAGGCCATTGCAGAGAAGTGCAGGTCAGCACTGTCATCTTAAGCTAATTAACTGCATTTTGGAATATTAGCAAAGTAATTGCCCTCTCAAAATATATACAACCATGGACTAGTTTTAGTCTAGCAATAGAGGTGTGAATGTAAGATACAGTTCAAATTTATGGAACCTTCCCATACAAAAAAAAATCCCAATGTCCAAGAAGTGCACAAAAAAAGTAAAGCAAATAAAAGACCAAGGAGATCAGAGAAACATACCGAAGAGGAACTTGTCGAGGCTACCATTTGCCATGTATTCATAAACAAGCAGGCATTCGGAGCCCTTGCTAGAACAACCAAGAAGCCGGACAAGATTTCGATGATGAACATTGCTAATCAACTTCACCTCACTTTCAAAATCTGCTTTGGCCCTGCTAGTTTCCATTACTGTCAACCGTTTTACTGCAACAGTTTTCCCATTTTTCAGCAAACCCTGTTAGAAATGGACTATTTTGAAGAATCATTTTGCGATAGAGTATAATCAAACAAAAGCAACACAATCGGTCAAAATGTTCTTATTATATTTCGTCATTCTGTATAATTTCATCTCTTCTGTAAATCTTATAGAGGTTTAAACATTTGAAGATCACCATACCTTAAATACATCTCCAAAACCTCCTTCTCCAAGTTTATTGTTCTCACTAAAATTATTGGTTGCAGCCTTAAGATCATGATAGTAAAAACTTGTTGGACCCTGCAGTTCTGTTGCTCCAAGTATATCTCCTAAAAGAAAATACAGTCAGACGAGGAAACACCGAAGCAAAGATAAAGTGGTTGATTTTTGTTCCAATTCACTTTCTATGAAAAAATGTAATATGCAAAATATGGTCATAATTCCCTTTTTATTTTTTAAACATGGAGTTAATCATACCAGCAAATGCAAAAGTAACAAAACAAATGTAAATGGATCGTTGCTGAATTCCAATACATTTGATACATTATATTCCTTATAAAACTAGGTAAATCCTGCAAGTTTCCCTGTTGTTGTAACAAGACGTGGACAAACACAACCTGCCCTACATAACATGATCAATACTTGGTATTTACTTGAATATTGTTATACATAACAGTTAAATGTAAGACATTATTCAAGACAAGAGAAGCATAAAACATAAAATATCAAAGAATTAAAGGTCTGCAATGTAAATATCCGTTTACTTCGGGGAGGAAATCAATGTATGGTGGTCATCAAAACATGCCTACCTCTGGCTATTAAAAAAAATGCATGGTCAATGTCTTCAATATATGAACCCAACTTCCTAAAGTCACTCTCTTTCAGAGACTTCCGTAAAATGAGTTACAATGGAAGGCAGAAGGCAGTCCAAGTATAATGGAAAAATTATGTTAGCAACTCCAACAACATTGAAGATCGTGTGATTCATGCCAGCATCAATAACACGAGTGATCGTCGTTGGTAATAAAGCTAAATATACTGCATGTCATCATCCTCATGGCAACACAGCACAATTGTGGCATGAAATTGCAGATTATTCTCATGAAGGACATCTTATGGCATGTAATAGTTACAAAATCACTTGATTACACCGTGAGAATATTCCACGATATGATAGCAATATATTTGACCATGTTGTTAAGATCACATTGAAAAATTAAACAAGAACCATAGAACATTAAGTCCAAGAAAGTGGTATACTTCACAACGTCAACATTTACCTCTCCGAGGCTTCTGCAGCTTTCTAGACCGCCGGATCCACAAGAAAGCCAATAGCCCTAGAAGCAGCAGGAAGGCTACACCTCCCAAAATTCCTCCTATGATGGCTCCTTTCCAGCTTGATTTCCCTGTAACAAATCATGAATTGAGAGCTCTAAACCGAAGATGAGCTTTGAACTAGAGAAATAATATTTCATTGACTCTGTGTAAAAATTGCTATTGCTCTCCATTTGAAATCCTCGATGTAAACTAACTTCAAGCAAAACCACTCCCTAAGCAAATAAACTGACCTTAACTTCCTGACAAAATAGAAAATTTCAAAACTCACCAGAAACTTTGGGTTCCCCTGAAATATGCAAGAATATGATCCACAACACTAAATAGAGATATCATAATCTATTTTCTCCAGCACTACAGAATTATTTTACCATGTTGTAGGATGCTATGAGTATGGCGAGCCAGGCCACATTAAGATGGACTGCCCTAAACTGAGGAGCAAGGAGGTTAAGGATGACAAGGCTTAAACTCGTCGCACTCAATTCAAGATTGACCTAAGCAAGAAGCGCAACTATCGCAGGGCAGCCAACAAAGTACTTGCAGTACTTGAAGAGATTAATTTGAATGATGTTGACTCTGCGAGCAACGATGAGGACAAAGGCAAAAAAGCAAAGGAGGTAGACTTCACAGGGATGTGTTTTATGGTCAACAGTAAGAAGCTCGATAATGATGATCTTTACAATGATCCTGATGAAGTAAAACTTTCTTATACTGATTTATCTCGTGTTGTACTTAAATTGACAGAAGAACTCAAAAAATATAAAAAGAAAAATTAAAAATCATGATTTTGTTATTGAGAGCTTAAATTCTAAAATTAATAGACTTAGAATTTATATTCCTGATGATAAATTTTATGAGTCTTGCCAAATTTTACATTCTGAATTAGAGACTGCTAGAACAATTAATACATCAAAATCGGCTCAACTTAATGATGTAACTGCTAAACTTGATGGGTTAAGATTGGCACATGACTCTTGTGATGAAAAATTAAAATTTGCTAATGATGAAATTGAAAAGCTTAAATCTAGTTCTTCTGCTCAATCTAAGGCTTGCTCTAAGTGTGATTTGCTTCAGGTTAGGCTTAATTCATCTTAGAAGTCAATCCAACAAATGTTCTATCATGAGACTCTATCTTGCTCAAATTGTCCTAAACTTAACACTAAAATAGAAACTTTGACTAGACAACTCAATGATTTTGCTGAAAAAGAAAGATTAGCTCAATCTACTGCTTCTAAAAGTCTTGCAATTGATTCTGTTAATTGCACAACCTATCCTACATTGGTTAAAGAGAATGATTATTTAAAAGACACTTTAGAGAGGTTCTCGTTTGGCAAAAAAGAATTTGAACATGATTCTAGATCAATAAAAAAACAAGTGTAAAGAAACATGGTCTAGGATTTAATTTCATTGAGCATGCTAAAAATAATCCTCCTCAAGTTGTTAAGCTTCTTGAACCTAGAAAATTTGATGTAGAACATGAACCTAAACAAATTATATTTAAATCTGCTGGTGTTACAAAGAAATTCTCTACCAAAGTGGGTATTGTGAAGTCAATAGATAAGTATAAATGCACTCATTGTGGTAGAGATGGTCATGTGGTTAAGTTCTGTTTTCGGAAAGCAAAGAAGGAGAAAAAAGACAGACTGAAAAAATGTTCCCAAGTGGAGATTATACAAGCTCCCAACTGCGTCTTGTCTCCTCTAATCAGTTGTCTATAGACTCAGGAGAAAATTGTCTCTTTGAACGAGCTAACCAATCGTCTGCAGGTCCTGCACCCTCTAACTTGTTCTCTGCAGTCCCAAGAACTCCAGCAACCAAACGTGGCCGTAGTGGTCGGTCGGTAGTCAGACAAGTCGTGCCACAACATTCAGACTGCAATGAAGTCGAGCGCTCCATGGTCGAACCTTCCACGACTAGACCAGGTCATCGACCAGTTGCTCTTCGTGGTCAAACTAGCATGGTCGAGCAAAGTTGTCATTCAGTTGGTTCCTGTAGTCGGTCAAGGTACTCAGGAGATTTACAACCAGATGTCTCTACTCGTTTAGACCAGTCGGAAGTTAGACCGACGTTCCTCCATGGTCGGAACAGAGCAAACAGACCAGAGTTTTGATCAGCTTCTTCCCGTGGTCGTTACAGCATGGTCGAACCAAAGTAACGACCAGCTGTACATGGTCGCTTAGCGTGGTCGAACTAAAGTTACGACCAGTTGTACATGGTCATTGCAACGTGGTTAAACCAGAGTTACGACCAACTGTACATGGTCGTTACAACGTGGTCGGACCAGAGTTTCGAATGGTTGTACATGGTCGTTACAACGTGGTCGGACCAGGGATTCAACCAATTGTCCAGAGGTGCTTGGATGGGTTTCGACCAGCTACACAAAGGCTTTACGACCAGAAGTTGACAAAGGCTAAATCTTCACTTAAAATTTTATCATTGTCTGTTGTTGACCCTTTTCGTCGAGTATCACAGTATTGCATTCCTAAAGCTTACTTGACTAACCCCAGTACTGTGAGACCGACATCTACTGTGATTTGAGACCAATGAACCAGGGGTGGAGAACAGGCACTTTGGTTCCAGTCTTTTGCACCATTGCATGATTGGAATACTGGATGGTTCTTCACCTTCTCTGGGAGTTTTCATGAGACTTTACCTTCAAGTTAGACCATGTGGAAAGGTAATGTCATTTTTCAAGTGGTCTTTTACAAGTGGTGTTTTACAAGTGGTCTCTGAACTCCTTTCTGATTTTCTTGGTTTCTCTCTTAGTTTCTTGGTTCTTCTCAAATTGCTCTTTTTCCGAGTGAGATGGGATTATTCTGAGGGGGAGTATGTCATTTAAAGCTGTGTCAGGAGCTTTGTTTATTATACTTGTCATATAATTCATCAAGATTGAGCCATTAAAATCAAATGAGTAGTATAGCTTACTTTATCATATTTACTCATATGTTGTGTAACTTAGGCCACAACTAGTTTTAATTAATTTGCTATACTTGAATTAAAACATGACTTGGCATAAGTCTTTAATTAGAGTGATTGTTGATAGTACTTTGTGATGTTCAGCTAAAAAGATTAACTTGATTGTGAATCTTATTTTAAATCTTGGCTTTGAGGCTTGTATATTTCATATCACAATCTTTTTATGCTCACTCAAGTTGGCATGTTTTACATATAAAAAGGAGAAATTCTACAAGTGGTATCAAACAAGTGATATCAAGTGAGAATTGAGAAAAAGAAGATTGAAAAAATGTATGCTTCAAGCATGCCATAGTTAGACAAAAGAAAAGGCACAAAAAGTGCACAAATGAAAAGAAGTATGCTTCAAGCATGCCACCATTCAAATGATAGCATTATGAAAAGAAGTATGCTACAAGCATGCCACATGCCTAAAAATCTAGTGTGAAGCAACAAATTGTTTATGAAACTGCCAGCCCGTTTAGATTTAATGTTTGCTTCAATTTTAGACTTTGACTTTTCGTTATTATATCTCATTGCGCTCTTTATAATTGGTCTAGTTATTGGTGAAATGCATGTCATTGATCTAAGTTGTCTAATTGTGCTAAAAGACTAGTTTCTGATCTAGCTATATGATATATGACTTTATATGATCTAGAAAGCTCTACTCACACTGATGGCTTGGTCAAAATATTAATACAAATTGATTTGTATAATCTTCAAAGCTTCTTGATCTTTACTCTCATTGCTCCCACTTAGAATTGTTCTCTTTCTGAAAGTTTCTTGATGATTACATTACCAAAAGGGGAGAAATTAAAGTAAAGGGGAGAGTTATTTGGGGAGATTTTGAATTGGAAGATATTTTGCTTCTCTTTCAAAACACAAATCATTTGAGAATTTTTCAAAGTGTTGTCAATGTATTCATCAAGGAGAAGATTGTTAGACCATGTGGATGGTCGTAAGTAAAGATATGATGAATAATTGACATTTGGTTTGCTTTGAATTTTGCATTTGTAAAAGACTTGGTCTGTGTGTACTGCTTCGAGTGCCCTCAGTTGGCTTCTACTCAGATTATGACCACGGCATGGCTTTCAGACAACAGACTTCAGACTATGACCATAGTACGCTTCAACCACGGCACGAACACGATTACGACCACAGCAGACGTCGACCACGGCATAAACACGACTACGACTACGGTTGACTTCGACCACGGCATGAACACGACTATGACTACAGCTGACTTCGACCAAGGCAGTCTTCGACCACGTCCAGCTTTCGACCACGTCTGTCTTACGACCACGGCAGCGTTCGACCACGTCTGGCTTTGACCACGGCAGTACGACTTCGACCTTTCGACCAGAGTAGTACGACTTCGATTTTACGACCACAGCAGGTAATCGTAGCTACATTACTCTTTCATGGTCATAGCTACAATACTCGATGGTCGTAGACTTTACTGGTCGTCCTCTATAGTCGTAGGTTTTACTGGTCGATAGTCGACGTAAAGCAGAGATGAGTCGTCGAAGAATTTCTTCTAGGACAGATCTAATCTCTTATTTCATCACCGTGTTCTTGGCTATAAAGCGCCTCACGGCACCCCTAAAAAAAGCACTAAAACCTCTGTTACGCTAGCCTACAGCCTCCCCTGCTTTTATAGCCAACGCACAAAGCGTGTCCAACACAACACCTGAAAATTGTGTCCCTATCCACCTGGACACGAACTATATCTATTCCTCAAATCAAGGGACCTGAAACCCTTCCTAACACAGGTTTTAACCAACTCATACAGATCATGGATTCCATCCACAACTCCATAAGACACACACAACAAAGCCTCCAGGATATCCCTTCCTGTATCTTCATCATGCACCATCACCGCGTGCTCTCACGTGAGCCCGATCACTTCGCATGACCACCTGACCGCATTGACCTCAGATTACCCCTCCTAGTCCCGGTCTTCTTTGTCACCGACCGTAATCATCTCCACACCCCCACGCAGCATCCACCTTTGACCTCCATGTGCTTCAGCATGAGCTCGACCACCTCGCGTGACATTCCGACCGCTTGGACCTCATATTACCCCCTCCTAGTCCTGGTCCTCCTTGTCACCGACCATGGCCGCCTCCATGCCCACCTGCACATGCAAAGACCAAAGAAACCATCTCATGGCAACACACATTAGCAAAACACATTCTTGTCTATCCCTAGACAAGATCCAAACCACCTATAACCATCTCCCAGGTCATTTACGACAACAAAGAGTCTATCGCTAGCTGGAACAGACCCTTAGACCACTCCATTCGACCGCTACCACAGAGTACTCGTAACCCACAAGTACCTAGAAACCATACCGACTATCAAGTATCGACTATCGAGTATCGATCAGAAAACACAGCCACAACACATACTCGAAGCCTACGAGTACAGACAAACCTCCGACACCCAACCACTTACCGTGATCATGAAACCACTTCTACCAAGTACCGAGTCCTCCGACTACGAGTACCTCAAGCAACGACCATACATCATCGACCACCACACCCCGACCAGTCAACCACTGGTCCAACCCGAGTACTTGATGTACTCGAAAGTCACATGAATGAAGCACTCGTATCGACCGTGAAATTATACGAGTACCGGCCGTGAAGCCTATGGCAACCGATCGCAAAGCCTCCGACTACCACAGGTAGAACAGCAGTCTGTAAAGTCTACAAGTATCGACAAGACTGCCAAATCTATGACCATGAAAGCAGTCTGCAAAACTTACGACCGAAAGTAGTCTGCAGAACCTACAACCATGAAAGCAGTCTGCAAAACCTACGACTATGAAAGCAGTCTGCAGAACCTACGACCATGAAAGCAGTTTGCAGAACCTACAACCATGAATGCAGTCTGCAAAACCTACGACCATGAAAGCAGTCTGTAAGACCTACGACTATGAACGCAGTCTGCAACACCTACGACCATGAAAGTAGTCTGCAAGACCTACGACCATGAACGCAATCTGCAAAACCTACGACCATCGACCGTAGAGCCCTTGACTATCGACCAGTAAAACCTTCAACTATAGAGTATGACCAGTAAAGTCTACGACTATCGAGTATTGTAGCTATGACCATCAAAGAGTATTGTAGCTATGATTACCTGCCGTGGTTGTAAAATTGAAGTCGTACTACCATGGTCGAAAGGTCAAAGTCATACTGCCGTGGTCGAAGCCAGACGTGGTCGAAGGCTGCCGTGGTCGTAAGGCAGACGTGGTCAAAAGCTAGACGTGATCGAAGACTGCCATGGTCGAAGTCAACTGTGGTCGTAGTCGTGTTCATGCCATGGTCGAAGTTAGCCATAGTCGTAGTCGTGTTCATGTCGTGGTCGACATTTGCTGTGGTTGTAATCGTGTTCGTGCCGTGGTCGAAGCATGCTATGGTCATAGTCTGAAGTCTGTTGTCTGAAATCCATGCCGTGGTCGTAATTTGAGCAGGAGCCAACTGAGGGCACTCGAAGTAGTACACATAGACCAAAGCAGTACACACAGACCAAGTCTTTCACAAACGCAAAATCCAAAGCAAACCAAATGTCAATTATTCATCATTTCTTTACTTACAACCATCCACATGGTCTAACATATGTAGTCCTGAATTTCCTGATTCTGTACACCCCAATTTTCACACCAAAATACCTAATCCATTCATCAATATAGCACATGTTTCTAATGTATATTTTTTCACTTGGTTAAAAAATCCCTGGAACAAAACCATTGTCACTGTTGTTGAGAAGTGATTTGCTAATGAAAAACCTACCAAAGTTTGTTGCAAATGTCAGGCTAAAGAACCGTAAAATAGGATAGCAAACTTTTAAACAAGAATATACAATGGCATTAGTCTTTGGGAACTGGTCAATAAATCTATACCACTTCTGCGAACAACAAACATGGGTGTTGTGGTTACACGCCAAACAGTAGATAACAGAGCTTCGAGAGGTTCAAGAGGGGTGCCCGAAGCCAAAGACTTGAATGTGAGGAGAGGAGTTAAGTAGTTGTGGTGATGCTTGATAGTCTTACAATCTCTCCAAATCTTCCCTCCTCCATGGTGCCCTAAGGGCCATATTTATAGCCATGGGGAGGGATTTTTACATAAATATCCCCCTTGAGGGGTTTACTGCTAGGGGCATACATGACTTTTTCTTGCCATGTCTTAACTGGGCCTATCCTTTGCTTACACATGTGTTTGGGCCCATTCATGATGGGCCGAAGGGGCCATTCCTCCAACAGTAGCCTCTTATGGGCAAAGGCTTCACAATTGACAGGCCGAACTCATGCACTTCACGCTTTGGCCCCCTCCATCCCTTCGGCCCGATGTTGCAATTGTTGATAGGTAGGTCGACCAAGACCCTGAGGGTGCCTGATCGACCGCATCTTCACATTGTTTCTGGGTCTTGGAGAGTTGGGGGTGGTTGTAGGGTGCGTTCTTTTGGGATGTAGCTTATGGATTATGGTTAAACTTTTTCAATTCTATGCTGTTCGCAAGAGGCAGTATGCAGAGGAAAATAATTGCATACGATTTTGGCTTCTACAGCTGAACTCGGTACAATTTGTACTACAATTTACCTATAAACCCCGCCTTGAAAAAATGCACCATTTAAAGGCGAGTTACTGTAGCAAATGGCATAAGCCATAAGCCAAAGTGCTGTCGAACCCGCCCATGGTCTTGTCCTGGGGGTCTTCGAACTTGGGGTGATGCTTCGCCCTGGAAGTCTTCAAGTCGGCGGCTAGGCTTCACTCTAGAAGTCTTCGACCTGGCGATGAGGCTTTGGGGACTTGTGTGCACGCGTGGGCACGTCCCATCACCTAGGGTACCATGTTGGCCTTGTTGCCTTAGAGGTGCGGTGATAGGGACAAACATGGGCTGTTGATCCCGTCAACATGGCGACAATTCGCCGGGACGAACGTGGGCAATTGCATTGATACTGAGGACGCCTGCATCTAGAAGTCTTCGACTTGGAAGCAAGGCTTCGGGGACTTCCCTAGGCTGCGTGCGCACGTGGGCATGTCCTATTGCTTGGGGTACCACGCCAACCTAGTTGCCTTAGAGGTTCGGTACCGGGGGCGAACATAGACCGTTGATCCTGTCCATGTGGCGACGATCCGCCGGGACGAACGTGGGTGGTTGCATCGATAATGGGGGCACGTGCACCACCTGAAAAGCCGCACCTGGCCTGCTGCCATAAAAATGCACTAGTGCCTAACCATTTTCGGTTACGGGCGCTGCCCTTTCTTCTGCCATAATGCTCCATGGCAATTGTGGTCGCTGCTTTTATCCTTCTTTTTTCCCAGAGCTGTGTCACACTTTCTCTGGTGACCTCACTACGTTGCTCCATCGAGCTTGCTCCGTAGACGGGCCATGGTGATAATTCTAGCAAATCGGCACCATACAATGGGCATGGCGACGGTAGTCCTTTAAAACGCGGGAGGGCTGACATCCCTGCATGGGCGGACCCAATGTAATTCAAGGGTATTCAATTGAATACCCAAATTTTTTGTGTAATACCCAATATTTAGTAGGTATATTACACATATATATTGAAAATTAGACAAAATATTTCATATATGTACCCCCAATTGATTTCAACCCGCTCCTACACCTCTCCTCCCACAGTTGATTTTAACCCACTCCTACACCTCCCCTCTCTAGTTCAACTAAAATAGCACAACCTAATAACCCATCTGCCACCTCATCAGACTGGCCCATCAGCCCATCCGTAGACCCCTCAAACCCTAACCTATCCCCTCCCCCTCTCTTTGTGTCTTTCTTAGGCTCCACTAATCTAGACCAAAATTACCAAACCCAATGGCACTGGCACACGAGATCGAGGGGTAATTGGCCACCAAGCAAACTTGGTGAGAGGCTAAGAGCAACTCTAGCCTTTGACTTGGTCTCGGTGGCAAGGAGCTAGCCACGACAAGCGATGATATGTCTACAAGGGGCAAACAGGTGACTGTTGTCACCTGAGAGCCATGGAGGGAGCGTGCAGTGGCGGCCAGGTCGACAGGCAACGGGCACTAGGCAACAACTACACGTTGTCATGCACTGGTGCACGCAGGCCATACACATCAAATTGCATCAATATAATTTTATCTTAAGTTATTTCATAATTTCTCTAAATTATTTACAGATGTTGTATGTAGCACGAAACATTTTGTACTTTTTTTTGCTATTGTGAACTTTACATTTTATTTGTCAACTCTGAATGCCCATTATAGAAATCATGGGTCCACCACTACGTCCCTGGGTCCTTGTTCGGTCGTGGTGGTGGGGGACATGACAACGGCTCACCTAAGGAAACATGGCCTAAAGTTCTAGCCAGGAAATGCTGGAAAGGGGCCAAATGCGTTGGAGTATTTGTGAACATTCTCAGGAGATCCCCTGTGACGGAGGATCTCTTGGCCGAGCTCTTCTGGGACGACAAGATTGCAGACTGATAGTCTGTTCACTCTCCTACGGAGGATGAGGTGGTACCTCAACCCAAGGAGGAGAAAAGCATTGTGTTTGCAACCTTCTTCGATGCTAGGCATCGTATTCCATGTGCCCAATTTGTGGCGGACGTCCTGCGGCTCTACGACCTAGAGTTGTCGCAATTGACCACTAATGCCATCACGTGGCTAGCCATATTCCCCTCGGTGGCATGTTCGGAGACCATCGTGACCACCACCATGCTCTTCGCCTCACTACACGACACTCAGTGTCAACCAAAATGGGTAGGTGATGGGCAGTTCTCCAACCTGGTGAGTGTGAAATTCCAGGTGTGGTTGGGCTGCTCGATAGACTTTCCCTCCAACTCAAATCAGATCAAGTTGGAGTTGGATTGGGTCACGATCCCACTATCCTCGGCGCCCCCTGCATCGCTTGGTGAAGAGGAGGACGTAGAGGCCCTCGGCTACGATGAGGGCGAGGCAAAGCAGGATGCCGAGGAAGGCGGCAAGGATGAGGAGAATGACAACAAGGATGGGTAGGGAGCTGGCACCAAGGGGGAGGAGGCCGAGGGAGAGGAGGAAGATGCTCCGACTGGCTCGATAGAAGCAAGAGGCTCGGTGGTGCCGGTTGCCTCGGAATGTCCAGCGGCTACAACATCATCGCCCCAGCCCACAAAATGGGCCTGATTCAGCTCTTCCCCTATGGTTCCTATGGGTGGTACCGCATTGCCCTTGAGGTCCTGGAGGAGAGCTCAAGTTCAAAGATCGTGGCCCCCAAAGTCCGCCAATGAAAAGGGGCCTGTGTGTGTAGTCGTAGGCGTCTGAGTGGTCTCAATGAGACCGAATCTAGTGGGTAGTGCGCAGTGTGAGTGAGTCGTAGGGATTGTGGAAGGCAAAACCGGATCAGAGGTAGTCGTGGGTAAGTAGCTAGCATGTGCGATCAATTTGTATCTATTTAAGTCATGTAATTTGCTAAGCATTTGTGTCAGAGAATAATAGAGTAAACACAAAAAAGGTGCGAGCAGTTAGCACCGTAATTTCGTGTCTTAGTTCTTTTGTGTCTGAGTAATCTTGTTTCTAACTCCAGCAAACTACTTGTGTGTGTCAGCCTACGGTGAAAGCGTATGTTTGAGATAGGTTGAGCCAACAAATACAACACTAAACTACAAAACCTTCTCGAAGTACTTCATGAAGCCTAGGTTAACAAACTTGCGGCAAAAACACAAACACATGATACGTAACTGAGGTGAACTCACCAGAGCGCAAGTATGGCGCCAGGTCGACAGTCGCGTTCGCGGGGAAGAATGGCTTATCGGAGTACCTCATGAAGCAGCCGGCGTCCACGGCGCGGCCGTCGGAATTGGGCGGGCACCCATCGATGTTCCTCGCCGCCACCTCCAGGCACTGTGCGCAGCCGGCCTCCCCGACCGTCTCCACACACTGCGCAGCCGAGTACACGCCGCCGCTCGCGGCCGCCGCGGCGAGACCCGGGGTACGAGGCACGGCGGCCGCGAGGTCGCCAACCAGCGCCCGTGCCGCGTCGGCAAAGCCACCAACGTCGATGGCGGATCCGTTGCAGACCTGCGTGTTGCCAGGGAGCGTGGCCTGGTCGAAGAACGCCGCGCTCTCGTACCGTAGGACGCAGCCGTCGAGGATGGCGCGCCCACCGTTGGAGGTGCCGCAGGCGGCGCGGAGGCGCGCCACGGCGGCATCGAAGCAAGCGACGCAGTCGCCGCCGGTGACGTACGAGCGGCACTGCGCCAGTGCGAACGCCGGTGCGGCGGCGCGCGGCTCCGCGGCGGTGGCGAAGCCGCCTCCACCCCCGGCGGCGGAGAGGTTGGCGCGGAGGGTGGCGAAGGTGGAGTTGAGGGCGGCGAGGAAGGCAGCGGCGGGAGTGGCGTTGTACTGGCTGCACCCCAGGTTGAGCAGCGTGGCCTGCGGATCAGCGACGGTGACCGGAGCCCACGCGGAGGCAACTGCCAGCACTAGAGCTGGCAAGAGCAGGAGGGGAGCCATGGCGTGCTGCTGCTGCTGGCGAGTGGAAGGAGAGGAGGGGAGACGATGAGTGGCCGTCGCCGCTGGGTTTTGGACGTGAGCGGCACGTCGAGGTCAGGTGGTGCGTGGTAGGTAGGGTGCAGTGATGGGGATGGTTTTGGCTTTCGTTGAAGAAAGAGAGAATAGCTTCGAGCCTTCGAGGTGGTATAAATAATGGGAAGGGGGATACGGTGGGCGGGTGGGGCAATGGTTTATCCTGCGTTTCTCCGGAACCGCGGAAGGCAGGAAATTCTGTTGTCTCGACTTTTCGGCTGATGGGTTAATATCTCATTTACGCCAATTGGCGAAAGTGTACTTTGTTTACAATAGGATGGTAAAATTTATTGAATCACCCTTCTGTTTGATGTGCAGAATTTCTCCATAAATTTTAAGTGCAAAATAGTGTAATACCTACGTGAATCACGTAAAAATTATGTGTTCTAAACGAGCTTCACTTATCACTCCTATAGTGTAGTACAGTAGTAGGTCAAACGGAGTTCAGTGATGCTTGGCACTAGTAATTTGCAATGGCGTTAGATCATGTTGATGACAACGAGGAATAAGCACGGCATTAGGTGCCGCCCCAACAGCTTCAAAACTCGGTTTCTGGGTTCTACCATTAGTTTTAGTTTTTTTTTCTTAAAAAGTAGTAAAAAATAAGAAAAATATGAAAAACACGGTTATATATTTTGAGATAATGCAAAACAATAAAAGAGAAAAAAGAAAAACCAAAAGGCCAAAAGGTTAAAAAAAGCAAAAATTAAAAAAACGACAAATTCTAAGTAGCGTTCGACTTTTAGAAACTGAAAGTCAGAAGCTGACAAATTTCAAACCATTTAAAACAGGGCCTTAATCACATAACACAACGACGCAATTAGCACACAAAGACGAAGCACTCACAACAACATGCTTGCGGTAGCAAAATGAACCATTGCGACTTGCATGGGCGGCAAGCGACGGCTACTACCAACCACAGTGTGTATGTGAGCAATGGAAGTGAGGCACAGCAGTGACCAAGCAGTGGTCGCTTTTGGCACGGTTGCAGCTTTTTGAAAAGCAGGTTCCGGCTGGGCTTAAGGGCTAAATAGCTGAACTGCTGCACTGAATTAAGTTTTGTATTTGGCAGTCTGGTTTTTAAGTGGACTGGCGTCTGTTCTGAGTAAGTAAATGTTTAAAATGTCTTTGAGATAAATAATAGCTTGTTTGATGCCGTTTAAAGAACATTACAAGTGGATTTGATTTTCACTGATAAGGCTTACAAAATACTAGTTAAGCTTTTAATTAATTATATTAATCTTACGAACTACTAAGTAAGCACCTAATTATGCCGATGCCTCAACATGTCTTCGCTTGATTATTAGTAGGAAATATGAATAGCTCAACGAAAATATGCCCTCTTTTTATAAAAACTCCATTCTCAAGTCAATACAAACAATTTGATATACAACTTTCGGTGACAATTAACAAACCATGTAACATAAATTAATTTATGCACATCACTGATACATCCAGGCTATGACTTCAATTTTTCACGAGATACTTTCATTTACACCAAACACAAATAGTAGAAAAGGTTATGGGACTTCTTGTCTACATGATCTTCTAGTGTAACTCAGGATCACTCACGATCTGATAAAAAAAAGAATGATGAGAACAGTGGCAAACTGGCAATGCATATTATTTCATTAAGAAAATTGAATTATGTTGGAATAGTTCCACATTGGTTGTGAAAGGGTAAGAGACCTAACATAAAAGTGGGAGGAGTCTCTCACCTCATTGACTAGCTTTTAGGGTGAGAAGACACTTACAATTCTACAAGTGGTATCAAAGTCTGGTTCTACTATCTCTAGTCCAATGGACACTAGTGTGTGAATACCTAATGGACTGTGAACCTAAGGAACCATCGGTGTACAATGAAGAGACCATAAGGGACCGTCGGTGTATAGTGTAGGAGCGGTAAACGGATGAGTGACACCAATGTGTGAAGGTAAAGATTATTGTAATAATCCCACATTGGTTGTGAAAGAACAAGAGATCTAACTTAAAAGTGGAGGAGTCCCTTACCTCATTGGCTAACTTTTGAGGTGAGAAGACCCTTACGATCCTACAAGAGACTAGTTTTGATAGTGCTATATGATATATGACTTTATATGATCTAGGGAGCTATACTAAAAAAATATGGCTTAGTTAAATTTTTAAATCAATGTAAAATGACTTGGATAATCTATAAACCTTCTAGATGTTTACTCTCATTGCTCATTCTTAGAATTTTCCCTCCCTCTAGAATTCTTGATGATTATATTACCAAAGGGGGAGAAAAATGGGAGAATTTAAAAAAAAATAGGAGAAATTGGATAAAATTTCGATGTATCTGCTCAATTCGCTCTCTTGCATTGCGGGAGAGTTTTTTTGAGTTTTTTGCTGTCTTTTCTCTGTAGTTTTGAAACTTTCCTTTTGTAAATTTTACTTTTTTTTTCAAAACTTAACTCAATCAAGAGATTTTGAGGTGTTGTCAATGTATTTATCAAGGGGGAGATTATTAGACCATGTGGATAAGTCGTGCATACAGTGATGATGAATAATTGACATTTGGGTTGCATTGAAATTTATGTTTGTGAAAAATTAGGATGGTACTCTTTTGCAAAACTAGAATCAGCAGATTTTGACCACGGCAGGTCGACATAGCAAGTCGACCATGGCAAGTCGACCATGGCAAATCAACCACTGAAGATCGACAACAGTAGATCAAGCATGGCAGAACGACCATGATTGAACGACTACGGTGGAACGACCCTGATCAGTGAACCAGTCATAAGCAACAGTGAACCGGTCGTAAGCTATAGTGAATCAGTCATATGCAATAGTAAACCGGTCATAAGCTACAGTGAATCGATCGATAGTTTGCCCTTCGCCCACCGTAGACGGGCAGCAATCCACCGCATGCCTATAGTGGGCCCATCTATTAGGTCGTTGTTGGACCGAAATGGCGACAGAGGGGGGGTGAATGTCGACTTCAAAAACGACCCCCAAAAGTACTCACTTGAAACCTTCCTCCAATAGCTAAAAAGCTACGAAAGAAATGCAGTAACACTCACTGAACAACAAAAATCAGAGAGGAAAACCTAACCTTAATTGCCCAAGAGAAATAACATATTCATCACAAGGTGCAAGAATGGCCGAGCTGAAAATGCAGGCAGCGGTCGACCGCCTCGGGCTGCTCGATCGACTCGGCCGAGTGGCGGCCCGACCGCCACTCAAGCCGGTCCGCCATTGGTCGAGGCGTCGACCACGGTTATATACCGGTCGACCGACCTCTGTTTCAGCGACGTCGATTTTGACACAGAGTGAATACACGAGACTGACCAAAACCAAGATATTTAGTTTTTCCCTGATAACTTCAAACCAGAAGAGCACAAATATGTTCTAAATAACACTAAGCTCTCTAGAAATAAAGTATTCCATCATTTGAGCAAGTAAATCAGATTTGTCCCCAAAATCTGAAAACTACAGAGCATAAACACAAAAACCAAATTGCCCAGTGAACATAAGTCCTTTGCTCATGAGAGTTTGCCAACAAGATAGCAATAGCTAAAGGACTTCTCAGACTAGAAATCAAGCCATCTCATAGAGGGAAATGCAATTTTCACCAAAACCCTAGAAATGCAAATGAAACTACAGAGAGAGCACAGGATTTCCAATTTCCAGATATTCACAAGTTCTTCTCACATGAGACTTTGCAAAAAGGTTAGCAATAGGTTGAGCACCTCAAATGCCAAATCTTAGAGCATCTCATGAAGAAAGACACGAATCACTTCAAACCCTAGAAACCAAAAGCAAGAATAGAGGAGGCTGATGGAGAGAATCTGAGATTAAAATCAATTTGCTCTTGGGGGAACCTGACCAAATGGTCTAAAAGCAACATCTCATCATCAAGCAACCCATTTTGGCACTCTCCAGCAAGCAAGAACTCAAAGCAACGAAAATCAAGAAATCATCAAAAAGAAGAACGAAGCACAGAAGCATGAACAGAGACAAATAAACTTCAGATTTTCATTCCATAACAAGAGTGGATTACAGAGGAATCACGAGGACACGATTACAGAGGAATGATTACAAGACTCTCCACTCAATCCTCTCCTCACCCTCTCCTAAACTCAAGAACACCACTCACTACATGCTTGGGAAGGGGATGAACATGCACCAGGGAGGATGAACGTAGGGGACAAGCTCTACTGCCCTCAACCACTAAAGACTAAAGGAAAACCACCTCCTAAAGCCTCTTTTGACTAGTGCTAACCCTAATTCCCTCCAAAATCCATGAGTGGGCATGCAGCCACCACCTCATATATATAGCCCTTGGCTAACGGGTCTCCACCCCGTTACGCCCGCTAAATCCAACGGAGCCCGCTCCCGCTTGTGCAGCCTTGCGAATTTACCGATTCGCCCCTCGTGCACCTTCCGGGAAGCTTCCGCGCTCCTTGCCGTCCAAGCCTCGCAACCACCTCGAGTCTCCGTCGTCTTTGACACATCCCGACCGTTCTGACCTAAGCGCCACCTGCGCCTAGTCCGGTCCACCGTGTCTCGCCACGACTCCGCCTCGATGTCCTGCAGCCACACAGACAAGAAACACGTCAAATAGCACCGCTCGATACATGAAAGCGTAAAATAGCATAAGCACATCATACTTACTCATGCCGAAGTCCAAACCTGTCGAATCATCGGAATATGCAACCTAATCCCCTACGACCAAGTTTGACCAAATCCGACCGAGTCCATTGCACCACGCAACGACATGGTCCGAACCACTCAAACCAAACTCGACTCACCTAAACCGATGTCAATTACTCATCACACACATGGAGTCACGACCACCTGGTCTCTCAGTCGTCAGCGAACTCACCAAACGGGTGCATTGGCTTCACGATCGTCGGACGTCCGACAAGGAAGTGCTCCCAACTCCACATCTGTAGGAGCACGTAGCAAATGGCTAGATTAGGGTACCACCAGTGTCGCACTAGCAAGCGTCACATAACCCCCGATATGTAGCGCACAAAACCGCTGATCCCTAGCTATACCGAGGCATCGCCTCAAACTCTACGTCCACCAAAGACTCTACAAGGCCAATGAATTCGGCGTTGCAAATATTGCCGTGTGTGGCTGGAAATATGATCCAACCAAAGAGCTGGATAAGGAACGCGACGAGGTGTGTCCTGACGACCTCCAGCGTTGCAACCTGCAGGCACACACTGAAATTGTTAAGCCACGTGCAAGGGACGCCATGTGCACTCTCCGGGATAGGCCGGCCGAACTGGTCCGCCAGCCTCTTCTTCCAATCGGTTGGTGAGAACAAGTGCGTTGCCTCCAAGAGGGAGACCCGTCAAGAACGCGACATCCTTCAGAGTGACTGTCATCTCACCCCAAGGAAAGTGAAATGTGTGTGTCTCGAGTCTCCACTTGTCCACCAGTGCCTCGAGCAGGCTGCCGTTGATGGTGAACTCATGCCTGGTGGAGACCAGTCTCACAAAGGGCAACAAGCCCGTGGCCCGCAGGGTTGGGACATAGCGCTCGTCCAGCAGCCACAAATCCCTCCCCCCGTAGCCTAAATGGCGAAGGGCCAGCCGCGTCACCCATCATCCATGCGTGGCAACGGTATTTCTCATCATACGAGTGTTCCAAAAGCTCCGGTAGAGCCATACCTACCAGTACATACGACAGACGAAATATTAGTGCGAACATTAATAATTACTTCATAATACAATTTACATTAATTATGACTAACTAAATAATAGTAAATATGACTATGGGAATAACGTCGAAAGCATACTATAAAAAATTACCTGTCTTTTGAGGGAAATAATCAGCACTGCCGCGTCCTCAATGACTTATGCACTGCCCTCTCCAAATATTTAGGTACGCACTATTAGTTTTGATAGTATCTTGCAACAAATGGGATAGACAGAATATTACTACGAATATTCGTAATGACAGCAGCATACTACAAGTCAGTGATTACATGCGTACATGAATACTTCACTACTTACCAATAATTTGATTACTCATCCAAAAAAACACGAGCCATTCATTACCGTCTTCCTTAGCACTAACTCATTACTTACCCTGAACTAACAAATTATGGGTACCGTATGTATACAATAATAGTACAAACTATGTCTAAATTACTACGACATACTTACTTCGTTATACAAACTACATTAATCACCACTAACTAAATAACACTAATTAACTATGATTATGGAAATAACATCAAAAGAATACGATAAAAATTACCTGTCTTTGCAGAGAAGAAATCAGCACTGTCAATTTTGAGCTACGCACTGCCTTCTTGAACTAATGAGCAATGGCCATGACAATAACCTTCTGCGATGAGCGACTGGGACACTGCCTTCTCGATCTAATGAGCTACGCACTCGCCAGAGGTGCATATTTATGTCCGAACAAAAAATCCATTATCACTACCGGCTCTTTGGGTGAAGGAGGACGACATCGTAAGAATGATATATGTGTAAACGAGGGAGCGGGCGAGGGGGGACGACTCTCAAATAATGACATTAGTGCGAACGAGAGAGCGCACAAGAAGGGCACATACAGAGAGAGTGACAATTGTACAAACCGGACAACTGCAAGTAATATATACCACGATTGCCCGACACATGACACTTCAAAACAAGCATTACTATCGTTAAATTCATAGTTAAGTTAATCCGAACAAACATGGCTAATTTGGACTGCATAAAATTTCCAAAAAAAAATACATAATAACTATTACTACATCGGAAGGTTTCACATAAAATTTCATAATTTTGGAGCTCGTTTTCTATATGTAAAAACTCGTAAAAATATCAAAATTGTATGAATTTTTGAGCAACATTCACCATGGATAAAATTTCCCAAAAATTACACTACGAGGAATGTTATATAGGGAGACTATGCATAAATTTTCGTAATTTTTTGAGCCCATTTGATATATTTAAAAATTCAAACAAACACTAGACGGAAAAAATTAGGCACATAATTTGGCCAGCTAATTAGCCGTCCTAATTACCTGCCGCCTGGTGGCTGGACAACAGGCTGCCTGCCGTCTGCTGGCTGGGCGATAGGCTACCTACCGCCGGCGACAGCGCCACGCGTCGCCTCGCGGGCGTTGCTGCCCGGTGGCCCCACGGTAAAAACAATATTTTTGTAAATAAGGTTATCATACTGCTATTTTTATAAATATAGTATAAAATAGTGCTAAAAATGATTTTGATTCCGGTGGCCTTGCCAGGCAGAGAAACAACCTCGTGGCTGCTAAGCGTAGTTGACAGTTGCCTTGTTGGACATTGCAATGCTAGTCAACGTTGCATAGATTAATGGGCCTGCCAAGATAATCACATTAGGAAATCAAGATGCAACGTGGCAACAATAAATGAACGAGGCAAAATGAGGAAAATCTCACAATAATTCCTTCTTGTGGGGTCTAAGGGGAAAATGACTCTTTTTTGGTTTGAAGGTAGGGAATATGACTCGTAAATGGAGAAGGCATGGAGCCGAAGCTATGGGAATGGCCTGCTTCAGGACAGTGACACCACACTTGGGAGCGTGCAAAGAAATCTGTGGAAGAAGGGAATGTGTGGACAGAAGCACGTAGTGGAACTGGGAGATGGGGGCTGGAATCTGGAGGAGTCTGGAAAAAGGATACGGCTTGCCGTTTTCCTCGTACAAAATTGACTTATAGTCATATATCTAGTCTTGTTCTAAATTGATGTCGTTTTTGGTCTTTTGAACAAGTATCTGCATGTTGATATGACTGTAGGGAAATTTGGTTCAAATGTGTGCTTGAAAGCGCAAATGACTGAAATGTCCCGTGATCAAATCCCAGTAGCATATTGTTGCCTGATGGTGTGGAGTGACAATCTTGAGACGATGGGTGGGTTTTTTTTATGCTAGTGGCTTATGATTTATGGCTTAAATATTTGAATTCTGGCTGTTAATGAGAGGTAATACGTAGATGAAAATAGTCGTATGTGCTTTTGACTGGTACAGCTGAACTCGATACACTTTTTACTACAATTTTTCTATTGACTCTGTCTTAAAAAACGCACCGTTTAAAAGCTAGTTATTGTACACAGTACAAACATAAACCAACTTTAAGCAAAGAAACCTGGCCGATGAATAAAAGAGAAACAATCTTTGACATAGTAAAAAAAAAAGTGTTAATATCAGACATAAGAGCATCTCCAGCAGGGCCCCTACTTGAGCTCTCAAAACCAAATTTGAGGGCTTGAGGCAAAAATAGAGGTCCAACAGGGCCCCTACATGAGCCCTCAAATTTGAGGGGCCCCTTAAATCCCCCCTTCATCCCTCATTCCTAGGGGGCCCCTACTCCGGCCCTCATTTTTCAGCTTTCCTCGTTTTTTCCCGTACGAGTGAAACAAATTTAAATTCGGAACAAATTTGAATATTCGGAACAAATTTGAATTTAAATTTGAATATTCGAAACAAATTTGAATATTCGGAAAAAAATTTGAATTTAAATTTGAATATTCAGAACAAATTTAAATTCAAATTTGGATATTCAGAACAAATTTGAATATTCGAAACAAATTTGCATTTAAATTTGAATATTTGGAACAAATTTGAATTTAAATTTGAATATTCGAACAAACAAATTTGAATTTAAATTTGAATTTAAATATATTTGAACAAATTTAAATTCAAATTTGGATATTCAAACAAATTTGAATTGAAATTTGAATATTCGAACAAATTTGAATTTAAATTTGAATATTTGAAACAAATTTGAATTTAAATTTGGAACAATAAAATTGAAACAAATTTGAATTTAAATTTGAATATTCGTATTTGAATTCATAAATTTAAATATTGTCCTCATTTTGAAATCATAAATATTTTATTGTGTATTGTGCTTTTGTCTCATACATATGCATATAGTGTGTGAAATAGAGGAATTGAGAATTGAGAAGTAGGGGCCTGCTTTTTGAGGGGCCCTCAAAAGTAGAGAGCCTCAAAATAAAAGTAGAATTTTTGAGATTGGAGATGCCCTAATGTCTTTTGACGGAATGGTGCTTTAGTAACAATTAAACCGAAATGTTTGAAAGCGTCTAATTCACAAATACCTGAAACGTCGGCCAAGTACAGAAAAATACCATAATCTGCCTGCAGTTTTAACAATCAAGAACTTTTCATGTGTAAAAACGATGAGATGTCCTCGCAAAAAAATATATAAAATGTGGACTGGTTAGATGGACACAAACACAATCAGGTCATTGGTTCCGATCCCATAAACAATTATACAAGAGCAATCTGAAACTTTTTCTGGGTGCGGCCGGCACGCTTGTGGCTAGCCGCCGTTGATCATGGTCAACTGCCACTGTGCTAAACTAAAATATCCGATCGATTAGCTGGGTAACGTGCCGTTGCAACTGTGGAGCTAGCTGGCGCAATTCCTGTCAACCAAAATAATTGAGGAATGAGGACAGCGACCTCAAATGTCAATCGCGACGTGCAAAAGTCATCGATACTAGAAGCTGTTGGCATCCATGTTACGTAACGCTCGATCGCTCAAGACGCAGCCGTATGACTAAGATGCCGCTCAGTTGGACAGAAAAATGGGCCTGTTCTTAACGGTATCTAAAAATGATTTTTGATTTTTACTACAGTACTTAACTTTTAAACAGAATATTTTTTTAAGACAGAGTTTACAAATTAATTATAGTATATATTAAAAGCCCAACATATGTATCAACCAAAATTGCAAGCGAGTATCTCTCTCCGTAATCTCGATCACAAACAGCTAAAATTCAAAAATTTCAGCTAAAAACTATAAGCCGCAACCATATCAAACAGGCTTAGTGGTTTACGGCTAAAATTGCACTGTAGCTAGTTAAAATTACACTGTAACTCAAGATGGCTTATTTGGTCAAAAAAATTAAAAATAGAAAAAATATATTAGCATTATGGACAACACAAACAATTACGAAAAAAAGAACCGACAAAAAACTCAGAAAAACCAAAAATTTAGAAGAAAAAATAAAATATATAAATAATTAAAAATAAGTCAGAAATTAGAAACCAAAATGAGCTAGACGACTGTGCACCGCTAGTACAGCCTGCACCGCTACTCTGCGTTGTGTTCTTCCGCTCGCTAGCAGCCATCCGGAAGCCGACTGGAATCACTGGATGTCGATGGATTCCTGCAACTGATATACAACTACATACCATAATACAGCCATACACCTCGTCAAATTATTTCAGTATTTCCAGAAAGCTGACTCTGTAAATCGGTCGCGATCGGCAGCCCTGTGTGAGCGTTTGAGTAATACGATGATTACGTTGCGTTACGGATATATTATACTAGTGTAAATTAAAACTTCTACCATATAAATTAGAAAATCATGTAAGTAAAAGATCATAGATCATTAACACTAGACGCGCAGTGCTTCAAAAGAAGAGCTGAAGCAACTCATTTCAACGAAGCGTATGCTGGTATAGTGGAAGTAGTCGACCATTCAACGTCTTTGGAAAAGCGGTCCCTAAAACCGATTGTTCTCTAGTAGTAGTCGATCTCTATAAGCCAACCGTCTTCTCCTATGATCGTTCTAATCAACCCGTAGTCGTAGCAACGCCTCTATCGGAATCCACATATCTAGGAAAGCAGGGCCTTCGAAAGAAGGCGACTAGAGTTTCGGTGGATGGTGAGATGCATCTCTCTTTTTCATAACCCAATACACCTCTTTTATAGAGCCTCCAGCCGGATTCTTATGCAATACGAGTAGATCATTTGGACCTTTATTGTTCCAACCCGTTAAGTGTGTGACACTATAGGTTCATATATACTTGGCTATAACCTGAAAACTCCTTTTCAATCACTGGTCGATAGCGATCCCTATCAGGATATATCGACCCTCAAATATACACAGATATCAAACTAGATGAACCTTACACAATACGATCTACAACCAGGTCTTAGTCTTAGTCACTCACAATCAGTTAATAACTCCTTACAACCATGTCATATCTGATTATGACTAGTCTGCATCCTCATACGTCCAGTTCGCAGACTAGTTTGTGATATATACGACTAGCTCACGACCAGTCAGTATGCCCACACGACCAGTTCGTATCTGATTGGACTAAACGACCTATTTGCTTCTTTTACCTTATGATATCCGATCGAACTCTAGGTGAGAGACGTATCATCTAAGAACTATTTAATCTTTTCTCGATCTAGTGATGAATAACTTCATGTGGCCGACTCTTTGACCACTAGTGGTATGGCCATATACTTCTTTTATCTGACCACATCGAGAAGACCAGAAATATTTCTCATGTTATATAGGAAGGGCAAATCCCATATCCGAGTAGTCACATTCCTCTATATGTTTCATAGCATACCGAAAAGTTACCTTTATAACCACCCAGTTACGAAGTAACATCTGTCAACCCCTAAGTGTACTATTATACATATAGGAAACTACGTCAATCTCATATACAAGGATTGTACATCATCATTATTTGAGATCAACTAATGACACATAGAAACATAACAATATTAACAGTATCTCAAGATGGGTCGATCCAACACAATGTTCTTTAACATATGTTCATATTATTGATTTGATATCCTTATAACCATGATCTATGAAATATGATCATCAATCAATACACATGCTAATCTATAAATCATAATTGTACCACATGATGATATAAGATCAGAGATAATTTAGAATAATATCAAAATATAAATAAAGAGTTCCATGAACAAGTCACATACTTGTTGATTAATACGAAAGATATTTCTTGAAGGGACAAAATAACATATTATTCAAAAGATTATAAATATATAAATAATACAATCATCTCCATGGTTGTCTCTAGGGTATATCATTAACAATATCTCACACTAGAGACAATAATACAAGTATCTAATACTCATAGCTCTTGTGTGCACCTCATGCTTTCGCTACAGGAAAGGCTTAGTCAACGGATCAACAATATTTAAATTCGTATAAACTTTGCATATCTTCACATCACCTCTATCAATAATCTTATGAATGAGGTGAAAATACCGAAGCATGTGCTTGGACTTTTAATGTAATCTAGACTCCTTGGCTTACGCAATGCCTCCACTATTATAATAATAAAGATCCATTGGACTATAAACACTAAAGACCACACCAGTTTAGATATGAATTTTCTTATCCAAACAGCCTCCTTTGCATATTCAAAAGTCGCAATATACCTAGCATTCATTGTAGAATTAATAACCATATCTTACTTAGAACTTTTCTAGCTCACTACTCCTCTATTAAGACAAAACATAAACCCAGACTATGATCGAAAATTATCTTTATCGGTTTGGAAGCTAGTATCAGTGTAGCCATTTACGACCAGGTCTTTCTCACCCTCCATAAATAAGGAATGTATCTCTGGTCCTTCTCAAGTATTTCAGGATGTATTTATTACAGCTATCCAGTTACATTCACCTAGATTTGACTGATATCTGCTCGTAACACTTAGAGCAGATATCATATCTAGGTGTGTATAAAATATGGCATACATGATAGACCCAATGGCAGAAGCATATGAAATCTTACTCATCCCGTCTCGCTCATCAGGTGTCGATGGACACATAGTCTTACTAAGACTAATGTCATGTGACATAGGCAAGAAACACTTATGTGAATCCTGCATATTGAACTGCTTCAATACCTTATCAATATACGTATCTTGGCTTAATCCAATTAGCATTTTTGTTCTATCTCTATAGATCTTTATGCCTAAAATATATGTTGCATCCTCTAAGTCTTTCATAGAGAACCAGACTTAATAAATTCAAGCATAGTAATATCATTTCCGATCAATAATATATCACCAATATATAAGACCAGAAAAATAATTGTACTCTCACTAGCATTTTGTAAATAGAAGTCTCTTCTTTATTTTTGATGAAGCCAAACCTTTTGACTACCTCATCAAAACAAATGTTCCAACTTCGAGATACATGCTTTATTTCACAGATAGATATCTGAAGCTTGCATATTTTTCTAGCATTTTGTGGATAGATAAAACCCTCAGGTTGTGTCTTGTACACAATCTTATTTAGGTTTCCATTTATGAAAGCTGGTTTGACACTCATCTACTATATCTCATAATCGAAATATGCAATAATAACTAGAATGATCTCGACAGATTTAAGCATAGCTAAGAAAGTTTCATCATAGTTAACACCTTGAAATTATTCGAAACCATTCACCATCAATCGTATCTTATGGATATGAACGTTTCCATTCATACCTATCTTTGTATTAAAAATTCACTTACACGCAATGGTTTTTACACCATTAGGTAGATCAACTAGATTCCAAACTTGGTTGTCATACATGAATTGTATTTTGGATCTCATGGCTCTAAGCTATTTCTCAGATTCTGGGCCCATCATCGTTTCTTCATAAGTCTTCGGCTCATCATTGTCTAACAATAAAATATCATGCTAATACCTTATAGGCAATTGATGTGGTCGATCTTTCAGACTTATCTAGGGCTAGTGCCACTTCCATAGGTTATACAATATCTTGGATATCCTGCAGAGGTTCAGTAGAAGTTGAAACATTTTGATGAGTTATTTACCACAGTTCGAGCAGTGGGTGGTGGAGACCATGCTATGGCGAGTTATTTACCAACTGTACTCAAGGGATCCACTCGATTGTGGTTGTTAAATCAGCCATTCGAGTCAATTCATTCGTGGCAGCATCTATGTGATCTTCTGTTGGCCAACTTCCAGGGCACCTACCATCGCCCTAGAAAAGAGGACGACCTACACCGGATGCGGTAGAACATCAATGAGACCCTACAATAATTCATCAAGTGCTTCAATCAGGTTTGTAATTTAATTTCAGAGGTCTCTGATATTTCTGTCATCAGGGCATTCAAGCAAAGGGTCTGTAATCGGAGGTTCACAGAGGATGTCACCTTAAATCCTCTGACTACCATCGCTGAGCTCTTTAAGATGGTCGATCACTATGCGACTATTGCTAAGACGGTCGAAGGGACTAAAACCATTGATCAAGTCAACCGAAGTTTCGAAGAGGAAGGTAAAGGTGGTAGGAGAAAGAGGAAGGCCAGGAAATCCAGAAGCAAGGCCAAAGGTCAGCAGCCTCAGGTTGAGACCTCGAAGGAAATCTTGGTCGTAGGCGATGAAAGGCCTTGGAACTCTAAACAATGCTCTGATCGAAAGGACAACAAGCCTAGGTGGTGCCCTTCCCACAAGAGGGAGGGGCATGACCTTTGCAATTGTCAAGATTTGCGATAAAAACTTGAGGATTATTACTCTGACAAAGGGTCATTCCCTATACTCGATGAGTCAGGACAAACGAGTGGTCGGAAGCACTTTGAAGACAAGGAGATGCCATTCTAGGATCTGCAGCATATCATTGAGCACATCTACAGAGAGTCTTTTGCATGCAGATAGAATGATAATATAAAACTGTTGAGTGTAAGGTAAACACCAACGTGAGGTAAAGTTCATTGAACCTTCCCTTGTCAACTATTTTCTAAAGTGGCCGGAAATTACTACCTCTTTTGAGAAAGTTAACTGTCCGAGTCCTTCAACTCGACTTGGCTGGTTTTTTAATCGTGGTCGAACCTACCATCAACAACTGTTGAGTAAATCGACAGTTGATCGTGGGTGGTAGTTCTTTAAATATATTGTTTGCAGGTGCTCTGGACGAGATGCAAGTTCCTCGGACCAAAATAAAACCAGTACGATATTCATTTTATGGGACCGTACCAAGATCTTCGACCAGGCCCTTGGCCAAGTTTTTCTACCTGTTACATTCGGTATAACAACCAATCTAATATGTAAGCAAAGTCTTACATGGGCCTATGGAGCGCTTCCCTTAGGTTCAAAAACATTCATATGCCCTCCTCATGTCTTTGAGGAGCCTAAGGCATTGTTTTTAGGTGCACGAAATTATTGTGTCACCTGAGTTTCCTTTAGGAGAGGTCCTCCAATACAAGGAAACAGTGGGACGCATAGCCCAAATGGATGGTTGAACTTGGGGCGTTCGACCTCCATTTCGTATCCTGAATGGCCATTAAATCCTAGATCTTAGCAGACTTTGTCACCATATGGATAAATCCTAAACCTATTCAGAATCCCCAACAATGCGCTACCCACGATGAGTGGACGATGTACTTCAACGGGCCACTTACACTAAGTGACTGGGGAGCTAGGGTGGTCCTGGAATCTCTCATGGGAGAGACCTTAAAGTATATCATCCAATTGCTCTTTCCAGCCACTAGCAATATGGTTAAGTATGAAGGTTTGTTGGTTGGCATACGAGCTGCTAAAGTGCTCGGGATTTGTCGACTACTCATGAAAGGAGACTCTCAACTAGTCGCAAATCAGGTCGAAAAAGAGTATCAATGATCGAGTACGACCATGTCTCAGTCGGAAGTTTGAAAGCTAGAAAAGCATTCTTTCAGTTTCAAGTTACAGTATGTCCCTTAAAAGGATAACTTTCTCACAGACTAGTTGTCTCGGATAGGTTCCTCCCGATCACAAGTACCGCTAGGAGTCTTCTTGGAGCAGCTCCCGAAGTCATTTCTGGTCGAAGCACCAAAAACAACTCCTAATGAGACATCCTCTTTAGAGTACGAAGAGACGTAGATGGCTCCCATCTACGACTACGTTGAGAAAGGTTCAATACCTGAGGACGCTCTAGAAATAGATCGTCTTGCTCGCAAGACCAGGATGTGTACCTTGGTCGATGGAGTACTCTATAAACGGAGTACTCAGGGAGTTCTAATGTGATGTATATCGTGGAAAGAAGGGTCAAAACTCCTTTTTCCTAGTTTTTGGGGCCGAGGCTATACTTCCTCCAGAACTAAAGATCCGGTCGACATGGGTCAAGCACTTCGACAACTCTAACCAAGAGCATCTTCGAGCAGATGACATCAACCTGCTCGAAGAGAAGAGGAATCAAGCCTTAATCTAATGGGCAGTCTATCAGCAGGACATGCTCAAGTACTACAATCGTAAGGTCCAGCCTCGTAGCCTTACTGTAGGCAACTTGATATTGAGAAACAAAATCCAATTCCAGTCTAAACGGAATAAGCTTTCCCCTAAGTGGGAAGGTCCTTACACAATGGTAAAAGTCACACGCCCGGTTGTATGACTCGCTATGGAAGATGGTCAGATTCTCTCAAACTCTTGAAATATCGACCAACTACACTAATTCTATGAGTAAACATCTCTTACTTTTTCAATAAAGTTTTTAGTTTATGTAAATCTTTATTGTCATATGTTCAGTAGAGGTTCTTGTTTGTTTGTTCAACCACTTCTAGCACATCCAATTTATTTAACTGGTCAGAGAAGGGAACGCCACTAGCCGAATCTCTCCTCTCTGCATGTGGTCCTACCCACTAGAAGGAGCTTCCTAGTGCCGATTGATTCCTAACTCTTGCTATCAGCACACAATGATTGAGTTGACTATGAAAACATTGAATGAATGTTCAAGAAAGTATTCCGAGTATTTATCTCCTTATTGTTTGTATTTGATTTCATTCACCTGGTCGAAGAGAGGTAACAACTCCTAGTCAGAATCATTCCTCCCTGTATGTGGTCCTGCCTACTAGAAGGAACTTCCTAGCACCGACTCGTTCTTCCTCTTTGCTACCAGTACATGTAATCGAATTCGATAACGGTGGTCAGATGAATCTCTCTGCTCTCTGCATACTTCACTCTATACTATTTGCTTAGTTTATTCATACAAACTAAGTAAATAGTCATGAGCTAGGATAGAGTTATTCATATAGCTTTGTTTCTTACCTGTAAATCCAATCTCTTTCATTTTTTTATCTTACGAGTACTGATTGCTCAACAAGATAAATTGCAGGAAAAAGAAAGTTCATTCATCACCCAAACATAAAACTCTATCATACTCTGTGTATCATTTATAAACTATTCTGAAGAGGGACAGTCGAGTTGTATCTCCTCTGCGACCTTTCAGCCGAAAAGTTTTACTTTGGCCTTTTATTCAACCTCGGTACGAAGCTTACTCGTTTCAATTTTTTACCAAAAAAATCAGTCCTACAACTACTTTATGGTTGTAAGATGTTCTACGACCATGTAGTCATAAGTCTTTCTATGACTACTCTATGGTCGTAAACTCTTCTATGACCACGTTGTCATAAGTCCTGCAATTACTCTATAGTCATAAGTTCTTCTATAACCATGTAGTCGTAAGTCCTACTACAGCTACGTAATAGTCGTAAGCTCTTCTACGATGGGTATCTCAGGAATCGATTAGGTGGAGTGATTGGAATTCTTATGTTTTTGTTGTCTGTCTATCTTTACAATTCAAGCGAAATTATCAAATTGACCAAGCCTATTCCTGGTTGATAAAAGTCGGGAAGCCTCTGCTTTCGACCACATTTTTATCCACAATCTCGCCTGCTCGAATAAGTTACTTTCACTTGAAGTTGGGGGGCTAGATGTCAAGGATAAAATAATCCTCAAATTATTATATCATCATATTCCTTGAATATACCCTTTATCAATAAGGGAAAGTTCTACAGAATAGTCATAAGTCCTCTACGACCATGACATCGTAAGTCCTTCTACAATTGTGACCTCACGAGTCCTTCTACGACCGCAACGTCGCAAGCTCTACTATGATCGCTTGGTCGTAACTCTTACTACGACCGTATGGTCGTAAGCTCTGTTACGACCGCATGGTCGTAATTCTTATTATGACCATATGGTCATAAATTCCACTACGACCACATACGGTCGTAAGCTCTGCTACGACCGTATGGTCGTAATTCTTATTATGACCACATGGTCATAAATTCCACTATGACCACGTGGCCATAAATTCTTTTATGACCTTTCAGCCGTCAGTCTTGCTATGATTACATGATCGTAAATTCTCCTGTGACTGCAACTCCTTATGGTCGTAAATGTTCTAGCGACCAACCTACCTCCGATTAACTCGTCTACGATGCACAACTGCATTGTAAGTTCGTTTGATAAGACGGTTAGAACGTGCATTTATCCAATAACCATACATAATCCCTCTCTGACAACAACCGCCACACAGTGAACGGCTACCACATTTCTTTGACAATAACTTCCATTAACAATCAAAATCTTGATAGGTGCAACAATGGTAAGGGCGTCAAGTTTTACTTATTTTTTTCTAGAGGGATACTATTCTATCATGTTAAAAATACTTAAGATAGTAATAACGTGAATAATAGTATAACAAGAACATCAAAAACATTCACAGATAACCATTAGGGCATGTTCTTTTCGGCTGAGGCGTATAGCTTTTGGCTGCGGCTTGTAGCATTTGGGCTGCTAGTGCAAGAGATTATAGAGTAACAGAAACTCACATGCAGTTTTTGCTAATATAAATGAAGTTGGTACAGTATATACTATAATTAACTAGTGACCCCATCTTGAAAAGACACTCCGTTTAAAAGCTAGTTACTGTAGAAAAGTCAAAAGCAGAAACTAAAAGCTAAAAAAGAACAGGGCCTAAACCATGAAATAGTATGGCCCTTAGCTTAGTGATCTTCATCATCATGTTTCCTGTCCATCAAGCCACCCATGCTTGAGGTCATCACATTCATCTACTTGCCTATTACTCCTAACAGCTAGCAATTAATAACATATGAGAATAGCAAGCATCATAAACATGCAGACCATTATACAATAATATATAACCCATGGCTATAATTCAGCATAACACGTAGACCATGATAAATTCATACATGCATCACATACATAAAGGTCACATCATTCACATCAATCCCTATAGAAACAAGTTATGCAAATAATCTAATTTCATTGGGCGATATGAACACAGAATACTTATAACGCCCCAGCGATTACCTAGCACGACGGTCCCGATTAGCAGGCTAGGTTCAAAGGGGCAGCGCCCCTCGTGGGTCGAGGACAACACCTTTGGAAAAAATTTCCTGGGACATGAATCCTATTCACCAAATCCCCTTGAAAATTTCATCAAATTATTCATATTAACCCAATTCTAAACCAATCTGATCGGCCCGATTTTTCATTGATCAGTGCATGAAGTTTTCAAAAAGAATAGCAATCCATAATACCGATCTACTAGCTCCATATGGGTGCGCACCACGGTTACCCTGTTGGCAGAATCCCAACCAGTAGGTGTACTAAGCAATGCTATCGTGAACAAGCACAGCAGATCATACGGCACTACTAATTCATACCTCATACGATCCCCATCTACTAACGTCGAAGCTAATTGATCACATCAACTAGCACTATACCATTTCATCAATGTGAACCGATCTAAGCTATCATACCAAACTAGTAATTAATCCAATCTACTACGACCGCATATCAACTATATACAGTCAATCTAGATCATATGCTATATATACAAGATGACTCTAACACCATTGTTTGATTACAGATATACTACACTGGCGTAAATTAAAATTTCTACCCCATTCTACTGCGTTTCCTTCACCGGGATGCCGGGCACTACGTTTGCAATGCGGCGTTAGCCCTCTCTGACACTATTAAGTCCGAGGAAGATGATTTATCTACCGGAACAACCGGGCAGGCAACACTACACACGCGTGTCCCGCGGCCTGGGTTACAGCTCGGCGACCAAGGAGTGCAAAGTCGTGCGCATGCTCAGCGACCACGGCGGCGACGACGACGACGATGAGGGCGTGGGTCACCAAGTGCTGCGAGGTCTTCGTCCTCGACGCACCTGCACACTGGAGGCCTACTGCCGAGCAGCCTCCCTTGTGCATCCTGCAGGAGTGGCGGAGGCACGATCGTTTTCGCGGTTGGGCCGTGTTTGCGGGGAATGGCGCGCGATGATCGCGACCGACCGTTTCATCCCATCACATTATTATAGATCATGTTCGTGATGGGCCGCACTAGCATAACAACCAGGTTGTATGTTCCCAGCCTTGCTGCCACGGCCTCGACGTGAGGAGTTGTATTGGTTCGGATTTCGTGTGCAATCCCGTCATGGGCTACCTCGACTTCACGGAGCCCGACGACGATGACGACTACGGCGCTTTCCTTGGCGGTCGCATCGGATTGGGGTATACGACGCAAAGGATAGCAAGCATGTGCTGGTGCGCTTAAAAAAACTGGGAAGAACTAAGGCACGGAGCTACGGATTGCAGTGTCGTATACAGTACGTAGATGACCAAGAATGGAATGGTATGAGTCATCCACTCCACCTAGGGCGGTTGCCGACGTGACACCCGCCTACGCGAAAGGCAAGATATACTGGATGGTTGATCCCGGGCTTGGACCGAGATCTTCGGTATGCGAAAATGGCGGCGTTCGACGTCGTCGAGGATAATTTTGGGGTCCCCATGCAGCCTTGACGGTGGGCTCATGTCCATCCTCAAGCTGCACGCGGCGATCTGCGTGGCATCTTTAGACCGGGCTGCAAATGTGATTGACATATATGGATGATGAGGGACGATTCCACTTAGACTTTAGGGTATCATATAGAGCTCGGAGAGGTTCTCGCCGGAGTATATGGCAGAGGAGACTGCCCCACGCTGTTGATCCAAAAGATGGACGAACACAGGACGATCGTTAGGCTATTATGACCCCAAGACGGCGGCATCGGGGAGAACCTGCAGTGTAAGAGTAACTCCAGCAGAAGCCCTCAAATCAGAGTCCTTACTTTTGATTTGAGGGCTCCCTCTATTTTTGAGGGCCCTGTTTTTTGAGTTGAACTCCAGCAGAAGCCCTCAAATCAGGGCCCTCAAATTCATTCCAACTGAGAATGACATGTAGAGCCCACTTGTCATTCTCAAATTTCTTTACCCCTCCTCTCCACCCGTGCGCTCCCCGCTCGTCCACCGCGCCTCCTCCTCTCCTCCACCCGTGCCTCCTCCTCTCCTCTCAGCCGCCGCGCTTCCTCCTCTCCTTCACCCGTGCGCCTCTCCTTCCGCTATCTCCACCTTCTCCGGCCGCCTTCCCACTGCTCGGCGCCGCCACTCTCCACCTTCTCCGCCCGCCACGCCTCCAAATCCTCCTCCGTGCCACCACTTCTCCGGTGGCCCCACTGCTCCTCTACTCCGCCGCCGCATCTCTCTCCGGCGCTCCTTCCTCCCTCGGCACCACCGCCCACCTCGGCGCTTTCTTCCCCACCGCGCCGCCGCTTGCTCTTCCACCTTCTCCTCCCGTTGCACCATTCCAGATCCACCACCGCCCTCTTCCCTTGCCGGCGCGCCACCTCTTGCTTCCCCCCTTCCTTCTTTCTTCCGTCCCGAGAGGAGCTGCCGGAGATCTCGCCGGAGAGCCGCGCCGAGGGAGTGATTCGCGGGAGGGGAGCCGACGGGGGCTGGAGAGCCGCGCCGTGGAGGGATTCGCGGTCGGGGAGCTCCGCCGGAGGCGGCACCGCACGGCATCGAGGCGGCGGCGGCGGCAGGCGTGGCGGCGAGCTGAGGCGGTGGATTTTGGCGGCGCACGGGGGGAAAGAGGCGCACGGGAGGAGGCGGGCGGGAAAGAGGCGCGGGAGGGGAATCGCGCGCACTCGGGAGGAAAGAGGCGGGGGAAAACGACTCAACGAAATTTGAGGGCTTGACCTAGAGCCCCGTGAATGAAGGTGAAGGGGATTTGAGGGGCCCTCAAATTTGAGGGCTCTAGTAGGGGCCCTGCTGGACCTATATTTTTACCTCAAGCTCTCAAATATGATATTTGAGGGCTCAAGTAGGGGCCCTGCTGGAGTTGCTCTAAATATACCATTCAAATCGCTCCGAGTTGCAAACTTCTTTCCCGATTTGACCCCTTACTTTTTCAAAATTTCTGATCAACACCGCGCCTCGTTTCCAACGTCTTCTCGGCCGCCAGGCTCCACGCCGCGCCGCCGTAGAGCCGCGCTGTCCGGAGCTCCCACCACGGCAACTGGAGCTCCGCACCCGTACCACCACCACCTTGTCTCCTTGAGGTACCCCGTAACCCCCCCACCCCACACCGCACCTTTCCTCTATTCTCCCTCCCCTCAACCCGCCAAGGAGAATGCAAGACGGGGCAGATGCCGGTGAGCGCACGGGCGTCGCGTCGTCGGGTAGGTCGGATCTTAGTGCCTCCATGGACCATAGAGGGCACTATTGGTGCTTCTTGGGCTGTAGGATTGGATCGGGCTAGGGTTTCTTTCCCCCTTTTTCGCTTTATTTCTTTCTTTGCAATATTGGGTAGCACGGTATAATTTCAATTTAAAATCTTGTTAGGTTGTATAAGGGAGCATTGGGATTTTATTGTTGACTCGATTAGATCGGTTATGTGGTCACGATGGGAGAATTCGAGATAGTTTATCAGGAAGGAAACTCCTTTGACGTTTTTTTATTGGAATTTGCGTAATCCAGGAGTAATCAGCCGCTAGTTCTTGTGCAGGTGGATGATGGTTTTGCATCGTCTTTGTGGGAGGCGATCAATTCTGTGATTTGGATTTGCTAGTCAGTGGTCGAAATTCAGGGACTGTGCTGTGTTTATTCTCTGTTGGCTTTTCCTAGAAGATGCCTGAAGCTTGTACCATTTCGCATGCTGAGAGTGAGAGTAGGCGCCGTCTCCCAGCATGGATGCTGAAAGCGTGCTCAAGTAATGAAGTTCCAAAAATTGAAGATCGGAATGAGCAGGCTTTGGAATCTAATAAGCAACCAGGGGCTTCCGATCAGATCAAGCCCGTCAAAAGGAAGAGTGGAGTGCGGCTAAAAGCTGTGGGTACAGAGGATGCTGGTGAACTGGGACCTTTGCAGCGATGTCAGGGTAAAGAAAAGGCCAGGAGAAAGAGCAAGGATGCTGTCAGAGATGAACATGAAGAAATTGAGAATGAAACCAGTAAGAATGCAAGAAATGTGAGAGGAAGAGCTGCTCCGAAGAATAGCAGGAAAAGGAAACTGGAGAATGTTGGATCAGAAGCATCGCCATCAGGAACAACTGACGATGATATAGAGCTTACTGTGGATGATCTTGTGAGCATAGCTGAAGAGGTGAGCCATAGTACTTTCTGCGTTGCTTCACATTTAACTTTTTTTGGGGTGTTGCTATGTAAATATGCAATAGCTCTCTAATATGATATGCTCTCTCCTATTGTGTGAATATGGGATATTTATTTAAAGTCCATCTTAAAGTCATGTTGATATGTAAAATAACTAAGTTGTTTCTGATTTTCTGTCAACATTTTTTTTGACCTAGAATGAGACATACTGTGTGCTAACATCCAAGTGACGCAATGAAATTATTTCAGTAGAGGCGTGGAGCCTTTGACTTGCCCAATGCTCTAGTGCCTAATGCTCCCCTTAAACCTTGCTGTTTAATCTGGCCACAAAAAGTGAGTCTAGAATTATTGAAAGAATGTCAAGACTGGGAGTAATTTGATACTGCTTCAGGGCAGTCTGACAAGTGGATAGGAAACTTCTCATGTACTCATTTACGTTGAGTGATTAGGCAGTACATAGAATCCATACCACATATATTGAAAAATCAGTGTTCCTAGTTGTACTGTTGTATATTTACTTGAGAAGGTGAGACAATCTAGCTTGCATTTTGACAAAATTTGCGCATGCAAGTTTCAGAGGCAGTAATATGTGCAGTGTAGATGAACTCGTCTTCTTCAATGTCGTCCTAACATTAGTTCTGAGACATAGCTAAGTATAATATAACATTTCTAACACCACTGCAAAAACTGAAGCTTAAATTGAGATTTACTTGCAGTGTCAATGACAGCATTTACACTGGATTTTGATCCCTAATTTTCTTTGGTAATAGAATTTTGTGCTCAATTGTTCAGACTTTGCCCCGTTCTCTTTTCCATTTTAGATGTCTTGCAAATTGGGAATTATCCTGAAGAAGTTTTGATTTTAAGAACTAAGTGGCACTTGTAAAGATATGCTGACACGGTTACATTTTGTAGTATGTCAATGCTGATAAAGAGAAGAAACGAGAACTAGAAACTATGAAGACAGCCCAATATGAAGAGCATGCTCCATGTCCTCCAAGTTCCACTGCTGCAGATACAGGAGGATCAGTATTAAATGCTCAACCGATGAAGGGGTTGCTGCAATGCACAACAACAAATACAATTCCCACAGCAGCGGATACAGGAGGATCAGTATCAAATGCTCGACAGATGAAGGGGTTGCTGCAGTGCACCACAACATCAACAAATACAACTCCAAGTGAGTGTACAGTAGACAAGAACAACAGACATGAAGAACCACAGTGTTCATCAAGTATCAAAATGACAGGAGATGTTGCTCAGGACATGCTAAACATATTTCTTGGTCCCCTGTTGAGTAAACCTGCTATCTATGAAAGGAAATCTGAGGCTATAGAATCAGTAACCATGAATGTAAACCATGTGCCACAGAAGAAAGACTTGCATAGCGAAGTACAAAGGCAGGGGGGACCTGTGACAAAAAGGAAGAGCAGCTTGAAAGATAAGGTGGCCTTGTTTCTTTGACCAGAGCAAATTGAGTGCTGAACAGTGGTTCTAATTCGTCAGCTAGTAGCTGCGTCTGTCAATTAGCTGGTTTCCAATAATGTACATTTCCAATAATGCACATCGCCTGTATCTATGTCCCACAGCGTTTTAGTTTACAAAGTACATGTAATTATATTCTTTGGTTATTTAGTTGGTTTCTTGATGACGTAAGGCCTCGCTCCTGTCAGGGTGTATTTGTTGCCTCCCCTATGGTTTACACTTCTATAGATTTTGGTTGTATGGTTTTCTTCTGCAGAGGATATGCACTTGGGCAGTGCATTTTCTGTTGGCTGCGTATCAGCATGTTCTGGCCTTCAATTTGAAGATGTCACTCATGGTACGGCCGTGTCCGTATGGTTAACGAAGTGAATTGCGATAATGTAGTCCATATGGTTTTCGGCTGGTGCCCTTCTCGCTGACAGCACTTACAGCAGTCCACCGCCGTACCTCCCGAAGTTACAGGTCTCGTTCCAAACAGCTCTGTAAGCCAAAGGAGTTCCAATCCCGTTGGCTTCTTAACATTTTTTTTTCCTTTTTCTCTTTTCATTTGCATTTTCCATAGAAATATGATGATGTTTTCTGCCTATTTTTATTTATTTTTCTTTAATTAAATACTTAAAAAAGTTAATAGCCACTATAATACCATTTCAACTAAAAGTCACAACACTTCAGAGCCCTGCTCAAAAGTATTGTGGCTTCTGACTTTTGGCTGAAATGGCAATGACTGTTAGCTTTTTTCTGATGTATTCAATTAAATGAAAATAAATAAAAACATCGTTATACCTCTACGGATAATACAAATGAAAAAAGGAAAAAAGGAAAAAAAACACGTTAAGAACACAAACATATTCCAAGCGACTTTTGACTTTTAAAGCCGAAGACAAAAACAAAAGCTGTTTAGAACGAAGCATAAAACAGTGCCAGTCAAGGGACTCGATAAACCTAAGAAATCTAACTTGTGGAGGGAGCAGTCACCACTAGGTTTTGTTGATTACCCTTTTTTCGAAAAGCACTCGTCGGCAACTGTCCCATCTATCCCTTATAATCAAAGGGTTTGGTAAACTTGGAAACCCAATTTATGACTTCATTGGGTGTATTCTTTTAGCTATGGTTGATACTTATTGCTATGGTTGATATCTTTTAGTCATAGTGTGAATGTTTGTGTGAACGAACTGAATATCAATAAGCTAATTTGAAAAGACTGCCTTGATAAAAAGTTTCGAAAAGATAATGGAAAAGCTGTTCCATTTGTTTATTCAGAGAAAGCCATAAACCGAAAAGAATGGAGCCATCATTGTTCAATACTTCGTCACCACCAACACCGAGGAGAAAGCGATTGCCACTAGGCTTTGTCCCCCCTCTTATCAGTTTACAGTTCCCCCGAACAAATAAATGGGGCGAATTCTTCATCGCCTTTTCAAAGCAACTTATCAAGACATCTTTTTTAAAGCCACTTATCGGCTTATTGACATTCAATTCGTTAGCACAAACACTCGCGATAGGACCAAAAACCTGATGCCACAATCGAAAAGAACTCATCCTTGTCTCTCTTTTTTTGGAAAAGCACTAGATATAGAAACTATACTAGAAATAGAATGTGGGCACTCATTTGTTACGCGGCGTGCTTGCACTAGAAGCATTCACCTTTATTATTGGGTCTATTCTCTTATAGTGCAGCTTATCAGTCTTATAAATGGTGATTACTAAAAAAAAACTTAAAGTCAAAAGCCGCTTAAAAACAAAAAAAAACTGGGTCATTGCTTGGTACAATAAAGTCTGTAGCATTATTTTAGGTTTGTTATGTATGTGTCATTTCTGCATGCAAGCTATTCAACCAAATATTAGCCGTTTTATGAACTGACCCACATAATAGGTGGTTTTCCCTTACAACTTTTTTCTAATTTAAATTTCTAGCGGCATTCTTATAACATATTTCTAGGGGCAATTATCGCAGGCATTTTCTGTATTAACCACCGGAGTGACCAGACCAGAGAGTCCAGACCGCCAGAACCAAGCCGCCAAACAGGCGAGCGAGCACGCACCCGCACGTACCCGAGCACAAACCCTCCAGTCCAGCACTCCACAGAGCCTGCCGCACCCGTCCATCGGACGGCCAGGATTTCCCAGGGCTTAAAACCCTAAACTAAAAGAGGACTCGCCGGGCGCCTCTCCTCCCGAGCCCTATCCTTTTCCCCTCTCCTCCGAGTCTCCCGTTCCTATCCTCTCCGCCCCCCCCGCCCCGCCGCCGCCGCCCCCGCCCCCGCCCCCGCCCCGTAACCAAGGTGAGCCGCTCCCGTACGGCACAGCTGCTAGTACCAGTAGCACCCTTCTCGTATTGACTAGTGGTATTTTGCGCGACCTTTTGCTAGGTCCAGGAGCGATTGGATCTGTGATTTTGCTGGCTTAGGTAGGTGCATGCGCCTTAGCAAGATTTGGCCTGTGCCATGCGTCTCAAATAATCGTTTGAGCTGTTTTCTTGATCGATTTGTGATCGAATCTAGAAGTAGCGCTGCGGCTGTGGCTGTTTAGCACCTCTGTTGCTTAGTGCTTCCGATCTTGTTAGATATTTTGGGTATCATATCATGGCCTATGGGAGATGGGTTTAGCTTGGTGGGTTTGGTGATGGTGAGATTATAAAGAGCAGAGCTGTATTGAATTGGTTTGGTGTTCTTAGAAGAAATGAGTGGGTTGCTGTACACACAGTGAGTAATAGCATCTTTTTTATCACTACCTCAGCAAGCAGCAGCTAAATGGGGAGTTTACTCAAAGCTAAATGGGGAGTTTTACTCAAAGGAGTGGGTGATTGGCTTTAGAAAAGTAGTAAGATTAGTAGTAGTGTTTTTACCAGTGGCTCAGCAGATATGAGCTACAGATGGCTTACACTGTGTGTCTGCTTCTGCCATCTCAACTGCCTTTTGTATTGGTAATTAGTCAGAACCATCGGTTAGTTGTTTGAACCCGACGCAGTTACGGTTTTTCCTTTTCTTTGTGCAATTGCATCACGTCATGTTATTGAATGTTATGTTTTCGTTACTTCTTCCTTGGACCTGTGCACTCTGTTGTAGTTAGTGTGGCTTGTCTGTTGCGTTGCTCGTTAAGAGTGGCTTGTCTGTTGCAGGTTACTGAAAGAACTGTATAGTGATTTATTTCTCTCCCATGCAGATGAATGTTGATAAGCTCAAGAAGATGGCAGGTGCCGTGCGCACCGGGGGGAAGGGTAGCATGCGCAGGTGCTTATTCTTGTCATATGCGTATTCAAGATGATATGTTGACGGTTATGTGTAGCTGGCCTTTTTATTAATGCTTTTACTTATGTTGGCATATGTGTTTCTGTTGCACATAAAACCCGTGCATTTTAATTTTGACATATGTGGAGTAAAGATACTATGCATGGTAGTATTATTCCTTTGGTTTCATGATAAGATGGATTGTGCTAGATTTTTTTACTAAGTGTGCTTGTTATTTCCTTCCATAATTCATTAGCCCACGATCATTTCATTCTCTATGTTGCTGTCAGCAGACTTGAGGCAATTTAACCTGGTAATTAGCTATGAATTAAAATGTTCAACAAATGATGTTGGACTGTGTCACTCATCAACTTCTTAGGGTGCAAATCCGCACCTTAGTGGCTAAGCATACTCCTACAGTCAGATAGAATGAGCTACTCATGACATTTTATACTAGGGCAGTCCAAGCACACTAGGAACCTCTTGGATTATAGTTAAAAGGAATAAGTCTACTTTACCCCTTGATGTCTTGTGATAATCTAAGTCTCGAACTTGAACTGCAAAACCGGATGTTTTACAACCCTCACGTATCGATACCGTTTGTTTTACCCCTTGAGGTAGATTGAAGGCGGTTTTGCTTTGAGGCGGCGCTGACATGGTAGATGTTCGACATGTAAGCTTGTTTTAGGGTGATGTGGCAGCCCAATCAGCGTGATCATCAAATACGCAAACAAAATATACAGCCAGACCCACCAATCAGCCTCCTATCCTCTCATTCTCTTCTTCTTCTTCCTTTCCTCTCTTTACCAACAGCCATGGCTGCCTCCTCTCCCCCTTCTCTCTCTGCAAATGCTTGGGTCTGTGACATCGCCTCAGCTTCCCCTACAACAGCCCTCAATCAATTTGAAGAAAATTGCCACCGGCTCAACGAATTGCATCTTCTTCTCCGCGTTCGTATGCGAGCCACAAACACCGATCTCACAACCCCGGAGAGATCTCCCCTCAAACAATTTTAGCAAAATGCCACAGGGTCGCTGGGAATGCCGTTGTCTTCCTTGGCTCCGACCATACCTCGCGACCACACCATGGTGGAGGAGAAGCAGCGGTGCCACGTGTGCAACGGCGACTGCCATGATGGCACGGCATGGGCCTCTGCCGATGCACGGCTCGGGTGAGGACAGGGCAAGGGCATCGAGGCGCTCATGGTGACATGGCTGGGGGTTCTTGAGAAAGCATGAAAAGAGAGGGGAGGAAGCAGTAGTGAGGATGAAGAAGGTGGTTCTTAAGAATGACATGTGGGCCCTACTATTTTTTTTAATTTATTTGCACATTTGGCTAACTAGGCTGATTATGTGTCAACTCTAAACCCAAAACTAGCATACGTGTCAAAACATCTACCTCGTCAGCGCCATGTCGGAGCAAAACAGCCTTCAATCGGCCTGGGGGGGTAAAACAAACGGTATTGATACTTTAGGGTTGTAAAACATCTGGTTTTGCAGTCCGAGGTTGAAACTTAGACTATCACAAGAGTTTATGGGGGGTAAAGTAACCTTATTCCTAGTTATAATGAGCTTTGTGTTGGTGGCAGGAAGAAGAAGGCAGTCCACAAGACTACAACGACAGATGACAAAAGGCTCCAGAGCACTCTGAAAAGAATAGGAGTGAACACCATCCCTGGTATTGAAGAGGTCAACATTTTTAAGGATGATGTTGTTATTCAGTTTCTGAATCCTAAAGGTGGGATTCCCTTAACACTAAACTATTAGTTCTACAAGATTAGTAATCCACTTTCTGCTTCTTCTTACGTTGTTTTCTTTGTTTCTGCTCCAGTGCAAGCTTCAATTGGTGCTAAGACATGGGTGGTCAGTGGAACTCCACAGACAAAGAGTATGTTCTTCTCCACGACCTGCATTTGCTAAAGGCTAAAGTAGCTTTCCATTTTGTTGTGGTTTTCTATTGACTTGGATCTCGATGTATGTGAATATGTCACATTTCTTTTGTCCGTTGGAATAGTGGAATGTTAGGTCTGGAAAGTTAGTTAATGAAGTTCTTTTTTCCTTGTTTGCATAACAGTATTCTTATGTTAGCTCTTCTTAATTTGGACAGAACTGCAAGATCTGCTGCCATCAATTATCAATCAACTAGGTATGTCTCTCTTTACACAGACACAGTTTTCATGAATACTGATCCAATTCAAAGTTTATAGTACTACTACCAAGTACTAACATGTCAGTGTCACCCATTGTTGTCTCGCTGTCTCTACCTTACTGCTATGTACTAGAAAACTACTGAAATCTTTGAAGTAAATTATAGAGCCCCTTGCTTTCCCAGCCCCTCTCGAAGCTCTCCATGTTGGTTCACCTTTAATCTTTCCTCTTATTCAGGTCCTGACAACTTGGACAACCTGCGGAGGCTTGCAGAGCAATTCCAAATGCAGGCCCCTGGTGCTGAGGCTGGTGCCAGTGCAGGTGCTGCTCAGGATGACGACGACGATGTTCCCGAGCTTGTCGCTGGAGAGACATTTGAAGAGGCTGCAGAAGAGAAGAAGGAATCATGATTTTGTTGCATGTCAACTGTTGTGAAGGATTATAAGTGTTACCATTAGAGACATCCTCTTTTAAGAACTCTGACCTAATTTGTGCCAGTGGTCCGGTTTTGTCTTGTATGGGAATTTGGTCAGATATGTGGGTGGAATTTTACATCAATTATATGCCACTTTTGGTTACCCTTCATGACTCATAGCTTCAAGTGTTTAAAATCTTGAATTCCCATCCCTTTGTATTTCCATTACAATAGCCATGGTTCTTGTGTGCGGATCTGTGATTGAAATATTGCTAGTTGGTAAAGGTTACTTCAGAATCATGGAGATTGCACAGCTGTTGGGACCAACGGTTGGACTATTGCTAGGGTTCATCAAGATGAGATACCAGAGAATCAATTCAGCAGTCATTTTTTACCTTCATTGGAGAAAAATTCCGGTGGTTGGAGAAAAATTCCGGTGGTTTGATCATCTCTAACTCTCACATTCAAGGGCCTTCAAGTTGTTGATCGATGTGTCTCAAGAGATTGTGCTATCTGTTTGTGGGCATGCCCTGTTTGTGAGCTCTGTGTGGGTGCTTATTATGCGTTTTGCCTTGAGATGTTCGATACTTATGCTAGAGATGTTCATCTGCTGAAAGGGGATATGTTCCATATTTTTCGGCAATGTACGGTTTTTTTAAAGCTGTGCATAAGTTTTTCATGAGAATGGTGTTTATGGACCGGCCGTCGGTGGTTAATTATGTGGAAAAAGACGGCCAGTTATTCGTCAGCAGCATGGCATCCGTTTTCGTCATGAACCACTGAGCCACGATTGCCATAACTGAATTGAGAGTTGGAAACTGGTACGCCGTACGCATCTCTTATAATCTTACAGGACAAGAACCCTTTTTAATTAACTAACAGAATGCATCCAGCTAGGTCAAGTAAACATACGATCTCCTACGGGAGACTCCTACACCGAGCCCACAAACCCAGTTAATAGAATCAAACGTCTAAAATATGGGTAGGATTTCGAAGAAAAAAATTATCAAACATGTAATCTATCTTCTCTCACATGGAAGGGAGCAATCCTTCACCGCCGAGCATGACATGCAAACAGATACTGATACTCGTATGTTTGATTAATTCGTTATGGTTTTATGAGCTCTGTCCATATTTTAATATCGACCTTACGTATAATTTATTTATATTCGGAAGAACTCTTAGAAGATTCGACGTATACAGCTGCAAAGTAGAGACACGAGAAACTTTATCCTGGTTCATACCTTCTCCTAGGAGAATAGTAACCCTACATTCAATATGATTGCTAATTGCTGGAAAATGAATTACAACAAAGAGTTAGACAAATGGCTTGCTATTCTGCATGAATGATTCATCGAAAATTTCCCCCTCTCTCCCTTTGATGTCAACCTTTAAATAGCCGGTGAAGCGACGGCAATTGTCCCGCGTCGGAAGACACCTCAACGCTTCGGTGCTAACCACCTGACGAAAATTACTGTCAAAGAGACATAAGTGGGTTGTTCGCCGTGTAGCGGTTATTGTTAGAGAGAGATCGTGTGCAGTTAGTAGACTAACGCATGTTCTAACCGCCTTGTCAGACGAACCGACAATACAATTCATTGTTGTAGGAAAGTCGATTAGAGGTAGACTCGTGGCAGAAAATCTCACGACCATAGAGTAGTCGTAGTAAGACTTACGACTATGTACTCGTAGAAGAGCTTACGATCATATAGTCGTAGAAAAACTTATGACTATTTTACCATATTTTTCCCTTATAAATAAAGAATATTTAAAAAATATAATGATGTAATAATTTAAGAATTATTCTATACTTGTGGGTTCGCACTACTCGCTACTGCCGTCTCCAAATATTCGTCTGCTGATTCATTATGGGCCTATGGCTTATGGATTCACATTGCTCGTTATGTCGTTTTCAGTGATTTTGTTTTCGTAGGTGTATCTGAACATTGTTGTCCATGATATGCATGTGCTTGGGCCATGTCTTGAAGACTCCGTCTCTGTAAATGCTTTGCATGTTATGGATCGCTATTTTTTAATGATCTAAGTACTTTTTTCAATGTAATGATCTAAGTACTTGGAAATGCACTACAATTTTTTTAAAAAGGTGGCAATAATTAGGAGGAATTATGTATCTTCAATTTCAAACATAGTGGGGAATGAAGACTTAACTCATAGCCTCAATCACCATAACATTATGCTCTACCGTTAGGCTACATAGGTGTCTCGTCTGCTATAACTAGATCCAAGACACTAATCCTCGAAACGCAATCGTACTGGAAAAATGGGCATTGATTTAAAGTAGTACTGCTTTTTGTATTATTTAAGGCCATCTTCTAAAATCCACTTTTCTACAATAAATATCTTTTCTATAATACTTAGTTTTTATACGGAACGTCTTTTTAAGGTATAGTCTACTAATCGATTATAGTAAACACTATAATAATTTTATTTATATCGACTAAAATCGTATATAATTGTGTCTCTTTCTATAAATTTCTCTACAAACTGTTAATATTCATAAACTAAAACCAAAAGTTATTAGTAAAAACTAATATAAACGCCCTCTAAGATAGACAACATTGTGCGGTTAATGCAATGTGAGCATGCGTTCTACGAACATTTCAGTAAAAATGGGCAGTGGTAGTTTTTTTTTGATTCAGAGTTGTGGACATTGAATCCAAGGAGAATTTTACGGTTAATGTGGCTGTCAAAAACAGTCATCGCTAGGGAGTAGTACTAAACTACTAGCTCCCCCGATTAACTATGAATATGAAATGTGGCTCAAATATGAATTTGCACATGTCCCCTTTGATTAATGGTCTGCAAAAAAATTTAAGTCCCACGGATTTATTTATTTATTCCTCGTCAAGCGTCTAAAGAATAACATAGTCGATCCTAGATCTCGTAATATAAAAAAGATCTATACTTGTTTTTCTGAATGATATTTTGGTTCTTTAGTCAATAGCATCCTGACGCCATTTTTTTCCTTGAGAAACATCGCTGACATCACCGTATGGAAATTGCGATATGTCATAAAGAAAATTTCCACTTAGCAACGAAACCAAATCAAAACGAAAATTTCCACTTAGCAACGAAACCAAATCAAAACTGATCTCTTTACCCTTTGGTAAGAAAAAAACATAATGAAGCTGAATCTTCCAAAAAAAAACAGGGATTAAACGCCTCTTTCCATTTGGTTGCCGTTGAAACCTGCAACTATATGTGTGTGCGCCCATATACAAAAGAGGTGATTTCACCAATTGGCGTGTTGATGTTGAAACCAGTCTGAAATTGAACCGTTCTAGCTTGCACATGCATGCTCGTGAGGCAGGTCAAGCGTGCACAAGTTTCTCTCTTCCAATTGAAATGGTCTCGGATTTGCGTCTAAGTTTGAATAATACTAGCATACAGGCGAGGACGGTTCTGTGATGTTGCTGGCTTTTATCACTGATCAGTATCAGCTCTAACACGCGAGCATGTAACCATTGACTTGGTATGTGTCAACAGGACCAGGTAAGACAATTATTTGCACTCAGAAGATTTCCTACTAGCTAATTCTTGGGACTACTTGTTCAGAACTAGATGGATATACATTATTTTTGGGGAACTATCTTCACCGATGGAGTGATGGTTAGATACTCTTGAAAGAGTCAGCAGCATTTCAATGGGAACCAGATGGCACAAGTAACCGGATGGTCGGACGAGCATGCTGTGCCTGCTCAATTTGGAGCATTTGTTTGTACGTTAATGTCTGAAGGATTGTTGCTTCAGAGTTTAGATTACACTGTGCTTACACAAGATTGTCTGAATCGTGACATATATCATAGTATCGTACGATCCTATAAGATACAGATAACACAGATCGAAATTAGGTAGTATCACAATGAAATCGTGATTCAACTCATAGAATCGTTAGGATCGCAGTGGGATTATGATTCTAACAGCAAATTATATTAGCATATAAAATTTAATATTGCCTATTGCTAGTTTAAGTTACACTAGTTTAATTTGCTTTATTTTTATTGTTTACATATTGTTCTAAGGTAAAAAGTATTTTCTTTGACATATTATACTTATATATTATTATTATTATATTAAAAAAATAATTAAATAAGCTTAAAAATCAGCCTTAATTCAATATAATATGAATAAGTGTACTCAAATTACATAATTAAATTTAAAAATTATACTATAAACTTACATATTTAAAAATATTATTTAATTTTTATATAAAATATATATACTTTTTAAACTTTAATAAAATTATAACTCTATGATCTAATCTTATGGTCCGATTCTATCAGATAAAAAACAATCTTACCGAGCATCGTGACCCTGACGAACTTACACACACTGCTTATAATATGATATGGCAGCTGACGAGCTTCGTGATCCTGACGAACTTACTGCTTATAATATGGCACCTGAGGAGCTCTGACAATGGTCGAAGCTTCAACCGCGCTATGCAATTGTCTGCGTCCGGGTTCCCGATGAACCCGATAAAGGAAGCAGAGGAGGCCGTCATGTACCGACTTGTCCTAAGCGAGACAAGTGAAAACAACTAGGATTCACCCAAGCTCATTTGCCTCGGAGAGGAAATCGTACGGAAGCCACTCGAAAATTTCGACGATTTCGATGCTTTTCACCTAGTGAAGATCGTCGCCTCGCCGGATCTATCACGGTGCATGTGTCCGACTCGTTTGGCAGTTACACCGCTTGCCTGCCAATTCCCAGCGGCTTCATAGCCGACCGATCCGGCGCCGAACGGTCCAGATCGAGGCCAACAAGGAACGTTGATTTCCAATCGAACGGCCTCAGGAACCATGTTGCCCGTGCCTTTTGAGTGGCACGGCGTACGGCCCGTCCATATTAAGTTCTGCTTCTGATAGTTTGAAGAAGTCACAAATTAATAAAAAAAATCTGGTTTTTTAAAGTGGTTTCCTTACTCTTCTTGTTCCCATCTCGTTTTGAGGATAAGACAAGGGGTTACGAGCATATCATATATGCTACTCATCTCGCGCACGTATCTTTCTCTTACTTTTTCTACTGCTTGCCTCCTTCTAAAAGCCACTTGCTCAGCTACTACTATTCAGTAGTGGAGCCAGAATTTTTCTGGAGCTCAGGCACACCACCCAAGCTCACGCGATGCCCAGCTCTCTGGTTCACGCCCATGTGAAAATCCACGGCTTGTCGTCAGCGGGCCCAGGCAGCCACCTAGGCTCGTCGGACAGTGGCTCCGCCCTTCTATTATTCATCTCCAGCCAAAATACATCAACTGTAGCTAATATAAACACGCCCGCAAACTTCTAGCTTCAAGTCCACAACCACAGCTCACTTGACGTGCATTTGGGGAAAAGTCACTTGACATGCCTGTATACACATCGGGCTCGTTCATATCAGTTTTTGACTTTAGCTTATAAACAGTAACAGCTTATAGAGAATTTCGTAGAGAGAGAAACACTCATATACGATTCTGTTCGATATAAATAAAGTCACTATAGCGTATACTATAATCGACTAATAAATATCGCTTTTAAAAAACTTCGTTTAAAAATTAGGTAATATAAAAAGAGATATTTACTGTAGTGAAATAGATTTTAGAATTTAATAAGGGCTGACATCAACTCGATTACTCGAGTGGCGCTGGTGCTACCGTGGCAGTACCGTTTCTCCGGTCATTAATGGAATCAGCCCCGTGAGGTCTCGGAGGCGAGAAAACTCGGCTCGATCCCACCGTGCACGGCGCATCAATTCGTGCCCGCGCCGTGCCGCTCCAAAACTGCCGGCCGAACGCACCAAAAGTGCCCCGGAAAACGAAAGAAACCAAGCCGAAATCGGCGAGACGGACGACTCCCTCCCTCGCGCGGTTCGGCGTGGCTCCTCCCGGCCTGACTCGCTGACCGCTTCCCCGGTTGGTTCTCCCCCTCCCTTCGATCCCTTCCCGCACTTCACGGTGTACACCGGGCCCCACGCGCCAGTGACCTTTGGCCCCGTGCACCGCGTCCACCGGTGCGCGTCGCGATCCGCACACACCCCTTCCATTCTTAAACTCCTCGGCCGCCTCGTTCGCCTCGCCCCAATCCCGTTGTAGAGCAGAGGAAAAGGGAAATACCGTTCCGTTCCGTTTGGCTCGGTCCCATCCCCCTCGTAAACCCAGAGACCCCGAGAGGCGAGAGCCATGGGAGAAGAGACCCTCGTGGCCATGCCGCTCGCGCCCCACCACCACCATGCCCACCTCAACGCGCTCCCCCACCTCGCCGCCCCTTCGTCGCCGCCGCCGCCGCAGGAGGCAACCGTCGCGAGACAGCAAGAAAAGGATCCGGCGGACGGTGTCGTCGAGCCGCCTGCGCCGACGCCGGCGAACGTTCTGCGGCCGGAGACGCCGCCAGGACTCACCGTCGTGGCGGACGCCGGGGCGGAAAAGGATGTGTACTACGCGCGGAAGATGATGCAGAGCGTGGTGCTCCGGCCGCCGCCGCACCTGCCTCAGCCGGAGGCGCCGCCGGGGCTGACCAGGGCGTTCTCCACGCCCGCGCCCGACGGCTACGGGGAGGATGAGGAAGAGCAGAGGCCCATCGAGCGGTCCGCCTCCTCTAAATCAGCCGCGGCCGTCGTGGACGTGGCATCCATCGGGCGGTTCTTCCGCGAACGCCGTGACGTGCTATCCTCGGCCCTCACCCGCCGCATCTCGTCGTTAAAGGAAAGCTCGCCTCCGGCCGCAGTGGGCACCTACGGCGTGCAGGAGATCCACCTTCCCGACGTGAAAGTCACCGTTCGCCTCAAGGACGCCATCGACGCCGACACCGAGGAGGACGCAGTCGACGACGGCTACTCCTTCTCGGGAAGCCACATCAAGGGCCGGGTCAGCTTCTTCTCCCGCTCGGGCTGCCGCGACTGCGCCGCCGTGCGCACCTTCTTCCGGCAGTCCGGCCTGCCCTACGTCGAGATCAACATCGACGTGTTCCCGGAGCGCGAGGCCGAGCTGGCGTCCCGGGCCGGCGCCGCAGCCCGCGTTCCCCTGATCTTCCTAAATGAGAAGCTCCTGGGCGGCCTCGTTGTGCTCAACTCCCTGCGCAACAGCGGCGAGTTCGAGCGTCGCGTGCGGGACCTCGCCGGGAGGCGGTGCCCCGACGCGGCGCCGCGGGTGCCCGTGTACGGGTTCGACGTCGAGGCTGGCAAGGAAGACGAGAAAGAGGACGCCATGGTGGGCATCGTGAGGGTGCTCCGGCACCGGCTGCCGATACAGGACCGGTTCGTCAGGGTCAAGCTCGTCAAGAACTGCTTCTCCGGCGCCGACATGGTCGACGCCATCGTGAACCACTTGGAATGCAGCAGGAAGAAGGTGAGTTGTCGTACTAGATCACTTCTCCTCCTCCATCGTTTGACCTTTTGTTCTCTAGGTGCTTCTTTGATCTTTGTTTATGTGGTCCGCTTATTTGGGCATTTTTTTAATAATTTATTTTTTATTTTTTAGTATTATATCTGATTTATTTTACTATGTAACTATCGGTGTCTTTTTAGCGTAATTAAATTTAAAAATAGAAAAACAAAAAAATAATTTATCCCATTATGAACAATGCAAAAAAATATAAGACAAAAAAAAACCCAAAGACCAAAAGCTAAAAAAATAAAATTAAAAAACAAAAAACTAGAAACCAAAAGTTAAATCTAAACGAACGGGGCCAGGGGCGGAGCCCAATAGATCAGAGGGGGTTCCCAGGAACCCGGGTCCAAAATTTTTTTTAGTTATTACTAGTAAACATTCACCCTTTGTGCACCCCCTTGGTCCAATATGGTGTACCCCTAGCCCAACAAACACCCTCACTCGCCCTGTCCAGCCCATTCTCCCACCGTCCTATGCTCCCACGTGCGGCCCGTTGCACCCCCTCCGTTTTGCTCTGGCTCCGCCACTGAACGGGGTCGTAACAGTGGTTTTGGACTGAAGGGCTTAGATGGAATTAGTTAAGGAAGTTGTGGGAGAATGTCATTTGTCTCTGTTAATGAGTTACCACTTTATTTAAGGGGCACAGTAGTGCTAGGCTGCTAATAACATGGAATGAATCAGGAATGGGCAGTTTAAGTTAAGCACAAATTCATGTTATTAAGTGGCGTTTTTTTATGGAACTGCTTCACTAAATCCATATTCATATCAAGTTTGAACAAGAATGCATTTCTAGCTAGCTAGTTTTCCTCACACGTTGTATTAACCTTGGTATTTTTATAATCTACAAGTAATCTCTATTGGACACTTTTTGTCATACATTGAGTGCATTTAAGTCGTGCTTAAGTAAAGCAAGAAATAAAATGCCAATCAGGATTGAAGTGAGAAAAATCTGAGCTGGCATGTTTGCCAAACAATGCCATATTTTTTCTCTCTTTTTCTTTATCGTGACACTTGTACCCTGAAATGCAAAATGCTATCTAAAATAAGATAGTAATAAAACCATCATTTATAACCTAAATGGCATCGATACAATTATCATTCCACTCGGGGTACAAAACCTCATGGGCAGATCCACGATGAAAATTGAGTGGAACATAAATGACTTTGTGTTTGGATTTCAGCTTTTTTTATACCAATTCTAGACTTAATAGGAGCATTTTTGTTGGCCAGTGAAAATATAAATGATAAAATTTTAATTGACATAGACGCAGCCTCAAAATTAAGTGGAAGACGTGTCTTTATTGGACCATTACTGAAACCTTTCAATAGTAGTACAAAATGTACGAACCAAAGATATTACGGTGGAAGTGAGGGGGCCCGGGCGCAAACTCTCCCTGGGATCACGTGCGCCGGGCGTGTGGGGGGAGCGTCACGTGCTGCCGTGCCGAACCGGTCCGTCACCCGCGCCGCAACGGGTGGGCGGAGCGGACCAGAACGGAACGCAGCGGTTCCGGACCCCAGATGGACGACCTGGTCGGTTAGTTGCTGCCGGGACCCACTCCAAACCGGCCCATCGCATTCGCGCGCGCGTTGACCGTTTCTGCCACCTGGGCCCACGCATTTTTATTTATTTATTTTTTCTGTTCATCGGCCATGATCTCCCGTGAGTTGCGACGATCCAAGGCAAACTAATCGACGTGGAAAGCTATGTGCGTGCAAGTTACTTGCAAGTGGGCTCTTAGTATCCGTTTGACAATTTTGACTCGGATAATTGAACTGGTCGTGCTTGTATGTACAAGTGAGATTTTGTGATAGGCCACGTACATTGCTGGTTGCTCAACCACTTACACGGCAAAATGCTTAGTTCAATGCAATCTTGTGAATCAATAGTGACTAGTTAGAGACCCGTATGTTGCAACGGAGTGATAAAAATGGTGATACGGAACTTACTGTCTTGCCAACTTCACACATCAAACATTGGAGAGCAAGCAACAAAGAGAAAAGGGTGGCCAGAATGCGTGAGGAGATGGGGAAAGTGGAGGGGGTGGGCGGTTGTATCTTAAGAGAGAGACGAATGGTCCAGATCAAATCGGATGGCTGTAGAGAAGGGAGAGGAGAATGCAACGACGAGCACTAACTCCTTTTATATAATAGTAGAGATAAATAAATCAATCCTATTGTATCCTAACAAATCATTCTTCTAGAGGATTTCTATGTCCAAAGCTCGAACATTCACCTAGCAAAAGTTTTAAAATCGAGTCAACGCGTAAAATTGACAATAGATGGGGAAAGCAACACATCTAGAGGGAAATATTGACATTACCGCAGAACTAAGCTTGTTCATGTTCACCAAATGGTCCTTTCACAGAGTATCTAGTGTCTTCAGAAGTACTTCCCTCTGCAATTCAACAGAGAGTTGGAGATATTAATAACAAATATGCTATGACGTCAGAAAAAGATAGAAGTCATGACAAGACATATAACTTGTCAAGAAACAGCAAACTATGCATTATTCTGCGTTCCCATAAGGCCATAGTTCAAGATCCATTAATTTTAATTTTAATTTTAATCATATGCTAGTTTGTAAAAGAATCTTATTTAACAAACAACATTACATAAAACAGATAGGGTTCAGTTGGGCTTTATCTCCTGACAAGACCGTATAAACAAATCCATAAGAGAAGCAAACCTCAATTCCCCTAATGTATGCATCATCATAATGGGACTCTTGCACAACGTCCAAGTAGGTAGCTATTAGAAAATCTCCAAAATATTTACAAAGTAGATTGAGTGTTTGTATATCTCCCTTTCCTGGATTGTTTATCACAAAGAAGTGTAGAAAAACTATCAATAACTGTAGATGAATGTTGAACTACATGTCAAGGAAAAAAATATAGATTATTATATCACAACTTACTTTGATGTATCATCAACACAAATGGCAAACCATCGCATTACCAAAGATGTTTTCTTACAGATTCCTCTGAATGAATTAGGTGGCACTGGCATGTTTGGGAGAGCAATATTATCAACCTCTATAGAGCCACATTCAATCATTTGTTCAAGTGATGATTGTAGGTCTTCCTCTTGGATATCCTTGAATAATTCCGTAAAGCATCTCAAAGTCAGAAGATCTACTGCAGAAGAACATGAACTCAATATCATTTTAGGGTCATTACCTTTCAGTAAATTTCCCCCTAGACTGACAAACTCATCCAAAAGCTTTGCCAAATTCCATGTCTTAGGAGGCTGAAAGAAAATTGTAATTTGAACAACTGACAGCCACAGAAAAAAAACCATTCTAGAAAGAAACTTAAGAATCAGGGCATGCCAAAGTACCTTATGGGGATCGACATTTCGCAAAATAATTTCATCGACTATGGCTTGCATGTACCTAATAGCATTTCAAGACATGTAACTGAGAAAACTTTCAGAGATAAATGGCAATTAAATAAAAAAGAAACAACAAAAAAAGAAATCATTTTAGATACAGAAAGAATGAATAGGTGACTAATGATAATGATTAAGTGAAAGTTGATCATCATTTTCAAAACACAAGAAAAAAAGAAAGATCTTAGCATCAGATGGAAGGGGTTCCTATTCCTACATTCCCTCAAAAGAGGGAAAAACAATAAGAAACTTACAAGCTTCTTCTGTTCTATGTTTCCAAATTCTTTGTTTCTCACAAGACTGAACAGACAAGCTAGGAAAGCTGATTTTCATTAAGACAAACGTGAGCATGCAAGCAAAGAAATTACGAGAGCAGCAACAAGCATCAATACATATGTCATGTACTCATGTTGACATAAGACACGATAAATGAATTCGAACTCTTAAGTGAACTAACAATTAAATATCAATGCATCATACATAATAATCAAGCATCAATAACCTAATAGACCATAACATATTATCGGTTTATTTAATAATACGCTCGACAAGGAGTTACCCACATCCCCTCAAGTAAGAGTGGATTATTTCTCTGTGCGCTTTGGATCCAAAAGAATGTGGATGTGTTAGAATATGGTATCCGCCACTCGGTTGACCATTTCAATAACTACATTTCAGAGCTAGATAAGAGAGGGGACACAAAACTTACTGGAAAATTTGTTCACTGCAGCTTTCAGAGTCACCTGATAATATGACCTGCCTAAGGTTATAAACATGCTTTCTTTGGACCTATCAAAATGTGAAGATATACATGAATAAGCACAATGCAAGAAAAAGAGAAAAATCACATTGACCAATTAAATAATTAAGCCCTGTTTTTGTCGGAAAATTAAGCCCCAGCAATAAGAACAATAAGGGTAACCATTTCGTCTAGATAATGAAGTAGCATAGTTTATATGAATCAGGAGAGACATTCACATTAATAGTAGTAAGTGGACTACGATATATCAGAAGGGAAGCCTGCACTCCCACCTCTCATCCATTATCCATGAGCACAGCATTTGAAAACCAGAATCCTCTTTGTGCACGATAAACTATAAGTACTTGCAAAAATAATTCCATCATTAATTGCTCATCCATGCTAGAGTAACTATTGATTATTGACAGAGATTAACCATAGGGAGAGTTAAGAAGCAATACCCAACTGGTTTCCTTGCACTTGGTAGCCCTGAACACATTACTTGGGAGTTTAAACTCCACGAAGAAGCTATGGCTTCTTCAATATCTGCTGCTAACAGTTCCCCAAACCTACATATTCAACCATTTAGGAGTAAGCATATTGAGGCGGAAAATGGAGATAGGAGATGGAGTAAGAGACAATTAAGCATATTGAGGCGTAAAATGGAGAGAGGAGATGGAGTAAGAGACAACTGCCTATTCATCCCAAGAGCATGCACTTCTTGCACCAATGCACAGTTTAGCCTTGATTTTAGTTTCACCAACAAAAGATAGAATACTGAATGAATCATACTAATAGTGCAACCAATAATTCTAAAGGCTAAACTCTACAACAATTTAATCATTTCCTCAAGCAAGTTGTGGGCATATAAGACTGAAGTCTTGCACATGCACCACTGCTCTAGCTCATATTTTCCTTTTGCTTCTACTTTTGGGTGGCCAAATCATAAACAATAGAAAGTAGTAACCTTGGCACTCCTTTGCTGGTCACCATGGGCGACATTCATCGTGCGCGGCAGCGTGCGATCAAGCGTCGCGATGAATTCAGCGGCCGTCAAGACCGGACCCATGCGGTGGCGAGGATATGGGGAGACGCATGGAGAGAGGTCGATATGGCATCGGGATTACAGGGAGGCAACCTTCATGACTCACCAAAGGAAATCGCCGTGAAGGCTGCCGTCGGTCGCCGTGGATCATCATCGAGTCGCCGCCCCTCGTGCTCTATTAATCGATCCATCGCCATCGAGCTCCTATTAATATCTAGTGGTCTCTAGTGTGCAAAGTAAAAGGAAGTAGCATTATCGACCGGCGATGGCGCCCGGCTCGAGTCTTCGCCTGCGGCCGGCCTGGATTGCCGGCGGACTCGCCTGGCGGCCGGCGGCCTCGCGTGGCCGAGTCCGCGCACGTGGCTGCCACGATGATTGAGGATCGCGCGCCCGCCTCGGAATTCGTCCGTGGGGGAGAGGAGAGGAGGAGTCGCGCGGGGGGAGAGGGGGAGTCGCGCGCGGGGTGGGGATCGCCGCGCCCTGCCCTGGGAGGAGTCGCGCGCGGGGTGTTGAGGCTCGGCGCCGCCCTGGTGGGAGATGGTGCGTCGGGGGAGAGGGGGAGTCGCGCGCGGGGTGGGGATCGCCGTGCCCTGCCCTGGGAGGAGTCGCGCGCGGGGGAGAGGGGGAGTCGCGCGCGGGGTGGGGAGGCCCTGGTGGGAGATGGGGCGTCGGGGGAGAGGGGGAGTCGCGCGCGGGGTGGGGAGGATCGCCGCCGCCCTGCCCTGGGGTTCCTGCGTGCGGGAGAGGAGAGGAGGAGTCGGTGAGTCGCGCGTGTGGGAGATGGGGCGTCGAGGGAGAGGGGAGTCGCGCACGGGGTGGGCGCGGGATGGGATGAGTGATGAGGTATGACCCAAACAACCTGGGCCGTTGGATTTGAGTGAGTAAGAGAAAGGAGAGGCTAGAGTGGATATCGTCCTTTCGTTTCAAAGGTTCGTTGGTTGTGGGTGTAGTTGGTTTGGTGCATCTAGGAGAGGTCTTGACTGCGGGGGATATTTGTTGGGGTAGCTGTAGGAAAGATTACAACTGGTGGTTTTTTAGTGGTAGAGACTAAGGCTCCGTTTAAAAGTGATGTGACTATTTTTTTAACCGTAGTTTTTAATTTTTAGTTAAAATAATATAGTATGAGTTATTAATTTTTAAATATTTAAATAAGAAAAATAAAAAATATTGCTATATTTCTATAGATAATATAAAGAAAAAAAAGAGAAAAAAACGAAGTAAGAAGTCAACATTTTATAAACGTATTTTAGTTCTGAAGCTAGAGACTGTTTGGAGTGGTACCTTAATTTGCTGGAAAATCTGGAGCCTTGGACTAGTGGTGGTTAGTGAACAACCGAAAGAGGAGACCAGTTACCTTGGTGGATTAAGCACCGATCCAACTACGGTATAGTGGGTTCCCCTGATTTCCTCACGAGTTTGACTTCGATTCGTGTAATTGTGTTTCAGTCACTGTCGTTGTCGTAGTGATGGTCGCACCTAGGAGCAGTAGAGTTTTCGCCATGCATATTGTAGTGGACAAAGAACTTGTCTTGGGCAGTTTGCATTGTGTTTTATATAAACAAAAATATGGATTTGGATAAGAACGGTTAGTTCTCCAGGTTAAAGCAATTCAACGGTATGAGTTGCAGTAATTGCATTGCTTCTTTGTCCCTTGATCTATTAACATTATCTCAACTGTACTTGTAGGCTGTGGAGATCGGCAAAGAGCTTGCAAGAAAGCACTTCATTCACCATGTCTTCAGGTTAGTGCGCATCGTCCATCTTTTACCTAAGTGTGTCGTCATTGCAATGTTTTTTTGTTGATGGATGAATGGTTTATTTTGCGCAGAGAGAACGACTTCCAAGATGGCAGCCAGAACCTGTACCGGTTCTTGGAGCACGACCCTGCCGTCCCCAAGTACTACAACTTCAGGGGGTCCACGAACGACAGCGAGCCCAAGCCGGCCACCGCCGTCGGGAATAGGATGACCAAGATCATGATCGCCATCCTGGAGGCCTACGCCTCCGACGACCGCCGCCACCTCGACTACAGCCGCATCGCCTCCAGCGAGGAATTCAGAAGGTACAATGCGAACTAGCAACTGCTCCCGTTGCCCAGAATCAGATATGTGCACACCAATCCGGCAATGCCAGTGACTAATGGACTCTTGTTGGTGTGCTGCGACATGCAAGCAGATACGCGAACCTGGTGCAGGATCTTCAGAGGGTGGACATGTTCGCGGTTCCTGCCGAGGAGAGGCTGCCGTTCTTCCTGAACCTGCACAATGCGATGGCCATCCACGCCGTCATCAGGATCGGCCAGCCGGGGATCATCGACAGGCGATCCTTCTTCAACGACTTCCAGTACATCGTCGGCGGGTACCCGTACTCGCTGACGACGATCAAGAACGGCATCCTCCGGTCGAACAGGAGGCAGCCGTACACCCTGGTCAAGCCGTTCGGCTCGTTTGACAAGAGGCTAGAGGTACATTCAGTAGTCATCAGCTCCGAATCGCTCTGTGATCACTGTATGTTCTTAGAGAGTTAATCGACAACCCTCTTGTACTGGAAAATTTTGTGCAGTTGGCAGAACGGAAGGTGAACCCACTGGTCCATTTCGCGCTCTGCAACGCGACGCGTTCGAGCCCTATCGTGCGCTTCTACTCCACGCAGGGGGTCGAGCCGGAGCTCCGGCACGCGGCGAGGGAGTTCTTCCTCAACGGCGGGGTGGAAATCGACCTCGAGAGCCGGACCGTCCACCTCACCAGAATCATCAAATGGTGACCTCCCTTCTCATGTCTTAAATGCATGTTCAGGACTTCAGACGTTGCGACTAGTTTGTTCATGGGTTCAGTCCTTTTATCTGGTTCATGCCGAGTTCCTGACCATGATCGGCATTGCTTGTGCTCAGGTACAGTGCTGATTTTGGACAAGACAGGGACATCCTCAGGTGGATCTTGAACTACCTGGACCCGACCAAAGCTGGGCTCCTGACGCACCTCCTGAACGACGGTGGGCCGATCCACATCTCTTACCAGAACTACGACTGGTGCTTGAACGTTTGAGGAGAACTCGTCTGAAGGACTACTTGTGCATATGATGGTGAATTGGTGATACTTGGAGCAGTGCCACAATACGTTGAAAGTTGCAAACTTGTGTTTTTTATTTGATTGGAGCTTAGAGATCATCTATATATGGAGCTTATTGCTAGATGGAAGTCTGAAGATGTATATAGTATTGTGAGCATGTGGAGTGCTTTCGTAAGGGAAAAATAAGAGAGTAGTATGCATTTTAGCAATGAAGTGATACAGAATCTTTTTTCTACTGGGTGTTATGGAGTTATATCAGAAGCGAGTTTCCTGTCTTCTATCTCTGAAATCAGCAAAGCATGACAGTCCTGCACTTGTGCTGTTGTCCGTGTCTTGACTTGTCTCTGCTCGCCTAAGCGCAACTGAACTGGCTTGACCGGATTGCTGTTTGGTCATACTAACCGAGCCTATATCGCAACACCAAATATCATACATGAATTCGAACTGCATGACAAATACAACTCAAATTTCCGACATAAACGCATGTATTATAGCATCTTCTAGCCTTGGTGAGATTTCAGGCTAGTTGTCTTAACTCTTAACTACAGTTCAGGCATTGCAAAAGGGTTCAACACTGTAGCATCCTAATTCAACCTGATGTTCTTCAGATAGAAAAAACTTTAAGAGTAAAGTCCATTACTGGTCCTTAAACTTTTTATGCTGTGTCATCCCGGTTCATAGACTTTTAAAGTATGTCATCCCGGTCCTTAAACTTTCAAAGTGTGGCAATATCGTATGTAGTTGTAGCAGTGAACTTTTGTTGTGTCATGGTCCATAGACTTTCAAAAGAAATTGCCACACTTTGAAAGTTTAAGGACCGGATGACATACTAAAAGTCTATGGACCGGGATGACACAACATAAAAAGTTTAAGGACCGGTAATGGACTTTACTCAAACTTTAATGTGATGATTGGGAGTAGGAGACGGAGATTTGACTCAAAACACAACGCTGCTGCTGCACAGGAGAGGTCCGTTTCTTGAACAAACGAATGGGCCTTAGTTACACACGCCCAAACTATCCCTAAATCCTAATGGGCTTAAATCGATCGGAATAAGAAAAAGACAGAGCTTCTGAGAGATGGACGGATCGGCCCAAAATGCTTCAGACAAGCAGAACAAACCAAGCCTAGCAAAGGCCAATCTTGATCTCGTCCGCCAACACAAGCCAACGGCTGAGATCTGTACTCCACCCCGAAACCCTAGCACCCACGACGCCGCCTCTCGTATAAGTAGTTCCCCCTCTCCCTCCTCCACAAAAACCTGCCCTAATCCTCGCGCCGCCGCCACCGCAAACCAGGGCCCAGCCGACGCCGCCGGAGAAGAGGAGGGAGCCGCCACCGACCACCAGCCATGGGCCGCGTCCGCACCAAGACCGTTAAGAAGACCTCCCGGCAGGTCATCGAGAAGTACTACTCTCGCATGACCCTGGACTTCCACACCAACAAGAAGGTGCTCGAGGAGGTCTCCATCCTCCCCTCGAAGCGGCTGCGCAACAAGGTGGCGGGCTTCACCACCCACCTGATGCGCCGCATCCAGCGCGGCCCCGTCCGCGGCATCTCGCTCAAGCTGCAGGAGGAGGAGCGCGAGCGCCGCATGGACTTCGTCCCAGAGAAGTCGGCGCTCGAGGTCGAGGAGATCCGCGTCGACAAGGAGACCATGGAGATGCTCGCCGCCCTCGGCATGTCCGACCTCCCGGGCGTCGAGCGCCAGGCCGACGTCGTTTCCTCCGCTCCCGCCTACGGTCGCCCGCCGTACGGCGGTCCCCGCCGCGACCGCGTCTAGGTCCTCCCCTCCCGCCCAGCGGTTATGTCTTAGTCGCATCGCTTCTCGTAGTTATGCTACTAAGTTTAAGTTTTTTTAGATCTGCGATTGCCTATGTGGCGAGTAAGATTTTGAGCTTGACGCTTTAAATTAAGTGTTTCGATCTGCGTACGATGGACATGAGTTTTATATTATCGCAGTGATGAAATCTTAAGCGATTTGATATATTACTATGATGTGTTGCTACCTCTTGTGTTGTGCTATGTGTTTGCTCATTCAATGTTAATGTTTCTGTGATGTTTCATTCATCATATGCTGTTTGGAGTTAACCAAAGCTTGCTTGTTGTTTAGGTTTGTGTGTTATCAAATTAGTGAATGTTTGGAATTGCACGTCGTTAGATCTAGAATAGCATAGCATTATACTAATATCAGTTAGGTGGTGTGACTTGATGACAAAATTTGCTTACATGTTATAGCCGTGTAGTTTCCGTTGATTTCACTAAGGGTGAGGGCATGTCCTTGGTTGGCTAGACATTTGTAACAAATTTGCTGTCACTTGACGGCCTGGTGGTTTATGTAGTTTTGATGGTATGAACTGTTAGTCTGTCGTATGCACTATAAACTGGATGTTACTTAATTGTTCTGGGTCACCCTGATTTGTGCTAGAAGAGATGGTGTTGCTGATATTGCAAATTATCACATTGATTTACTAGGCGCCTGAGATGACTCTGAATTTTGTAACGCTTGGCTTCACTAAACTTATTTGCTTTAGCATGTTCTGGCAACTGCACATAATTAGTTCAATGAAATTGAGTTGTTGAAGAATAACTGGATGCCTTGCGTTCATTATTGTCCATGTTGTTCTAGTTTATTTCAGCAATTGTGTTTTTTTTCTTAAGCCTGTTTTTGCATTCATGGTGTTTCCTTTGTAGAACGTATTTTTACGTTGATGTTTGTCTGGGTGATCATGAAAGGATACAAGTTCATTAGTGTGTAGAGAAAGGATACAAGTTCATTAGGGTGTAGAAGTAATAGTTACTACAAGACTACAGTCCACATAATTCATATGATTCTCCTTTCATGTGATTCTGAATCTGTTGTTTTTTTGCGGTGTTCTAAATAATAAATTTGGTATTTGTCAGGTCTTGTTATTATGGATCTACTTGCAATGGTTGCTTTTCTTCCATGTAATGAAATTTTTAGTGATGTACTAATACGGTTATGATTAGAGGTGTGGAACATTGAGTTGCTCCTGACTACGCAAGTATATAATATCTATCAGTTGCATTTGCTTTTTAATTGGTATTGGTGATTTGATGCTCTGATCTCACGTTGCACTCCGAGTCTGTTTTGTCGACTGAATTTGGTATTATACTTGTCATACATTTGAACTTGTTGGCGTGAGTTTTGGAAGTAACTGTGTGTGTGGGAACTGGGAACATGATTGCTCTGTATTGACCTGCTAAACTCATTGTAGCTGATAACAGACCTGCTTTGGCTAAGCTTGTTTCTGCATATAGGATATGTTTTATGCTGTTGATTTTTATTCAAGGGTGCGTTGGTGGTCATCAAATGATTAATTAAATTTCGGGTTAATAGATCTATCAGGACTAGGTGTAAAAGTAACAGAATACTATTCTCAGGAATAGTGCAATGCTGTAGAGCTTGCTTTGTTTAGTCGATCCTTTGAGCTTGTGTCAACCTTGAATGGCTGCGTTTGCATCTAGCGAATTCTATTGTGAACGTGTGACGGTAAATCTTATGATCCTAAACAGGATAAAAGCTCTTGTTGGTTTGTTGCTGGCTTCCTGACATTCAAACCATTTTCATCTGCAGTAACAGGTAAGGCAGCTTGGCGCCGCTGCTGCCATTGATTTGCTTCTGCCATTTGTCATGCTGTAGCCATGCACTTTTCTCGGCTACATCTCCATTATCCGAAATTCTTCTGTGGGTCAGCCGGGGCTTGGATACCCTCTCTAGCATCGCATCCATTCATGGAGTAAGCCATTCGGTCAGAAGAGGGGTGGAAACGGATCGGATACGATTGAATAGTCTTAAATACGAATATAAATTTATATTTTTAAAATAAATACGAATATAAATTCGAATATTCTTAAATACGGATGCAAATATTCTTAAATACGAATACGGATATTTTCAAATACGGATTTTCTCGGATACGAATATCGGATAAAACGGTTTTGCCAATTTTTCACTGGTTTTTGACCAGTTACCGGTTTTAAACCGCTAAAATTTAAATTTTGAATCATAAAATTCGTACGGATTTTTCATGGGTTCTAAAATGGATTGAATATAAATCGAATAATATTGAATACGAATATGGATACGGATATTCTCAAATATGAATATTGTCAAATACGGATACGAATATTCTCGAATACGAATACAAATATTTTCGAATACGGATTTTACTTACCAATTTCGTGTTTTCTCAGATACAAATATTAGATAAAACAAATTATCCGTTACCGTTTTTCACCCCAATCAGAAGACAAGTTTAAAAGCCTGCCCGGTCTTTGACGAGTATTTTCTTTTTGGTCTCAGCTATCCTAGTTTATACTGTTTTTGTTGGGGAAATCCTTATTGAGCGTGCAACAGTTTATACTGTTTGCCAAGCTGCAGCCTGCAGCTCCAGCGCGCGCCAGGCAGCCGGCGCCGCACAGGCGGCTCTCCCTCGCACGGTCGGGGAAGCGTCTCCTTCGCGGCGCGGGACGAGCCTGCCGCAGCCCACACGGCCAGGGGCTGATCGCTGAGATTGAGTACAGTTTGCGATAGTTGATGTCTGTTCTTTCCAAACTACTACAGAGTGCATGCATGGAAAGGGCAGGGAAACCCAGTGGCTATTGCACACAGCCAACCAGCTAGTGCCTAGCTAGTAGCTTATCTTGACCATTCCATGCATGTACTAGTACTACTGCATTACATTAGTTTGCACCGGGAAAAGAACTCATATTCCCCCGTACACCACTGCACCACCAGTAAAATTTTAATTACGCAGTGAAGCCTTTGACGCAGCTCGCCTTTTGCTTTGAATCTTGGTTTCATTTGATTCTTGGATCAATCTAACGGATTCCTCACTCGGTCACACCACCTTTTCTCCACCACACCACCCTCCCCGTCCATTTGAGCTCAATTTGGCCAGTCGGCACTATTCTTCGTCCGACAAAAAAAAAATTCCACCGTTGGATTGCCACCACACTCTTCAGACATGGTAGCCGCAGTCTAAGTCTCCCCTCCGTATCTCGCTTGCCACACTCTCGCGTGGTCATTAATGTCTCATACATTCCCCTGGATAGCTCGAGATTAAATCCCCATAGCCTTCGGTTTTTCGTCTCACGGCTGACTTCCCCGCTGCACGTTCCAAGCGCCTAGACACATTCCCATTGCCGTGCCTCTGCAATTCAGTCAACCAACCGTACACCTCGCTTTGCACGTTTTGATAGCCCTTAATTGATGTGACCCTTAACTGGCGGAGCGTCGTGACCACCCCATCGCCACCTCTGCTGTCAGCTCAACTCTCGGCCGACCTGAGTTCAAAAAAAAAAAAAACTCTCGGCCGACCTGACACACCTTGCCGGCCGTATTGTTGCACTTGAGGAAATACAAAGATCACCGCAGCCAGCAGCGCTTAGCCCTCTCGCACCTTCCCGACCTAGCCACACGCCACCTCCTCATCAAAGCCACCCATGTGACGAACCGCCTCTCTCACCCTATATAAACCCCCCGAGCCCCCCCATTGAGATGCACCGGCACCAAGGTAAGCCACCACCACCCCAATTGCTCTCACGAGTGCCACATCACCGTCAACGCCGAAACACCCAAAGTAAGCTGTCCATTTCAATTCTTCATATTCGGTCCATTTCATTTCAATTACTCTTGCACGTAGCTTCTTCATGTCCCTAGTAACACCACCAAAGCCTCGCCATAAACTTCCTTGCCCCCTTCTTCACCGAAGTCTCTCCACTACCCGGCCATACCCCTCTGTTGTGGACAGCCTACCTTCGACCACCGCCACCCAAGATGTCGCCACCCGAGCCTCCCTAGTCACTTGTAGATGGTTAAACCACCGCCAATTGTGCCGATGAACCTCCCCTTAGCTCCTGTGCCATGAAAACCTGACGCCTACCTCTCTCCACCACTGGCCTTCTAGAGTGCACCCCAAGCTATGCCGTGCCCAAAAATAGAACCCTCATGGCTTTTAGAACCCATCCATGGTCTTAAACCCTGTCGCAGACCATTGTAACCCCGCCAAATCGCCAATCGCCGCTGCCAATATACCCTGTTTCTCAGTCGCTATAGTGCTATCGGGAGGAAGGAAGTGATGAATAGTATTTGGAGTTGGGCCGCATAGTAAAAGGCCATTTCAAATAACAGACCGGGCCGGTTGATTTCACTGTGTAGTATTGTGCATTACTATAGCAGACCCAACCCGAGTGAACAGCGTAGATCCACGATGAATAGTAGAAATACCCGTTACTATTTATCCATACCCCAAAATACAAAGTATATCCATTTCGAGCATGTCTATCCTATTCCTCGCTCCATTCTCCCATATCAGACCCCGATAAAAACCTAGCGAGCCCAAATGTCATTCCAAACCTATGTCAAGCACTATTCCGACCATTACTATTCATCAAAAAACCCAAAAACATATATATAGCCGTTTCGACTGTCTTGGACTCATCTAGGCCAATTCCAACTCCAATAAGCCAAACCACACACTATCCAAACCCTGATCACCCAAACCTATTTTATTTCTGCATTCTTGGTTATTTATTTGTGTTTTATTTCCAGCTTGTATTCTGCAAAGAAGGAACTTATTTGCTCTCAGTTTCTGCACTAGTATTCAGATCAAGTGAGTTGGTCAACAGAAGAGCTATAAGAGCAATTAAAAAAGTCAGTATACTATGGACAAGGAGGCAAGTCATATATTTTTGATCACGTTGAATCTACATTCCGTTGATTATTTATTTATCTGTACTTTCATTATTCTTTATTTATGCACTATTATTTTATGTACAATAAATGTTTAGAATGATGTGATATCTAGCTATGTCCCACCACAGAGAAAACCCAATTTGATAGCCATATTCACCTTGACAAGACTTAGTAATGTTAAATCTACTACTTAAATAATCATGGTAGTGTAAAAATTCAACTGTTTCATGCTACTAAGTGACAGAGCACTTTGTCGGTAGTCATGCAAAAGTGGTTCTAGGAAAGAGAACATCATGGAAAACCACGAGATGGTTGGGTAGCACTATCGTCAAGCATTGGATATGGGTTTAGAGATGAAAAATGCCTCAAAGAAAAAGTAAAGACAAAGCTTCGGGGAAAAGTAAGGATAAGAATCTCTAAACCACAAGCTTTGACTCGTCAAATCTAATCTAGTAGTTGCTCAAATCGATTGAATCTCTACAAGAGTGAAGGAGCGTTGGTATGAAAATGATAACACCATATTGAACAATGGTAGGTTCCACTCAGGATGGGTGGAAGTGTTCCAACTTGGCCAGTGGATACCCGGGTCTGAGTTGGTAATCTACCGGGTAGAGACTATATAAAGAGATGGGCAGTGAAATAACCATGTTTTTTTAACTCAGTCATGAGGATTAAGAGATCTTATGAGTAAAGCTAGGCAACTCTACGGAGTCATCACAATGGTATTTCAAACACGTCATGCTTCCGGTAAAAAAAACTATGTTCAATCGGTGATTCCAATAGCGAAGCATGGAAATGATCTGGAAATGTTGAAATCTGGTAATCAAGTTTTTGAAACCCAATTTCCTTAAGAAGTATATGATTTGTATTTTATGTTCAAAAATGTTTATAAATAAAACTACATATACAAATATTTTAATAAAACCACTATATCCCTATCATTTGAAAATCTTGGTAAGTAGCTATATAGTATTTTCCAATGTGATTTGTTGAATACGATTGATTATACTCAGTCTTATTATATTTTCCACCACAAGAAGAAAAGATGTTACAAGTTTTTGTGTTAGGGATACGACCGTACTTAAGCGTTTCTGTCGGAACACGGAGCAGCAACTCCAGGATCCTCTGTGTAAATCGCACTAGTCCAGGATCAGCTAGTGCACACAGTGGGCAACAAAGACAAATACCAAGCATAATGACATTTATTTAATTTAAAGAGTACGGCCTTATGGCCAGCGTTTACATCATCGCCCATTGGCAAACATTACTGCAAAAGAAACCGCGAAGCGGCCGGAAAAGGCGAAACCAAGCTCGCCCCACGGGCAAACAAGCGCAAGACGTGGCCTACTCGTTCTGGTCTTCACCGTAGTCGAAGTCGTCTTCCTCTGTGTGGAGATAGCAACAATGAGTACAAACTTGTACTCCGCAAGTCACACGGAGAAATGCAATATAATGATAAAGGCTTCAATGGAAGGCTCATAGGGTTAGTTTGCATAAAACAGCATTTAAGAAATACAGTAATAGATTGAAATTGCTGAACTTGATACAATAAGTAAAATAGTACTTGTAATTGAAAATATTACCGTTAGTGCAGGCTCCGACCAAACACCAACCTATCCACGGGCATCCCACCCGGACCATCTTTTCCAAAAGATCACGTATGGATTCCATCCATCCACACGCTTTCACTGCTCAACTCTGATGAATTCCATCCATTCACCAGATTTCAGCCTCTCACGGATTCCATCCGTCCGCAAGGTTTTCATCTCTTGTGGATTCCATCCATCCACAAGGTTTTCTAAAACATTTTGAAAAACAAAGTCTAATCCATGAAAAACTTTACTCAGCATGCCCGTGACCGTGGGCACGGCTATCCAGGATAGATTATACACTCTGCAGAGGTTGTACAGCTTTACCCACAAGACACGATCATCCCATATTGCCACCGGTTTACACACTTCCTTAGGTGTGCGGCGAGGAGTCGTGATAAGGTCTTTACAATGCAAAGCCTTCAACCTGGCCAAGCCAACTCTAAGGTTTCACCCCAGTAAGGAATCCACCAGATCGGGACCCCCTCTTGAGCCGAGTGAGACTTCTCATGGCCTACGCCACGCTCACTTTCATCCTACGGCATGACCCAGGTTGGGACCCGCAAATTATTCAGCCACGGCTGTCCCATACCAGCCTTGTGGTAGTACGCTAGGGCTTTTGCAACAGTAGCTCACAGACCGGTCCTTAATTGACTTAGGCTCAACCACATACCTCCTGTGCACGACAATCAACCACTGCGGCTCCAACCAACAGGGCATGCCTGCACCCACCACTCTAACCAGTTGCCTAAGTCTAAACCAGGTTTATATTTTGTTTTCAAAATAATTCATAAACCCCATTGACTCACCAAAGTCAAGAGTTCAGCTGAAAAGCTTATCATTTCATGTGAAAAGGGTTATCATTTTATGTGAAAGACATCCCAAAACAAAATTATATGTTTAAGCAGGGCTAAGCATTTGATTTAAAATTCTCTAGCCAATACTAGTGTACTAACTAGAGTTTGATTCTAAGGTGACAAGGTATAAGGATTTGCAATGTCAACGGAGGTATTAACAAACAGGTATTAACTAAAGTTAAAACTGAATTGAAATACATTGAATAAAATTATGCATGCAATATAATTTAAATCAACATAATTTTATTTGCAATCTGGGATCAACATGGTCAAGGAGTGTGACTTGCCTTGCTCTTCAACTTGGCTTGAATCTTCGTCGAAGAAATTTCCGGAATCGTCGAAGTCTACACGTCAAAATAACCCACCAAATTCAAATAAATTCAAATAAAATTCAAATTGACTTCAAATATTTGAATTGAGGCTAGAAATGGATAGAGGGGAATTTTTGATGAATTTAGAAATTTGAATGGGCTCAATCGGAGTTAGGACGAGGGAGAACGGGTTCCGGGAAGTTTGAGAAGAGAGAAAATGGAAAAAAGAGGATTTTTTGGAATTATTTTCCTAAAGGAAAATCTGAATTATTGCATCAGCGAGGAATTTCATTTTCGGCTGATTTATTTTTCAACGGGAAAAGAGATTTATGGCGCCACGCTAACGTCAGCCAGGAGGTGGGCCGAATGACAGGTGGGCCTCGGGTCCATAGACCGGGTCCACGGCCGAGGGGAGGCGCTGAGGTGGCGGGGTGCGCTGACCGGGCGAGGAGGCGCCGCGTTGGCGCTGAGGTGGCGCCACACGGCATCCATATGGGACGGGCGGGGTGAGGTGGCCACGGAGGAGGGAGGCGCCAGTCAGGGGCTCGCCGGCGCTCCCGCGCGGCGGCGAGGCGGAACGGAAGAGGGGCCGAGGGGAAGTCGGGGGTGGGCGCGGCCTTACCGGAGGTGGCCGGGAAGAGGCCGGCGGCGGCGCTCGGGAGCTTCGGCGCGGCGGCGAAGGAGCGACGGGGAGAGGAAGGGGGAAGTGGAGGGAGGTGGGGCGAGTTGTGGCGGAGGTCGGGGTGGGCTTATATAGGGGCAAGGGGGAGGGCGGAGCGGGGATTCCTCGCCGGAGATGGCGCGGGGCGGCGGCGGAAATGGCGGGATTGGGGGCCAGCGACGCGGGGACGGCGGGATTCGGGCGCGGAGATGGCGACGTGGGTTGGCGCGTGGGACACGGTGCGCGCGGGAAAAGGAAAGACGTCCCGTGGCGAGGGGCGGCGGAGATGGCGGCAGAGAACACGCGGCCGAGCGGGAGGAGGAAGAAGGCACGGGGAGGGATGACCCTGATAGGCGGGGCCGGGCGGTCAGCGAGAGAGGGAGGCGGGGCGGCTAACGGGCGGGGCCCGCGGGCAGAGAGACGGAGGCGGAGGGGAGGCGCGCCGACAGGTGGGCCAGGCGGCCAGAGAGAGGGGGCGCGAGAGGCTGCCGGGTGGGGCCCGGTCTGCAGAGAAATGGGGGAAAGGAGAGAGAGGAGCGGGGACGCGCGTCTGACGGGCGGGACCCGGCGGGCAGAGAGAGAAGGGGGAGAAGAGGGCGCCGACAGGTGGGGTCGGAGAGAGAGAAAGAGGAGGGGAGGCGCGGACGGTGGATGGGCCGGGCGCGCGCAGGATGTGGCCGATCTGGGCCGCACGCGTGGCAGCCGGGTGGAGGGGGAAGGCGGGATCCGGCGGGATGCGTGGAATAATCCCGGCCGTCCACGTGGCGGCCGGAGGGAGGGGTTGGAATTTATTTTTTTGGAAATTGATTTAGGATTTTCAGAAAAGCCCAGAAAATTCAATAAGCCTCAGAAAAAAATACCAAATAACTTCCAAAAATTCCAGGAAAATTCACAGAAGCTCCTGGTGACATTTTGGACTTAATAAAAATACTTTCAACTAATGTTGGTATTTAATTTTCATACTTTAAAATACTTTTTAATTTCAAAAATACATTTTTAAACTCCAGAAAAACCAGGGAACCAAATAAAAGCCAAATAACCACAAATAACTAATTTGAATTAGGATTTTCATAGAAAATCAAAATATCATTTTAATAATAATTTTAGGATTTTCTGAAAATACTTTTCAAATCCAGCTTTTTCAAAAAACAGAAATTCAAGGCAAATCCAAATTTAAACTTTAGGCAACAAAAATACTTATTTTTGATTAAATTTTAATTTTTATTTATTGCTATTTATTTCTTTATTTATTTTATTTTAATAAAAACCTGGGTTGTTACAATTTCTGTGGAGTTTTATTTGGTTTTTTATTGTAAGTTAAGTTTTGTCCTTGGATGCTCGTTAAAATTTTTGAAGTTGACCGTTAAGTCTTATTTTAATTAAATTAACCATTTTTAAATGTTCGTGAATAGCCATGATATTACTTTTGTTTGCAACTAAACTCCTAAACTGTTGTTAGATTTACGATGACCCTATTTTGAAAAATAAAGGCGTTACAAGCAGATTTCCCTCACTCTTCAAACTCTTCATCGATTGAGTCACTCTACATATTCAGAGTGAAAGAGGAACTCAAACCTGTAATATTTAGCTGGCTAGACTCTTTGTAGGAGATGAGGTTTCAGTTTTTGTTTTTCTGTTAAAAAAATAAAATTTTTTAATGGTTTCATCGAATGCTTTTAGGCCGTTGGATCAATATAGGCACCCCAGATTTCCGTCACTCTTCAAACCCTTCGTGCGCCCACACGCCGCCATCCGCCACATCCTCTCCTGCCTCCTTTGCACCGCCGCCTCTTCTTTACCCCGTACTGTCGCTTCTTGTTGTTGCCGCCGCCGCCACAGCTGTCGACGGTGCGCCGCCACAGCTGTCGACGGTGCACGAGCAGACCGGCATGCTGCTGCCGTCGTGGATGGACGCGCTGCCCAAGGGCGGTGCCGCCAGCTGATCGTCGTGGAGTGCGTTCGTCGTTGCGTGTCCAGCTACTTTTATCTGCTATGTGGTGTTGGTAGGTTATGTCTTCAGATTATCGTAAGAGTTGTTAATTTAGGTTGGTTAGACCTTACGTTTTTGTTTAGATACACGCGTCTGGTGTAATCAACAGTAATACCAGATGTTTGTGCATTCGAGTTATATATTTCCGAACTCAAGATATGGTTTAAGACTTATTTTGCGACCTGGTTTACTTATATCTGCATGAGTATGCATGGATTGTTTAGATATATCTTCAAAGCAATGCTTGTGCCAATTCCGCATGAACTGATGCTGTGATAAAGGTGAGCATACCTATACAGAAACTTGTTCCGAGGCTGTGGATTTTAATCAGGCTATGCAGATTTATTATCTATGGCAACATGCATGACTGCCACGCAGTTCTAGTAAATTGACCAAAGTGCAAACTGCAGTTCTCAAGCACCGTAACAGGTAAATCCAGTCCACTTCCGCCGCTCAGCTCCCGCGCGTCAGCCGCCGGCCGCCTCCCGCCAGCGCGCTGCACCCGAGCGGCACGGGCCGAAATAACCACGCTTCCCGCGCGACACGGGCCGTTGCCGTCGGTTCGGCCCCGTATTTCACCCCGTACTTTTTATCTTTTTCTAGCGATATGTTTTTTACGGTTTTTTTTTGCTTTTTTTCTTTTAATTGTCTGTAATGATATAATTTTTTATCTTTAAAAAAATTACCAGCCGCTACAGTATATTTTCAGCCACTACAGACTCTACAGTGCAGAATAAACAATAAGCCAAGGCTTTTAAGTCGTACATTCATGCTGTCAATGTTAGATGTGCCATCACATTTGGCACCCATGTGTGGCCTCCATTTGTGAGTTTTTCATAATTTGACCCCGAGAGAGATGCATTAACCAACTATATTATTTCTCATAGAACACCACTTGTATGGGTGAGTCTGGATGGTTTAAAGCCAGCTTATGCTTGTACTGTTTATAGTAACTAGTTTTTTAAACAGTGTATTTTTTAAGGTATGTTAATAGGAAGATTGTAGTAAAAAGTGTATTAAGTTCAGCTGTACTGATCAAAATCGCATGCGACTATGTTCCTGTGTGTCACCACTTTTATCTCATTTTTTAGATTATGATTTATAAGTTATAGGTTCTCTTAATAAACAAACAAATAGAACGGTTTTTAGAGTCTTTTCAAAAAAAGTTTATTGGGACAGCTTTTTTAAATGATTTATCATCATTTAATTTATTCGTACAAGTGTTCACGTATAAACTATCAACTATAACCCAAAAGAATAACTGCTGTCAATATTGTTGTCGCCTTTGGCCTATAGACACAACACAAACCTTAATATATGGAAAGGGGGATTTTGGAGAAGACGGCAAACAGGAGGTGCTGGCAAGCTGGAGCAAAGCCGGCTACAACGAAGGCGACCATTCAGGCCTTTCACCTTTTGCGCTCACCAGATTTCCCCACAGCCGAAGGAAGAGAATTGGAGGCGCATAAATCTTCAAGCATTATCCAGTGATGAAAAATTGGATTGAAGTAGCAAACATTTGTAACTTAGTTTTATATAGCATTTCTGATAATACAATTAACCCTTCATAAGTTTAATTACAGGCATGTTCTTTTTTAGCTTTTGGCTGCAGCTTTTGATTTTTTTCTATAGTAACTAACTTTTAAACAGAGTGTCTTTTCAAGATGGGGTCTACTAGTTAATTGTAGTACATATTGTACCAATTTCATTTATATCGGCAAAAGCCGCACGTGAGTTTTAGTTACTCTGTTATCTCTTACACAAATAACCAAAAGTCATAAACCGCAGCCAAAAATCATAAGCCGCAGCCAAAAAATAACAGGCTAGTGACAAAGTGCGTCCACTTGCACACGCCTATGGTAAGGTCTTTTATTTTGTGGTGTTTTAAGTATAGTGAAACATACAATCAAACCGAACCTCTTCTTGGTACAAATATATCAACACACCTAGCTCGAACAAGAACATAAACACACATCGACACGTACATTTAGAACGTGCAGGTCCAGGAACACACCTGGTAAATAAGCTTCACATCAAGCTCAGCTGGAAGTCGAGGGGCCGCCCGACAGAGTGCCCATCCATGCCGGCGGTAGCATCCCGGTCTGTTCATGCACTGTCGTCAGGAGAGGCGGCAGCATCCTGTACACCCCGGCCACCTCCTTCATCGCACCACCGCCATCGCACCCACTCCCGCCATCGCTAGCGCCAAATCCGTTGCTCCACACGCTGATCTTGGGCTCGAGCCCTTTGATGGCGTTGGCATTGATGCGCGCCATCTCCTGGTACACGCCGGAGCTGACCATGAGGTAGTCGCGGAACGCACCATAGTTGCCGTTGAGCGCACCGAGCATGGCGGAGAGGTAGGCACTCTGGGCCTTGCCCATAGCCACTAGCCCCTCGGCCTCCTTGTGCTTGGCGTAGAGCTCCGCCTCCGCTTCCCGCTGCCGCGCGAAGAAGGCTGCATCCGCCGACGTGCGGCGTGCCTCTGCCTCCTTCTCCTGCTCAAACAGTAGTGCCTCCGCTGCCCTCTGCCGGTTGTACAGCTCCCAATTCGCTTGTTGCACCTACATACATACGTGGACAAAACACACGCTTGTAAGATGTCATGCACAACTTTTTGTGGTCTAGCTGAAGAACCATGTGAAAATATCCAGGGTTTCGTTGTGATGAACCATTATTATTTTAGATGACTAAAAATTTGAATTTTGTAAATTTATAGTTTTGCAATTTTTCTAGACTGTTTGCAGTAGATTTGATCGGCTACCACCATGGTCAAACCAGCTGGAGGCAGTAGTCTGACTAGCAGAGATGTCCTGTTTCGGCTGAAATATGATTCTTGGGAATTTTGGTCATTGATTGATTTGGTTTGACCTAAGTCGGTGCATATATGTTGCATGATGTATGTTTTAACTAATATGGGTCAAGTTGTAAAGAACTTGTGCCTAAAAATGATTTCTTTATCTTTGGATATCCAGAGACGCTTGGAGTCAACCATGGTCAATGATAAGGATCAAAACTACGCTCATAAAGGAGCTAAGGCCTAGAACAATTAAGTATGCGGGTGAGATGGCTGAGCCTGATCTCAAGCATGGCACGAGAATAGCATAAAATATTGAAGAAAAGTTTGAACGATGAGTTGCACCACGTAGTTTGGTCGGTCCAAGTAAGGCATATTCTGGTGGAACCAAAATAGGAGAGTCTTACTGACATGTGGTAAGTCAGTTGTGCACCTACACATGGCAAGTATGATGATACTTACAAGGGAAAATGAAGATCGGATCAAGAAAGAGTATTTTGGTAAGTTGATCAAAATATCAAAAATTATCTTGGATTAAAATCATAGTACTAGAAAAGGTGGTTTAGGTCAAGAAAAAGCTGAGAACATCAAGTTGGATCAAATGCTAAGGAATTAGTGGATTCTGGTTATGTACTTTGAAAACATACATAAGTGTAGTGTGTGAATAAAACCTAAGTTGCATGGGATTAACGGGTTTTCCTCGATAGGGTTAGATGGGGCTGGTTGCTTTGTCTATTTAACGGGTTGGAATAGAAACTTGCTAGTTGTCATAGCCTAGGTTTTTATTTTTTTCTAAAAAATAATTTAATTAAAGTAAAAACCTAAATTTAACTTAATTTTAATCCGGCTTTTCTAAGTGCAAATTAATTTGTCCTGATTTTCTGTGTTTAAAAAGGTTTTTCCTTTTCTCAAAGTTAAAATAATAATTTATGCGTAAAAATATACAATAATAATATTAATTTGGCTTTCTGTAAAAATTTATTTTCAAATTTGAGTTTATTTCGTTCTTTTGTGTAATCTAGGAAGTTAAAATTCTAATTTCTAATTCCCCCTTCAAATTCCAAAAAAAATCCAAATTCTCAAAGGTCACCCATCCTAGAGGTGGCCCAAGTCTAGCACACTTAAGGATTCTTAGAGGTATTCTACTACCAGAATTTCCTATGTTTTCCTTGTATGGCTGCAACTTGTTTGGGTACTTCTCTCTTACCTCCCCTGTTTCTTCTTCTTCATAGTCAACCAACCAGAGCAAGCCATGAATCATTGCATGGAACCAAAAATCAATTCTCTCCCAACCAAATTAATTTGCTTGCTTGACAATGTCTTCATCACTGCTAGATTTGATTCCTTTTCAATTTTCTAGCCATTAAATCATCAATTTTTAGTTTTTTCTCGCATTCAACGTTGAAAATTGCCACCATTATTTCCAGCCATAACTTCAGCAATCATTTTTAGCCATTTTGTAGCTCCTCTTCGCCTATAAATTGAGTCACAGGTGCCTCACACCATTCCCCACAATGTCTTCTCACGGTTTTTCCTGAAACACTTCGGAGCTCCCTCAACCAGCCCTTCTTCCCCAACTCTGGTGAAGCCTTCGGTGAGCTCTCTAGTCCTCTCCCATACTCTGCTAGTCCTCAAATTGTTTTTGGAGATTCCCCACGTCGTTATCTACAATATCTTTTAGTAGTTTTTGTCGACACCCACCGAAGCACTGTAGGCCATACTTTCTTCCTCAACTTTGGCGAGAACTCCGTTGAGCCTGATCTCCTCATTTGTTAGGTATATTCAAAAATTCTTCTACCCACAAGATCCTCTCCTCATTCCCCACATTTATATTTAAGCGGATTTTTTTATTTCTTTAAGTAATCACTGTCGTCCGTCACCCCAAGCGTTGTTCACACCGCCATCATGCTCCATTTGACGTGCCATCACCTTCTACGTGTACCTTAGGTACCTAGCAACCCATTTTACTAGTTGACATCACCTCCCACACCTACTCTCATTGATGCCAAGCTTCTCTCCATGCACTACCTTTTTTTCTTTTTCAAGTGAAGCAATATTCCATCAGAATATTCCCTTATTTTTCTTTTTTAGCATTTCGTCTCCGTTGTTCGAACTCTGAATCAAGTGATTCAAATTTCTAAATTCATCTAAAATCATAATCTATCCAAATTTGTTATGCTTTTCAATTTTTAGAGTTTATTTGAATTAATTTTATTTAAATTTAGCTTGTTAATTTCACATGTAGACTATAACAATTTTGAAGAATTATACTTCGATAACTCTCACCAATCCATGAAGCAAGACAAGTTACACACCACGACCATATTGATTCTAGTTTGTAAATAAAATTATATTATTTTAAATTATCTACATGCTTAATTTTATCCCTTGTATTTTAGTTCCAGTTTTCAACTTAGTTAATACCTTTTTGTTATTACCTCACTTGACATCAATGCCTGAATACCTTGTCATCGTAGAATAAAATTCTGGTAGGTACACTAGTATGGACTAGATTATTTTGTAGCAAATGTTTAGACATGCCTAGAAGTAACTTTAGGCTTGGGGTAAGTTTTTCACATTCAATTCCCCGTTTTAAAATATATTCTTGACTTCGATGAGTCAAGAAGGACTATGAAATATTTGACAAATAAAATATAAAATACGATTTAAACTTAGGCAAAAGGTGAGGTGGTGGGTGCTTGCTAGCATACGTTGCTACTCGGTGGCTCAATATGGGTGCTAGGCACAAGGGATATGTGATAAGTCTGTCTAAGTCGATTAAGGATTGGTCTGTGAGCTACTACTACAAAGCCCTATTATACTACCATAAAGCTGGTATAGGACAGTCTTGACTAACTAATTTGCAGGTCTCAATCTGAGTTTCACGATAGGTTGAATGTGAGCGTAGGGTACGCCGCAAGAAGTCTTACATGGCATAAGAGGGGGCCTCGATTTAGTGGAACTTTATTGGGGTGAAACTTTAGTGGAGGCATGGCCAAGTTGACAGCTTTGCGTTGGAAAGGCCTTATCATATCTCTCCACCACACACCCAAGAAGTGTGCTAATCATGTGACAATATGAGATAATCATGTCTTGTGAGTAAAGTTGCACCACCTCTGCAGAGTGTATAAACTATCCTAGATAGCCATGCCCACGGTCGGCATGCTAAGTAAAGTTTTTCATAGATTAGACTTTGTTTTGAAAAACCGGTCTAAGTGAAACTGTTGGAATCTTTTTGGAGAAAGATGGTCTGAGTGCGATGCCTGTGGTTAGGTTAGTGTTAGGTCGGTGTCTCTGCCAATGGTATTAATTTGCTTATATTACTATCTTTATAAGCATTCCATCCGTACCGCCTCCCCCGCTCCCGGCTGCCAATGGAGAAAGATGGTCCGAGTGTTAGGTCGCGCTGGCCATTAAGGCCCTCCCCCGCTCGCATTCGCACCGGCCGAGCCAGTTTGCCCCTGCAAAAATCGATGAGCCGCCGCCCTCTCCTCCCTATAAACCCCCCGGGGGAGCTTCCATCCGTACCGCCTCCTCCCGAGCTCCCTCCTCCCTTTCTCGGTCGGAGCTCCCGCCCTTCCCCTCGCCGCCGCGCCTTAGCCGTCCGCCACCGCCACTTGCTCCTCATCGCCGGCAGCCGCCAAGCTCCCCAAGACTGGCGCCGGGTAAAGTCCGAACCGCCGCCGCCTCCCCTCCCTCCGACGCCCCTCGCCGGCTGCCGCTGAGTGCCCGCGCCTCGACGAGCGTGCCGCCTCCGTGCGCCGCCACTTCGGCCGGCCACGTCAGCGCCCTCGAGCCGACGTGGGACGCCACGTAGTGCCACGCCAGCCGGGAGTGCCACCTCGGTCCGTGGACCCAGTCCACGATAGACTGGGCCCACCTATCAAAAAATTTAAAATTCAAAATCTGCTGACGTCAGCATTGCGTCATAAAAGCCCTTTTCTTTTATAAAAATATTTCAGCTGAAATTCTAAATCCCTGCTGACGTCATAAACATCTTTTTTAGTACAAAAATAATTGCCAGAAATCAGCCTTTTTCATTTTCTCTCCTTTTAATCTTCCGGAAGCCCGTATTTCCTCATTTTAACTCCAATTTAACCCGTTCAAATTTCTAAATCCTTATAAAATCCTAAATTTTATTTTGAATTTTTGAATTTTATTTAAATTTTATTTGTTTGGTTCTTCGCGCGTAGATTACGAAGATGTCGGAGAGAATGACTACGACGAATCGCACTAGGTCTTTGAGCAAACAAGTTACACTCTTGACCATGTTGACCCTACTATTTTAAATTATTTATGTTGTTTTTAAATTGTTATGCATGCGTAATATTATTCAAGTCTAGTTTGAAATTTAGTTTAAATTGTAGTTATGCCTAAAATCCTTTGTATAGCCAAATTTGACGTTGAATACCATTATACCTTGTCAACCCTAGATAAAACCTATTTAGTACATTAGCACTAACTAGAAATTTTATAGAAATGCTTAGCCATGCTTAGAGTAATTATGGTTTGAGATAATCTTTCACATAAAATGATAAACTTTTGAAGTGTATTCTTGACTTTGGTGAGTCAAAAATGTTTATGAAATATTTTGCAAACAAAATATAAAACTTTGTTTAGACTTAGGCATTGGTATGGTGGTGGGTGCTTGCTGGCATGCATTGATGTTTGGTGACACAATGCCGATTGCTAGGCAAAAGGGGTAAGTGGTTGTTCTAAGTCAAGTTAAGAACTGGTCTATGAGCTATTGTTGCAAAACTCTATCGTACTACCACAAGTTTGGTATGGGACAGACCTGGCCGAATAATTTGTGAAGTTCCAACTTGATCTCGCTATAAGCTGAATGTGAGCATGGCGTAGGCCGTGAGAGGGAGCTCCAACATGTGGATTCATGTTATGGTGAAACCTTAGTGGCGGCGTGATTATGTTGACAACGGATCATTGTAAAAGCCTTATCATGATTTCCTCGTCGCACACCCAAAGAAGTATGTTAATCCGGTGGCAAAAAGGGATGATCATGTCTTGTGGGTAAAGTTGTACAACCTCTGCAGAATATATAATCTATCCTGGATAGCCGTGCCCACAGTCATGGGCAAGCTGAGTAAAGTTTTTCACGGATTAGACTTTGTTTTCAAAATGGTTTACAAAAACCTTATGGATGGATGGAATCCATGAGAGATTTTAAAAGCGTATGGATGGATGGAATCCATATGAAATCTTTTTGGGAAAGATGGTCCGGGTGGGATGCCCGTTGATAGATTAGTGTAGGGGATGGACCTGCACTAACATTATTTATTTTGATTACAATGTTAGTTATTTGTTAGTATTGTTGTGATCATTTGCTTGATATAGAGCTAGTGTTGATACTCTTCTTGTCTAGAATTATGTAGGTTTGAAGTGCTTCACATTCTTGCTAAATTGAAATTGTAGAGAATTAATTAAAAGGCAAGAAAATTTGAAACTTCCTATTCACCCCCTCTAGTCAGTTATCCTTGATCCTACAGCCTCCCATGGATGCCCTCTATTTGTGCTGAAGTTGCTTCATTTTCCCTCCAGTCAGTGACATGGTAGCCCCACATATCATGGCCTTCTATTATTTTCTTTAATATATAGCCAATAACCAATGCTGATGTAAACCTTAGCGATAAGGCCGTAATCTTTATTTAATAAAGGTTTGTCATTGTACATGATGGGTATCCTTGTTGCCATTATGTGCACTAGCTGATCCTGGACTAGTGCGATTAACATAGAGGATCTGGAGACGTTGCTTCGGGTTCCAACACTAGTTAACCATCTAACCATCCTACCTTTATTCACTGAGGCCAAGTGTTCTAGGGTTAGGGTTTGAGAAGTGTGAGCGATGTGGTGTATTCTCTTATCTTCCAAGTGAAATTGCTAAAAAAACATTCATTCTCAAGTTGCAATATATCAGTTGTGTTCATCTCCCATAGATCCCTCTTGTTTTGGTTGATTTGCTCTTGATGTGCTTGGTATCGATTTTCTCTCTTCCCTTCTTGATCTTGTTGGATGCTAAGGATGAGTAAGTGAAGGAGTTGTCCCACAGAAATCAATCCCCATCCATTTAGGTTTTAGGTTTGATAAGTTATTGATGTTGCCTAATTTTGCTTGAATCTAACCTTTTTGAGTGATTTCTGAATTCGAGTATTTTTGCCTCAAATCCTGGGTGTCCTTATTTGCTATGACATGTGAGAATACTACTAGAGTCATCTTGACCATCTTTCACTCACGTGTAATTTATATTTTGAATTTTTTTATTTTTGCTCGATTTTGGGGCAATCTTGTTTGATTTTGAAAAAGGTCTGAATTTTGACATGGATTCTTGCAATCCTTAATTGGAACAGATTCTGGAGACCTAAAGTAAGGAGTGTGCAAAATTTCATATCATTTGGACTTGTATTTGTAGAGTTGCACTAAAAGTTGCATCGGCTTGGGCTAAAAATTTCAGTTCTAGAACAAGGAAGGCTAGTCAGACCGTCCCCTTTTCAGTCATACTATTAGGGCCGGTCAAACCAACACCTAGCTGGCGGTCTGGCCACCAAGCACCCATCAAACCATCCCTAGCAGTCGATATGACCGCCTGAACCCTGAAGTTCTTGGGATTTTGATTATTTGACTTGCTAGCTTTGGTGTTGGATTCCTATCCTGGTCGTTATAGCTGTGTAGTTATTAGAGTGAAGGATCAGTAGATATTTAGGGAAAATTTGAAGGCACTATTTACTTGCTCTATTGATATATCGGTCCTACACTAGCTGAACATAACTCACACGTGGCGTCTAAGTGAAACCTAAGTGGCACTAGTTTTGTTAAAAAAAATGTTGCATGCATCAAATGATGCCATGAGTACGTGCACCGCATAGGCTCAACACGTGGGATGGATTATTTTAGACTTCATGTTTATAGCTTTTGGTTTTTGTTATAGTAACTAGCTTTTAAACGTACGTTTTTAAGGTAAGGTTTACAAGTTAATTATAGTAGACATTATACTGACTTCAACTATATCTGTTAAAGTTGCATGTGATTGTCTCTCTTCATACTCTCTCACGAACAGACGGAATTCAAGAGGCAAAAGCCATAAGCTACCCACCCCATATATAGCTGCATGCGCACCTTCATTTCATAGTCGACGACGGCCTTGCTGAGGTGCTCGGCCTTGAGCTTCTCCGTCTGCCTGGTGGCGTTTGTGCGCTCCACCTCCACCTGCAGCTCGGCTTCCCGTATGGCCACGGCCTTGGCAGCCTCGACCTCGGCCACCCTCGCCTGCCGCTCCCACCCAGCCTTCTTCATCGCCAGCCCGGCGTTGGCCTCCGCCACCTCTGCCTCCCTCTCGTTCTCAAACACCTTCACCTCCGCCTTCACCCTCGACTCCTCCTTGGCCCCCTCCCCCTGCCGCTTCACCGTGTACATCTTCGTCTCGGCGTCCACCTTGGCCGCATTCTGCCGCGTCATCCCCTCCCGCTCCTTGGAGCCGACCTCCCCCTTCATCCGCGCCTCCGCTACATCCACCTTCGCCTGGTTCACCGCCTCCTGCTGTGTCTTCTGCCCCAAGTAAGAGAAGTACTCGTGCCCGGGCACGTCGACGAGCTGCTTCACGTTGGCGTTGTAGATGATGAGGCCGAACTGGTTGAGCTCCAGCTGCACGTTCTCGAACACGGCCTGCTTGAACGACTTGGTGCCGCTGAAGATCTCCTCCATGGTCATGGAGGCGGCGAGCACGCGGGTTTCACCCTCGATGACGCCCTTGACGAGCTCGTTGACGTGGTGGGAGAGCTTGTCGTGCGGGGAGATGAGCTTTGCGTAGCGGAGGAGGCACTCCTCCTCATCGGCACGAGGCCCGATGGTGAAGACGGCGGGGAGGACGAAGGGGAGCTTCTCGGCGCTCATGGCCTGCACCTCGAAGGTATAGTTCACCGGGGAGATGTCGAAGCGCGTGCAGCGCTGCCCTGGCGCCACCCACGCCTTCTTCGCAAGCTTCACGTCCGGGATGCCGTACCCGGTGATCGCCAGGTACTCCGACGGGCTCGCGATCCGGTACACAAACCCCATCGTTTGTTCAGCTTAATCACTTAACTGCCCGCCCGGCACAGATAAACTTGTCTAGACCGAGCAGCAAGCTCGTGCGATTGCAGTACAGGGCTAGGAGCTGGGATATGATCAAAACATGCATGCAGCATACATGTTATATCTATCTTCCATGTGAGACTGGTCAAGGAACACGTACACGCAATTTCCTTGACATTTGTGAGACATGTTCATGGTTATTATCGTGCATAGCGTGTATTACAAGGTAAACTAATGGTATACGACTCGGAGATAACAACATGTATAATGTGCAACAACGCCATTGATCGTTTTGATAAATTTCGTCAACGTGTACTCGAATGTATCGAGCCATTTTGATTTTTTTTTTTCTGTGTGCGTTTCTTTGGAATTGCGACGGAATCGTGCCACGAGAAACGAGAGAACCTGCATACGATTAAGGATTAACCCCTCGTTTTATAAAAACAAGAGGCAGTTTTTGTACTCACACGTTCATGGAAATAAAAGAATCTCATGTGTCCACATTGTATTGTCCTCGTCGGCGTCGAGCGTCGACGAAGAAGTCTACGCGAGGACAAGTCTTATATGGCTCCGCCCTGGCAGATTAACTCGATACAATCTTTGTGTGAGTCAGAGTGGTATGTTTTTTAGATGGAAAGCAAACTTTCATTAAGCAGGTACAACTCAGCAGGCGGCGCCGTCATCTATGCGACGACTTGACGTAGATTGATCAGTGGTTTGTTTTGAGATGGAGAGGAAACTTTCATTAAGCAGGTACACCAGCCAGCTCGCTAGCTACCAAGCAGGCGCAACGTACGAATCCGGAATCTAGCTTCTCACTGAAACCAGAAGCATTCACACCATCATCGAAGGGAAAAGCATTTGCTCAATTGAGGTTTAGCTTTTTGGCCCTGGTTTTTTAGTTTTTGACTTCTGTTTTTAACTTTTCTATAGTAATTAGTATATAAATTAAATATCTTTTCAAGATAGAGTCTACTAGTTAATTTTAATACATACTGTACCGACTTTATTTATATCGGCAAAAACCATACGTGAGTTCCTGTTACTCTATAATTTCTCACACAAACGGTCCAAAAGACATATGTTGCAGTCAAAAGCCATAAGCCTCAGCAAAAAAAAAGCCATTTATCTTTTAGTTTCTAACTTCTACCTTCTTTCATTTTTTTTGTTTTTAGGTTTTTTGCAATTTTCTTTTTTCTCTTATTTCTTTGTATTATCCGTTATGATATAATATTTTTAATTTTTTTAAATTTAATTATGCTAAAAAAACTAACAGCAATTATAATACCAAAATAACCTGATATAGCACCAAACAGTGCGTAACTCTGAAAAAGCTAGTCTATTTGCCCCTCCGTTGAATGACTAGAAAAAAGTTTGGTAATAAGTGCACACATTACAGTATGAAATAGACGGTCCCTCATTTCGACTTGAACTTTTATCTTTTGATGTATTTTTATTATTTTTAAATTTTATCTTTTTTATCTTTTTGGTTTTTTCTGAGCTTTTTTGCCGGTTCTTTTTTCCTATATTCGTTTGCATTGTCTGTGATGGGTTAAACTATTTTTCTATTTTAATTTTTTTAAATTTAGTTACGCCAAATAAGCCATCATCAGCTATAGTGTAATTTCAGTCAGTCACAATACAATTTTAATCATAAACTAGTTTATTTCAGCCCAACCGAGTAGCACCTTAATACGGGAGCGTCCCATAAGAGAAAAAAGGGTTTAACCACCGCAACGTTCACTTGGAGACTCACAGTCCCAAGTCCCTTAGGGCCTGTTTGGCGCGGCTGTGGCTTATAGCTTTTTGATGAAAATTTTTAATTTTAGCTGTTTACGATAGAGATTACGGAGAGAGAGAGTTACTCGCTTGCGATTTTGGTTAATATAGATGTTAGGTTTTTAACATGTACTATAATTAACTTATAGACCTTGTCTTAAGAAAATACTTCGTTGAAAAGTTAAATACTATAACAAAAATCAAAAACTGCTAGATTCGGTCGAATCGGTCGAAAAGATCAGGCACTAAGCATCGCATGTGCTGCTCGGGGTGGGCACGTACGTAATAATGCTATTATACGCACGTTCTTTGACCAACGGAAGGAGTGCTAGGCTGCTACCGTAGTGCCGAACGATACGCGTGTAAAGGGCTGAAGGTGTGGCTGCCATTTGCCAAGAAATTGAGTTGGCCTTTCTGGATAATTTGAAAGCTGACTTTCATCGGTATTCCTAAGAAAAGAACACTCCATCGGCCAAAGCCGTGTGCTGCAGGAGCGCAAGACCGATCCATTGACTCCGTGCATGACACGCAATGGCGCGAGAGTTGACCGTGCCCTGCAGTTCGTTTGGGACCGTCGGGTTGGGCCGCTTAGGCTTTAGAGCAACTCCAAGAGGTTAGCTAAAAATAAATGCTAAATGTTTTAATTTAGCCATCATGTAAAATAGAAAACTCCCCAAAAAAGAAGGGTGCTACAACAGCCTAGCTAAAATTTTTTCTTGTCTATATTTAAATCAGCCACATCATCAAAGACGTTCGCCCATGGCTACAACTTCCGAGTGCTGTAACATTAGTTTTGTTTCCGATTCCTTTTTGTGTTCGCCCGTGAATCCAAATGGTAAAAGAGCTTTCGGATTCCGATTTGTAGGAGTCCTGTAGGAGCTTGCGGATTTCGATTTCGGATTGCCAAAGACATCATCAACGTACGAGTCCTGTAGGAGTTTTGTTTCCGATTCCTATTTGTAGTTGGGAACATGATCCATATTTGATCATGATTCGTACTGCTGATACTATAAATTCAAGAGAAAACGGGGAACCAAATCGCCCCAACCAAAAAGCATTGCTTTGCATCTTGTGTACAGTTTTCTGAATTGCGAAGAAAAGCTACAGCAGAAGGAGGTCCGACCGCTGTTCTTCATCCGGTTCAAGCGCTGTTCGCCCGGTCTGACCGTCGGCGTTCTTCCAGTCCGACCGCCGGTGAACTTCAGGCTTCAGGCTTCAGCGCTCTCGGTTGCACTCTCGGTGTGTAATGGATTCTGAAGATGAGTTCAACCTATTGCAAATCCTCCGCAGCACGGTAATCCCCCATTGCAAATAGTGCATCCCCTCGCAACAGGTGAGCCTGCATAGCCATGATCCATAAGAGCTGATGAACATGCCATGGCCATGAGACTTAATTGTTTTAAAAACAGCAGGGTAACATGCAGCTTTATTAAGAAAGGCAAGCACCAAAAGACAACTTTTCACAATTCAATCAAAAAAAGGAAATGCAGTGAATTTAAAGGCTAACTCACCCATGTTTACATCCCAATCAGAAATAGAGCAACACAGAAGTATGGCATAACTCAACAAAACTATCCACCATCAGGTTTTAAGAACAGGCCATGAGGTAACGAGAAAAGATACTCAAGCAGGAAGTTTGAAAGGTGATGTGCCTAAAGCCTCGATGGAGCTTACAGAAAAACAAGGGCTATGCTATTGGTATATAATTGTGATTATCAGAATTGAATTTTATCAGTGTACAGTGCACACTGCACAGCATGTATGTATCGAATATTAATTACACAGTTTCAGTTTGGCATTGGACAGCTCCTCCATCGATATTAAACAAATGGATATCAATTCAGATTATATGTGAAGATAGCTTTTATATCAGATGCATGTAATATAGTTGTTTTCACCTGTCATCTGAGGCCACTTGTGTGCATTTGCACATGTTTGTGACAAAAAATGGCCAAATTGAACCATCCAATCCAGTGATCTGTAGTAATCAAGCTTACGGGGCTTACGTCATACCTAAGCATGTAGTAATATGAACAAGACAAGGAGTTTAATTTACAAGTGAAGTGACACCTGACGAAATTTGGGAGTAATATGAACAAGGAGTTTAATTTACAAGTGAAGTGATACCTGAGGAAATTTGGGAGCTATTCTTATTGCTTCATCGGCATCCGCAAGCGCACCGGCGATACCCCCAATTGCCAATCTCGCCTTAGACCTGCACAATTGCCACCAAACATCACATGCCAAGCTTATGCGAGTACATATTTACACTCCCAAACACTATTTCTCAAACCGAATTAAAAACACAGAGCAGACCGCTTCGCACACCGATCCGGCGGTGGAGGCGGAGCGGCGGCTGAGCGGCGGCCGGTGCGGATCGGATCCGCGGCGGAAGCGGCGGAGCGGCCGGCGGAGCGGCGATCGCGCAGCGCTTTCGGGCGAGGCGACCCGGCGGTGGATGCGGCGACGACGCGGCGGAGGTGGCCCGGCCGAGGCGAACCGAGCGCGCGGTCGGGATCTCTGAGCACGGAACCGGCGGTGCGGGAGGAGACCCTCCGGGCGACGGCGGCGGCACGGGAGGCGGACCGAGCGGCGGAGGTGGGCCGAGCGGCGACGGCTGCGCAAGAGGGGAAAAGGGGAAAAGGCGAGAAGAAGCAGCGCCGGATGGGAAGGAAAAGGGGAGCACGGGAAGGGGGCGCACGCGGGAGAGGCTGGCGCGCGGAGAAGGAAATCTAGCGCGGGAGAGGAAAAACCCCGCGCGGGAGTCCATGGGCGCCGCGGATAGCACGCTAATGTCGCTCGGGAAACATAGCAAGCGAGAAGAACAGGATAGCTCGCGGGGAATAATAGGAAACGATATAGACATACTGTTGGACTGTTTTTTTGGGTAAAATAGCTACAATGGGTTTTATGAATGTATTTAGCTAACCTCTTGGAGTTGCTCTTAGTTGCATAGATTGTGCTTCAATAGAACACACTTACATGCCTATAATACAAGTGTGGTATACGTAAGCGTGGGTCCTCCGCTGCAACCTAAGAGCAATCACCTGGAGAAGCTACGAAGGGGAGCAGAGAAGCCGAACATGCCAAGTACTCGAAGCCGGGGAAATCCGTAGTCTCAATCCGTGAGGTCGGCCTTAGAAAACAAACACGTCGCTGCACGCACGCATGTATCCCAAAGTACTCTCTCTGCTGCATCATCCACCCGACTTCAACACCAAAAGATGTTGGATTAATTGAACTTGGTCCATTTTAATTTAGCAATTAATCAAATGAAATTCCTAGGCCCACTATTAGTGCTATGTGCAAAAACTGTTTAGTCCCATATGGAGAATTCAATGGGAGTTATACCACTTTAAAAGGTGGAACGAGGTAACCCCCTTGTGAAATAAAGAGAACCAACACGCGCGCGCGCTCGCTCGCTCGCTCGCCGCGCTGCGCCGCGCCGTGCCATGCCGTGCGTCTTGTGGCGCGCTTTCTTTATCTATTCGAAAATCAAACGCATCGACTACGCGGCGAGAACGGTTCGATTACTAGTGGATTATGGCTGCGATTACTTTCGAGTAATGGGTGCGATTACTAGTGACTAATGGCGGCGAGCATCGGTCTCTTCAATTTTTCATACAAGAGAACAGAGCATAAGAAGGTTCTCCTCTTCATACGAAAGAACGCTTTTCTCTCCTCTGCTTTTGTTGTTGCTGCTCGCAATCTCGGTCCGTAACCTTGCGCGCACAAGTTTCGGGCGAGTAGGCCTCGGAACTTCGTCCGCTTGTGTACCTGCACGGTAGGCGGGCGACCAAGTTTTTGGGAGCGCATCGTGCGACTACTCAATCTGCGACGTCTACTTCGGTGGTGAACCGTTCGCGGAACCGCATCGCGAACATCTTCCCGCATCAAGCTTCATCCTCGCATCACACCTTGATCGACTACATCGAATAGGCCATCATGTCGACTGATGGTAACGGCGCCTCCGTGTCTCTCCGACCGCCCCGCCGAGGGTATAAATCTAAAACTTTTCTGGTGTATTTGTTTCTGTGTGCTATGAATATGTTAATAAATGTTTCTGTTAGCTTGTTCGTTAGCGAATATGAATACATCGTTGATAGATCACTCATACATGTTTATGTCATGTTTTATATGCTGAATTTCTGGATTAAAATATGCCAAAAATTGACTAGATTTCCAACAATCCAAAAACTTGATAGGTCTTTTTCGGTAGTTGGCTTTGCTGCGTCGCTTAAGCCGCACCCTCCATTTGATGGTTCAAATTTTAAGAGATGACGTGCACGCGCAATCCTGTGGTTTACTGCCATGGAATGTTTTCATGTTGCACAAGGCAAGCCCGCTGAGCCTCTGTCTGATGAGGATGAACGCAAGTTCAATGCAGCGGATAACTTGTTTCGAGGTGCACTTGTCAACATACTGGCGGACAACATTGTGGATGTGTACATGCATTTGCCTACGCGAGAGAGATGTGGAATGCACTTGAGGCCAAGTTCGAGTTTCCGATGTCGGCAAAGTGAGTCAGATATCATAGAGCAGTTCTATGACTACAAGATGGTCGATGACCGTTCTGTCGTAGAACAAGCTCATGAGATTCAGGCGCTGGCAAAGGAGCTCGAGAATAATAAGTGCGAGTTACCAGACAAGTTTGTGGCTGGCGGTATTATCGCTAAGTTACCACCTTCTTGGTCGGATTTTTCTACCTCTCTAAAACACAAGAGGCAGAAGTTCAGTGTTACTGATCTCATTGGCACTCTTGGTGTTGAAGAAAAGGCGAGGGCAAAAGATACTCGTGGCAAGAAAGTTGCTGCTGAGGGAGGTTCTAGCGCCAATTTGGTGCAGAAGAAGAATCCTCAGGCTTTCCACAACAAGAAGAAAAATAAGTCTTTTGTCAAGCCCAAGGCTACTACTGAGCTTAAGAAGAAAGGCAAAGGAAAGGGCGGCTGCTTTGTGTGCGGTGATTCTGTCCATTGGGCTAAGGATTGTCCAGACCGCAAGGATAAGCAGAAGAAGTCTGCCAACATGGTTATTAGTGACGCTGGAGGAACATCGGGGTACGGTAATTATTTACCTACAGCTTCTTTCGCTTGTCAATCACCGAGTGGTGGGTTGACACGGTGCTAATATTCATGTTTGTGCTGATATTTCCTTGTTTTTATCTTATCGTGTCGGTCGAGGTTGCTCCTTGTTGATGGGAACGGATCGCATGCATTTGTTCATGGTGTTGGTACGGTCGATCTGAAGTTTACGGGAAAGACCGTGCAGTTGAAGAACGTGCAGCATGTCCTCCATAAAGAAGAATCTCGTTAGCGGATCTCTACTATGTAGAGATGGTTTTAGGCTTGCTTTTGAGTCCAATAAATATGTCGTGTCTAAGTATGGAACATTTGTTGGTAAAGGCTATGAGAGCGGAGGTTTGTTCCGTTTTTCTTTGATGGATTCCTGTAATAAAATTGTGAACCATGTGTGTAATGATGATGATGAGTCTAATGTTTGGCATTCACGACTTTGTCATGTTAATTTTGGGTGTATGACGCGCTTAGCTAATATGAGTTTAATCCCGAAATTCACTTTGGTCAAAGGTTCTAAGTGCCATGCGTGTGTTCAATCGAAACAACCTCGCAAGCCTCACAAGGCAGCAAAAGAGACGAGGAATTTGGCACCGTTAGAACTCATTCATTCCGATTTATGCGAGATGAATTGCGTGTTGAGTAAAGGGGGAAAGAAATATTTCATGACGCTTATAGATGATTGCACTAGATTTTGCTACGTGTACTTATTGAAAACAAAAGATGAAGCATTGAATTACTTTAAGATCTATAAAGCTGAGGTAGAAAACCAACTTGAGAGGAAAATCAAGCGGGTAAGGTCTGATCGTGGAGGAGAGTATTTTTCAAATGAGTTTACTGTATTCTGCGAGGAACATGGAATTATTCATGAGAGGACGCCTCCCTATTCTCCTGAATCAAATGGGATTGCCGAAAGAAAGAACCGCACTCTAACTGATTTGGTTAACGCCATGTTAGACACTGCGGGACTTTCTAAGGAATGGTGGGGTGAGCCTATATTGACCGTATGTCATGTCCTGAATAGAGTTCCTACAAACAAAGAAGTAACACCATTCGAGGAATGAGAAAGGAAGAAGTTGACTCTCTCATACTTGCACACCTGGGGATGTTTGGCCAAAGTTAACGTGCCAATTGTCAAGAAGCGCAAACTTGGACCAAAAACTGTAGATTGTGTATTCCTTGGTTATGCTATACACAGCGTGGGTTATAGGTTCTTAATTATAAAATCTGGAGTACCTGACGTGCGTATTGGTACAATCATAGAGTCCAGAGATGCTACATTTTTTTAGAATGAATTTCCTATGAAAAGTGATGTACCTAGCTCATCTAGTCAAGAACCTATAATTCCCCTTGATTCTTTTGTGCCGATAGAACATGTTGAGCAAACGTCTATGGAAAATCCTGGGGAGGATAACAATGAAGTTATTCGAAAGAGTAAGAGACAAAGGATTGCAAAATCTTTTGGTGATGATTTCATTGTATACCTCGTGGATGACACTCCAAGAACCATTGAAGAAGCATATTCTTCTCCTGACGCTGACTATTGGAAGGAAGCAGTACGGAGTGAGATGGACTATATTATGTCTAATGGAACTTGGGAGGTCGTTGATCGTCCTTATGGGTGTAAACCTGTAGAATGTAAATGGGTTTTCAAGAAAAAGCTTAGGCCTGATGGTACTATTGAAAAGTACAAGGCAAGGCTTGTGGCCAAAGGTTATACCCAGAAAGAAGGCGAGGACTTTTTTTGATACTTATTCACCTGTTGCCCGATTGACCACAATTCGAGTACTACTTGCCCTGGCTGCCTCTCATGGTCTTCTCGTTCATCAAATGGGCGTTAAGACAGCTTTCCTAAATGGAGAGTTGGAGGAGGAGATTTATATGGATCAGCCAGACAGATTTATGGTAGAAGATCAAGAAGGAAAGGTGTGCAAGTTGTTAAAGTCTTTGTATTGCCTAAAGTAAGCACCTAAGCAATGGCATGAGAAGTTCGACAGAACTTTGACATCTGCTGGCTTTATTGTGAATGAAGCTGACAGATGTGTGTACTATCGCTATGGTGGGGGAGAAGGAGTGATCTTGTGTTTGTATGTTGATGACATACTGATTTTTGGTACCAACCTCAATGTGATTGAGGAGGTCAAGGACTTTCTGTCCAAGAGTTTTGAGATGAAAGATTTGGGAGTGGCTGATGTGATTCTTAACATTAAGCTACTGAGAGGAGGTAATGGTGGGGTTACACTCGTGCAATCCCACTATGTGGAGAAGGTCTTGAGTCGCTTTGGTTATAGTGACTGCAAGCCTGCTCCTACTCCTTATGATCCTAGTGTATTATTGAGGAAAAACCAAGAATAACAAGGATCAATTGAGATACTCCCATCATTGGCTCATTGATGTATTTAGCTAGTGCTACGAGGCCCGACATCTCGTTTGCTGTGAGCAAGCTAAGCCGGTTTGTTTCAAATTCGGGAGATGATCATTGGCGTGCTCTTGAGAGAGTAATGCGCTATCTAAAGGCAACTGTGAGCTATGGCATTCACTATGCTGGGTACCCAAAGGTACTGGAGGGCTACAGTGATTCAAACTGGATCTCTAATGCTGATGAGATAAAAGCCACAAGTGGATATGTGTTCACACTTGGAGGTGGTGCTGTTTTCTGGAAGTCTTGCAAGCAGACCATCTTAACGAGGTCAACAATGGAAGCAGAACTCACAGCGTTAGATACCGCCACTGTTGAAGCTGAGTGGCTTCGTGAACTCCTTATGGATTTGCCGGTGGTTGAAAAACCGATACCAGCTATCCTGATGAACTGTGATAATCAGACTGTAATTATCAAGGTGAACAGTTCTAAGGACAACATGAAGTCATCTAGGCATGTTAAGAGGCGGTTGAAGTCCGCCGTAAAGCTGAAAAACTCCGGAGTGATAGCATCGACTATGTCCGCACGACTAAGAATCGCCGACCAATTTACAAAGGGTTTATCACGTAATGTGATAGATAGTGCATCGAGTGAGATGGGTCCGAGACCCACATGAGTCGTACCATAGTGGTAACTCGTTCTCACGTGATCGGAGATCCCGTGAAGTAGGATGGTGAAACAAGTCGTTGGTTGATCGGGAGGAGAGACCTTTACAAGGCTCATTTCTTGATGATGCACTTCTCTCCTATTCTGTATGGCAGTTGGTTTTTACCTCAATGTGATCCGAGTGGCTTATTAAAGCAGAGATGTCGGCCTACAGGACATCTTAGAAGGAACACACCTATATGAGTTCGATCACTGGTCACGCCTATGAGATTTGGGTGATCTCTAGAAACTCATGAATAGGCATGGAGTATGACTTATACGCTCCAACCAGAGGGGATGCTTTAGGCAGCCTAGTACTAGTAAAGGAATTGGGTAAAGCTTGTTCGTACAAAACTGTCAATTCAAGGCATAGTCCATTGTTCAGTTGTGGATGAGTGTAACTCCTTTCCTAGATGGATGTTCAACTTAACAGTCTCCATCGAAACACTAGTATATCAAACAACAGCAGAACTGAGAGCATTTCTCGTGTGCCTAGAAATTTGGTGGGGATTGTTGGATTAATTGGACTTGGTCCATTTTAATTTAGCAATTAATCAAATGAAATTCCTAGGCCCACTATTAGTGCTATGTGCAAAAACTATTTAGTCCCATATGGAGAATTCAATGGGAGTTATACCACTTTAAAAGGTGTAACGAGGTAACCCCCTTGTGAAATTGAAGAGAACCAACACGCGCGCGCGCTCGCTCGCTTGCCTCGCCTCGCCACGCCACGCCGAGCCGAGCCGTGCCGCGTCGCCGTGCGTGCGCAGCGCACGCGCAGCAGCAGCGTGTCGGTGCGCGCGCGTTTTCTTTATCTATTCGAAAATCGAAACGCGACCGACTCGCGGCGAGAACGGTTCGATTACTAGTGGATTATGGCTGCGATTACTTTCGAGTAATGGGTGCGATTACTAGTGACTAATGGCGGCGAAGCATCGGTCTCTTCAATTTTTCGTTACAAGAGAATAGAGCATAAGAAGGTTCTCCTCTTCATACGAAAGAACGCTTTTCTCTCCTCTGCTTTTGTTGCTGCTCTCGCATCTCCGGTCCGTAACCTTGCGCGCACAAGTTTCGGCGAGTAGGCCTCCGGAACTTCGTCTGTTTGTGTACCTGCACGGGTAGGCGGGCGATCAAGTTTTTGGGGAGTGCATCAGCACGACTACTCAATCTGCGACGTCTACTTCCTGGTGGTGAACCGTTCGCGGAACTGCACTACGAACATCTTCCTGCATCAAGCTTCATCCTGCATCACATCTTGATCGACTACATCGAATAGGCCATCATGTCGACTGATGGTAACGGCGCCTCCGGTGTCTCCGGCACTGGCCCCACCCGAGGGTATAAATCTAAAACTTTTCTGGTGTATTTGTTTCTGTGCGCTATGAATATGTTAATAGATGTTTCTGTTAGCTTGTTCGTTAGCGAATATGAATACATCGTTATAGATCACTCATGCATGTTTATGTCATGTGTTTATATGCTGAATTTCTGGATTAAAATATACCGAAAATTGACTATTTCCAACAAAAGAGACGGCCTCCTCGCTGTCTCCGCCCTCTACGGGCCTACACGACCGGCGACCGCCTGGCGCGGTCACAAACGCCGTGCGCCTAGGGCGAGACTGGCAACCCGAGACGTGGGGCGAGGCCAACCGATTAACCGAGCATGCAGCGTAAGAAAAATCGGTCACGAGACTAATCACTCACGACCATTCGGGTTTACTTCGGGCAAGTTGCGTTCAACCTCAAATGGTGGTGCTCGTCAATTTGCTCCGTGCCCCGCTTATTTCAACTTCAGCTTTTGACTTCTGATTTATTTTTCACTATTTATAAATTTCGTCTTTTTTGAACATTTAGCTTTTTTTGAGCTTTTTTGCCGGTTCTTTTTTCCCATATTCGTTCATGTTGTCCGTAATGAGCTAACATATTTTTTTCTATTTTTAAAATTTTTAAAATTAATTATACTAAATAAGCCACCTTCAGCTACAGTAAAATTTTATCCGCTACAGTGCAGTTTCAGCTATAAAGCCATAACTTTTCAGTTCAACCGAGCAGGCCTAATCTGCTAGAAAACGCACGACAAACAAAGAATATATTTAAGCACAAGGGACAAAGATTTAACATAAAAACATAAATGAAGGAAAAAAATCACAGACGTACGAGAAGACAATTATCAACTATGCCAATAGAGTTACAGGCCGGGGGATTCCACAACGAGGCTTTAACAAATCCCATATGGTATATATGATGGTACAAATTAAACGACTCCAAATCAAAACAGCAAACAAGTATACAAATATGCTAATCCTGGTCATAACAGAGGCCGCCGACCCCACGCTCCCACTAACTATTCTTCGATGTGCATCATCAAATTAGAATCACAAATCAACAAAACCAGTGCATGTCATTGTTAGTTGCTTGTGTGATAGATCGCCACTAAAACGTAGTAGCATCATGTTACCATCATGTATCTTTTCGATACCTACTGCCGTTACCCAATTATCATGTTGCCCTTCCAAAAACTTCACGAGACGAGTAAGAAGGCTCGAACTACAACAGTATAGGATATAAAAATGGGCCCGGTCACATAAACACATGATGTAGTGCTCCATAACTACTGAAAAGGAGGGCGCATTTGTTCGGCCATTCTTGTACGTGGCATGTCTCAGGACCACTCATGATTATATTATTTTATCTTTTCAGTCGTAAATAGACCTTGAATTGTTTTAGGAGTTGACTTTGAATTTTTTTTAATGGTTATTATTTATTAGGCTAATATACCGTAGTTCAAAAGAACATTTCTGATATCTTCCTAAGTTTCAAGATAGTGATAGTAGTGTTACAAGGACAATATTTTGAGCAATGTTTTCAGTCCCTTTCTTCCTGGCAATAAGATGCAAAGATAATTCATTATGTGATTAGCAGCACCAGAGTACGCATATGTCTCAGTGGCGTTACAAGGACAATATTTTGAGCAATGCTTTCAGTCCCTTTCTCCCCTGCAATAAGATGCAAAGATAATTCATTATGTGATTAGCAGCACCAGAGTGCACATATGTCTCAGTGGCGTAACAAGGACAATATTTTGAGCAACGTTTTCAGTCCCTTTCTCCCTGGCAATAAGATGCAAAGATAATTCATTATGTGATTAGCAGCACCAGAGTGCGCATATATGTCAGTGACAGAAGCCAGAATTTCAATCCTATAGGTTCAAATCATGATTACCTATGGCAGCCCTCTAAAGCCAACTACTAAAATTTGGAGTTTTGTTTATATGTTATGGGCTTTTCTTTTAGTTCTCGTATATGTTGGGTTTTTTTTTAAAAAAAAAGTAGTGCAGTCAATTGACATCGCATCTATCAACTTCGCTCTGCCACCGGCGCGTGTATGTGCCTCGTCGAGCTTTAACAACCAATTTGTGTTCGGTAGCACGTAGACATTTTCCTACATAGCACTGCATGCCCACGTAGTCTAGTGTTCTATATCATACTCTATTCTGTAAGATAAAGATGTGAAGTTTCTCCTGCATTGTATTTTTTTTTATACATGAGAACGACCTTGCTTAGAAAAGTGGCATGTTCGATCTTGAGCCCGTTACGTTGAGATTCAGAGCTTAGACCCTATTTGGAGGGAGGACATGTCTAAAATGCACGATTTTTATAAAAAAATTTTTTGCAAAACGGTTAGAGAAAATGGTAAAAAATTTCAAAAGAATCCTCCATTTCACGCATCTTATGCAAATCTTTAACCTGCTAGGAGTCCTGGATTAAGGGACATTTGTATTGATTCTTACTAATGGTTTTTGACTGTAGTTTATAATTTTAACTGAAAATGAATAGTAATAACTGAAAAAATAACTTTTAAAAGAATAAGACAAACGGTTAAAAAAGTAAGGAAAACATATGTACACATAATAGGAGCGAAAATAGGGTGCGTGATGCACCCATAAACCTAGAGGTGAAGCTAGGCCTTGGATCGTCGAGGCAATGGCCTAAAGCCTAAATCAAAATTTCTTACTAGAACATTGTAGCAACGTCAATACGTGCCACACCAGATCAAAAAACTATGCCCGAGGCCCACAGTGGCGGATCCAGCATTTTATCTAAGGGTATGCCATCCAAAAATTTTCATATACAATTCGGTAAAACCATTTGGTAATTCGTAATGATTGTAAAATTTGCAACGTAATTCGCATATATGCACTAAATAACACGATAAGTCTTAAATTTGAAGATTAAGTTGAAAACATCCACAAATTACAATATGAATAGTTCAAACGCCATACTGATAGTTCAAAATATAGGCATAAAAGAGAGTAAAAGACTTACAATACTACTTATCTGACTTTTTTAGCCGACGCTTTCTAAGGGACATGAATGTCTCGATTATATCATCTTCATCCACTTCAAAGAAAATATCCCGCTCAATGAAAGTGACTAGACAATCATCCAAAAGACTATCACCCATCTTGTTTCTTAACTTTGTTTTCACTAAAACCATTGCAGAAAATACCCTTTCAACACTTGCTGTTGCCACCGGTAGAAGCAATACCAAATTGAGAAGCAAGTAAACCATATCATACACTTTATGCCTCTCGTGTTTCAACAAGCTTAACCGAGAGATCAACAATATTGTCTAGACCTTTGAAGCTATCATTTTGTCTCATGTCATCGATATAATTATCAAGTTGCAATTCAAGTTTTAGCAAATAATTATTGGAGAACTCCTTTGGGTAGAACTCAGTGATCTGCAGAGCTTCAGGCATCAAAAGAAGCAAATGAGTTGGTGCATGTTTCGAAAAAGAGATGCAATGTCTCCGCTCTCTTCATAATGAACAATTCCAAAAAAACAATTGCTCTACCCTACAAGAGAATAAAGAATATTATATATCATTTTGAAATTTGAATGCCGAACTTTTCCGCCATATGTTTCATGTTTGTGTTATAGAAGTAATGCAACTATGCAAGATCTTCAAGATCATTACTATGTTCTTATGGTTTTATCTAGAACCAAAAAAATGATCGAACGTATTCATCTAGCTTATGTCTAGCGATTCGGACTTAATTAAATAAATTTGTCTCGCACTCATAAACTCCTAAGCAAATGATCAAGTTAATGATCTAACTAATTACATGGCCGCAGAAAGAAGGCCTTAGCCGTAGTATCGATCTGTCAACATAGACAGCATGCGTGCCGTGGGCATTTGTTGGCTTGTTGCATGCATGCGTATGGACCTTTTCCGCAAAGCTTCACGTAATCATATCATCTCCTTTCGACTTTCTCTCTTTGGCCACGTTTATGCATCATGCATGTATGGAATATGGATCTCGATCTCTCCTTGGTATTTGTTGCATGCATGCGTGTAATGTATCTCTTGGGATTCATGATTTACCTGATGTCCTGATTGATTTCGCCAGTTCGCTTGAGTCTCTCATGCGCGCGCGGCAAGTAACGACAACGAGCGAACGACGATCGAACGCGAGGCCCGAGGGCCGAGGATCGAGCGAGCGCGCCACGCCGCGTCTGCGAGCGGAGAAAGCGAAGCGTCATGCAGCGGCGGCAGAGAGAGAGAAGGCGAGCGCGTCCGGCGTCACGCATGCGGCGGCAGTCCGTCTCGCTGAGCCGCTAAGGAATTGGAATCGTGTACGTGAGTACGTCTCGCTGAGCCCGTGAGCCGTCTGCTGAGGAATCGGAATATCGGATGACCGATCGAGCGACGCCATAGGATAGGAATTGGAACCGTGTACGGGATACTTCGACTGGGTCCCCCGCCACAGGGTATGCCGGGGCCCACCCGGCATACCCTGTAGATCCGCCGCTGGAGGCCCAGCCAGCGGCTAGCTGCACCACTGCGTGAACCCCTATCTTATATCTAAAACAAGATAGTAGTGAGAAAAATAAAAAAATCATTTTTAAAAATTGGATGTTTGTATTAACTTATACACTTTTCTAAATAGAAACCGGAAACAGAATTCAACAGGAACAGCCAAACTAGCTCCCAGTGCATCGTCGTTCAGCCAGATCCAGGCAAGTACAGTACATTTGTACCGTTTTGTAGCAAGTAGCCAAGTACTACGACTTTCGGTCGCATAATCCTCACACTATGCAATGGCCCGTACATCCTCCCTACACCAGATCCGAATCCGCCGCGACTCCCCTACGTATCGCTATCCGACGCTGTCTCACTGACAACCACGCCCCGCAACCCCTAACCCCACCCGTCAGTCACACTCAGCGTGCGCGAATCCCGCATACTTATTCGGATTCGCACCCGCACGCCGCGGCCTCCCCCACCCATCCCCATCCCCCGCCGGTGTCGGCCCCCACCGCCCGTCTCTCGCCGCAGCCAGTAGTCGCAGGGAGTAGGTGCGCCCCCGCCCTTCCATTCCGCGAAAGGAAACCGTGTCGCACGCGAGGTGTTCGACGGAAAGCCGCAGAGGAGTAGGCAGGCAGGCTGGGAGGCAGGGAGCCCATGTCGAGCGGCGGCAGCGCTGGATCGGAGCCCGGCGCGGGCCCGTGCCCTGGCACTGACCAGGCCCTGCAGCAGGCGCCGCAGCAGGAGGTGGCCGTGGCCACGGCGGAGGCGCCGGCGCCGGGGGCGGCGATGGTTACCGTCGTGATCTCGCAGCCGGAGGAGGTGTCGCCCGAGCCGAAGGGTGCCGCCCCGGCTTCTCCGGCCTGTCTGGAGGTCGGGGACGACAGGGCCGTGGCCGCAGTGGCTTCCACAAAGGAGGTGGAGCTGGCGAGGTCGGATAGCTTCGACGAGCAATGCAGGTAGACCGTCGCTGGGGGGTTTTGTTTCCTTCTGTTGTGAAATGTTGGGTCTTTGGTGGAATCCTGTCCCAAAGCTCTGATCTTTTTGGTGAATTGCGAATCGAGGAGGAGAGGGGAAACGTTTGTGGCTGAGGATTGTCTCGATTTTGTGTGCTTGCTACGTTAGATTTAGTAATTGGCTATTTCGTAGTCGAACTATATCCTAGGGCTTTGCCGATCCCTTTGTCTATCTAGGTATATCAACCTGAAGGGAAAAGAAGGGCCTAAATATTGTAATTTGCTCATGCCACGGACACTCTTGTCATGTAATTCTCATACAGTCATGCGTTTCTTACAGTCTCTTATCACATGGATCATGTCGATTGGCTATATGATTATTCTGGTTGGCTTTTTATATGTGATACTATCAACGGTTTTTGATGTGGCAGCCATGGGGCAGCAATAGTTACTGAGAGATAGCTCGTCAGTTGTCACATACGAGCAGTAGCACCATGAAGATGTTAATTGTTAATTCGTTAGCATCTTCCTTAATATTGTCCTTCCTCTAGCTACTGGCTCTCAGGATGGTAATATATTACACTGCAGTTAGGGTGTGCAAATGGGACCAAGAGCAAAGAAATTATAGGTGGTTAATAGCTGAATTTATCAAACAAACATCTAATAAATTATGCACTTGTAGTTTGAAGTTATCTAAGGGACAAGATGCTAATTCATTATTTATCCCTAATTCCTATAAGTTTGTAATCTGGGGAGGCAGGTTAAGCTCTTCAATGCTGTTTGGGTTGGCCCTTATTTAAGAAGCAACCCCAATAATTGATTTAATTGGAGTAGCTTAAGCTGACAGCAACTTTGAGCTCAAGCTTCACCAAGCAGTCTCTATGTTCTTATATATACTTAGTATATTGTTATTATAGACTAGGGCAGTATTATTGCATGTGGATGGCTTCAATAAATTGTTCTATATTGTTTAGTTCTTAGCTGTGAAAATCTATCCAGCTGCTATAAGGTTGCAGGTAAAAACTGTGAGGCGGCATGCTGATGTTTGATAGTCAGTACTAGAGTTATGCCAATTGGGCTCAGTGTTCTAAAAGGTGTCCGCTTAGGCACTTGGTGATACCCTCTTGCCTAGCCCACTAGGCCCGCCTAATCGGCGATTAGGTGCTGGTCTACCACCCGACTAGCGCTGGCTGCCTAGGTGCTAGGTGATACCCTCCCGCCTAGCCCACCTAGCTGATTTATCGCACCTAGGCTGCCGCCTAGGCCCGCCTAATTGGCGATTAGGCGCTAGGCACTAGTCTACCACCCAAAAAGATTTAGTGTACCAACTCTGACATACACGTGTATTTCACCACTTCTTTATGATGCACTGATGTTTCATGGAAATCTTTTAATTTACTCGTTACAACAACAGCTCAGCAAACAATAATGAGAGGCAAAGTATCTTTTGATTGTTTTCAGTAAAACTGACACATCCATTCTGTTCCCTTGTGCCTTACTGGCTTAAGCCATCCTGGTTCTTTATGTTATAGTTTTATTTATTTAAGGGAATCTTGTTTCTTGATAACAATGTTATCTTATATATGCCAATGCAGTTCTGGTTCCTTATGATCCGTTTGCCTGTTTTCCCCCCTTTTTTAGAAGTATAGGCGGGTAAAAGTCATGATAGCTAGTAGTGCTCGGGGAGTTCGTGCTTTAGGTTACTGGTTTGACAGATGCAATACACAATGCTTTGGTGCTAAAGTTTTTGTTCCCTCATATAACGTTGACCTGTATTGTTGAATGATGTAAGTTAACATATAGCCACGTGTGCACCTGCTTGGTTTAGAAACGATTCTTACCTGTAGACATTGCAATGCCACCCAGTTACAAGGTCCGTGTTTTGTTTTATTTTTTAGGCAATGTGTGGCCAGTATCTAGGTCGTGACAGTCTTGTGAAAACTGCGCACCAATGTCGCTTTTTTGTTACCATCTGTACCTTCAAAATTTACATTTTCCTGTGATCTCCATGTTGCTGATTACCTTTTTATTTCTTCTGAAGGTTTAATATATGATACTTCCACTGCAGAGTTTGTCAGCAGAAGACAGAAGAACCTTTGGTAGACCTTGGATGCCGATGTCGAGGTGATCTTTCAAAAGCTCACCGCACATGTATTGATGTTTGGTTTCGTACTAGAGGTTCAAACAAGTGTGAGATATGCCAGTAAGTCTTCTTCTTATATGGTTTTTGGCTGTTGAGAATTATTTTGATTTACTGAAGTTGTTTACTACACAGGCAGGTTGCTGTAAATATCCCCCCTCCAGAGATACAAGCAAGTGTATGTTTACAATTTTGCACCTTATCTTATATCATTTTCAAGATGTATTTCGGAAATGTATACATCCTGTGTTTATCCATTGTTAGTTATAGTAAAATTTGTCTGAGCTATACTTGTGTTGAGCTAAGTTTATCACCTATTGTTAGCTTTTATATGTTTGTAGTTTGAAGAATATTTCTATATATATGTTATCTTCTATTGACTGTACTTCGAATATCTCCATTCCACAGTTAAATAACTAAAGGTCCTCCTGAAATTGCAGTAGGCACTGTGCCCAAAAAGTATAAATCGACTTCCTCTTTCTTGTAGTGAAAATTTTGCTTGTTTTCATTGAGCAGACAAGTTATTGGGTTTGGAGGGTTGATTCAGCTTATGGAAGGGGCCGAGGAGGACGTGAAAGGGTATTTTTATAACTGTGGATACGAGAAAAAGAAACAAATGCATTAATTTGACTATCTGGCTGCAGAAATAAATTACTAATTAAATCATCATGTGCAAGTTTTCAATTGTGCTGAACTTTGCACTTTTTCTGCTTCATATTTGATGCTCTTTCTCTATTTTTGTGCAGGGATGGTTTAGCCCACTTTGGGTTGCATTTGCAATTCTGATTGGTGGTCTCTTATTGGATGTGCTGATATCTGTTTCTCTTGGTGTTTCCGCACTTCCTGTGAACATAATAATTGGTATGGAACAATTTTTTGGTGTACCACATCCCACATATCCCTTACAGTTCTGTTACTATTTACCTTTTGTTGGCGTGAAATTTGAGATAGAGGAAGTGGAGGGTTACCTTTCTTTCGCACTTAGTCATACAGTTTGTCTTCTTTGGCAAGGGAGGAATGAGTATTTCCTATTTTATTAAGAAACAAGCTGCCCAAAGTCAAAACATCCAACCTAAGTTTGTATGCCTCCAATTGGGCACACAGAGCGTGGGACTAAACTTAATTCCTATAAAAGCAATGTTACAACAAGTTGCTCATGGAAATTGAATTACATCCGATGTTATTGTTAATACTTTTTCCTTCTAGTGCCATTCCACTTTCAAGTACTATCATGTTTGCAGAACGTCGGGCCTATTAATTTGATTTTGTCTGCCTCTAATAATCTTGGTGGCTTAGGGTCTGCACGAGTAAGGTACATGCAGAGGAGGACAAGTAACTGCCCAACAAATCTGGATAAAAAATGAATCGCAGAAATGACTGACTAATAACTAGGTGTTCTTGCCAGAATCATGTTTGTACACACGAAATAACACTACAATTTAGTAGAAAATGTATCATTTGGCACATGTTATCATATACTTCCTACTGTATGTCTCCCTCTATAAAAATTTTGTGGCTCCGCCATTGATCTGGAACTAGAATTTCCCCCTTCCATCCACAATCAATTTTTTTTTCTTGTAGGCTACCTCATCAATATTTCTGTCGTGCTTCATTGCGTTGGTTCTACCAAAGACTAAGACAGATTGGGAGCTATATTTTATCTCTTAACCAATTTTGGTGTCTTTATTTTGTGCTTTGGCTCTCTTGAAGAAGGTGCCACATGTAGGATGTTGCTCATTGACTTAAACTAGCTGATGTTCTCAGGTGTTCTTATCGTTCTTGGCTTGGGCACCGCCCTTCGACTAGCTCTTGAATGCTGCCAGGAGTGGGGCTCGAGGAGAAGCATGCCGAGACTGGAAAACGTGGCGCCCGGTGGGTACCACCCTGGAGTATAGTTAGGCCTGTAAATAGCATAGAAGCACTAAGTCGGTGTCGGTGTTTGGATTCTCCTTGTGATAGCTTGTTGTAGTTCTGACACGCTGCTCTTTGCAGACGAGCCCAAATTTGAAGCTTGTTGATTACGATCAAATCACACTCCTCCGATGTAAATACCCGGCTCCTGATTCTCACTGTTCTCGGGCTCGTGTTTATGCCAATCCCATTGTAGATGGAGCTGTCCTGGTTAATCATTCATCACGGCATATGATGGTCAACTTGTTTGGGGTGCTCAGCTTTGCGTTGGTAACGCTGTGGATGTGAAGGCCATCTGTGCGCGTGGCGTTTCGACTCAGGCTGTGGATAAATTTGCCTATGCGCTCGCAGTGGCGGAGGACGGGAAAAAATGAGATGGGCGGATCGTCCGCCGCTGGCCGCCGCCTCCCGCCTCCCACTGCCCGCATCAAGGTTTGGCGCATGCCCCAACTTGCCCTATCGGGTCCTCCGCCACTGTGCGCTCAGCAATACCGCCAAAGTTGCATCTATGAATGCCCAGTCTAACCAGCTAGCCCACAGCACCGGTGGCGTTGCACCTACCAGCGCTGCATTGTTGAAGACGGCAACATATACACAACTTAAACTTAGGATGTATTTACGGTACACTTTAACTAAAAAAGTTATATAAAATTTTAAGAAAATTTTATATGTATTTCTAAATTTACTTTAACTATATATAAAATTTTAAGTTTAGATTCATTATATGTTAGTAGTAATAAAAAAAGAAAAACTAACAAATGCAAAGAATTCAAATTTGTCAGAATTTATCTTTTTTGCTGCTCTTAAATAGAATGAATTTAAACTTAAAATTTTATATATAGGTGAAATAAATTATAAAATACATTTAAAAAGTTTTAAAAATTATGATCTTTATAGTTAAGTGTATATGGTGCGTGCACTGCGCAGGGTATTCTCGCCGTTGAAGACCGACCACCGCACATCCGAACGCAGCTCTAAGTATGGCTTCGTCAAAACGGTATCCACGTCGTGGGCTTCTCTAAAATGATACCTATTCCGTGTACTCCTCACTATAATAGTATTCCCAGGGATTTGAACTCAAATTATTTTGATTTTCGAATTTTATCTCCTCCATATGACTAAACTACCCTTTCTAAATTTGTTTAGACCTAATCCTTTTTCTTTTCTTCCCACACGACACAGTACAGGCGCATCACTTTTTCTCTGACGGCGACGACGCACGAACTACGCACGCAGGCGACACGCTCGCCCGCGGCGCACGCCCACACGGCAGGCAACGATCTTGCGGTTGGGAAAGGAAGATGAGATACAGATCATGTGCTCATGCAAAACTGTATTATAATGGCGTTCAGATAACCTTGATGTATGTAACCGCTAATTTCAGGCCTAAACGTTGGTAACATGACATCGTTAAAACACAATACCAACATGTGTTTCAAAAGCAAATAATGGCTGTCAAATCATCACTAGTTGGAGCATGTGAACGTTCAGAATGTCGCCAAAAGATTTCAGAGCCTTTCAATAAGTTCATCCGCTTCAATAAGTCGATTCTTTGCAAGATTGTTGTCTGCGTGTGGCGCGGCGCCGCCGAGAAGCGATGCGCTGCGGCGAGCGCGTCGCCTGCGTGCGTAGTTCGTGCGCAGCTACCGCCAGAGGAAAAGTGATGCGCTTGTACTGTGTCGTGTGGGAAGAAAAGAAAAAAGGATTAGGTCTAAACAACTTTAGGAAGGGTAGTTTAGTCATATGGAGGAGATAAAATTCGAAAATCAAAATAATTTGAGTTCAAATCTATGGTAATATTATTATAGAGAGGAGTACATGAAATATATATGGCGATCGATTTAAAGAACCGGTTGAGTCTCACGATGCTGTAAATATACAATTTATCGATAAAAACATACTTAAGGGAGTACTGTAATAGCCAAAAAAAACTCCCCGCGAGGCATCGCCACGGCCCGTCGAAACCGTACGAGGGAAGGGAAAAACTACCCCCAAATCTCGCCGTCTCACCGGCGGCCGCCACCACGATGATCAGCATCCTCGCGCAGGTAACCGGCCTAACTCCCAAATTCTCCACAAATCGATAGGCTTGGTTCCTCCTGATTCCATTCCGCGTCCGTCCCGTTCGATTGGTTGGTTGATTGATTCGGTTCGGTTTCTTGTGGGTTTGGTCTGGATCTACCTGCAGGAGCGTCTGCTCGGGTTCGCCCTGGGTTCCGTCTCCATGGGAGCCTACGTGCTCCACCAGCGCCGCACCATCTACCGATCCCTCGCCGACGCCGCCGGGTCGTCCTTCACCTACCAGGTCGGCATTTTCTCGATGCATTTGATTCTAGTTGCCTGCTTTGTGAACTCTATGTCGAGATTCGTGTTGTGATTTCCGTAGAAACAGTGCACATAGAACATCTAGTAACCATCAGAATGTTAATTTCAATGTTAATTGTAGCTCATTTATAATTAATTTGCTGTCAAGAGAGGCTACGCAATAGCAGCTTAGTAAGTACAACTAACATTGCTTAAAACATGCACTACATCAAAGTTCCAGTATGTGAGTGTTTTGAGTCATACATGGAACAAAAATGTGAACTAACTTGATGTGTTGTGTGCCTTCCCCTTTCTCTTTTCTTTGTGTCGGACCCCGATTTAGCCAATCCAGAATTCTCTGTTATATGGTACCAGCAAGTTTTAGGGTTTTGAGAAGTACAAAACTAAGTTATCTTAAATATACCCGTCATTTCCCTCTAATGACTGACCAAAACAAGTTTTATGATTAAAATATGATGGTAGAGTCAATTAATATTCTGGTAATTAAACAAGACTAGCATGATGCTTAAGTATGATTTATAGCTAGTAAAGTTACCATTATAATTTCTAGGGTGATAAGGATTATGTGATTCAAGTGTCCAAAGGCTGGTATAATAATACAACATTGAGTAGGTATGTATCTTAACTTTAACATACATTTGTATAATAAATAAAGCATGCAATTTGATAATTTAAACAAACATAAATTTGTATAATAAATAAAGCATACAATTTGATAATTTAAACAAACATAAATTTATATAAAATATAGGTTTAATATGATCAAAATATTGATTCGCCTGGCTCACAAGCGGGTTAGTTTTGAAAATCTTGAGTTGTCTCGTATTGCGGCTCTTCCATGTCCTTGTACTCTACTCGGACGATTGCATCGAAAAGCAAATAAACATGCGAACAAAACAAATAAATTTAAATGAAAATTCAAATGAACTCTAAATTGAACAATTCTACCGATATTAGATAGATCTTGAATTTAGATGATAGAAAAATATTCATTAAGTTTGGAGTTAAAATGAGTGAGAATGGACTCTCCAAAGTTTAAATTTGGATTAAATCCAAATTAACAGAGGAGAGAAAGTCTCTCACTGAAAGGTGGGATCCACGGGATTTAAATTAATTTTTGGATTATTTTCTACTGAAAAAGACTACAGAAGTACAGATGCTGACAGATGGGACCCGTGGCTTTTTAATTCATTTTTGATTTATTTTTTAAAGGAAAAAGCCAAGGGGTTGACAGGTGGGGCCATATTGTAACCACAGTAAATGGGCCCACTTATCAGTGACTAAAACTTATTTAACTAGTTTAAACAGGGTTTAAACGTGAGGGGCCAACATGTCATAGATTTAAGGAGTTAACGAGTGGGGGCCTACACGTCAGCGAGGCTTAACGAGTACTAATCACGGTCATTACACTAATTAATTATGCATTTAAACTAACTACACATGAACAATGCCTTCTCTTTCCTATCGAAGAGAAGTGGAGCTCGTCGCCGGCGAGAGTGAGCACGACGGTTGGAGGGGAGGTCAAAAACATGATCCTAGTGCCAAATCGCATGTAGAGGTGAGGTGGTAGGGCTCAATTTGGAGCATGGGGTGGTCGGTGGCGAGCTTATGTGGTGGCGGTGACCGGAGCATGGCACCATAGCGGACCATGGCTCTAGAAGCTAATTACTTGCTAGGTAGCATCTGGAGGCTAGGAGGGACTCACCGGAAGCAAGGGTGGAACTTGGGGATGAGTATAGTGAGCTAGTGGCGTGGACCCGGTCTGTGGTGAGGTGGATGACGCGGATGACTCGCTGGAGAGGAAGAGGAGGGTTGGCGTGGCACGAGACGTCTTCAGGATGTCTTTATGGTGCTCCAGACAAGCCAAATTGGAAGGAGGTGTAGGGACTCACCAACGGTCTCAGTGGTGGCGAAGTGGTCGGAGCCGAAGAAGGAGAGGTGCGAGGAGGCGCTCGGGGGGCAATGAAGGCAATGTGGATGCAATTGGTGTCAAGGCAGAGTTGACCAGAGGGTTTTATAGCCACGGGAGGGGAGTTGGCCGTTGAGCCAAAGGCGGCGGCGCTCGGCGCATGGCACAGGCACAAGGGCGGAGCTCGACATGCGGCGCAGAGAGGAGTAAAGGCGACGAGAACGCGCGAAGGCAACAGTTGGGAGCGCGGATCTCGGGCATGCGGGGGCGACATGGCACGGAGCCACGGACGCAACGTAGCGTCGGGGGGGGGGGGGAAGGGGGGAGGGGGCCTGGGCAAGGGCGGCGCACGGGTGGCGGGGCACAGTGGCACGTAGGGACGAGCGGCGCAGCACTGTGGCGTAGGTGGGTGCGGCGGACGTGGGTTGGGCGATGGGAGGACGGCATAAGCCGGCTTGGGGCGGACCAGAGGACTGGTGGGCCGGGGAGAGGGGAGGATGGGCTAAGCTAACCGGCCAAGCCTAAGGAAGGTTTGGGCTTTGGGAATATTTGAGATTCAGCCTGAATTTTTTGAATTTGACTTTGAAAATTGACTCTGAACTTTGATTGCAATTCAAATTGAAATTTTATTCAAGCAAAAATCAAAGCTCTCAAAATGGGATGTTACACTTTGCCACTGTAGTAAACTGTATGCGTGAGTCACAATAAATAGGTCATTCTAGAATATGAATAAATAGAAGAATGCCATGATATGGGGGTTAAAAGTTGATGGCAAGATAAATAAACGTATTGCAGTCTTCTTATATCAAGATAAAGACTTGCAACATTCATACCAAAAATGGTGATCGAATGGATTGTAATCACCACATCCGGCGACACCGGAACATGGTCCATAGACAAATATGTTCTGGTAGCTGCAAACTATCATTTCATGAAATATTGTGAAGTTGTGAATCTTTTGTGTTTAGACTGTCTTTATAATGGATCTGATGATTAGAAATAGCACTAGAATAACAAGCCTGACAGTGGTATGCCTATTAACATGGATTTGTAATCTTTTTCATGGGGGCATAGAGAGCATCATATTATTAGTAATAAAACCATTGTTCCCTTACATGAACCTCAGCAACTTTGTGAATCGTGGAAAGTTGTTCATTGCACTTTGTTGCTTGTGCCAGTTTTCTATCTTATGAGGAACCTCCTCAATGAGTGTTAGGCTAACCACAACCCATGCTCTGTTCATTTCAAAAGAAACGTTACCTTACGACCCAATATATTTAAACACCATCTGGTGATGATTTTCTAGTAAACAAGAGGTATTCAAATTTCGGGGGTTTGCTGTTGAGCATGAATGTTTTTAGGAGGAGTGAGGATGTGAATATACAAGGAAGAAGGAGGAGTGACGAAATGCACTAGATGAAGGATCCGAGGGATGATTTTTTATATATAGAAAAATCAGGTGTTCTCTAGACATCGCCTACAGTTTTTCCTTTCTGCTTGGAACACAGACTATGGTAGCATTTCTTTGAATTTTTCACCTTATTGTAGGAATTCCTTTTATTCATGTTAAGTAGGAACGATCATCGCAGTTTTCTCGTATGCAAATAATCATAATGTAATATAGCATTTTGAGGACCGAATCTTTCCTCTATGGTGCAGCCTAGTGAGATCACCGGCAGAAGCTCTACTGACTTGGCTCATGTATGGAACAAGGCAGTGGACGAGACCCTTGGACGACTTGTGGTATACCTTAGCTCTCGTGGATGGTAATTCAAGCACTATCTTGGATATAACAAGTGAGCAGGGCGGAGCACGACTGTTCATGTCGTTGTTGTGCTAAATTATTACCAATGTACTCTTAACGTTTCTTTGTACCCATAGTTGAACATGATGTTTTATTTTGCTTTTTTAAAAAGGTCGAACAAGATAATAGTTGGCTGGATCAATGACCTATTTATCCCGAACAATGCCTCGTCTGCTACAAATTGTTCCCCTAAACTGGGACCTGGATGTAACTTACGGGGCCTATTACCCTCAAAGCCTGTTAAGGCACGGTTCATATTCAAGCTAATATCCGGTGTTAGCAATGCGTTTTATGGGGTGTCGGAATTCAATTGCTCCCTGAAATATTCGAAAGGTCAGTTGCCATGATGTGTGTGGTGAGATCATGTCCTTACAGGAATAGCGTTGATCCGCAGCTTTTGCTTCATTGTTCCTTTGTTCTCTACGCTCATGCGAGGTTGCCATGTAACTTTCTGCACATAAAGCTGTGTATAGGGATGTTGTTCAGTGAAACCTGCTAGTGCTGTAAAAAAAAAAGCTGCAGTTAAAAGCAAGCTGTGGGAAATAATAATATAGGTATAGGGATTTGGTTTGCTGGTTAACAAATTTCAATCTGCATGCGCCAACTCTCCAATATATAAATCCCCAGGAGGAGGGACATCCTCTTATTCTCACCAACTCTCCCCATAGATCTGGCTCTTTCCTTCCTCTTCTATAAGTCCCCTTCTTCACTGTTTGGCCAGTAGCCACAACAAAGCAAAACCAATAAATGGCGTTCGGTTTATCAATTGGACGGAAGTTACACTGTGAGGCAACTCAAAACTCATGGTGTAGTTTCAGTAGAAATATAACTGCACAAAAGAACATATCGTAGCCATCGGAATGTCAATTTCTATATGAAAGAACTCTGGCTATTTAATTAGTAAGTTTTTTTCTTTCTGTAATGTTGTAGAATCATTAGGTATTTAGGCTGTCAGCGCGTGCACAAGCTCTAATCTCACAAGCACCATGAACTCAACCACAGGGATTTACTTGAAGAGTCATCTTAATCTTTCAGATGTGTTAATAACTCAATATGATAAAGAACAACGAAGCCTTGAATTGGTATCTCTGGAGAAAAGCTATCATAACAAATAAAGAATGCAGATAATCGGTGTCTCTTGGAAACACGTACAGAGGTGGTTTTTTTTAGTACCGATCAGGTTGTGTTGTAAGTTGGAGAGATTTGGATTTGGGATGTTAGGCATTGGAGAGGAAGAAATGAGGAAATTTCTGGGGGCCTTCTCACCCAATCTGGTGCCCCTCTACTCCTTTATATTTTCGTTTTTCACTTTAATTCCTCAATAGTTATATATTTACCAAGGTACACAACTCGACAGCTTGGTTCATCAATTAGGATCAGGAATACAAAGTGGCTCACCTCTGATAAGGTTATATAAATGTATTAGTGTTAGTAACTTGGTATAGGTTTAGTACTGCCGTCCTGCACTCGTGTGTCATTCACAGGGTTATAAATATCGACCAAAATTTGATGAAAATCGGTGAAAATTGGTCCTAACAGAGCACTTCCGTTAGAGTACAAATCAGTCTCAAATATTTCGTTTTATTCCAATTTAGTCTGATTTTGTGTTACAATAAGCTAGCTAGTCCTCCTGAATAAGGGATAGGCTAACCCCATCCCATGGTGGCATGGTCATGGAAATTTGGGAGCTAGCTAGCGTTGCTTAGAATTTACCACCTCATTGCTGGTCTGCCCTTTGTAGTACATGTTAAATAGGAATGATCGATCATTGCTGCCTTAATAATATCTAAGCAAATAATGTATAAATGGCATTTGGAAGTTGGAGACTGAAAAGGCTCCATTTCTTTAATATGCCTATTCTTTTAGGTTGTGGATTATGGCTAATAGTCTAATGAATATATGGATGGTGCAGCCTACTCTTCATGCTTAGAAGGTAGAAGGCGCCGCGCAGCTGACAAGACTCGTGCATGGAACATGGCAGTGGACTAGACGCTTGGCCGACTCGTTGTGTACCTTAGCTCTCGGGGATGGTAATAAATTCAAGATCGAATTGGACATTACAAAGAGTGGAGGAGCATGACAACCTGGTCATAACGTTTTGTTTTGCTTCAAAAGATCGAATAAGATATGGTAGTTGCATCCATGCATGGATGGGTCAATGACATATATTTATCCCGATCAATGCCACTTACGGTCTTCCGTTTAAGATTGTTCCCATAATTAAACTGCTAGTGCTGTAAGAACAAAGTTTCGGATTGACTGTTCATTATGTTCGTCGATCACCGGGTAAAAATCTTTGCTGCCAAGTCGCTTTTGCAACATGATTTTGGCTCAAGTTCGTTGTGGGACTACTGTATCACGTCATTGTTAATTCTTACCGCGATACCTAAGGGTAAAACCTGATGTCGACATTTAGGATCTTTTTTTTCAGCTTTTGGCTTTTCTACAGTAATTAGCTTTTAAACAGAGTGTCTTTTTAAGATGGAGTCTACTAATTAATTGTAGTACATACTGTACCGACTTTATTTATATCTGTAAAAACCACACGTGAGTTTTAGTTACTCTATAATCTCTCATACGAACAGTCAAAAATTCACAAACTGGAGCCAAAAAGAATAAACCTTTAATTTGCGGACATGGGCCTGCATACGCAAGAGATTTGAAACAGAGGCTTTCTCTAGGCTATATTGCACATTCAAACGGTGGAAGCGTACGCTTCCATTTTTCCGCCTTTCCCAAAAGAGCATCTTGCTAGTTGCTAAGCTTCTCTCGACCCCACAAAACATTCCAAATTTACACACTAGCAGTACAGCCCACGTCCGTGGGCCAAGTATCTAGGCCCACCAAAAGCCACCGAAATCTACTACACGCGTACGTACGTAGCTAACCAGCCCGTGGGACCCATCGGCCCACTAAGCATTCGACTTCGCGCCCGCCACCTCGGCGTCGCCGTGCGCCACGCGCCGCCGCGCCGCCGCGTACGCCAGCCCGAGAGCCGCCGCCACCACCACCGCGGCGCCGAAGAAAACTCCTGCCACCACGCCGGCGCGGGAGGCGCCGCACCGGGCCGGCCTGACGGGCGCCACGCCCCCTTCCTCCTGGTCGGCCCTCGCTACGCTCGCTGTCGACGCGCCGCCCCGGATCGCCGACTCCCTCATCTGCCCGCGCGGCGAGAGCGCCGGAGCGACGCCGCCATGGCCGCGACGGGCTCGCTCGCTGGGGTGGAAGAACTCGTACGCCGCCGGCGACAGCGCGAGCGGGCTCTCGAAGGGGAGCCCGTGGGGGTGGGCCTCCGCGGGCCTCTCCTGCGCTTGCCCAAGGTTGGGCACCAGCAGAAGAGCGATCACCATCACCACCGCTGCCGCCGCCGTCATTGCCATGGTCTTAGCCAAGCTACGAGCTGCACCTTCAGTAGAAGCTTGAGCTTGCAGTTGCAGGTCACATAAGTGTGCAGGTGAGTGTGTCCTGGATTGCTTGTGTTTATATAGAGGAGGTAGGAGTAAGCAAGCAAAGCAAATGGGAGTGAGGCTTTGCTTCTACTTCAATTCTTGTAGTGGCAAGGTGAAAGGGGAGCAGAATCATGAGGAGGTGTAGAGAGATGGAATGATGTCTTGATCTTTTGGATGAGCTTTAGAAATGCAGAAGATGAGAGTGAGACACAACCTTAATTAATCCTGTTTATTCAGGCTAGCAAGGGGCTCAATGATAGTCTCTCCCCCCAAGTATTTCAGAGCACTGTTATTTTACAGGACGCCTTTTAAGCAACTTTCTTTTTGCTTTAAGTATGCTTTCGGGCTACTAATGATGAACGCGCGCATTCTTTGCCACAAGTGGATACGAAATGAGGACGTGTGTTCTAAATCTGTTCTTTGTTATGGCGACTTGGATATTGCGTACGTAGGTACTAGATAGTTATTTGGTTTAGTGTAGAATATGGATCACAATCTAGAACGAACTTCCTTTCAGATCAGTAAAAAGACTAGCACGCCGTAACTTTCTTAAATTACATTAGTAATGGCTAGGAGTCAATATTAGCGTGAGCGAATTGGATGATTTCTTAGGTGCTTAATCCCACTGTCCTTATCGATTCAATCTACACTGCATTGCTTCTTGAGGAGTGAAATGCTAGATCACACCATCTTAATAATCCATAGTCCATAAATCACCCTGAAGCACCATACACACACTTGAATTCTTGAAAGGCTCCACTCCAACTGCTTTACCAGAGAGGCCCCAACTGGCACTCGTTAAGCCTGCAATGGCGAAGAAAAGCAGCAGCAACACCTGCAGGAATGCAGCATAAGGCATGATTTCAACCTCCCCTTCTTCCCCCATCCATCCAGCCATGCCGGATTATCATTGCTGCTGCTCGAGAACAAGGCGCACGCACCGCCGAGGAACCGCAAGCAATTGAAGAGGCGTGCTGCGCCTCCATGCCCCATCTTTTCCACGCAGGTAGTGCCTGCAGGGGACCATCTCAAGATGTATCCAGGCAGAGCTTGTCTGAATGAGTTGTATAGTAAGCACGGATCTCTCTGAAGAGTGGCTACTAGGGTGCTTTGTTTAATGGACTGGAGGGAGCAGAAGTGTGTGATTGCCATATTCTTCTGATGTGTCTGAAGGTTAATTAACTGCCATGCTAGCTAAGATGCCTGTCTGATGCAGCTCGTTAATTGGATGCAGAATGTTGTTTGGAATCTTGTGTTAGTTGTGTTGAGGTAATCATATCCAAGGAGGCATGTCCTGTATATGATTGCTCCTTTTGGACTTTGGAGGGAGTGGCCGAGTAGGGATAGAGAAACAAAATCACAGAGAAGCTATTTGTAATCTGTGCTAATAATCGTGCGTGACACTGTGAAAGAGAACTGATAAGGAAAATGAATGCTCTCTTCTATCTCTTTCTCGTCATGAGATTCGGATTTCATATTGTAAGCACAAAGCACTCAATGCCGATGACATCTGAGAAGAATATTTAGTGGTAACTGATGCGACATGATTACATGACAGTGGAGATGGTTTTCTGTTTCTCTCCCTTCGTTTACAGATTCTGCCTGCAGAAATTCTCAGCGTGTTTTAGAGAGTTCCAAGGCTCATTTTCACCAGAAACAACTATTTTTTAGGAGAGGGGGAAAACAATTACTTTGTACAGTACAGTACACTACAACTAGCTTCTCAACAATGGCTACATGAAGTCATCAAGGAAAGCCCATAGACCTAGAGAAACAAGAATGAAGCGATAGTACATTATCCAAAAGGGATGAAGAAAAGATTGGCTTGCGCAACTTTTAAGGAGGTGAACATGATCATGATAGCGGTGCCTACTCCTAACACACACAAACACAGAAATGATTTGTAACTGGGATACTCTTCCCTTCTATTAATGCTCTATTTATATATGAGCACATGAGTGAGAACACTCTCACATGTGAATACTAATCCTCAATAAAAATACATGTGAACACTCTCACACATGAATACTAATTATCAATGGAAACACATTTATCTAAATGAAAACGCAATTGTTCTACTTTGACTTCCACTCATGCAGCCATGCAGTCATCTAATGAATATATAAGGTGAAGAGGCAACAAGATTATCTCAACAAATTACTCACTAATCTTGTTGATCTCAACGAGGAACCTCATGCACTTGCTTAACTTCGACGAGCCCAATACTTGCGCGTAACTCCTGAAACCTGATGCGTCTCAATGCCTTCATCAAGATATCCGCGAGATGCTCATCGGTGCTAATGAATTCGACCTCAACTTTCCTGCTCTCAACGCACTCCCGAATGAAATGATACCTCATATCAATATGCTTACTTTGGTTATGGAAAACCGGATTCTTCCTGAGGGAGAACAACACACCTGTGGTGCTCTTGCGGGTGTCAACATCACCCACCATGTCGCTGTCACTGTAGCTGACCAGCTGTGGTTCCTCTGTCTTCCTCGTGTAGCGGCAACCAAAGTGGCATGTGCCAGCGATGTATCAAAAAATTCTCTTCATGGCAGATAGGTGCTCGGTGGTCGGGTTCTCCATGAACCGGCTCACATAGCCCAGCATGAACGAGATATCCAAGCACGTGTGTACTAGGTACCGAAGGCTACCCACTATGCTCTTGTACACCATCGCATCCGTCGGAGGTGCTGTGCTCACTTGCTCAGTTTGAACCACGGCTCCAATGGAACATGGCACGGATTGCAATCCTCCATGCCACTCATTTTAATGATCTTGGCCGCATATGCCACCTGATTTAGCGTGATGCCTTCTTTGGTCTTTGATCAGATCATTAACATATTGCCCGTCAGGAGGCGAGAGGGGCCAACACCGTGCACGTACATGGCATGCTCTAATGTGCTGCGATGGAACCCAAGCGGCAATAAGTAGCTGTCTAGCACCTTCCACTCCTGACCATCAACAACAAACCCAGGAGGTTGAGCAACGTAAACCTCCTCCTCGAGGTCACCATTAAGAAAGGCTGACTTCATGTCCATGTGGTGCGCAGGCCACCCCTCATGTGCGGTGAGCGCAAGTCGTAGAATTAAGTCTGATGGGACGATGGTCGAGTGGAAGGTCTACGAGGCGCCAGGTATAGTTCTCCTCAATAGAACTCATCTCCTCAGCAATTGTGGCTGGCTCTTAAGCAGCCAGGAGATGCAACTTGTCAGCGTCGAGCTCCAGAGGCTTGGTCATGTCATACACATTAGGCACACTCTAGAATTGACGTGCCCTATCATCATCATCATAATCATAGGTGTTGAGCATGGTTAAGGCGTCGGTGGGTGGTGAGACAAATTCCACCCCACCATGCACCACGGGTGTTGCCGCGTCTTGTCCACATGCCGGTGTTAGTGGCCCTAGGGTGGGTATGCGACTTGCTGCTTCGGGTGTTGTCAACTCATCACCCCCATGTGTCGTGACCCGACAAACCCAGTCCCACTGTTCTACTTCATCGAAGACGACGTGGGTGTCCAGCTCGGCGAAGACGTCCTTGCACCTCGTCATGTGGCTGCTGGCACTGGTGTCGAGGTACCATGTGTCATTGTGGTGATCATCCTCACGGCCTAAATGCACCTGAGCATGCACTTCATTGAGCGCAACGGCATCGGTCACACTCTCAGCGGTCATAGTGAGAGAGCATACTGTGCCATTAGTAGCACAGGCTAGTATTGACTGTGTCAGATGGGCCTCCACGATACACTTTGGCTTGCAACAATCCCTGGCCTAGTGCCCAAGTTTGCCACAATTGTGGCACTTATCCCGTGATACATCATGAGTCCCGTTCTTGCCATCATGAGTGTTGCTGTCACTCTTCTTGCACAGCTATTTTTCATGGCACCGATTGCAGTCACTGGTCTTCTGGTTGCTGGACGAGCTCTTAACCTTATGTCGTTGTTTCATTCGAGCAACCCACTCGTCATCTATGAGGAGCAGGTGTGCGCTAGCCTCGCTGGTGCCATCATGTTCATACCGTTCCTCGGTGGCCTCGAGCCACCCAGTTAGCTCCTCCACAGATAGCATATCAAGATCAACCAGCATTTTGATCGAGAGAGCTATCTGCAAATACCAATGGAGCATAAACCGCAGGAACTTCTCCCCGACCCTCACCTTGTCAAGCTTGTCTCTGATGATGTGGAGGTTGTTGACAAGGCCAGTAAGCCTCATGGCAAAGTCATCCACTGTCTCACCATCGTGTAACGCAATGGCCTCAAACTCCTTGTGGAGTGATTGAGCCTTGGCCTTGCGAATGCGATCCACTCCCATGCGCATGGTCTTGATGGTGTCCCACACCTCCAGTGCCATGTGGTCCTAGTAATTGGTATCACCATTGTCGACCGTGTCCCACAGGCCTCGTGCCTGCAGCATGACCCTCGTCATGAGGGCCCAATCTCTGTAGTTGGTTCGTGTCAGTGTCAGATATACGATTGAACCCCCCACTCCTTCACCACCTGTTGTACCACTAGTTTGCACCCATTGTCTCTGAATGCACTTCAATCCAGGCATGGCTGATCATCGCTTGATCCAAGAACTCACTCCCTAGCCTTGAAAGAGCCCAGTGCCTTGAGAGCACTTGCACTCAACACATGCTCATGGTAGAGTATGGCAATGGCCGCTCCAATGAGAGGTCCTACCTAGAAGATCCACTGCAGGAAAAATGATTACAAGGGAAAGCCTTGAGATGCTACCAATCCATTGCCATGTGTGAGTTAAGATTGTACAAGCATTTGCAGCAACCAATAAGACTGTACAAGTTATTGTAAGAACATAAAAACAATCCCATTTAACTACTTCATGCTAGTTTCATACATGCAAGTCAAGTAATAATTTTGGCATGGAATGAACTAATGGTGTATATATGTTGGTCAAGTACTTGATCTGTGATGACCTTATTTTGAGAATAAGACAATTGTATTTCCCGCAACAGTACAGTAGTTCAGTTGCGGATAGAAAGATTATCATGCCTACTCATGAGTATTTGAAAATGATTAGTTTGATTACAATATGGCCTAACGGCCAAACTACAATAGCTTTATGGGCGTCTAAGCTCAAAACTTAACTTACATTCAGAAAAACTTATAAATTCTATATGAACGCTTGAGTGGGGTCGTAATCCTAACACGTTAGTTGATGTGAGAGACCATATGGGTAGGAGAGAAGGTTATTTTGGATGTGTTCAAGTCCGTTAGTACTGAATAGGATCTACATTACTACCAAAGAGAGCGGTATGACTAGGCTTTGAATGGAGGTACTACTAGGACGGTATTACCGACATGGTGTGAGTGGTCATACCAGCTACCCTGTTATCGCAAATGTTTGAGGAGTGGCAACACCGGCCATTAGTTGGCGGTACCACCAGAGTGGTATGACCGGCATAGAGTGTGCGGTCATACCACATGAAGGCAGTAGGTTTTGAAATTATGAATTGTGGGAGATTTAATCATGGGGTGATATTGAAACTTCTGCCATGGTTGCATTGTGTTGTATATTTATGCTAACATGGGTCAAGTTGTAGAGAACTTGTGCCTAAAAATGATTTCTTAGTCTTTGGATGTGCAGGGATATTTGGAGGCAACTATGGTCAACAACGGGTGACCGAGACTAGATCAGGGTGGATCGAGGTCCAAGCGGCCAAGGTTGTGTGGGATGGTTGGGCTCAAGCATGGCGTATGGCAAAGTCAAGAAAGATGTTCATGGGAAGGTTCGAGCAACGGGTTAGATCAAGTAGACTTCGTTGGTTAAAGTGAGGTGTAGTCTGGTGGGAGCTAGAACGGAAGAGACTTGCCAATAGAAGGGAAGTCATTGATCAACCTACACATGGAATACATGGACGCTTGGAGGCAACTATGGTCAACGACAGGCGACTAAGACTAGATCAAGGTGGACTAAGGTCCAAGCGGCCAAGGTGGTCATGTGGGATGGTTGAGTTTAAGCTTGGCGCATGGTAAAGTCAAGAAAAGTGTTCATGGGAAGGTTCAAGCAATGGGTTAGATCAAGTTCGTTTCATCGGTTCAAGTGAGGTGTGGTCTGATGGGACCCAAAACAGGAGACTTGCTAATAGAAGGGAAACTATTGATCAACCTATACATGGTGTGCACGACAAGATAAAGACAAAGTTAAGAGAAGGCGTCCATAAGCTTCGTCAAGGGCATTGAGGGGAAATGCCAAATACCAGACTTGAGGGCTCCTCCAAAACCGTGACACTAGAGATGCAAGGGAAGTGGTTTAGGGTTGGCTAGGGTCATGTGTGTTGAGTGGATCAAACACTCGAGTGTAAGTGGGTTGATCCTTGTAAGCACTTTAAAAAGCATGTGTGTGAGTGTAAAACTCGATATTGTGGGGTTGATGGGTTGCTCGATCCTTAGCGGGTCTAGATCCCCTAAGGGGGTTGGTTTAGCTATTTAGAGGAGAAGGATGCTAGCTAGGGTGAAAAAGGAATTAGGGTTGAGTTCTATGCTTAGGCTGTTGCTTCCTCTCCTTCATGGTATGAATCAGCAAGCTGTAAGAATTATTCCTCTTCATGCAATAGATCAAGTTTTTGCAATCATTGTGTTCTTTGCTCTCTTTGCATGAGTTCTTACCTTTGCTTTGTTAATTTGGCTCTTTTCATGCCCCTATTGTTCTTGCTGTGATCCAAGATCTGTAAGAGGAATTAGTAGGCCCTTGGAATCAATATCTGCCCAACAAGATCACTCTATAGTAAGAATCAAGATCTTGCTCGATTTTAGTATTGTCTTAACAAAGATTTGTGATTTCATGATCGTAGCCTTTCTAGCCCAATCTTATGACTAGATTACCTTGCTAGAACATACAAGATATGGTATAGAGAGTCTTATGACTTAGATCTCCACGAGCAAGAAGTAATTTGGGATTTAAGGTTTGGTGTGTTCTTGTAACCTAGAAATCAATTCTTCCAAATTGGATGGATCCAAGTCCAAGAACCTCATGTTGATTGATTTGATTTGGTTACTGACATCCTTGCTTGGGTTCATACCAATTCTAGTAGCATTTGGACAAGGTTTGATCAAGATCCTTATATTGGATTTTTTTTATCTTGAGGGGTTTGCACTCAGGATCAGGGCAAACAGTAGTACCATCTTCCCTGAACAATAGTTCCATAAGGTGGTCATACCAGCCTGCTAAGTGTGGTACTATCAGATCAATAGGCAAAGCTTGGTTGTTGACTCTTGTTGATTCTAGATTTATGTGATTCTTTTGTAGGAGGTGTAATATGAGCTTGTTGATTCTCATAGTCATTTGAGCAAAAATTTACTTTGGGGGGGGGGTGAAAAAGCTTCCGCGATCATTTATCCCCCTCTGATTGCCGACATCGGTCCAATATGATGCATCCTTCATTCTTCAGGTGTTTGTTCTAATGAAATTAAGCAAGTTTGAGTATACTAGATACTCAGCAAGCTACATGAGAAGGCTACTTAACTACTATGCAAGTTGTTTACTGGATAGCCACAGTGTTGTAATATGATAAGAATAAATGCAAATTTGCTGGTAAAGAACTTTGCATTTAAAACAGTAAAACATTATTTAATTAGCAAGCGGGTTTTGCCATCCACAATTTTCACATTAAAAATAATCCAAATTCTACTTATGCCTTGTTATCAGAATCACTCATGAAATACAGCTTTATTGATCAAGAGCACGACATATTTGAATACTATTTATTATACTCTACAGAATTGCCCAAGTTTACCCAGAATATATCTTAGACTCTTAATGTTAAGCTGTAGACATACAGCATGATAGCATGAAACTGAGCTAAGAATAATAAGGTCATTTCACTACTCTTTTGTTCTAGTTTCTACCCGATAGTCATGGAACAATTCAACCACCAATGGGAATCCATTGGCTAGTGTGGAAATCACGGCTTGACGTTGAGTAGACCTACCATTGTGAATATTCGTGGCATAACGAGCTCAACTTCCATCTCACCCCTTTTTCCCTACAAGCTATCCAGATGATCCTAGGATAATAATCACCCTACAGATGGTCAATCTAATCGAGCAGCATACTGGACCAAGTTGACAAGTCAAGTTGTGGTTGAGCGAGTTATATGTTATTTACTTGTCACAAGGATCTAGTCCTTATTTATCACATATGAGGCTATCATTCACATACCACGTGTACACCGGCACATCACCATATTCAAACCAAAGCCTCAATCTCTAGCTGAGGTCGTGAGCCCTAACCATCTAGTGGTTGCTCATCAAGAATCCTCAATATTCAACTTTATTTTAAAGTCTGTCGGCGCTAGGCCGGATAATCTTTAACAATATTTGTAAAGCATTTATATTTTTCTAACCTACCTACTAATTACTAGTGGGGTAATTTTATATTATGATAACACTTATGGTTGTCAATGTGAATATGGCTTATGAGAGTATGACTGGATTTTTTTAGTGGTTGTATCTAACTATTCATAATGTCATTCTAAATTATTATTTTATGTAAATAACAATACTCAAATAACATAAATAAATAATAATTAAATAATATATGATCAACTTGATCAAATATATGTGACTTGCCTTCTTTTACAGGGTCTTTGATTACTTCTAGGCTTCAGGTTTGACACTGTCTAATTCAATTGCTCCAGTAGCTTCTCCATTGGTCAACTATTCAAATTTAGATGCTAGGACAAAAAACAAATACAAATAAGTTCATGTTTTGTATATTGTAAGCTAAGAACAAAATACAAGAGATAATCTAGAAAAAGATATAAAAAAAGGTGGGTTTGGGTGGACATGGTTTAAACTAAGATTAGTTTGGTTGAACGGGGTTAAAATGGGTTAGATAGGGCTCAAAAATGGTTGAAATGAGTATAAACAAGATTACCAGGCTTTAGATGAATAGTAATGATCGGGTGCACAGTATCGGGTTGGTACTATTCTTAGTGGATCGAGTTTAGTGAATAGTCTTAAACCCATTTACTATGCGGCGGATCAGGTTGAACAGTGTTTGGGTTGGGTTGAATGAATAATGTTAGGCCAACATGGTGTTATTGGGCTGCACAGTGTTGGCTAGGCTATGAATAGTACTGGGCTGCACAGTACGGGCTGTCCCAGATTGTCCGATTGGGCCAAAAGACAGCTCATGATGGTTTTGTCAACCCACATTGGTGGCTCAGAGAGCATGCAACCGAGCTCCCTCTAGAATGATATGGAGCTTGCTCTTATGGCAGACAAAACAGTGGAACGACAATGACGACGGCAATGATGGACGGTGGCTAGCAGTGGTGTGGCGTGCTCCAACAAGATGCGAGCAACCCATTTTGGACACACACGCATACGGTGGAGACTTGGAGACGACTGGTGATAGTGGTGTCCAGCAAGAACAGAGGCATGGTACGGTAGAGCCACGGTGAAGGTTTGGCCAAATTGGCAGCGGATTGAGCATTGGTGGGGTGAGGAGAGCTCAGTGGTGGTGATGGCTTAGCTCGAGGAGGTCTATAGAAGTCTGGCGATAGGAATCATGGGCAGCTGAGCTATGGCACATGATAGTGGCGAGCTAGGGGCAGTGACGTTAGGCAGGAAGCTAGGGGATAGCTTCGTGATGGTAAAGAGATGCTAAGGACATGAGCAATTGCACTAAAAAGGAGGTTGAGGCGAGGAATTGCAATTGAGTTCACCGGAGGAGATTGGGCATTGACTGTTGTAGCACGGTGTGGCCAGAGTGGAGGAAGGGAGGGTGGCAGTGGGTGTGGGGTGGTGCGAAAAGATGCGAAGATAGTCGAGGGCTCGACTAAAAAGGTGATGAGAGACGGTGGCACCAGTAGCAGCGTGAGGAGAGCTTAGCATGTGGGAAGCAGTGTGGACTATCGCATGGGTTCAGCATTGAGACAATGACACAGTGGTAGCATTGGGGTCATCATTCCTCCCTAGAGCGGGCGCGCGAAGTGGCGGCGAAGAACAGCAGTGGTGCGATGTGTTGAGCAGTTGGCGGTCGTGGTTTGGCAGTGGTTCAATTCAATGGTGAGGATGGTGTGGTGCTAGTGCTAGTGCAGGTTGTGTTTAATGCCGGAGTGAGGTGGCAGGTGATGTGGTGTGGGTGCTGGCATAGCTTGGCGCGGGCGAAGGCAACCATAAGTTGAGGCGGTGTGACACGAGCGACTAGTGGCGCGACGTGAGGCAGGTGAGAATAGAGGAGAGAACGAGTTGCATGAATACTTTTCCTTAAGGTGGAAAGCAAAATTTCGAAAAAGGAAAGCGAATTTTTTGCTGGATTTTTGGATTTGGCAAAAAAACTTCAAATTCAATGAAATTTTCTCAAATTCAAAATTTTGAAATTTTGGGTTGTCACGTTATCGTCCCATGCCTTGGCCTGGCTGTAGGCGGCAACGCCGAAGCTCCTCGCCAAGTTGATGCATGTGCCAGTGATAGGAATGGTTGCCAAGTGCACCACGAACATTACAAAACTAATCAGTAGGGGGGAAGACCTACACAACATGTAGGATCAGGTATAGCGAGTCAGAGGGATGAATGATTATTTAAAATCTACCCCCAAGTATTGACAACAACACACATCGAAAAAACAAACTCACAAAACCGAAAGTCAAAATCCATTGAGACTCACTGTCTCAAACTGGTCTGACCGCTAGCAGAATTCTGGACTGGCTATTGGCTTACTCATAGTCTGACCATTGGCTACTATGACTATTTTAGTTTGATCACACCCTTGTCGTACCACTCACCGAAAAACAATGCAATCAACACTGCACACGATCTAAGAAAAGATCCAACTCTCAAACCACTGATCTAAAACCAAAACTTGGCACAAATATTCCCTAGGATGTCAAGAACCTATTTCAATCATGGATTATGAAGATCAATGATAAAGTTCCGACCTTTATCGAAAATAAGGAGAGTTGCACCAAAATCGGGTAAAAAATAGAAATCTTGATCTGCTCTTGCTCGTGAGTCTTAGATGATCTAGATGACCTTAGATGAGTTCTTATATATCATAACAAGCTAGATTACAATATGGATTCAAGCCAAAACCCTCACAAGAATAAAATCCCAAAACCACCTCTCTTTTAAGGAAAATCGAACAAACTTAAGAATTTCCTCTAGAAGGTGCATATTTGGATGATATTTGATCCCTAAGAGACATCTATCTCTTACACGTCATTGACACCAAGAAATATCAAGAAGAGAGAAATCCAAACAAAAAAGCTAAGCAAATCAAAATCACGAGGAAGAATCCATAACACAACTCACTTGTGTAAACTTTAGATGGTTATTTCACTTGGAGAGAAATACTTTATAGCCACTCCCTCAGAATGATAGAGCTCTAAGCTTAAAGTACACATACACAAAAGGTTCAAATATAAGAAAACCCTAACTCTATACTTGGTATGTTAAGTGTTCTCTCTTTCTCTCCTCGACACACAAGACTTATATAGTAGATGCTTCCACCTTACATGAAATCAACTACTCCTTAATGGATCACAATACTTACAATTGGAGAAACCCGATAACCCACACAAACGGGTATTACTCTCACACAGTTATACATTTTTCAAAGCGCGACTTCCACAAAGCTCCACAAGCTCATTAATACACTCAATCCATAAAGACATAACTTAAATCACTTAGACCAACGCTGCTATTTTGCAAACAGCCAATCTACCTAATATTGGATAATTTTCTCAATTGGCATCAATCGGTCTTCATGAAGATGCGATACCTAATGCCTCGTCACCAAGATCGTACGCCTGCGTCGAGGCTGTCACCACTTGAAACGCCCGAGTCCTATGGCACACCATATTAAACCATAGTCCGTGATGCCCAATACCTTGCCGCCAAGATCGTACACCTGCTTAGAGGAACATCACTACTTGAAATACACAAGTTCAACTGGCACACCACATGCACACACTGTCTCTTCACAACCCTTATCTTTCTCTTATGCTTCTTAGCTTGAGATGATGTTCCATCCGAACTTAGACGACACTCCATGGCCACCAAGCCTTGATCTTGCCGCTAGCCGCAATCAATTATCAAAGCACATGCACATCAAAGAACAAGAAATCGATCCGAGCACAAATGACATGCACTTGACTCTCAATTAGCAAAATACATGCATGGACATGCCCATGACTCACACTGCATGAACACTACCATAACTCACAACCCAAAATAACTTAGCTCGACCTTACTCAGCAACAGGGGACTATCTAACCATGGCCATCAAGTTGGTCAAACCACCCTAACCACAACAGTCAGACCGCTCCACTCTGGTCATGCTGTACTCCCAAAGCCAGTACTACCGCAATAGGTATCGTCAAAATCTCCAAAAGATTTTTTTTGGAAAATAGCTATCGCCAACAAAAGGCCGGCACTACCACACACCGGTCATACAACCAGGTAACGGCCGGTCAAACCTCAAGCTCCAGAAAATAACAGGACAAAATACAAATTCTCATAAATCAAACTTAAGCAATGAAAGTAAAGTACAAATAATATGAAATACTCACCACTCTAATGAAATTGTCACTACATGCTCTTACACAACACAATCATCCATCGAAGTAGCTCACTCCTTTGCAAAAAGAATAGGCATAACTTGATGCAAACGTATGATCCATACCAAAATTGCTTAATTACCAGGATGTGGCTATCGTGGGCGCTGCGCTTGGCGTCGGTGGAGGAGAAGACAGTGTACACGAGCACGAACATGCCGACGACCTTGACGACCAGCCTGGTGCCCCCGAAGTAGCCGAAGTGCATCAAATTGAACGCCCTGACTAGGCCAACGCCGCAGGTGGCGCCGAGGCACTACGCGGCCACGTAGAGCGCGGCGTGGACCAGTGATACCTTTCGTGCCAGGAGCAACCCGAACGTCACCGCCGCGTTGATGTGCCCGCCTGATGCACAATACAGTGCACTATGTTGCGTTACACTACACGATGCTTAGCCCATCCCACATTAGCGAGCCCAAACTTGACCAGAGTACGTCTTGGGCTGGGCTGGGCTTAGATAGGCACAAAACAAATGAAATTTCAGTGGCCCGTCCTGAACCACGCCCGGTTCAAACAAGAAAAAACAGATCTAGTGCAAACTCCAGGCACACTGGTCTACTTATGTTGCCCTGATACCCTGATATGGATACGGATACGCGATACGATAATACTGTGATTCATCATTTTTCTAAAAATACCAATACGGCGATACTTTATATATATCTGTGTGTGTATGTGTGTAATAAAGATAAAAAAATAAGAAATTAATAAATTCTTATAAGGAATTAAAAAACCGAGAGTACCTTTATGTTGATGTAACAAATTGCTCAATTCTTCAGTTCTTCATCCTGGCTGTTAGACCAATATAATGAAACATCCTGGCATGTGTGGTGCAGTAAACCTAAAAATGGCATGTCAAGGGAGAAAAAAAGGTTTGCTCTGGAAAAAAAAGGCCAAAGGATACAGAATCATATGAACCAAAAGCACTGAGTCAGAAAACAGCCATGGAACATGTACTTTAAGTAGGGAATACTGTAATAATTTAGAAGTAGAATAATGCTGTAAATTAAGGTATAAAATCTAGAGCAAAGGCACACTAAAATCACAACATTGTCATGAACAAGAAAGCGATACCATTCAGTCCATTACTTATTTGTCCAAAGTTACCTCGACTGGTAATTCATAACTTGTTTGCAAGACAATTATGTGAATATCATTAATTTCATCACCAAACTATATTTCAGCTAAAACTCATTGTAGCGTACAGTTAAGTCCAAAAAAAACCAATACGGATTATACAAACTCACTGTAATCTGTGACTGTAAATATGAAGTACCAATTGGAGAAATAACAGAAGAGAGAAGACCGTGGAAGACAACCTATATTAATATAGTTGTTGGGAGCAAGATTTCTTGCTGAGATGTGTCAAATTCCTTATTCTTTTGAGCTTCTAAAAGCTGTTTTTTGGCTTTTCTACAGTAACTAGTTTTTAAACGGAGTATCTTTTTAAGATAGAGTCTACTAGTTAATTGTAGTACATACTATAATGACTTCATTTATATCGGCAGAAACCGCACGTGAGTTTCTGTTACTCTGTAATCTCTCACACGAATAGTCTAAAAGTCACAAGCCGCAGACAAAAAGAACATACCCTAAAGAGAGCACTTCACATGTACAGAGGGCTTTTCATTTCATAGCCGTTGATACTTGATAGTAATGATCCGAAACGCAAAATATGTTTTGGAGCACTAATAATTAACAAAACTTAGCACATTGCTGTTGGTATACATAACAAGAACTGGAGCATTTCAAATCTGCTGACCAGATAAGTGTCCATGATCTTTGAACCAACCCAAGTCACAGATCTAGTGCGTTCTATAAATCAGAGAAGGGATCGAAGAGGAAGGGGAGAGGGCTCTCCAAGGGGTTTGGACTTCGGAGCATGGAGACGTCAAATCGGTGTAGTGGCCGGCCGGCGTCGAGGAATCTTCGCTGCCCATCGGTGTCGACAGATCTTCGCAGCCGAGCGACGTCGAGTGAAGGGGATCAGCCTCCCGGCGGCATGGGAGCGGCAGCGCCGAGGGGACGGCGACGGCGAGGGCAGGGAGATAGTCGCACGAGGTGGGCATGGGGAACGGGGGATTTCAAAGGGCCGACTCGATCTGCGCTGCTGGACTGGAGGAGGGGTTCATATTAGGTCAGCCGTATCAGGGGATGTCCATTAAGTATCTAAGAAGTATCTAATTTATTTTCTTTTATTAGAAATTTTAAAAAACATAGATACAGATAGGATACGTATCAAAGCATATCGACGAAATATCTATATATAATACATGACTTTTGAGAAGTATCTTACTCTACTAACTTGACAAGTTGGCTGGGTGCACGCACGAATGTTAAAGCACTCATCGGAGATGCCGGTGGTGCAGTAGACGAGGAGGAAGATCATTCCGCCGAAGGCCCACGCGATGCCGAGGACGCCGACGACGCCGCAGCCGCCGGAGGACTCACCGTCCGACTGGCGCTTGTGGCCGATCACCGTGGCCACCGTCACGTACAGGAGCAGCAGCGTCGCCACGAAGCGATCGCCGCGCGGTACAGCGACCACCTTCGCAGCTCCGACGCACCCAGCACCGGCTTCGGCGGCGGGTCGGCGTAGTCCCTGCCGGTGAGCGGTGAACTCGCCACCATCCCCTTGCGGCGGCTGCTGTATGATTTCCTCGGTAGCCATTGATTTCTACTTCTACCTACTATTTTTTTCCCCTTCTTTCTTACAAAAACAGAATTAGTGCTAATAAAGGCGAGATTTGGTTGGTTCGTTCTAAGAAGAACAATGTGCGTGGGGAGGCATGAAAGATTGGGGTTGAAGAAAAAATGGATAAAGGTTGGGATTTCTCGTTTCGAAGATTCCGATTGGCCGACTAACTCTTCGTTCTTAGATTTTTAATGCCAATTTGCATCAGATCTCAGGTTATTTAGTGATTAGCTAACCGAGGAGAAGAGGAAAAGGGAAATTATTTAGCACGCTAACCGCGCGTATTTTCTAATCGTATATGTTTTACGTGCGCAGTGCAATTAAGCTAACGATTCACGTGCAAAATAGAGTGAGTGCTCACAAGTCATAATTTCTTCGGCACCTTCTTTTCACTTATAGCTTATAACATCCTCTAAACAAATATACACGACTTTTTCACCATTGTTTTAATGGATTTACCGAAAGAAATTTTTCAAAGAGATTTATTAATTTATCAACATTTAATTTATTTACACAAATACTCATATTAGAACTAAAAACTATCAATCACAACTACGAAACCATCCGCCACAATAGAACATAAACTAATGAACACTTAAAGTCTGAAGTCGGAGGCATGAAAATTTTAGACCAAAAAGTAAGGGATGCTAATTAATAGATCTGGGCAACTAGCCCGATCAAACCCATCGATCTGGCCGAGAATATGGACCGATTTGCAGATTGAGCTGGCCCATGGCGAACTCCGGCGTAGTTTAACTAAGAGAACTAAGGTTCGGGGATCCCACAGAATGTCTAGGACTACGTTGACACTTACAGGCCCATTACCGAACCAAGCATTTTCGTTTTTTCTGTGTGTAAAGCACCAAAACAAAGGATTTAGGATTTGGCAGCTGCAAATCACATACTGGCATACTGCACATCGGTAGTATTCCCTTTCCTTCCCTGCCAAATGCGTTTACTGCAATGCCTTACAGCTGCTCAATGATCTTTGAAGAGCCATTCATTACTCTGCATGCTGAGTTGCTGACGATGCAATGAACAAAGACTACGCGATCAGAAAAGGACCTGGTAAGTATTATTAACTGAACCTATGGGTTCATGACACGCGATAATAATCCGCTCTAAAAAGGTCGGCGTCCCCCAAAGTTTTTCTTGTCGCAAAAGGCTTCAAGAGTGCAAACGGCAGCGTATCACCGCGCTATCTTTCGGCTCTCGTTTTTCCCCCCTACAATGATCTACTCCACAATGGTACAGCTCATGAGCTGAATTGAACACACATAAAGAAAACTCACTTGATTTATACCAGTCCCAGATGAATGATACGCTCTCCATTCTGTCACCTCTCCACCTGACACTAAACTACGCTTTTTTCTGATGTTTATTACGTATGAAAACTTCAGATCAAAGGAGGGAGGGGAGAGAGAGAGCAGCTAACGAAGAGCAACACAATTTGCAAGGTTTTTAATCAAGCAACTTGCCCCCAGTAAAATAAGAGTAGTTCTTCTATACTTTCCACTCTAATAAGCATAACATTAATCTTAAAACACACGAAGAGATAAGTAATCATAATTTACTATTTAGTTCTGTTTTGAAAATTATACAAATCACTTTAAAAAAAGTATTAAAGCACCTTCCATAAAACAAAGTACTGAAAGACCAGGCACAGGATGAGCTCATGGCTGACACTCCCCTCCCGTCGCTTTCCCGCCATCGCAAATAACATTATCTACACTGCGAATCTCGGGCGTAAACAAAGCTCATGGCTCATGGACTTGCATTGTTAATTAATCGATCGATCTCGCGTTCTCCAGCTCGCCCTTTCCTTGTTCTGTGAGCTAAGACAGCTGTTCGCGTCTTAAACCATACGACAATTAATCCTACTACAAAACTAAGCTTACATCCAATCACCAAATGCAAATGCACGGAAGAGCCTTAAAAAAGTCGCGAATGCATGATTCGACAGCCTTGCTCCAAGTGGCCACTTCACACTTCTGAACAATTCATTATCAGTCCTGAACCCCTGAATCATGTGAGCTTCTTCTGAATCTCCTCCAATCACAGATCGACAAGCGCGACGATCATTGCTAAGACATCGGATAACTAGCTGGAGAGATTTGCCAACTCCAATGTCTGTAATTATCTGCATCAGCTCACCCCTCTCCTTTTGCCACTGTCTCCCGTTTCAGGAGCAAGGCAAGAGAAGGCATTTTCTTTTAGTGATTAAGCTATCAGGGTGCCGCGTAAATTTGCACAACTAGATTTATTTTAAAATTTATAGTATCAAATAATATAATTTAGATATTCAATAATATAATTACATATCTTGTAGGCTATTTAGATTATTAAAACATCATAAACATTAGAGATGACAATAGAAACTTGAAGGAAAATACAATTTAAAAATGTAATTAAAGTATGAGCTTTAATGGAAAAAAATCATTGAGCATAACAAGTGTTAGGGTTCTTAGAAATATAACCACTCTCCATTATGTATGGATCATGTAGCTATATTCCCCTATTCTTTCTCCATTAGTTACTCTTTTTCAAAATATATGCATGCACATATATCTCTATTTAATTTTAAGCAATACGTTGATTATATGTATGGCAAATTATCTTATTAGTTTACATGGTATTAATGTACCTTACTCTTGCATACATGGATGCACCATGGACAAACCTATCTTGAACTTATCTTTCTCACATGCCGCTTGCTCCACCAAACAGTATGTCTTCTATCTTTTCTTGCCGTCATAGTTTTTATGCTTCAACTTTCAACAAGAAGTCAATTTTGATGGATCCCTCTCAGCTGCTACCCCTTTCCAATGCAATACTATACCACATAGTTATATTCTATTTCACTCAAGTCATTACTTAATGCTGATCATTGAGACATCAACCACGTATACACATACAACCGTCGTCATTCCCTGCAGGGGACACACATCATGATCTGTCCGGTGGCCCCAAGTCTATTCCCTATGACTGCACCATCTCTATTTTAAGTTCTTTGCTCCACTGCTTCTATACGCTCGTGCTTTCATTTGTACAAATGGATATATGTATATACACATGCATGTTATACATGCTCGATGTTCTCTTCCTCGTGTCGGTCGCTCTTCTTCGACACTGGCCAACTCAACGTTGTAATTTTCTCACTAGCCACGGCGATCTTCCATCTGCATTGATGTCGATATGTCTGTCTTAGTCGTTGTGTAACGATATAGAGAATCTTCTCGCTATTGCTAGTGACGTCGTACCCCTCACCAGCGATGGCACTCTCCTAGCTACCCGATGACTCCATATCGTTGAGCTTCTTTGGTCAAATTGCTAATTTTATTTAATTTATTCAAAATTTTAATTATTTAGGGATTTTACTTTACAATTCATATAGAAAGCAAATTACAAATTTTCTTTTATTTTTATTCCAAATTATAGTTATTTAGGTATTTTCTTTGAAATTCATATAGAAATCAAATTACAATTATTTAGATATTTTACTTTAGAATTTGAATAGAAATAAAATTGCTAATTTTATTTTATTTTTGTTCTAAATTTCAGTTATTTATATACTGTAGTTGACATAGATTCTCCCTTTTAATCTCCATTATTATAATTTAGATCTATAAAAAGTCATCGTTGTAGATATTTCTTCTTTTCTTTTGATTAACGTAGTAATCTCAAGTTCTTATGAGCAAATGTGGTGATTTTATTTACCTTTACTTTAATAAGATAGATAGATCGATCGATGATCCTCCGTCAGTGCTTCAGCAATCTTGAGGAACAAGTGATGTTTTCATGCAACTTGGAGTTAGTCAATCCGACGGGCACGTACGCACGCCCCACATGTGTTCGCCGCCGTGCTAGTGCAGGAAGCATCTCTCTCCTCTTTTCTCTCATCTGCTTTGGGATCAACTCTGCAAATTAAGGCCCGTTTGGTTAGACTAGAAAATAGTGATTTATGACTAAAATTACATTGTAGTTAAAGTAGCTTATTTGTCTAATTAAATTTAAAAAATTTTAAAATAGAAAAAAATGTTAGCTCATCACGGACAATGCAAACGAATACTGGAAAAAAACCGGTAAAAAGCTCAAAAAGAGCAAAAGTTTAAAAAAAAGATAAAATTTATAAATAGTAAAAAATAAGTTAAAAACTTAAACCGAAATAAACACGATGTAAGTGAAGTAAAAGTAGCACTGAAGTACTGATATATGGCCATTGACTAGATTCTGGCATCCATCCGTTGATATATTAGTACTCACCAGCTAAGGTTGTTTATTCGATAGGGAGGTTAGTGAGCACTGCATTAAATATTATCCCATTAGAATCTGCCGATCTGGATTTGCTTGGCGATTCTTCCCTTTGCGTGTTGTTCGATTCAATCGTTGGATTGGGGCCTTGGGGTCAGGACATGAAGAGATTGGACGTCTAAATTTTAGGTTTATACTTCGGCTTCGCTTTTAATTCTATAGTAACTTATCATTAAACAATATATATTTTTTGACCGAGTTTACAGATAAATTATAATATAAACTATATTAAATTCAGTTATATTAACTAAAATTACATATATTTTTTTCTCTATATACCATCTCTTATAAATAGACTAAAATATAAAAGGCTATAGTTATCTTTACTATTATAAAAATGTGAGTTGGTGGTCGTTGATCCGTTCTCCCTCCTATCTTCTCAGTCGTCTGATCAAAGATCAGCTGTCCAGATCTGCATGTAGGTAATTCTTTCGCTCCTCGTAGAAAAGGTTGGACCGACGCGTGGGCTGTGCTCCTCCTCTTCTCTTCCCTCACATCCTCCGCCTCTTGTAACCACTCCACCTCCCGCAACTTGATGCCACGCCTCCTCCTCCTCCTCAACGCCGCCACTAATTCCTTCCCCGTACGACAGCATCTGGTCGCAGTCTCCCAACTTCCCCAGCAGTGTTGCATTCCCTCGTCGCCGCCTCCCCAATGCATTTGCCCGCCGCCTCCTCTCCCCATTTGCCCGCCGCCGCCTCCCCCCACCACCTCCTGCAACCGCTGCCTCCTTCTCCCCCGAACTCTCGTGCCGCGCCTCCTCCTCCTCCCCGGCGCCATGGTCGAAAGGGGCCGTGGTCGAAGGGGAAAATGACCAATGTTGAAGGGTCGTGGTCGAAGGTGACAGTAGTTGAAGGGGGCAGTGATTAAAGTCGAAGGGGGCAACGGTCGAAATCGGGGCTAAGTAGGCTGGCGCCGACAGTCAGGCGACAGGGCACAAACGCACCGAAGGCTTGCCAATGTACGACCACTAGCAATGGTCGACCGCTCCCGACCTACGATCACATGTGTGGTCAACGGTTTCTAACTTACGACCACGAGGTGTGATCAACGGCTTCTAATTTATGACCATGAGTATTGGTCGATGTGTTTCGACTTACGACCACGAGGTATGGTCGATGTCTTCCGACTTACGACTATGAGTGTTGGTCGATGTGTTCCGACTTACGACCACAAGGTATCCTTGATGGCTTCCGACTTACAACCACGAACGGTGGTCGTTGGCTTCCAATGTATGATCATGAGCCATTGTCAAAGGCTCCCGATTTAGGACCACGATCGATCGTCGACCGCTGTCAACTTACGACCACCAGCGATGGTCGACTGCTCCCGACCTACGATCACGCGCGATAGTCGACGGCTTCCGACTTACAACAACGAGGTGTGCTCGATGGCTCCCGACCTACGACTACGAGGTGTGGTCAATGTCTTCCGACTTATGACCACAAGGTGTGATCGACAGTTTTTGACTTACTTGACGGATTTTAAAACTTTTAGAATATGTTTATATGTATATTCTAAAAAATTTTACCACCCGTAAGTTTTAAAATATATAGTATGATAAATTTTAAAAATTTATAACAATGTACGAGCATTCAACTAGTAAAATATAAATTTCAGTCCAGAACCCACGCGAGCGAGCGTAATCGCTGACCCTACGTAGCATTTTGAGCGGTGCAATGCACCTTGCCATATGCTGGCTATTGTAATTAAGGAAGGACGCTGCTGTGTGAATGAATTTTTGCTCGTACCAAGTTCGTACGGGTCACTGTGGGTGGGTCCCTTGGCTCGGGCCAATGTGCATAGTGACTTGTATGAGCTTTTTTTTAAACATTTTTAACACTGTACGGTCTCCCGCTCTCCCATACGAGCTCATCATCCAAGGCCAGACCTGCATTTATGTACTATCTACAGGCAAATAAACCATTTACACGTGTAGTCTCTCCGGTGGAGAAAACAGAATGCATCTGTTGTTCGTTTACCAAAAACTAATATTCTTGCGGAGATAAGGGGAGGGTTTACGTTAACTCTAGACGTAGAAGTTAGGCTGTACGGTGCCAGCACGACATGCCTCTAAGAGCAAGTACAATAGTATAGCTAACTAGTGGTTATAACACTTATTCATTTTATCTATAGCCTTCAAAAAAATAGTTTATACAATAAGGTAGCTATTACAATAACTATTTGGTCCTACGTGTAAGAGAGTGAAATGCATATTTTTACGTGTTATAGCTAGCTGTAATTTAGTAGCCAGCTTCCTTCTCTCTCTTCCTTTCTCTCTGCCACGTAAGATTTTGTTGATATTATATTTGCTATAGCCTGCTAACTAAGCCTTATTGTACCTGCTCTAATAAGGCTCAGGATACGACAGGGCCATCACTGTGCCATACCGGGCAGACTTGGCCATGTTAGACGTGTGGAGCCATGAACGGCGTCATCGTTGTGGCGGCATTACAGACGAGGAGCTGGCGTCAGTCACCAGCGAGGATCCGATGGAGCAGAGATGTAGCTTCGCTGGCTCATGGACCATTGTCGACGGCAGATTCAGGTGGCGTCGACCGCGATAAGGAGGCAAGATGGAAGGCGAGGCCTCCATCATCTGCGATATTACTGTCGCAAACATCACCCTCATCTGCACCGCACTCTCACTCAACACAGCCTCCTCCACCCTACTTCACATTCACCGGCCTCTTCGACGGTCGCCATTTCTTCTGCGCCCTCCGCTCTGGCGCCACCGTCTTCTTCTGCTAGGACCCCACCCTCCTCTAGGACCCCAAGCAGGTCTACAACGGCTCGATGCGCTCGTCAGCGCCGACCACATCACCGCCTTTGACAACAACGCCAGGTCGCCACCTGCATCCTATGGTGACGCTCCAACAACCGCTTCCCCCCACTTCGTGCCCCAAGGCCTACTGCTCCCTAGCCTCCTGCACCATCCACCCCAACTCCGTCGACGTTGTTTGTTGCTGGGGCCCTCACGCCACCACCTTACAGGCCACGTTCGACAACTTGTTTGCATCCTCCCTCGTGGCTAGCAGAACACACGCGCTGCGCCACCAACTCTTGGGGGAGTGCTTTGCTCTGATGACGCCACCCATGTCTTGCCGTCCACGTTGCAAAATGGCCTCTTCGGCCTTGCTGTCAATGACACACACATGTGCGCGCTCCGACGGCCCAATTACACGGTTGCATGCTAGGCACTCGTGAACAGCATCGAGATGTGCCACTTTCGTGCTGGGCTGGCCCGAGCACAGCCCAATAGGTTGTACCATGACGTGTTGCCCAATAGACTTTCTTTCTAGGCCCAGCACGGTCTGTCGTTCATGTTGTGCCAGCCTAGCCCACAACGTATCGTGCCCATGTTGTGCTGACCTAGCTCTAGGCTAGGCCCGACCCAACTCCCAGACCTAGCTAACTCCGCCACTCGGCATTAATGGAGCCACCGTTAAGTTTAATTTGCATTTGAGGAGCCTTATCGGACAGCTCATTCTTGTAGGGCTAACTAGTAGCCATGGAGTGGGTGCTTGATCGATCATTAAGTCAACCGTGGTCTGTCCTGTGAGCTCTCCCCTCTGGCATACGATCCCCGATTAATTTCAACCATACTTCAACGAGTTCACGTGTGCACAAGTTGGTTCTACTAGTTTATATGCTACTGTCACTAGTGTGTTGGGTCAAGATGAGTTGCCTGTTTGAGAGATTAAAAATACTCGATTGACCTAGCAACCCCCCATTGTCGCACGCGCGGGTGGATTCAAAAGCTTCGAACTCCTCGGCTCTCGCGGCCATCGCCGGGAGCTAAGCCCTGGCCTTCGTCGTCGCTCGCGCCTTCCATGCAGCTATGTTCCCAAGCCTCAAAAAATGTCAACGGTTTACCCGCGTCGGGTGCCGCAGTAAAGAACTGGACGCCCTGCGTGACCTGGCCAGTTCCTCAGAAGTCAGAGCTAGCAGCTAGCCAGTCCAGTTGAAAGTTCAAACCCTGAGTTCCTTTTTTTTTTTTTGCTCTCTCTCTTGCGCCAGTTTTTCTCACCGTACCACCATCACCGAACGCAGGCATCAATACAGTGGCAGTACAGCACTGCTACTCCTTTACTCCTCACGTTACGTGCTCGCCGTCCGGTGCAGATCGAAGCCTCACGGCGCATCGGTGGGTGTGCCGCACGGACGCTGCTCCCTTCACCACAGCACAACACCACCGCGTCTCTCTACTCTAAGCAAGCTAGACCTCGGATCCTGTGGGCCCCGGCGCCGGGTCGAGAGGGGCAGTCCCACTTCCACGCGGGCCCCGCTTCACGTGCCCGCCCGCCGCACAGCCTCTCCCGGCCCGCCAGGTGTCGGCCTCGTGGCAGGCACGACACGTGTCACCGCGTCCGCCCCGCCCCCGCGTCGCGACAGGAGGGGGGAGGGGAGCAAAAGCTAAAGACGCTGCCTGCTTCGTCGCCCCCGCAGAGATGAGTGCGCGGGGTAAAGTTACCGAAACGCCCTCCCCCGTTGTCGTTTTCCGCGCGCCGACGTCACGGGTAAGGCCGGCCGTCGGATGGAGGAGTGGTCGTACGGGAGCCGTCCGTTCTAGGGTGGGGGGGACACATGGGGTCGGTGAACAGAGGCAGACTGTGCTGTGCCGTGCGGCGTTCCTTTTGGAGCAGAAAGAAAAGAGGTTTCACGAGAGTGGAATGCCACGATTGATCGTGGCAACAATTATTGATTACCTCGGAAAAAAATTTTACTGGTGAATGAAGAATCTCAGACGGAGCGATGTAAGTAGGAGTACATCCAACCTAGATCTTTTGTAAAAACTCATTCAAACTCGCGGCGACACTTGATCTACGTTCGCCTACATTCGTAAAAGTATATGTTGAGTCATCCTTTGTGGCTACCATTTCACAATTCGTAAGCCCTGAGGCGATCGACGAAAACAAGATGGACCAGACTTGCTTGGTACGGTCCGCTTAATGTGATACATGCTGATCATGGGAAGGCTACACTCAGTGATGGAGCTAGTGTTTTTTTAGAGCTTGGGCATATTAAAGTCCACCACTCGTCTACGGCCCAACACCTAGAAGTACACGGCTCCACGATCAGCTAGCTTCACCAAAACACCCAAAATTGATGCAAAAGAAACAAACACAGGCGCATCGAAGAGATATGATCACTGAAGATAAACAACCAAAAGTAAACAAGCACACACGACTAGCATCAGATCTAAACAACACAAGTAAGCTCATGAAGTAACCAAAAATAGAATCCAGTGAACATATTCGTGATTTGTCTATATTCTCGTTAATTTCCCCTATCTCACTCCCACATTTCACCCGTGTACACCTCTCTCCTCGGGGAGAAAAAAATGATCTTGATGGAACGGCTTGGATTGCCAGAAGACCCATCTATCGTCTTGTGCAAAAAATGCTATCAAAGCAATACAACGTACCCATGCCTCCACCCCATGGCTCCTTGTCCTGGTGCCCGTTCGACGTTTCGCTCGTCTCCCCGCGTGCAAACAACGAAGCGAAGACGCTCCTCCCAGTTCCCGTACCACCCAAGACACGACACTTCTACAGTTCCTACTCCACTGGCACCACCAGTGGCAGAGTCGTAAATACGCGCAACCGCGGCGGCCACTTCCGTCACGGCGGGAAGCGAACCTTATCCACAGTTCCACACCGCCGTCCCCTTCCCAGTTCCCACCGCCTATAAAACCCGCGGCTTGGTCTAGTGCGAGAAGAACCCAACGCCCGTCGTGGTTCTACACAATCGCAGCGCAGAGCAACCCGCCCCACCGGAAGAGTAGAGTAGAGGAGAGAGGACCAGTCGGAGAGGCGGGACCCCCCACACGACGATGGCCGGCCGGAGCAGCAGCCTCTCCATGGTCGCCGCGCACCGCCTCTTCGCGCCGGCGCGGCCGCCGGCGCACGCCGCCGCGGGGGACCCGGCCTTGGAGCTCGACGAGGCCGACGTCATCTGGGGCGGCGGGGCGTCGTCGTCGTCGCCCTCACCGGTTGATCCGTACGGGCGGGCCCCGTCCGTGTCCACGCCCTCCAAGCCTCGCTGCGCGGCGGCGTCGCTGCCGGTGAACATCCCGGACTGGTCCAAGATCCTCGGCGCGGAGTACGGCGGGGGAGGCAGCGCCGGCGCGGGGCGGTGGCCGTCGGACGAGCGCGGGGACGCGTACCTGGACGGCGGCGAGGGGGCCCGCGGCCGGCAGTGGGTACCGCCGCACGAGCTGCTGCTGTGCCGGGAGCGCGCTGCGGCGCCCTTCTCCGTGCGCGAGGGCGCCGGGCGCACCCTCAAGGGCCGCGACCTCCGCCGCGTCCGCAACGCCATCTGGGAGAAGACCGGCTTCCAGGACTGATCGCGATCCCGCTTCGCCTAGAGGAAGAAGAGGACCTTATGGATCGATTTGATGAGTTATTTCTCTGTTTTTTTTTACTAGTTGTGATCGATGAGGAGACGCAGAGGAGAGTAGAGGTTAATTAAGCCTCTGGTTTTGGCATTTTCCCCCGGAGAGGCTCGTTGTATTACTGTTACTACTACTAGTAGCGAATCCCTGGCTCGTTAAAGAAGATATACTGTTGCCGTTCACTAATTTCTTCCGGATTAACTGCTGATCTGAGTTAGCAGTAGTATGCCTCTACTAGTAACACACACACTAATTATCTTAACGGATTTGTCGCTTACTTTGATGTGCATTTGCAGCTAAAACTGGTTGGTGCGAGATATTAGTAGTACGCTCTGTGTTAAGTTTCAGGTACGGTGGTTAAAAGCCTAGTCGATTGGGGAACTTCCTGTTCCCTCCTCCGTGTTGCCGTACATGTTCCGGGGGCACGTGGCGTTGACCTATTGGTGCTGGCTTTATGGTGGGCCTTAGAGCAAGTTTAATAGTACAGATAGCTGCTACCTCTAATATATTTTCGTGTCATCAAAAGATAATGATGCAGTACAAGAGCTCTCAATCATTTTAATACATACATGTGTATTGATAATTTAATACTTGCATGGGTATAGCAATTAGTTCTATGGGTACATGCATGGAAAATGCCTCTTTTCCTGTGCTATAGCCTGACTCTTGCATAGGAGTTGGCTTGGCTCTCTCTCTCTTTTTCTCTTCCCTCCACATAGGACTATACTGACATGGATTCTCTTATAGTTAGGGCATCTCCAATGGTTATAGTTAGCAACTAACTATAACACTTCCACATCATCTATATAGTACACACTAAAGTTAGCATTCTAAAGAACTATCTATAAGGATAGCTATTTGATGCTTACATGCACACATGTAATTTATGGAGGTGCCTCGTTTGGCGCTATAGACTATCTCTAGAGTCAGAGAGCTGCGTTCTCTTTCTTCATTTAATATCTTCCACGTAGGACAGTTGATGACATGGACTCTCTTGTAGATAGCTGCTATAGACCCATTGGAGATGCCCTTAGCACAGTCAACCTTATTAGAGCAAGTCCAATAATAGAGTCAAGTGTTTGGCTATAAGTCAAGTTATAAGAGCCAAGTTATACAATAATTTGTCTTCTATTTGTCTACAAAAGATTTTTTATTATTATGTGGTACCATGTCTCACATTCTCTTTCCTATTCCTCCTCACATACATTTATTATCTGAGCCCACCACTGCATAGGCTCCCGTGCCCAGCTTGTTGCTTGCATGAGAGCCAAGCTCTCATCTCTCTCCTCTCCTCTCTCCTCAACATCAGCAAAAATGCTGACTAGCTTGGCTATAAGACTATTATTGGACTTGCTCTTAAACTTGCTCTTAGGCAGCCTCAGTGGAGGTTTCATGTCTCAGTTTTCAACACATCTATATTTTGGAAACAGTGCAGAAGAGTTTCATCCCCATGAAACTCTCTCTACTCCCATGAAACTTTTATCATCTCTCTCTTCATCAATACAGTGTCATATCAGCATATTTAATGCCCATAAAACTCCATAAAACCCACTGGAACTGGCCTTACAAGTCTTTCGTTCACGACCAAAATAGCCGATGCTTGTTTTCTTTGCTGCCTAGCTGGTTCGCCGGTGAGAGATGATGGCCGAAGTAAACAGGCGAAGTCCCGGCGACAATACACAACGGCGGTGGCGGCGCGATATCAGGTGGGCAGCGCAGCTACCTGAGGGCGATGGATGGGACGGACGAAGTTAAGTGGATTGGATTTTACTTCTCCGTGTTTGGCTAGTAGATATTTCCATTTGTTTCCTTGTTACTTCACAAACTCAACTCATCACCCTAGGAAGCATACAGACCTATGAGCATGTTCTTTAACGGTTTCCAAAAATAATATTTTAATTTTTACTATAATATCTAATTCTTAAATAAAATATTTTTTTAAAGACAGGATCACCAAGCGGCAGGGCAGCTGTGGAGGTCTCGATTGATGTGGGAGGCATCATCGATGGGAGCCAGCCAAGCCTCACAGGACAGAAAAAAAATCAAGGAACGAAGAAGGAAACGACATGTGGAGTCCACCACGAAGACCAACACAACCAAATCGATGCCACCACGTATGAAAGAATACGGACGGGACTACAGAAACGAAACAGGGAAGCCGCATCTGCAGATTTGGACGTGTGGAGAATAAAATTGTAAAGAAATCGAATGCGAAATGGATAGGAGAGAGAGAGAGAGAGAGAAGAGGGAGGTCCGCTGATTGGACGAAGAGGGCGAAGTGTCGACACTTCGCATTAACTAGTTAACTAGTCAGCACATACTTACACGCGGGACTATATTTTAACTGCAAAGTAAGAATATGCCCGTTTGCTTTGCCCTGGCTGCCTCCGAAAGAGACCGTGAGTCACTCTTAATGCTCCGCTCCAAACAGTTTTATTTTTTTTTGTATTTCTTTGTATTATTTATAATAATATAATAATTTGTTTTAATTTTTTTTCAGAAAAAACTAACAACTGCTATAATACAATTTCAGTCAATAGCTAAAAACTAAAGTCTTAAACCGCTTTAAGCGGCCCCAAACACATGAATTTCATGAGTTATAGTTCAATTCATATAGAAATTTAGAAGAGCTCTCGAATTGGAAATGGGGCCTCTGTGAAAAGAAAACAACGCTCTATTTTTCTACGGTGGTCATCTATAACATTTGTGTGCTAAAGTCCCATGTAATGCTTTTTTCTATGAAGCCAAAACTAATATGTTGCAGTTTTCGATCACTCTGAGTCTGACTACGACCATGTTGCGACTGCTCCGACCATGCCTTCGTACTCCAACCACGTACTCATAACTTCAACTGGTGATAGTTACGACCACATTCACGTTGCACTGCTCGTTCTCGTAACCGCTCCTTCGATCACGTAGTAACGCTCAATCACCATAGTCGTAACTCGATTACGACCGCGTTGAAGGCTCTATCGATCGCCGTGGTTGTAAAGCTTACGATCACAACTTCTGCTCCGTAACTGTGATCATAACTCGTTTACGACCATGTTTTCTACTCCTGCGGACACCTCCGCTCGATCATCGTGGTTGTAACTCGTTTACAACCACGTTTGGGAACATGTCGAACTCAATAATTTTCAGGAGACAAAACATCCCGCTTTTCTTTACTTCTCTCTCTTGTTTCGATCACACCGATCGCATCATCTCACTCTCTGTGTGCCTCTCTCATTACATTGCTCTACTTTTATACCCAACACAACGACTAAGAAATGAAAAAGCATATAACTTGAAAATAGACTGGAACTGGACTTGGCTATAGACTCTAATATGGACTTGACTTCTACGTATACGGCAACGATGCGTACACAGATACGGACTCAGATACGACTAAGCAATGGAAACAAGATTACTTCTAATAATCACTTTCTTAATCTTATTTTTCTATCTTGATCACACCGATCTTCTCTCTTGTTTCTGCTTATTACTTCTACCTGCACTCCTGTGCGCCGTACCCTCCTAAGCCTTAAACAATCCGATGCTTGCCGCGTCTCGCACCTGGACTGATCCCATACTTCCTTGTACACCTGCCTGGGGCTGGAGCACCTGCTCCCACAACTGCCTTAGCTTCGCCGTTCCTTCAGCCTCCCGCTCATCTCTTGAACCAAGTCTGTCCACTTTCTTGCATACATCTCAGCTAAGGCTGCACCGCCCCTAACTCCAGTCTCTAACGCTTCCTGTGTTCCCTTTGCAAAACCACAAAAGACTACACCAACATGTACTCCAAGTGTTCTTCTTGGACTTTGTGCACCTTTTCCATCTGGATTCTGATACATCTCTTCTTCATCCTTCCTTTCACCAACATGTGCGTGAGGATTTCCTGTGTCACTGCCTCCAGCACCTCTGCTTTTCATGCCTGTATGCACACATCTGCCCGCATCAGCCGCATGCATGTTACCACCCGTGCCTCCTACTACATGCGTGATGTGCCCTGCATGCCCATTTGAGCTACTTGCATGCATGCCACCTGCATGCGTGTGGTCCACGCCGGCCAACTGAGATAGCGCCTACTGCACGTTCGTGAAGTCCACCATCTTCTGGCTCCTCCAGACCGCTCTTCACACAAACCGATCCACATGTTTTCAAAGAAATCTACTACAACCGATTTGGAAATCTCTTCACTTTCATCACACAGCTCTTTGTTCTCATCGTACATACATAAGAACTCATCCTGCAGCACCACCCGCACCTTCTTTTTGTCATCTGCCTGAGACAAGTATGTTGTTGTACAGATTTGGTATATAGTAAATGATGAGAGGATTTGGCCCGATCTTCATATGAGAATGATAACTATGTTTGTTTGATACGATGTTAACGACGAGGCTACTTGACCAAAATGACGAAGTCCGTCTTGCAATCTGAAAAACCCCAAAATTTCAAACCAGAAAATTTCTGTGATTTTTGCTGTTTTTTTGGGTGTTTTCTGAAAACTTTCCTTTTCAGGAAAGTTTTCCCTCGCGCGCTTTCCTTTCCGCAATCCGTTTTCCCCTCTCCTGGCGCCTTCCCTTCTCCCGTTCTCCCCGCCGGTGGCGCCCAGCCTCTCCGCATTCTCCTCGCGCTGCGCGCGCGCCGAAAGGGCGCAGCGCCTAGCTCCGCGCCGCCTGCTTTCCTCCGCGCGCGCTGCCGTCCGACCACCCGGGCCCAAGACGTGGACGTCCTCGCGCCACGCCGCCCGCCTCGGCTCCGGCCCCACTGGCGGTCGCCGCCTCCCTCTCTCGCGCGCGACGCGCCGCGCCGTCGCGCAGCTCACTCGCTCCGTCGCGTCGCCGGTCCTCCTGTGCAACTCCGTGCGTCATCTGCGCGGAGGAGACGCGCCACCAACTCCCGCCCATCCCGTTGACTCCCGGCCGTGCTCGTTGCCTTCTCCCGAAGGAGCTCCTCCTCCGCTCGGTATAAAACCCTGCCCTCCCCGCACGCTCTTCCTTTTTCGGACGCCTCCACCTCCTCCATTCCTCCCCACCACTCCAGAGTCGCCCCCTGCCGCCGATTGGAGCCTCGCCGCCGTGGCTCGCCCGCCCCCTGCGCGGTGGCCCCGGAGCCAATCTCCCCCTCCCCTCTCCCATTCTTCAATTCCTTCTGCCGAGAGCATCTCCTCCCCTCGCTGATCACATTGGTGCTTGCTTTTGGACAAGTGGTCGCCCGAGGAGCGCTGTCACCGAAGCTCCTCCCCGGCCGTCGCACCTCTCCCGTGGCCAGACTTCTCCGAGGCTTCCCCACACCCACTGCCACCGCCAATGTGAGCCCCTTGGCCCCCACACCGAGTAACTGCAGCCGTTTGACCTCTCTCGCTGCCGGTGGCCTCTCTCGCCGCTTTGGCCCCGAAACTCCCCCTTCTGTTCCCCGCCTCCTCCACTGAACCCCTCGCCTCCCCAGTGCCCAAAATGGGTTCCCCGTGACGAGTAGTACCCAGTGGAGCCCTCCCCGGCCGTCGGAGGCCATCACCGTCGCCGGAACACCGCAGCTCCGCCACCCCCCGTTTCTCTGTCGCCCCACCCGGCTGGCGGTAGACGACGACGACGACGTGGCCTCCCCTCCGCCGACCGATCCCATCGCCACCTTCTAACCTCGTCCCGCCGTCGCTGCACTGCCGTTTCGCCGCGTTCCGCTCGCCGCCGTCCGATCTCGCTCGCGTCATCCGAGCCATCGGTCCGCCTCGCATCCCCGCCGCTCGCGCCATCCACGCGGTAGCCCATCGCCCGCTCGCCGGCGCAAGCTGGGGCTGGCCGCCTCTCCTCGCCCGCTCGTTCCAGCAGCGGCGATTTGTCGCACTGCCTTCGGCCGCGCGGGCCGTTCCACCGGCCGGGCTGCACTGTAGCTCGGGCCAGCCCAACACTGTGCTTAACCATTTTCTAGTGATTTTCTAATTTCTAAAATCCAGAAAAATCCAAATAAATCCTAGAAAATCACAGAAAATCTCAAAAATTCCCAAATATCACCACTTTGCTCCAAATAATATTCTTGACCCATTTTTGACCTCCATTCCTCCAGATTCATCCCAGAAAAATTCCTAAAATTCCATTTGAAGGGTTTATGCATTTTATTCCTTTTTAAATAGTTTATTTTTCCTCGCTTGATTAGTCTCAAGCTGGATTTATTTATTTTATGTGTTTGCGCTAGTGTCGGAGATCCCGTAGGTTCAAGTGCAAGCTGAGGATCCAGGTGTTTCTTCGTTCGAGCTAGCTGAGATCATCCGGATTGACGGCAAGTCTCAAATCCTTTGATCATGTTGCAACCCATGTGATTTAATTATGTTATTATATTATTTGCATTAAGCTAATTCTGAAATGTTAATTCAAAGTTAAAATAAAATGTTTAGAATGACATGTTATGTAGTTAATCCTACCACCGACAAATTCCATGTTTAATTTGTAGCCATACCATTGAAACCCTAGAAATAATTATCTGTTAATCTAGATAATCGTAGGATATTATTATCATGCAAAGTCTTCGACTAATAAGGTTGTGGCTGCGGGCCAATAGAATTTGCAAACCCGACTCTAGGGTAGGGTGGTATGGGACACCGTGCCTAGAGCGGAGAGTGCCTGCGTGCACAAGGTAGGGTAAGGGTGGTGGTGCGCCGCAAGACGGATCATTCGCCCACTGCCTAACCTAGGTTGGAGGTCGCGGACCTCGAGGAAAATGTAATGTTTAGACTCTTACGCTGAGCAAATGACATAGTGACCGCTCAACCACAGGTGTTGACTTGTCAACCCTGGTTTAGTACCTGCTCAACTTAAGTGAAACCCCGCATTGAGAGTCGGTGCAAGACAACGATAGGTCCCCACAACTCGGGTCCGGCGTTCCGCGAGGGCCAGCGGACACCCAAGGATGTGCGGGTTTCTTATCTATCGGGTGGAGTGTATACCAAGGGTTGAGCAGCGAAAAGACCCGGTTCCTTAACTCAGTCATGAGGGTTAAGGATGCGTGTGGGTAAAGTTGGGCAACTCTGCAGAGGTAAATAAATGGTATTCGAATACGCCATGCTCCCGGTTAATGGAGCTGTGTCACTTGGGTGATTCCAGCAGCAAAGCTTAAGTAGTTTTGTTCATGCTTTAACTTGATTAGTTGGTTAATTAACTCTTCATGAAAACCCCTGAGATCTTAAGAAGTAGTTTTGGGTCCATTTTATTAAAATGTTTGCAAATAAAACTGCATCCACCAAAGCTAATAAAACAAGTATACTCCCTTCCATTGTTATTCCGTGCATATAGTAAGATAGAGTCCCTTTGGGGCTTGCTGAGCCGGTTGTTTGGCTCACGGCTTGCTTAATCCACTCTTTAGAAGATCAAGACGAAGGTGAAGGTCTCCCCGTTGAGGAAGTCCCGGAGGATCTCTTCTTCGACGAGGACCCGTGGCTTTAGGTCTTCGCCGCGCTCAAGCGGATTCTGGAAGTCTTTTGTAATATAATTTTACTTTGGGCTTGCACGCCCCGCTGTCAAAAACTGGATGTTATTCCATATGTGAAATATATGCTGGACTTTGGTTGTAAGCATGCAATGGTATACTCTTGCGCAACGTTCCATAACTGTTCATGCGTGAATAGTTGCGGAATGCCGTGTCCGTACGCGCCCCTGGAAACGGGGGCGTTACACAATCGCAACTCCACACCCTTATTATTACCAACTGTGTCCAACACGTATGATCTTTTCTGCATGCAATCAAGAATCAAGTAAGAAATAAATAAGCATGATCTGAATTTGTGAATGAAATACATAGTTTTATTGAACCATGAAGAGGCCTGAAGTCACCGTAATTGGTCTAGTCGACATAAGTACACAACTGATGTTTTCTGAACTAAAATCAATCTAAACAAGCATAAACCCTAAAAGCGGTGCCTCTGGTTGTTTTTATGGTGCTAGAGATGGGGGGCACATCCTGAGAGTGGGGGAATATCCCACTACAACTCTCTAGTTGGGCTCAAATTGATACAAGGTTCAGGGCCCAGGTTTGGAACTGATTTAAAATTATTTTGTTTTTATGCCGTTCTCATGTGGAGATTTGAGGTGGGACTAGAACTATTGGAAAGAGGACATCAAAAGTTTTCCAACAAGTCCAAAATCACTTCATTGGGCTCTGTATGCATCTTCTATGCTCGTTTGAAATCAGCGTTGTTTCTGGAGGCCAAATTAGATTGCAGAACATGCCCAGCTTTCATTCTTGGTTGTCCCGGCCTTAAAGTGACGTGGTGACCTTTGATGTTCATTCTAAGCATGTCCATGACTCCATGTGTCCTTCCTTGATCCTTGCCCATGTTCCAAAGCACAATTACATCACTTGCATCAAGTAGCAACCCATTCTCAGAAGCTAAATTATACAAGCCTAGGAATGAGCTCATCTGATAATTCAACTGGTGTACGCATGCCCTCTTCATAGTTCCTTGCCTATCATCTTGTGGATGAGTGTTGTGTGTATCCAACGAAGTGATGTCTTCATCAGTAAATTCTTGTCAACAACTTCTTATCTCCGTTCTTGCATTACAACATCATCGTCCCTTTGCCTCTTATCTCTACCATGGATCCGTCGCTAAACTTAACCTTACCCCAAACTTTCTCGTCGAGCTCATGAAACATAGAGCGATCTCCTGTCATGTGGTTGCTTGCTCTATTGTCCAAGTACCATTGATCCGTGTGATCGTGGTTGCCTTCCTTCGTGCGTAGTTTTGGAAGTATGTTCTCCTCGTTGAGCATCACCATGACCGATGCATTTTCAACATATGAAGAGAGAAGTAGTCATGGTTCGTCATCTTCTTCTTCATCTTGGGTAAGATTCACCTCCCCGTTCTTCTTCTTGCTTCGACAGTCCGAAGCATCCTAACGCGTAGTGCTCGTATTCGCCACATTCAAAACACTTGACATGTGACTTATTATGGGATCTGTCACCACCGCCTTGCCTAGCCTTGTCACCACGGCTACCTCTGCCGCCTCAGCCGCTCTGGCTGCCTCGACCGTGCCACCTCCCATGGTTGTTCGATGAGCCACGACCGTCTCCTGGATCTCTCTTTACTGGCAACGCCTACTCGTTATGAGTCTGAGATCCCTACTCTACTTGACTGAAACCCCTTCAATAACTCCTTGTGCACCTTGAGGGAGCCGGTGATCTCCTTTGTCTTCTTCTTGTCCAGATCGGAGGAGTACATAAGTGTGGTGACAATAGATATGTATTTCTCCGAAAGCACACTACAGATTTCTCCATCTTGTCACCAAGAGAGTTAATCTGATTGTACAATGAAGTTAGCTTGTCGGCGAACTCATCCACCGACTGGGTCTGTTCCATCTTCAGATTCTTGAACTTACTCCACAAATTTTGGAGCCGCACCTCCTTCACACAATCAACGCCCTCGAGCATCGTCTGCAGCATCTCCCACGCCTCCCGTGCCGTCTCCTTGCTGATGAGCTGATACATCATCAAATCTGGCATGCTATGTTCTTTAGGCACCACCAAGATCAACAAGCTCTGATACCACTTATTGCATTTTATGACCACTCTGAGTCTAGCAACGACCACGTTGTAGCTGCTCCGACCACGCCTTCGTACTCCGACCATATACTCGTAACTTCAGCGGATGAGAGTTATGATCACGTTCACGTTGCGCTGCTCATTCTCGCAACCGCTCCTTCGACCACATAGTAACGCTCGATCACCGTAGTCGTAACTCGATTATGACCATACTAAAGGCTCTGTCGACCGCCATGATCGTAAAGTTTACGACCACGTCTTCTGTTTCGTGATCGTGGTCGTAACTCATTTATGACCACGTCTTCTGCTCCTGCGGACACCTCCGCTCAATCGCCATGGTCGTAACTCGTTTACGACCACGTCAGCGAACAAATCGAACTCGATAATTTTCGGGAGAGAATGCACCCCGCTTTTCTTTATCTCTCTCTCTTGTTTCGATCACACCGATCACATCATCTCGCTCTCTGTGACTTCTCTTATTATATTGCTCTCTTTTTATACCCAACACAACAACTAAGAAACGGAAAAGCATATAACTCAGAAACAGATTGGAACCAAACGCAGCTATAGACTCTAATATGGATTCGACTTCTACATATACGACAATGATGTGTACACAAATACAGACTTGGATACGACTAAACAATGAAAACAATATTACTTCTAACACAATAGGACACCATCATGACTCCTTTTTTTCTTGGGAAGCAGGCGGGTATCATCCGTTAGATCAAAACCAGACCGTAAGTTGCGTGCACGGCATCTCTCTCCATATATGCATGATCTAGAATGTGTGCCTACTTCTTCTAACGGCGCGTAGTAGGATTTAGCAGGTTATAAGGCTATTATTGGGTAGTGGCATATTGGCATTTAGCACATAACACATTTAGGCCTAGAAATATTCGCGGCGAGGAATAAGAGAGATGGCGAGAGAGTATTGCAAGGCAAGGGAAGGAAAAGCTTTGAGGGAGGTATCCGTTGAAACGAGAGGTGATTGTCTGTTTGTATGAACTGCTAAAAATATTTTTTGTAACAAATAATTATTTGTGGTATATAGCTTTTAAACAAAGTATATTTTTAAACCGAATTCTACTGTCGATTATAATATATATTATTTATATCAATTAAAATTATATATAATTATCTTTCTTTATAGCGAGTGTCTTCTTAAGCTTTTCTCTAAAACTGTTACTGTTTATAACCGTGCCTAGAGCGCAATGGATTGCCGCGTCTGGCTAACGAGAGCGACGCCTCTCCCTCTCTCTCTCTCTCTCTCTCTAGGATACGTACGTGGTGCCCGTTGTTTTCTGCACAGGCATTTGATTCTGACGGTGAAAAAAGGAAGGGAAAAAGATGGTGGCGGAAGGAGGAGACGTTGCAGCACGGCAGCAGCACGTGATTTGACGGGTTTGTTCAAGTCGTGGCGCATGGTGGCGGAGCGCCGCGTTCGCTTTTGCCTGGACCTGGACGTCGGTGATGCTGCCGTGAGCGAGTGGAGCACTCACATTACCACATAACTTATTGTGGACGGTACGTGTTGTGCAGCGACAGCGCGTTGACCCAGCTTTTGTCGAGACGTGGTGGTACGAGCGCAGCGCAGCGCAGCTCGTTACAGAAGCAATCGCACTGGGCTGTTTGATTGCTAACTATACTTTATCAATAAAAATTATCATACTTATCTAAATTGAGGTGCTCAAATTCTTTGCCACACCTTAGCAAACCTAAGAGAATCTTGCCACACTTTTTTGAGTCATTGACGCGTGAGATCTAGTTTGCTGGAAGAGAATCTTGCCATAACTATGGCTGCAACCAAACAGCTCCTAAAGTTAATCAAACTTGCCTAATCTTAATCGTGGTAAATTATGACTGGCAATCAAACACCTCCTAGAAGACCCGTTCTTTTTTCCTTCAGCGAAAGGATGCAGTAGCTGGTGACGAAATTGGTGGACCACTGTGAGCTCATTCACCTCCTTGGCACGTGTAATCTCCAACTCAAATATTGTCAAACCTTGGTTGCTTTGCTGTTCATCGATGTACCGATTGTATTTGTGCTAACTGTGGACCGTGACCGTTGATCAGTTGGTCGGCGTCTGTGACGACATTGACAAGTTCAGAACAGTGAACAGAACACACCAACGGTGACCAGTGCAACGCAAATGCAGAGTGCAGATAGTGATAGGGTCTATTCTTTTTTATTTCGGCTTATAGCTTTTAACTATTGCCTAGATCTTTTAGATTGTTCGTAATAGAGAATATAGAATAATAGAGACTCATATGCAATTTTGGTCGATATAAATAAAACCGTTATAATACATACCAAATCAAATTGTAAATCCTATTTTAAAAAAGATAATTTGTTTAAAAGTTAGTTACTAAAAAATAGATTTAAAAACTAAAAAAAGAGACCAGAATAAGACTGACCAATGTGGCCGAAAGATGAGGCTACGGCTGGTTGGGTGGGCACTATCACTATAGCGAACAGACGCGCTTTGCAAGCCAACGGAAATAACATGGGTTGTTTCTTTCACGTTTAGATGCTGCTTGAAATGGTTTAAAAGTTTTTGACCCCTGACATCTAACTTTTAGAAGCCAAACTTTATTTAGAATATATTGGTTTCTTATTTTGGCCATTTAGTCTTTTTTTAGTTTTTTCTTTTCCACTTATTACATTGTATTGTTCTAAAAGATATAACGATGGTTTTTAGTTTTTGTCTTTTTTATTATTTTTTATTTTTAACTTAAAAAATTAACAATCACTATAATCTAATTATAGTTAAAAAGCTAACAGTAGAAGCTAAAAACTAGGCTTTTAAGCCATTCAAAGTAACCGCTTTCTGCGGTAATCTAATGGGGAGACAACCTTTGACGTCTCACAGTCACAAGTTATCAGGGATGGGGTGAGGAGGAATCTTCAGGCGTGCGTGAACTGTAAAGGCCTAGCTAATTGCTCAGTTGTCACGCAAAAGCGACGATGCTGTATGTAAACCCTTCCGTGCATGTAGGCGCCCGAACCAACCTATCTACTAGTGCAATTGTGGGCTCAAGAGGAGTCGCTGCCAGGTGGGCCCCTTGAATTGATCTAACTAGATGCTATCCATACAGTGATACAAGCCCACAAGTCTGAAAAACAATGTTACTAGTACCAATGTGTAATGGCTCCTCTCAACTTTTGTATTTTTACTCCAGTCCACTCACACCGACTCACCGTGGACCATCAATTTTGTGACAGGTGAATCCCATGGTGAACTCTCGTTGTGGCCATTGTTGGTCCTAATGGTTCTAGAAAAGTTAATCTCTCCGTGCCAATCAACCAGGCTTGCTCCGAACGGTTTTAAGCCATGCCTTTTTGGCTTTTTTATGTGTATTTTAGTTGTAAATGTATTGTAACAGTCATTAAATTTTTCTAAAAAATCAGGAAAAAAATAGAAAACAATGTTATATCTTTTGATACAATACAAAGAAATAAGGAGAAAACACTGTTATATGTGCCCCTTCCTTGGTCCCTGCCCATGTTCCTAAACACAATCATATCACATGCATCAAGCAGCAACTTATTCTCAGAAGCTGAATTATACAAGCCTATAAACGAGCTCACCTGATAATTCAATTTGGCGTACTCGTGCCCTCTTCATAGTTTCTTGCCTATCATCTTGTGGATGAGTATTTGTGTGTATCCAAGTAAGTGATGTCCTCATCGGTAAATCCTGTCAACAACTTCTTATCTCCGTTCTTGCATTACAACATCATTGTCCCTTTGTCTCTTATCTCTACCGTGGATTCGTCACTAAACTTGACCTTGCCCCAAACCTTCTCGTCGAGCTCATGAAACATGGAGCGGTCTCCTGTCATGTGGTTGCTTGCTCTATTGTCCAAGTACCACTGATTCGTGTGATCGTGACTATCTTCCTTCGTGCGTAATTTTGGAACTATGTTCTCCTCGTTGAGCATCACCATGACCGACGCCGTTTCAACATATGAAGAGAGAAGTAGTCACGGATCGTCATCTTCTTCGTCTTGGGCGAGGTTCACCTCTCCGTTCTTCTTCTTGCTTCGACAGCCCGAAGCATAGTATCCGTACTCATTACAGTTGAAACACTTTATATGTCTGCGGCATCCTGACACGTAGTGCTCATATTCGCCACATTCAAAACACTTGACATGTGACTTATCATGGGATCTATCACCACCGCCTTGCCCAACCTTGTCACCACGGCCACCTCTGCCGCCTCGGCCGCGCCACCTCCCGCAATTTGTTTGATGAGCCACGACCGTCTCCCGGATCTCCCTTAACTAGCAATGCCTGCTCGTTATGAGTCTGAGATCCCTGCTCGTTACGTGACTGAAAGCCCCTTCAGTAACTCCTTGTTTGCCTTGAGGGAACCGGTGATATCCTCTATCTTCTTCTTGTCTAGATCGGAAGAGTACATAAGTGTGGTGACAATATGTATATACTTTTTCAGAAACACGCTATAGATTTCTCCATCTTGTCACCAAGAAATATGCCCGAACCAACCTATCTACTAGTGCAATGTCAATGTTAGAACATTTTTATGGACCACTCTGTGCATGTGTATATTTATTGTGGGCTCAAGAGGAGTCACTGCCAAGTGGGCCCCTCGAATTGATCTAGCTAGATGCAATCCATACAGTGATACAAGCCCACATGTCTGAAAAACAATGTTACTAGTCCTAATGTGTAATGGCTCTTCTCAACTTTTGTATTTTTATTCCAGTCCACTCACCGTGGACCAACAATTTGTGAAAGGTGAATCCCATGATGAACTCTTGTTGTGGCCATTGTTGGTCTTGAACTCTTGATGGTTCTAGAAAAGTTAATCGCTCCGTGCCATTCAACCAGGCTCGCTCCTAACGGTTTTAAGCTATAGCTTTTTGGCTTTTTTATGTGTATTTTGGCTATAAATATACTGTAACGGTCGTTACTTTTTTCTAGAAAAAATTAGAAAACATCGCTATATCTTTTAAGATAATACAAAGAAATAAGAAAAAAGAAAAAAGACCAAAAAAAAAAACCAAAATTTAAAAGTCTAGAATCTAAAACCGTTTGAAACGAGAGTAATTCGGCAGTCATTTATGATCGGTGAGCACATAGACCAGTACTACCACTACTAATTGATAGGGATGAAGTCTTTGTGACTTTACTATAAGGCCTTAGTACAGCCAATAGAAAAGGAAGAGCCCAAATAATGAGTAGTGACCTTTTCTCCCTGTGATTCTCCGGTTCTCCTCCTTAAGCTAAGGTGGACTCAGAGATTGGTAGCTTAGCTCCTTTGTTCCTGTCTTGTTGATTTCACCGGCCCTTAACATGTGTGAAAAGTGAAAGAGCTTGTACTAAAACGGATTGCTTCGATGGGCATAACCCTGGCTGATCCCTGCCACGCTATCTACTTATGGTGTTTGCTTTTTGACTTGTGGTTTACAGAGTAGTTCATCTAAATAACTTCTCAAAGTTGCTTTTTCAAATGACTTTTCAAATCTAAAATTATGTGCACCATCTGTATAGTCGTCTCTATCTCCTCATCGTATCAAAAAATACAGCTAAAAATTATCAGTTGTAATCAAAATCCATCTATGCAGCTACATCGAGGCTCCATTGAGCAAGTTTAAGCGGCCGAAATGGCGTGCGCGCTGCTCGAATCGCTATGCCGCCCAGCACACGCACGCTCGTCGAATTTTTGGTACGGATAATCTATTTTTTATTCGAAATTACAGAAATATACCCGTGAGAAATTTTTTTACAAAAATAGGCTCAAGTCGCCCAATGGAAGGGCGACTAGAGCCTATCGCCCAACCAAAAGCCAATTCTGTTCCTGTCGCTCAACCATTGGGCGACTGCATCAAGTCGCCCTCCCATTGGGCGACTTTAATGCAGTCGCCCAACGGTTGAGCTATAGGTATCAAACCTTCGCAAAAAATAGTGAAAATTAGTGGGGCTATTCTTCATATATCCAAAAGCCTTCAGAAAAAAATTTGAGCAATTTCGGCTACGGGATCAAAAGTTATAGCAGTTTCAATCGAGGCCGAAACGAATTTGAGTCCGTTTCCGAAATTGCTATAACTTTTGATCCCGTAACCGAAATTGCTCAAATTTTTTTCTGAAGGCTTTTGGATGTATGAAGAATAGCCCCACCAATTTTCACTATTTTTGGCGAAGATTTGATACCTATAGCTCAACCGTTGGGCGACTGCATTAAAGTCGCCCAATGGGAGGGCGACTGGATGCAGTCGCCCAATGGTTGAGCGACAGGAACAAAATCGTCTTCTGGTTGGGCGATAGGCTCAAGTCGCCCAATGGGAAGGCGACTGGAGCCTATTTTTGTAAAAAAATTTCCCGCAGGTATATTTCTGTAATTTCGAATAAAAAATGGATTATCCGTATAAAAAATTCCACGCTCGTCGCTCACATGAGACGGCATATTTCGGAATCAACAACAGGCGAGCAAAGAAAGGAAAAGGTTACCCGACATACATGGGGCTTCAGCTCAAGCCCGAACCCTGCGGCGTGCGGAGCATCGGTTTCAGCAGGCCTCTCCGAACCAACCATCCATGGTGGATAGCGCGCGTGCGCGCCGCATCGGGATGTCGCGGCCGCGCGCGACGCGAGGCGCGCATGCGCCCGCTCCGGCCGACACCTTCAGATTTGGCCGTCACGCCCCGCGCGCCGGCCATGTGGCGGGGTCGGTGGCCACGGCCATCGGTCGATCTCGATCGCCTGGCCTGGCCTGGTCGCGCGCATGCACGGACCCTAATACATGCGCCAGCTTTCTATCCTACTCATTTCGGTTTGAACTTCTAGCTTCGGATTTATTTTTATCAATTCGTAAATTTCATCTTTTTTTGAATTTTTGTCTTTTTTAGCTTTTTTGTCGGTTCTTTTTCCCGTATTCGTTTGCGTTATAGATAACATATTTTTCTTTTTAAAATTTAATTACGCCATATAAATTATCTTTAGCTACAGTATAATTTTAACAGCTATAATATAATTTCAATCGTAAATTATTATTTTTCAACCCAACTAAGTGCGGCTTTGTTTCCTAGCATCGGTATCAGCGGCGATATGGCTTCGTTCGTCTGTGCTAGCTTTCGGGAACAACCGTGTCAGAAACTCGGAGAGCGGGGTGTAGCTTTCTCGTGCGTCCCTGTACGTGCTCGACGACGCAGCGTGCGTGGAGAGCCGCGCGCCCACGCTGCCGACACGTACGAGTGGCTTCGACGCAGCGGCGCTACGTACGGTGCAGCTGCTACGACGTACTGGCTGACAGTTCAGTGGACTCCTCGTGTTTCGACGTGATAGTGCTTAATGGTGCGTTAATCGTGTGCGTGCACACTATCATGTCACCGATCGATCCATCCTGGCAGCTATCATGCTTTCATCTTGTTTTCCTCGGGAGATGTTTACATATCTGATTATTTTCTCGTGCGTTACTTCTGTGAAAGAACCGGCTGAAGAAAACAACGCTTCCTGTCAGATATGGTCAGTGGCAAACACGACTAGATGGATGCAGATCATATCGGATCGTTACGAGAAGAATGCGCTTCTGTTCGCTGGATGTGTTACCACGTTGCGCTGCTGGTTTTGGGGGCCGGAGAAAGAGATGGACGATAACGATGGTGTCTGCTGCCTGCTGGAATATATAGCTTTGCGTTGTACTGACTGAAAGAAAAAGCCTTTATGCCGTGCTGGTTTGAACTGTCCGTCGTTCTCTCGCTTTTGTTGTGCTCGAAGATTTGCATCGATCGATCGCACGATTGGAAGCCTGCCGAAGAGAGAAAAAGAGCACAAATCGGTGTGACACACACAAATATTAAGGTGTGCAACCTGCTGAAGACAGAAAGGGCACTCGTAGGATTTATTCCAAGCATAAACGTGTATCTAGATGCTTACAAGAAATCGCATGTACCAGTTTCTGATTTTTTTCGAGTAAAGTCATAGTAGGGGCACTACTATTCAACGAGCTCATTGGTGGAGGTAGCTGCCAACCAATTTGCATGTAATTTGATTTATTCCTGCCTTTTTGTCCTCCACTGCTGAATGCTGATTAGTATAGCGGAATATTGGCATTTCTTTTTTGTTCAACAAAGGTGCAATTTGCCAGTGGGAGAAAGAACTTGTATTATGATTGCATTCACTCTGGCTTGGATTTTTTTAAGGAATATATTCTTCTGCCATTCGAGGGACGCCAAAGAGGAACGAGTCTTCATTGATTCGACGGTCTGTCTAGCTCTCAATTTTAAAAACAACCGAGCCCAGTTTACTCCTGTGAAATTTGAACATGAGATTTTCGTACGCTGAAAACTCGAAAGTATGGATGGCACGTCGTTAGCACCGCAGATTATTCGACAACAGGAAATTTATTTGCCGGACATGAAACACGTGTATTCATATTGAATTTTGCAGATGGCTTTTGGCTTATTAACGGTAACAACTTTATAGAAGTCATACGAAGTGAGACACTCGCGTGTGACTTTGACCGACATAAATGAAGTCACTATAGCGTATATTACAATCGACCAGTAGACCTCGCTTTAAAAAGATATTCTATTTAAAAGCTAAATAGTATAGAAAAGCTTTTTATTATAAAAATGTAGTTTTTAGAACCCAATTCGATCCGAGCTTAGTCTTGGCATCTTGCACAGTGCAGTAGTCCACACGGAAGAAAGTCCCATATTGGAAGTTACAACGATCACATTCTTCTTCGATATCGGGCTAGAAACGGCATACGGTATGATGGACCTTATCAGGGCCCATTACGTGACAACCTCAGCCTCTGTTCCTTATCCCAGTTGAGGCCTGCTTCCGAGCCTAAGAAAGACATTTCGGGTTTCCTTTTCCTTTTTTTTTCTTTTTGCATAAGATAGGGATAAATGTTTGGCTGAAGCACTTGCCTATAATGGTTAGCTCTATAGACCACAATAGTTAAAAAAAAAAAAAAACCAAATAAGCAGCGAGATGTAGGGTTCTAGGTAGTGTTTGAACATTACTGGTTGGACTGTAATCAAGTAGTTGTTGTCATGCTGGCACAAGCAGCAGGAGGACAGATTAAAAGGTTTGAACTTTCAACCGGTTACATGTATACATACGCACCACTAGAACTTAAAACACAATTAAGCCATGCATATATTGTGACTCTGCGTGCACTTAGTCTTCGTGATGCTTCTCTTTCTCAAAAAGAAAAACGTATCCATGATACTTTTCAAACCGTAGACTGCGTACATACATCTGGTCAACACAGCACTGGCTGGCTCATGACGCACGTATAGCTGGCGCGTGCTAGAACGCAGGAGACGATGATATCGCGATATGATGGCGGATCTGGACGCACGACTTCTCATGCAACGAACTAAGAGCGTGGCGTGTTGAGACGAGACCGACGTCGACGCTGCCGACTTCGCGCGCGGACTGCAATTGCATGCGGCGACCGGCGAGAAGGCGGGATCGCTCACCCTCGCGCGCGCAGCGCGTGGTAGACCTGCACGGTAAGACATCGGTCCGGATAGAGTACATCTAATTAGGCTAGGTACGGTTGGTATGAATAAGTTATCGTATTAGGTTTTTGACTCAACAATGATACGAAGAGAGGTCGTATCGTGCCGGCCAGTCTAGACACGTTTAAGGCACTAACGGTCTATTGATTTTATTACCATTCTTTAGTAGTTTTACTGTCAGTGTTAAGTAATTTTTATAGTTAACGGTAAGTAATTTTACTACTAGTCGTAAGTAAAATTCAAATTAATTTGAAATAAACCTATTTTAATATTTAATCAATTAATAAACATAGTTAAAATAATTTTAAATCAAGCTAACGAGTCTCACTAACAAGCTTAAGATGGTGACTGGGCGGTGGAGGCAAACAACATTGAAACTCAGAGGAAGGTTAGATACTGTCCCACTCATTTCGGTTTGAGTTTCGGGCTTCTGGCTTATTTTTCACTATTTCTAAATTTCGTCTTTTTCTGGCTTTTTTCGAGCTGGCTCGGCCGTGCGGTGGGTTTCAGCGCCGGAGAAGAGGGGAGCTCGTGGTCGAAACAATCGTGAGAAGAAATAGAGGATGAGCCTGCGACACAAAAACGGAAGGATGTAAGCGACGCAAAGCTAGCTGCGCTCTGCAACCAGGAAACCGACACGCCAACGCCACGAGGAAAGCCACACGAACGTTCGGGAGAACACACACGCGTGAGACAACGAAGCGTGACGTCACGCCATCCAAACCGCCGTCGAAACTGCGCGTCATCATCCGCTCGTCAAGAGCGCCCCCGCGTACGCACGCGTCAAGCGAAGGGAAAGCAAGCGCACACACATGCGGCAAGCGGAGCGGAAGCGAGAACGCGCGCACGCATCAGCCGCAGGGAAAACAAGGCCGACGTGGACACGCTCAGGGCCGGAACTCCCCGGGTTTAATATACTGGTGATATCCATATATGCTTGGCCGGGTAAACCATGGCTCACATGAAAAGCCCCTAAAAATTCAAACCAAAATTTTTCCAAATTTTTGCTGTATTTTTGAGTGAAATTCGAAAACTTTCCCTTTCGGGAAAGTTCTCCCCGAACCCGCTTTCTTTTTCTGGCCGGGCGCCTCCCCTTCTCCTTTGGCGCCCCGCCCTCCTCCCGCCTCCTCCCCTCTATGGCGCCCGCTCCCTCCCCCTTCTCCTTGGCGCCCTGCCCCTTTTCCGTTTTCCTCCTCCTTCGGCGCCTCCCTCCGTTTCCCTCCCCGTTGGCGCCTTCACTCCTCCCCGCCTCCACCCTCGCGCACGCATGCGCGCTGGCGCTCGCGGACGCACCGCCTCTTGCGCCCTGGTTTCGCCACCACCCACGTCAGCCGACGCCGCGCGGTCCGAAGTCGATAGCAGCTCCGCGCCACGTGTCGCCCCGCATCTGCCCCGACCCCACCCGTCAGCCTCCGCCCGTCCCCTCCGCCGCGCGGGAGCTCGAGCTCGCCCATGCCGCTCCGGCCACCTGCTCCCCTCTCCCGTCGCCTCGCCTTTACGCCTGTGCAGCTTTCCTTCCGCGCCAAGGCGTTGCCCTACCCACTCCTGTTGACTGTCGCGGTTGCGCCATTCCTTCTCCCCACGGTTCCTCTCCCTTCCGCTTGGGTATAAAACCCCATCCTCCGCTCCCTTGCTTCCTCTTGCTTCCCAGTCTCCCCAAACACCCCCATTTACTTCCTACCCCTCCCAGCTCCCTCCCCAAGCCCCAAAATGGGCTCCCCTCCTCGGAATCTCGCCGGTGATACCCTCGCTGTCCGCCGAGAGCCTCACTGTCGCCGGAGAGCAGGAGCACCCCGTCTCCACCTCTCTGCCTCGCGTGCCCGGCGAGAGGAAGAAGACGGAGGATGTGGCTCCATCCCAGTCGTCCTCTCCCCTCTGCGCCATTTAACGCTGGCCGTTGGACAATACCCCCCTCCCCGCCGTCCGATCTTCGTAAATCCCTCTCGTCACATCCGTCCGATCGCGCCTCACCGCTTCACCCGCCAACCACTTACCACTACCGTTCGATCCATCCCACATCTCATCCCGCTCGTTCGCTCCGCCCCAATCCAGCCCGTCCCCCCGAGCCGCGTGTCGCCCATCGAGGCCGCAAGGGCGCGCGCGGGAATGGGCCGCTCCCCTCGGCCTGCTTCACAGCGTCGCGCGCGCGTGCGCATGGGCCGCTTGGGCCACGCAGGTTAAACGGCCGAGCGGGCCGCGTCCTCGCCCGGGCCGCATAGTAGCCGGGCTGACTTATTGCTGCTCATCCCGATTTTTCTCTCACTTTTCCAATTTCCAAAATCCAGAAAAGCTCAAATAAATTCTAGAAAATCACAGAAAATCCCAAAAATTCTCAAATTTCACCACTTTGCTCCAAATAATATCCTGGACCCATTTTGACCTCCTTTTTCATAAATTCATCCCAGATAAATTCCTAAAATTCCAATTTGAGGATTTATGCATTTTACTCCTTTTTAATTAGTTTATTTTCCTCGCTTGATTAGTCTCAAGCTGGACTTATTTATTTTGTGTTTGCGCTAGTCTCGAAGAACCCGGAAGCCCAGGTGCATGCTCAGGATCCAGGTGTTTCTTCGTTCGAGCTAGCTGAGATCATCCGGATTGACGGCAAGTCCCAAATCCTTTGATCATATTGTATCCCATGATGTTTAATTATGTTATTTGCATTAAGCTAGTTCTGAAGTGTTAGTTCAAAGTAAAATAAAATGTTTAGAATGACATGTTATGTAGATAAACCTACCACCGACAAATGCCATGTTAAACTCGTAGCCATGCCTTTGTAATCCTAGAATTAATTATCTGTTAATCTAGATAACTGTAGGTTATTATTATCATGCAAAGTCTTTACACTAATAAGGTTGTGGCTGCGGGCCAATAGAATTTTGGAAAACCCGACTCTAAGGTAGGGTGGTATGGGACACCGTATCTTAGAGCGGAGAGTGCCGGCGTGCACAAGATAGGGTAAATGTTGGGGAAGAGCCGCGAGACGGTCTACGCCCACCGCTTACCCTAGGTTGGGTCGCGGGCCTGGCGAGGTTGCGGACCATGTGAAAATATAAGGACTAAACCCTTACGCTGAGCAAATGTCATAGTGATCGCTCAACCATAGGAGTTGACTTGTCAACACTGGTCTAGTAGCTGCTCAACTCGATTGAAACTCTACAGGTGTGGAGGAGGAGGAGGTTGGGAGGTGAGGTTAGGTAGGCTGTGCTGCGGGTGCCTAACAACGATAGAGTTCACTCGAAGCGGACGTTTGTTTTCTTATACCAGACCCGAGTGGATTCTACCGGGTAGAGCCTATATAAAGAGTTGAGCAGTGAAACGACCTGGCTTTCTTAACCCGGACGCGGAAGTTAAGAAATCGTGCGGGTAAAGCTGAGCAAACTCTGCAGAGTCAAAATAATGGTATTCGAATACGCCGTGCTCGGTTAATGGAGCCGTGTCACTTGGGTGATTCCAGCAGCGAAGTTTTAGTTTTGTACATGCTTTAACTTGATTAGTTGGTTAATTAAATTCTCATGAAAAACCCCTGAGATCTTAAGGAGTAGTTTTGGGTCCGTTTTATCAAAATGTTTGCAAATAAAACTGCATCCACTCAAAGTTAATAAACCAAGTATACTCCTTCCATTGTTAATCCGTGCATGTAGTAAGTTAGAGTCCCTTTGGGGCTTGCTGAGCCGGTTGTTTGGCTCACGGCTTGCTTAATCCCCTCTTTAGAGGATCAAGGCGAAGACGAAGGTTTCCCCGTTAAGGACGCCCCTGAGGATCGCTTCTTCGATGAGGACACGTGGCTTTAGGTCTTGGCCGCGCTCAAGCGGATCCTGGAGCTTTTGTAATGTAAATATACTTTGGGTTTGCACGCCCGCTGTTGAAAACTGGATGTTATTCCGTATTTGAAATATATGTTGGACTTTTGTTGTAAACATGCAATGGTATACTCTTGCGTGACACTCCATAACTGTTCATGCGTGAATAGTTGCGGAATGTCGTGTCCGTACGCGCTCCTGAAAACGGGGGCGTTACATCACATTAATTCCTCCTGACATGAGACATGTTACCATGCGATAATGCACAATGGTACCGCATGATCTTTTACGTTGTACAAGGAATTCATGGATACGGACGTCAACCGGCGTGTGGCGTTTCGTTTGACAGATCGCAGCAATCTCTACCCACTTTCCATGAACTTTTCTACATGGACTCTCTGGTGCGCAAAGATGTAGAATAGTGTCTGCCGTTCTCCCTTGCACTTGCTGCACTGGTGTTTCTGTTCACAACTAGGGAGCGTCGTAGTCCTCACCCTAAAAGAAGTCGACCTTTCACAATCTACTAGGAAGATATGTACGCTACGCTACGCTGTTCATAAGATCGTTCGTTTGGCGAAGACAAAGCAGCGAAATTTGGAAATGAATAGGACACAAAGTAGTTTGCGAATCACACGTAATGTAGATAACAAACTGACACTAAACCTATAATTGAATCACATATGAATTTTACCCATGAAAGGAGTCGGCGAGCGCTGGGAGCCCTCACGTAAATCATTTACCGTGACCTGTAGATCCTATTTAAAGGAAAATAAGCAGTTAACTCATGCTTTAGCATCTTAACATAAACATGTATACACAGGAATGGTGGAAAACACAATCTGCACCCCTCTAGTACAACATAAACTATGAAAATACCTTTTAGCACTAAGCACATAACTCTATTGTGTGTGTGTGTGTGTGTGTGTGTGTGTGTGTGTGTGTGTGTGTATATATATATATATATATATATATATATACACAGCTCATTGTACTAAACATACCTCTTATAATCCACCTATGCTAAGTACTAGCCTATTCTTTGGTAGAGCACTGGAAAAGGAGAAATCTACTTTCTCTTACAATGGATGGATCCAATTTATCGATCCGCCAATTTATCCAAAAGTAGGTACATAATATTGTCCATAAAAAATGGGTGTCAGAACTTATACCTTTCATAAGCATAACATATTTACTCTTAACTATTCGCATCACAAATTTCCTCTAATCCACTAACTTCCTTTAATCCACTAATCATCTGCATCACAAAAATCCTTTAATCCACTAATTATTTCCTTTCAAATCAATTCTTTATCTGACATACGAAAGAACTTAAAAAACACCATCTATGACATAACTGAAAGATACCATCCAGAGCCAACAAACAGCAGGAAATAGCTATAGATTGCTTATACAGTAAAACCAAGCATCGTATAGGACGTAACCTGAAACACCCCTAGTTCCCCTTAGCATTTTGCAGTCCTAAAGTTCCACGAAAATTATTAGACGTGAGCGTTAAACCCTTGCTGATAGAATCCGAAAACTGAGACATTCCAAAAGGAACCCAAAAATGCATGCACCAGAAAAGGCAATATATATGTTTAAGTAACCTAGTGGTCCTGTGCATGATATACTGATGAGTAAGAAGAAAGAAGTGTTATGATGTGTTTCCATTGTAATTAGCAGGATATAACACCAACAGGTTCTTAAATAATCTTCAGTCATTGATACATTCAGTGCAAATTTTTAGAGAGGTGCACCCCAGTCTTAACAACTAATTTTACTACAGAGCCAATATATACTCTGTACTCTACTCCCTGACCCCAAGTAGAAGTCCTAAACAATATAACATCAATCAGAAGCATGTTTACAGTTATCCAGAATGACACCAACATGGAATATTTGCCAATGTCCCTGTGTCTCTTATCTAATTCATGCATCCAGTCATGTCTTCTTCACCTTGGATTACCAAAACTTATTTCCAAAAGGGTTAGCAAGGACACAGATTGAGTTGTCTTGTAAGGGATGATATGCCACTACAGAGTACAGTAAATATAAGCCATGAAGAAAAGAACAGCGCACACACACATATACACACACGGCTGTGCTATTTTGCGCCTATGCACATTGTTCGCGCCGAAAAGTTATTGTCGTATGTGAGTGAAGTTACTATCAAATGCATGTAGAGTTATTGCCAGTTGGGTAGTGTTACAATTGACAGTAAGTCTACATGCGTTTGGTAATAACTTCACTCACACACGACAGAACTTTTCGGCGTGCATTCTACACCTGCGCGTGGAATAGTAACTCTATGTATATGTGTATATGTGTGTGTATCGGGAGTATATACTTTCACTTCAATATACCACCGAAACGGACATGTTATACATATCTATTACTTTGGATATACTTAAATACTAATTCTAAGATACTCCAATGCAACTTATTCAAAAAAATTTCATTAAACCTCTTTATTTTTGCTATATACCCTTTTCCATATATAAAACGAGTATATATTTGTGCTTTGTTGTCCAAATGTTTGTTTGCTGTCCAAAATATGGAATGTTCTCCGTATTATCATTTATTGTCCCACATTCGTGCTATATGTACAGATGTAATTGGAAAGTAATAGTGATGAAAGCAATAGTTCCAATGATAGCGAAGAACTGGAAGAGGAGATTATTCATGGAGCACAAGCTATAAATGTTATCTGTCTACTTGGGCATCTATTACTACACAATATTGTTCAACCTACATTGACAAGATGGAGCTTAGGACCTTACTCCTCGGTGGAATGGATTGGTTGAGAGAAATATTGGCTACTCCAGGAGAGAGTCGTAGGATGCTTTGTATAAACGAATTATCTTCTTTAACCTTCATGACTTGTTGGTGAGAAGGTGCAACCTAAGACCATGCAAACACATGAGTACTCATGAGTCACTTGCGATATTCTTATGGGTGTGTGGTGGAAATGAGTCGAATAGGAGATCACAAATTGGTTCAAACACCCTAGTGAAACTATTACTAGAAAGTTTGATGAGGTTCTCAATTGTGAGGTGACAATGGTGGAAGATTATATCAAACTCAAAGACCCTAACTTCTCTATTGTCCACAATAGGATCAGAGATAATCGTAGGGCAAAAGGTACCATATTCTAGATTTTCATAGAGATGCAGAACCAGCGACTAACAAAGAGTTGTTCAATAAGGTACACTCATCTAAGCGTAATGTTGTTGAGGGATCACTGCTACAAAAAAGGGTCATCCTAGATGCCTCATCATAGATAATTCAACACAAACCGTCAATGATAAAGTAACCACAGATGATTTTATAAGATAGATCATCTAAACTCACCGTGATAGAAAGAATCGTCTGTGATGACCTACTTATTACAGATAGTTTTTATTCGAACAATCTATGATACATCGCATATGGTTTAGAACAAAAACTGTCTATGATATATGTACTTATCACAGATGGTTTTGTCTGAACTGTCTGTGATGTGATGTATCACAGACGGTTCAGAACGAAAAAAGTCTATGATGACCTACTTATCACAGATGGTTCTTTACCTAGAACTGTTTATGATAATATTTCAATTTACCTGCTTTCGTCGAATTTAAATTTCCCGATTATCTCACTGGATCTGCTCTTTAAAATAGAAGGCTCGGCTATTCCTCTCCTCATCTCTTATCTCTTCTCACTTCTCCTCCACTCCTCATCTCCTCTTGTCCTCATCTCCTCATCTCATGTTCTCACTTCTCCACTTCTCATCTCGTCTTCTCCTCATCTCCTCTTCTTACTTCTCCTCCTCCACTTCTCCTCGCCAAATTTTTTCTTAAAAATAGAAGGCACGGTCGAATATTCTTTTCCTCATCTTCTCTTCTTACTTCTCCTCCTCTACTCCTTCTCTCCTTTCCCCACCTCTTGTTCAATCTCATCCATCCGATTTTGCTATAACTTGGATGTCCAAAAATTTAGCTAAGTCTGGATTTTTAGCTCTGATACAGCTATCACAAACGGTTTTTTACCAAGAACCATTTGTGATAACTGATTATTACAGACGGTTCTAGTTTTGAACCGTCTATGATAACAGACAATCACAGATGGTTCTAGTTCCAAATCATCTGTGATAACATTTGATCACAGAGGGTTTTAGTTCTGAACCATCTGTGATATGGTTTTCAAAAACCGTTTGTGATAACCACTATTATCATTGACCCATGAAGTTAGACGGTTTAAGGAGCTATTTGTGATGACAGTTCTGAACCGTCTGTGATGAACTTTTATGTGGTAGTGGATCATCTGTAATAAGGAAGATGAAGTGACAAATTGTTCTGAAGATGCCGCTTTATCTAATGATCAAGAAAAAGATTATTATTGCGGCTACTATGGTACTACATAACTTCATGCATGAGCACGCTAATGGAGATTGACATTTCCGTAGGTACGACCGGGATCCGAATTATGTGCCTACCATTCCTTTGAGATATCATTGTTATGGAATTACTCAATATGAATACAATGGGTCTATGCCACAACCATGTATTAGGTCTATGGATAGTTTCCACGGTGAGCTTGTGACTGTTGTAGCTCTTTCTTAGTGATAATTTGGAAGTAGCAAAATTTCTGTTAGATCATGTGGTGGTTTAGTATTTAGTGATGATGAATAATTGACATTTGGATTTTAATGGAATTTGCGTCTGTAAAAGTTCTGATCGATGCACTCGTGTTGTTGGAGTTTTCAGTTCAGAATTACGACCACAACAGTCGCTCAAGGCAGATTGACCATGGAAGTCGCTCAAGGCAAATCGACCATGACAATTGCTCAATGCATGTCGACCATGGCTTACCATGACTGGCTTTGACCATGTTTGGTTGTCGGTGGTCCAAACGACCTTGTATCGTTTGTTTGAACAGCTCTATGCTGGGTGGTTTGAACGGCTTTGCCTGATCAGCAAACTTCGACCACGTCAGGCTTTGACCACGTATTCGACTATGGTATTTCAACCATGTCCAACTTCGACCACGACCGACTGCGACCACGTCAGACTTAAACCATGTCCGACTATGACCACATCCGGCTTCGACCACGACAGCCTTCGACTATGGTCTTTTTGACCACAACATAACGTTCATGCTAGGTAATCGGTAAGCTTCGATCTCGACTAGTGAACTGGTTGTAGCTACAAAATTTTTCGATGTTCATAGCTATAGAACTTTTTGATGGTCGTAGCTACATTACTTTTCCATGGTCGTAGCTGCAGTTCCTTGTTTATGGTCATAGCTACAGTAACCGGTCGATAGTCAAAGACTTTTCTGGTCGATACTCGATTGTCGTAGCCTTTTGTGGTCGATACTCAATACTCGTTGACTTTACTGGTCATACTCGATAGTCATAAACTTTACGGTCAGAAGTCGAAGACTTTGTGATCAGTTGCCATAGGCTTCATAGTCTGTACTCGTAAACTTCATGGTCGGTATGAGTGCTTTAACTCTTACTATCTTTGAGTACTTTGAGTACTCGTGTTAGGCCACTGGTAGGACTGGCTGGTGATGATCAGTGAACAGTACTCAAAAGGACTTAGTACTCGATAGTTGTGGTTTACATGATCATGGTTAGCTATCGGCTGTCGGAGGTGTTGCGATCGGTAGTCGAAGTCAAAGCGACCAGTACTCGGTGGTCAGTACTCAATAGATTTGTGGTCAGTAGCATTATGGATGTTTCTCCAAGTGTTTTGAGTGGAGCAATGGTAATTCCTGAGTACTTGTTGTTTTCGAGTATTTGTTGAGCTAGCAGACATATTGAGTGGTCTAAGGCTGAGTTTTGGATGGCGATAGAGTGGTGGTCATAATGAGTTGTCTAAAGCGGATTTCTGGATAGCGATGGGATGTGTGGTTGTGGACAACCTGTGTGATGCTGATGGGATGGTTAACGGTGTGGTTTGTGTGTATGGACTGATGAAGGTCAAGTTGTGAAGAATTTGTGTCGAAAAACTTTCTTTGGTCTTTGCATGTGCAGGTGGGCATAGAGACGATCATGGTTGGTGACAAGAAGAATCAGGATTAGGATGGAGAAGTCTGAGGTCCAGACGGTTGAGGATGTCATGCGAGGTGGTCTTGCTCATGCTAAAGCATGTGAAGCATGGCGAGTTGTTATGAGCATCGCTTTTCTATGTCCACATTGCTGTGATATCGCATCACGTGATCTACGAGCATAGTGTTGCCTTCGGTTTGTTCTCGTTCGAGCAGCTAAAGCTTTCAAGCGGAGGGATATTTTGACTACATGCAAAGGTGCAAAGGCGATTGAAATGTTCTAGCGGCTAGAGCACTAGAGCTGTCAAAGTGGTCCAGTGGTCTAGGAGCAGTCGAACGATGAGCGGTTGGAACCAACATTGAGCCCATGCACACAGTCAAGCATCTTGCGGTCAAATTCCACGTCTGTAAGTTACATTGTTTTTCTTGTGGTTTGAGATTTGATTTCAGGTACTAAGAAGCAGAGGCACTCCGTTAACCCCCTCTGATTGCACCATATGATCCTACAAGCTCGATACTATAACATCCCAAATTGGGTATGTTTGAAAATATGGATTTGTTAGAACCTTTTGATGCGTTTTGGTGTTATTTGAATTTTTTGATTTTTTGTTCGAATAATTTGAATAGATTTTCTGAATAAACCAATAAATAAACAAGGATTAAATAAAATCCTTGAGAGCCAAGTACTTGGAAATAAAATTTAAAAATTTTAAATTCAAAATCAAAATAGATGCAAAGCAAAGCAAAATAATATTACAAATTTGCATTCGAATGATTGAGCCAAGAATTAAAATGAAAATTCAAAATTCAAATGCAAAACTAAAATCAAAATAAAAATTCCAATCAGGCTCGGCCCACTGGCCCATCTTTTTTCTCCTATCTTCCTTCCTCTTTCTTCCCCTCCCTTGCTTCCTGGTCGAGCATGACCCACACCCTCCGTGCTCGTGTTGCCCACATCCCACACCATACCACCTGCCCGTTGTCCCTGTTGCTCCCCAGGCGCCCTGGCGCCGACCACACTTGCACCGCACGCGTGCTTGCCATGCGCCACATGCACCAGCTCCCCTCGGCCTATTTCATCATCGCTGATTGCACGCATGCTGCTGGCCCGTATTGCTCCTCGATAGTGCCATGACAACCTGACCACCTATACAGACCACCTCGAGCTCACTAAGGCCACATCTAGCTCCCTCTATCTTCTACTGTCCCCAAACCAAGTCGTTCATGAAGCTGTGCCACACCTGTGTCGACAGCCTTTTCGGCTACTCCAGCTAGCAACACCCCAAGTCAGATGCATCATGTCACATTCCACCCCTTCAATTGTGACTTCCCTTGTCCAATTTGGAGATTACTCCACCAGAGCTCACTACGCCTTCTTCTTGCTCAATTTCGACCACCCCTCGCCGCCGCCCCTTCTTCTCCGTGAACTCCAATCGAATACTTCCCTACTGGAGCACCTCCACGACGCCCTCTTCCTTCCCCGACCACCGGATCGGGGTCCCCTTCGCTCTAGCGCTGCTCCCATGCTGGCTTCCACAAGCCGCCTAGTGCACACGTTGCTAGCCCTTGGCTCCTCCCCGGCCATGCCATCATTGCTGGTGAGTTCCTTGTACCTTCCTCCAGCTTGTGCTCCCTCCCTTTCCTCCTCTTCCCTCACGACAGCTGCCACCCCCCATTTCCTCACTGCACCCGGTTATAGTGTGCCATGCTGAGCCACCTCTGCTCCGCCCCAGTCTGTGCCGTCACCTCCCCTAGCTACCCACTCCCTCCGGTGACCCATTTTCGAGCTCGCTAATGCCACTCTGGCAGCCCCTCACCGTTGTCGCCGCTGCCATAGTAGTGCACCACCTCCCCTACTTCAGTTCTGGTCCCTTCCTTAGTTTCTTTTGTTGCTCTCTCTCTCTCCTCTGATTATATGACATATGGGCCAAGCACTGATTAGTAGCCCCACATGTCACTATCTAAATCCATTTTTGGTTAGAAAATAACATAGAGAAATTTGACGTAATTAGGAAAAACCAAAATATAATATAATGAAATATAATTTAGTTATAAGTAAAGAAAAGGATAAAATTAAATTATAAAATTAGAATAAGGTTTTATGTAAGATGGAACAATTGGCATGCCATTATTAGTTTCATTTTACTAATTAAGGGCATTATTGGCATGTAACTTTGGGTAAATATCCTAATTTCATATGGGCTCATTTTAAAATAACAATAAATTTTAATTTTAATTCATTAATTTGAATAGTATGGCACTAATATTTAGTTAGAAATACAAAAGATTAAATTAAAAATTAATCTTAAGTATAAGTAGATGATCTTCAAAGATAATCCATAACTAAATGGGAAATCCATTTAAATTAATGATTTTCCTAAAAATAGTTAGACAAAATAAAGGATAATTATGATGCTCTCAATATTTGTTCTAGGAAGTCAAATATTAATTACAGACCCTATCAAAACATAATCTTGTCTGAATAATAATTATCATATCATTATTTTAAAATTAGAAATAATAATTAAAATTAATTAGTGTAGGAATAGTATTTAATGCAAAGCACAGGTACAAAAGAGAAATCTATTAAAATATAACTCATTATCCTGATAGCTTTCGGGCCATTGATCATTAATAATAATTTTTGTTGAGCGACAATCTGATAAATTACATGCATAGTAGTAATTGGTTAAAAGACTGACCCCAAATTTTGATTAATTATTGAACTAATTATTTGTTAATTGGTTATTAAACCTCAAATAATAATATTTGGAGGATAATACCCAATACCTCATATCTACCCCTAGGTCTCATTTAATTCATGGAACTTTCTCAATAAATATAAAATAATAAAAGAAATCATTAAGTTAAAGATCAAGCCATGGTATTCTACAATCGGCTATGCCTAGCCAACTTTGAATCCAGAGCAGAATATTCCCCTGAATATTCCTTCATCTCCACCGAACCTTCTTTGATATCATTCTCGGTAGATTTTCTATCTGTCGTATCCCCATTCGCTCAAACTTCGTTTGACTACGTCTACATCCTGCACTTACTAAATCTTACCTCATATCTCCAACCTAATCATAATAGAACTTAATTGAGTTCATTCAGATTTATTTGGACTTTGGAGTTATTTGGATTTATTTGGTTTCAATTGTTTGTAGCGTAATGAGAATTAAAAGTCTCAAAGAAGCAACAAATCGAGCGAGATCAAGATCTACATAAAGATGAAAACCAAGAGTTCATGACCATTGACTAAAAAAGCTTTGAGTAAGATCAAGGCTATGGTAAATTGAGCAAGTGAAGTCATCACTTTGACCATATTGCACATATTCTTTTGAACACAAAGTACTTTACTTTAAATTATCAAAATTGTATGCTTTACTTTGACTAAAATTATATTATCACTAGTTTCTAGTTAATGTCATATTGTTAATCACTTATTATACTCCATTTCTTGGCTTTGGACATAAACTCTTGTCGTCCTAGAAATAATGGTATACATACTAGATATAAGTCTACCTAAGTGCATGCAGGCTATAATTTGCCCGAGGATCATTTCAAAATATGAAAACTTGGTTTCGGGCAGCCACCGGAGGTAATTGGCTGGAATTTAAACTAGAAAGGATATTCTAGATCCCTAAAGTCTACACTTGCTTAAATATCTGGGCGAATAGTAAGAGCGGTTGGTGTGGATGTAGCATGAGAGTGTGGTTGTGGTAGAGCCGTCCAAATACCCCTAAGGACTGAATCTTGTGACGATCTTCCAATGTAAAATAGTTCAATCACAAGTCTATAATGTGCATAACTTGGCTAAATAATTTACCATACCTTAGAGTCATCTCGAATATTGGAGGATAGAGTGCATGCGTATTATGATCTGACTTGAGCATGCGTATTATGATCTGGCTTGAGTGGGACACCTGGATGTATGGTACGATTCCCCTGCATTGTTGAGGAACTTCCCTCACAACTCCACGGCTAGTGCAATTGGAAGTCTGTGTGAACTGACTTGATTGGGACATCTGGATGTAAGGTGCAGTTCCTCCTGCATTGCCGGGGAACTTCCCTCACAACTATGGGCCCTTTATTGGAAAGAATAAATCCATCGGTCGAGATGATGACCAGGCGATGTATTGTAAAAGATTTGTGGTTATAATCTTGATCTATATGTCGAAGAAAATATGTGGAAACACGTTAATTATCTCTTATGGATAAAGTGTGCGACCTCTGTAAGGTGAAAATTGTTCAAACAGCCTTGCCCACGGTCATGAGTGTGCATGGGAACTTTGTGGGTAGGATGAAATTCATGTTGAGTGGATATAACCCTAATTTGATTTCTAATTTCCCCTGAGTAGATGTGACCCAGTGATGGTAATGGGTGAATTTAACCCAGTGGTGATAATGGGTGGATGTAACCCTAGTAACAAGACTAGCATATGGTAGATGGAATCATGCTCCATAATAGGTGGATAGAACATGCACTACTATTATTTATGCTCTTTAAAATATGGTTTAGTTAAATGCTAAACATGGTTTAGTTAAGATGCTAAGTCTTATGTTTCAAATGTGGCTTTCTGCAAGTAAAAGCACCTCAAGCCTCCCTTTTGACAGTCTTGTATCTATTATTATTATATTCTGTGTGGTGGCTTGTTGAGTATCTTGTACTCACCATTGCTCAATTACTATCATTCGGTAAGTAAGAAGGAGAAAACCAAGCCTTACGGTCATCTAAAGGAGCTGACAAGACTAGAAGATGATAATGCTAAAAACTAGATCGTAAACCACAGTTGGTTACCTATGAGCATATCCTGAAGGTCACACCTATGTGAAGTTTTCATTTTTGCTGCTGCTCTTTAATGGTTTTGGCTTAGTCGGCCCATGTGTAAGTCTACTAATACGTTTTCGCAATGTATGTATTTGATGTTCAGCAATGTATCTGTGATCACTAACTATTGATTTAGGGAGTAGTACGGTGGGATCACAGAGAATTCTAAATTAGCAAAATCTAGGTTCGACAGATACCATATCATATATTTTGTGGGTCTCATGTTATAAACATTTGTGGTGTGAATGTTATGTTATGAACATACCTTCCTATTGATAACTTGTTGAATTGGAACATTATGTAATGAGCGTTGTATTTTTCATGTGCATATCATGATAAATTTGTAATATTCTTGTCAAAGATATTTTAAAAATTGAAATGATGTCTGAAATAGAAATATGAAAAAAAATACTTAAATAAAGTAGGATATATACAAAACAATATATAAGTGTTAAAATCATAAGTAGTATGGACATATTGCATACAATTATTTGTTCTTAGATACAGAGCTGCTTCTTAGAGGAGGAGAATGTCGGTCTAAGCTGAGAATCAAACACTTATTGAGATTTTTGCATTTTTCAATCCCTAAAATCAAGACGGGTGCTTGGCCCCAGCTGTCATCCTTCCCCGTCTAGCCATAGGGCAGAATTTTTTTTATTTTTAAATCCTTTTTATTAATATTTTAAAGTTAATCCCTCAATAACTTTATTTCCAATCCTGACCCCTTTGGCCATGCCACCTCCCGTGGCATGGCCAAAACGTTCTGTCACGCCACGGGTGGTGGCATGACCAAAGGTACCACACAAGCCCTAGGTCGCGTGCTGTGCCAGCGTGGATGGCTTGCGTGGCCTCTATCACGTCGTACGTAATGGCGTGGCAATCTCGTATTGTCACGCCATTAGACTTAGCATGACAAAGGTGACTTAAGTGCGGCCACCACTCTAGCTCCAGGCCTGCCCCGCTGGCCACCTGCATCACCAGCTCCCCCTCCATCGCCACCGCCCACATCCTGCCCTGCTGCCCCCTCCATCGCGTCACCTGCCTTAGCCCCGTAGCTCGCCTCCTGCCCCAGTGCCCCCTCCATCGTCGCCGCCCACCTCCAGCCCTACCGCATGCCCTTGCCCCGCTACCTACCTCCTGCCCTGGCACTCACCTCCATTGCCGTCGCCTGCCTCTAGCCCCGTTGCCTGCCTCCATCGCTGCCACCCACCTACTTCCCTAACGCCCGCCTCCATCTCTACCGCTCGCTTCCTGCCCCGTAGCCCGCCTCCAACCCCGCCCGCCGCCCACCTCCCTCGCCACCGACAGCCTCTAGCCCTGCTGCCCGCTGCCTCCAGCACTATCGCTTGTAAGCCTCCAGCCCCGCCACCCGCACCTCCAGCCCCACAGCCCGCCACCATTCCCTCCTTTGTCGACCGACTGTAGCCCCAGTGGCCCCACCGCCTGCCTCGAGTCCCAGTGGCCTCCTTCGTGCGCGTTGCGATCTCCTCCTGCGTCAGCCTCCTCCCCGCTTGCATCTTTGGACTAGTGGAGGTAATAATCGATGACCATGTCATCACCATCTCCCTCTAATGTGATATCTTTGATTTGGTACTGAGAAATGTTTCATTCTGTATTGATGTGTAATTGTAATTCCCAGTTTAGCATTGGTACAAATGGATGTAGAATTGTATTGAATTTGGCTTAAAATTGTAGGGAGTATTCAAATTATTTTGTGCGCATAACAATGTCCACGTAAATACTTGTACATATGTGGCTCTATATTCATGTTTACACTGGTATTGTTGGTTTTGACCTTGGTGGGATGGATGGAAGTAGAGGTGGAGTAATTTATGCTTGGAGAAATAGTAGGCTTAGTGAGTGGAGGGTTTATATCTATTCTGGAGAAATGTTGTTGAGCTTGACCCGCAGGCTAGGTTTTGTTTAAGAGTGGATGCTTTGGAGGGTTGAGGGTGTTGAGAGCTATGGGTTTGGTCATAAAGGATGGAGGGATGACGGGATATAGATGGAAAGTGTGATACAGTGGATCAGTAATATGAATGTACATGTAGGGGAAATGAGAAAGGGAATATGGAATCTCTATTAGCAGTAAGGGAAAGTAAATTATTAGCAAATTGTACCCCCAGAGTGTGGACATCGAAAGAAACGGTCGCCATCGAAATGGCCTTCTACAACCTGCACGACCGTGTCCTCCTTGTGTCTGCATTTCGGCCATACTGGTTGAGCACGCATGTTTGGCATCAAATGGTAGTTAGGGCTAGTGTCCTCTCTCCTTTCTAGAGAAAGGTCTTCGTTTGGTGACCCTACTCCGACTGGCCCCTCGACGTGTGCCACGGTATGTTACTGTACGATGGAGAAGGTAGTTCTTCGTATGGTCCATAGGGTCGAGTGCTACTACTTTCATGGGGTGGGTCATGCATTACATAGCAAACAGGACAGCTTTGCATAGTGACAAGACCAGAAGGGTGTAGCTTTGCGCAGTGACAAGACCAAAAGGGGCAGCTTTGCTCAGTGACAAACCTAAAGGGGGCATCTTTACATGGTGACAAGACCAAAGGGGCAGCTTTGCGTAGTGACAACACTCTGCCTCGCCAGGTACTTTGCAAAAAGACAAGGCAGCACTCTACATCGCAGGCTAGTCACATGAAATTAACTACACCATCCCAACCCTTTGGCTTATAAAATGTGGTCAAATAGATCTGCGAGAGAACACTATATAACCAAACCCAACACCACACCAAAGTTTGCTTCACCACGTCGGAATGGATAGGAGGCAGAAGAAGCAATAAGACAAGATGATGAAGCAATAGAAGGAGACCCGCGACCTAGCAAGGTCTACTGCGGCCCACAACGAACAAGCAAGGTCTGCTACGGCCTGGGCCGAACAAGCGGAGCGTGCCACAAGGTCACACCCCTGCAATGATACCCCCTATAGAAGCATGTCCGTCCTGAACATTCCAACCGAGCGTTCGCCGCAACACCCGCCCAAGGGGGAGACGCCACCCCTCTGTTGGTGCAGAGACTCATGCAAGTTCTTCAAGTCTAACCAGAGGCTCATCTTGGGCATACGTTACTGGGGTTGTGCGAACTACTCTTGTGACTATCCCGACTACCGATGGGACACGAGCAGCTATCGACAGCCAGCAAGGACAAGTTACAATGTGTTTCCCTACTATTGATCTTTCAAAGTATGCACTAACAACCTCTCTCATCTACTTGTAGTACCCAGAACTGCTATGTGGCTACTGCAAGTGGATCAACAAAGATATCTGCTCACATGACCAATGGACTCTCGACTAGGGATGTGCAAAAAAACGAACCGAAAAAACCAGCCCGAAAAAATCGAACCAAACCGGTCAACTCGGTTTGAGCAGTTTTCGGTTTTCGGTTCGGTTTTTGTATTTTAGGTTTTTTTGGTGTTCGGTTTTTTCGAGAAAAACCAATCAAAAACCGAACAAACCGAAAAACTGAACGGCTGAGTTCATGGGCTGAAAATATCTAGCTCCAGGCCTCCAGTCACGAGTCGGCAACGGATGGCATCAATGCATCATGGCCGCATCTCCGTCAGTCCACGTGCAGCAGGTGAGCTCGATGGCAGTTCAACCTGCAACAGCAGTGCTAAAATCAGCTCAATGGCCCATCATTACCATGTGCAGTACTTTCTTTCTAGGAGAAAAAATATTGGCAATTCAGCAAATATATATTGGATAAGTATATGTAATATATATGGTCAAAGGAATGAAAACCAAAATGGAATGCAGAGAAATGTCATCAAAACAACAATCTGAGCAGAGAGATAGTTATCAACTTGCAGAAGAAAACATTGAAATACTTCTACAAAGTGAAGAAAGAACCTCATTGATGTCATAGTTAGATTCCCGCAATGTTCACTCTGTAAGGTAAGGTCCCAATGAGTCGATCATGGACTTCGGAGAACCGAATCTTTCACAAAGACTTTTAGATCTTCCATATCTGCATACGTAAATCAGAGTTCAGATATTTGTGGTTAAAAAGATGTTCAAGAAGAAGACAAAGCTCGCACGGTCGCACCTAATACCCGTAGCAAATCATAAGCACTTGGTTCAATCAAGTTAGCACAGAGCTTGCTAGCTAGCACAGAGACTGCACAGTCGTAATTTTACCAAGTTTTAGCAGAGGGCTCTAGCAAGCTCTAGTCACTATATTGTTTGCAATTTACGTTAACTTTGGTAAATATGGTATTTACCGATACCGCACCGAAATAAATTGGGATTTACGATACTGAACTGTATTCTCAAAAATATCATATACTACCGAACTAACAATACCGTATTTACCGAACCGATTTTACCGAACTAACCGAATGCACAGTCCTACTCTCGACTATGAGGAGGGGCATGCGAAAAGGGCCTGCGAGATCCGGGAGGAGGAACGCCTCAACGACAAGCAAACCGAGCATATACATCGGGAGACGAAAGCTCATCTTGAGGCGTGCACACGCAGGAAGTGCGAGAAAAAGATGGAAATGGTGGCTAAGGCCAAAGAGGCCGCTGAGGAGTTCAATGCCGAGCTCGCAAGGAAGGAAAAATAGCCCCGGTCCATGCAGTAGGTCGGGCCGTCCGAACTAGTCCCCCAAAGGTCAAATTTATTTCCATTCGAAAAAGGCGCATGTGTATCATAGAAGTACTTCGGTTTGCTGCATAATGCATGATGTTGTTTGTTATGCACGTAACGAAACCCTGAGTGCCCTGATATTCTTAGCTTTATTATAAAGCCTATTTTAATTCCCACTTTGTAATTTATAGTAATTATTGTTTTACTGTAAACTTTCTACCCGTGCTCCCTATTGGATTGAGGAAGCCGACTAAAGGGTGGTGAATAGGCGGTCTAAAAAAACTTCTCTAATTAATTATTAATTTCTATTTGGCTAAACCAAGCAAATAATGTAGAAGTTTAACTCAAAAGGTTTAGCACAAATAATGCCAAAAACAACAGGGTTCACCTAAGTGCACCAACAAGATAAGCCAATGTCAAGATTTACAATTCTAGGTTAACAAGCAATCAATTTAATTCTATGAATGTAAATTGAGCACAAAAAACAATCTACAATTGACACGATTGCTTTTTACCATGGTGATCGGAGACTTACCAGTCTCCCCTAGTCCACATTGAGGTTAGCCCAAATGAATTGGACTGGCTCCACGAATTAAACTGAAACACCTCAATCCACTAGTGGTAGCTCTTTTCTGCTTCAGATAGGTGAGCTCTAACCTTCACAACTTTGTCGTATCTTCTCACAACCTTCTTTCAGAAGATCATCGCGCATGACTCCTCCAACGTCATCTAGGAGTTGGCAAACTTCAAGAGTAATAAGTCAAGCCCCTTACTTGATTCTCACCACGTGCAACAAACATAAGATCGAGTAGATGTGCAATTTACCTCAAGATGCAACACATGCAATCTAGAGATCTACCTCTAGATACAACACATACAATCTAGAGTCTTCGTCCTTACTCACAAGGTGCAACACATGCACAATTGAGAGGAAGACCTCACACAAGCTTAAAGGAGTGTCAAAGGATGCAGCCAACCTTTGCTTCAACCGATCATAAGGGGGTATATATACCCACACCACAAAAACTAGCCGTTGGAAGAAAAACCCTAAAATATTAGGATTTCCAGAAGTACCACCAACTTACAACGGTACATCTGCTCCCTTCTGCAACGGTCAAGAAACTAGCCATTGTAGGCAAATTCGGTAATTCCAACGTGCAAAGTCCGGTACTACCAATCGTCGAAAGTACCACAGCACTCGAGTGGAACTACCGATTTCCTCGGGGATGAGAACACTCTACAAAGGTGTCTCTCTGAAAAAATGTACCGCTATAGAAGCCGGTCATTCCGAAACTCGGAAGTACCGCTCACACAAAGCCGGTAGTACCACTCGTTAATTGGACCGCTCACACAGAGCTGGTCGAAAGTACCAATCAACGACTACACTGGTCAATGCCCATGTTGGATGGTTCGACCACTCAAGTCTCCAACCACATTGATCTCCGACCACGTTGTCTGGTTCGACCACATAGGTCTCTGACTATGCTGATCTCTGACCACGTTGTCCGGATCGACCACACAGGTCTTCGACTACGCTGGTCTCCGACCATAGTTTTGACCACTCAGATCTCGACCACGTTGACCATGTCGATGTTTGACCACATCAATCTTTGATCAAACAGATCTCCGACCATCACATCTATCTTCGACCACGTTGTATCAATCACGTCAGTTCAACCACGTCAATTTTGACCACACAGGTCTGGACCACATCGGTTTCGATCACGCTGATTTCGATCACACAAATCTTGACCACGCTGGTTTGACCACACTGGTTTTGACCATACTAGTTTCGATCACACAGATCTTGATCACGTCAGTTTCGACCACATTGGTTTCGATCACACTGATCTCGACCACGTCAATTCTGACCACGTTGGTATCGACCACTTCGATCTTCGACCTCTTTGGTTCGACTAAGTCAGCTTCAAACATGCTGGTTCCTGAACACATTGATCTTCGACCACACAGATCTTCCGACCACCAACATGTGTGGTGGTTCCGACTAGCGGTAGTACCGCAGAATATACTGTGGTAGTTTCAATTTCCTTGAGAGGTGCATATACTTCAATAGATTTTGCAAAACATATTTGCAAACTACAGTATCATGCACACAAGATTATCCATGATTCACAACAAGTTGCAAAATATATTTACACACTTTTAGAATCATAACACAAGAATTATATATATGAGCTTCAACCATTTGCAAAACACATTTGCAAATATAAGCCTCATACTAAAAAGAATAGAAACATAGACTTCAAACACTTACAAAACACATTTGCAATGTGTAGTTCCATGTTATAAGGATTCAACACATGAGTCACAACTATTTGCAAAACACATTCGTAAATACAAGTCTCATGCCAAGGAGAGTTAGAGCAAGTGAGCTTAAGCCATTATTACATGATGAGACTCAAACTACTAGACATGACCCCTCTTAATAGTATGACAACCTATACTAGCAATCCGGTCTTCCAACCAAACACCAAGACCGGTAAAAAATTAAGAATACATCCTTAGCCCTAGTTAGCCATATCTTTGCTTTGAGCATCCTCTTAAAACTTGATGACTCACATCTACATTTCAAGTCATCGTCTTTACATGCATCAACACATGATGGGTCTTCACTTGACTTGATGATCAGCACATGATCATCTCCTCTTGGACATGCATCAACTCATGATGCATCTTCTTCTTAATGGCCTTGAACAAATTATGCAATCTTCCATCTTGACTTGATCTTCAACCCATGAAGTCATCTCAAGTTATCCTTATTTGTGAAACCTAACTTATTCATCCAACTCATGAAAAATGTTAGTCCACAAATCTATTGTCATTAATTACCAAACTTTACCATTAACTCATAATGGAGGGACTAGATTCTACAATCTTTTCTTTTTGGTAATTCATGATAATCTCAACAAACAATGAGATAAAAATTCGTTTACAAGTATACATCATGTACACAATACTTGTATACTCTAAGATAGGCTTTTAAAGCAAAGTTTACTTATCCGGTTGTTATTAATCATCCAACTATTAACACATAATGAAAAAACTACATGATAACCCGATTATGAGTATATATGAACTACACAAATTATATATACTCAAGGGATATGTTTTAAAGTAAAGATCCTTAATATGTGGAAATGGAATATGGATCAATACTAATGAAACCACAAAACATAGAATGAGCTCCCCCTAAATGTGTGCATACAAAAATGTATTGTGAAAGCATATGCATATATTCAAATTTGACTTATTTGATGAAGTTCATTCTATATTTCAGATCCGAGGAATGCAATGAGGTAAGAATGTGATATTGAATCCATACCTCTTATATTTTTTTCACCTTTTCATCTAAAATATACTAAGCAATATCATAATGAATAAATATATTGATCTTACAATTGTATTTATCATTATTACCAAAACCAACTTAATGAAGTTTGAACTTATACTCTCCGACCACAGGAAGTGGGTGGCCCTTACCCGCTTCGCCGGCTACACGCACAAAATGATGACCACGTGCATGGAATGACATGACGACACATCCTTGAGCCCGCTGCCTGGCAAACTCGAAATTACACCAACCAGGCAGGGCAGTTTTGTGCAGTGACAATACTAAATAAAACATACTTGAGCAGTGAAAAGACTAAAGGAGACAGCAAAACTAGCTAAATAGGTACCGAACAAAATTAGTCAAATGGAACTCCAAGATGAAATGTAAACCCACAATTTTTTTAATCACAGCAATGATTAATCAACAAGGGGAAATCAATTCGTGAACATAAAAACCCATGCGGCCGGGGAGTGCATGTTAACACAATGATTTTCGCTTTGTCAGGAGACGTGCCACGGGCATTCTGAGCAAACAGAGTAAATAAACAATCAAGCCTCAATCTCATTGATTTTGGGGACAACAGAGAACGCGTCGGGATGAAGAGGATGTGGGGAAAATGATAACTGCAGCGACGGTCGCACGAAAGTTGCCCCCTGCCATGCAAGTCTAGTGGCGTGACAATCTTAACCTGTCATGTCAAGTATAACGGCGTGACAAGATTTTGTCACGCCAGGAGTTACGACGTGATAAATGCAACACAAGCCTCCACGCTGGTACGACGCGCGACCGAGCATTTGCGTGTCAGCTTTGCCCATGTCTATAATGACGTGATAGAACGTTTTAGCCACGCCACATGGTCAGATTTAGAAATAAAACTGCATAGGGGATTAATTTTAAAATATTAATAAAAAATTAAATAATAAAAAAATTCCACGGGGCGCCACCATTAAACTCTTCCAGAAATAAATCCCAAGAAAAAATATAAATCGCCCTCCCCCTCTCGTCTTACCACTCCATACTTCCCTACTCCTCCTTTGGTAGATCTCTCGGGTTCGCCTCCTCCGGCCACGGTGGCCGACATTCGAAGCAGCGTGGGAGTCGGAGGGAGCGGCGGTGAGTGGGTAGTAGAGGCGGCCGGCTGCGATGTATAAGAACCAGATCCAGGAGCTGGCGCAGCGGAGCTGCTTCAACATGCCGGCGTACACGTGCGTGCGGGAGGGGCCGGACCACGCGCCGCGGTTCAAGGCGGCGGTCACCTTCAACGGCGAGCAGTTCGAGAGCCCCGGGTTCTTCCCCACGCTCCGCCAGGCCGAGCACGCCGCCGCCGAGGTCGCCCTCGCCGCGCTCGCCCGGCGCGGCCCTTCCTACTCCCTCGCCGCCCGCATCCTGGTACGCTCCTCCTCCTCTTCCCCTCCCCCTCCCTCCCTCCCTCCCTCCCTCCAGCTTCTATTAACTGTTCCTCTTGAACCGATTTCTTTTGGATTGTTTCTCGCGGTCATTCTTCATGTTTTGTGTGCTGTTCGTGGTGGAATTTGGGGATCTGTGGTGGTTTCTCGGGAGGGTTTAGGTGATCGCTGGTAGAATCGCTATTACCATTGTTCCCGCAATTCGTTGTGGAATTCGCGTGGGTGATTAGCCATGTAATTCATCGTGCTGATTGAGAGTTCATATCTCATGCCGTAGCGCGGTTTCAGATATTTCATGAAAATATCAGCAAAATGTTGGTGATTACGGAGAAATCTTGCACGAAAGCACTGTTTCATCTGTACTGTTTCTGTAGCTTGATCGGATCCGTAGGTTTTCTCAAGAAAAAAAAATCCCCGAGTAGTTTCGTGGTAGCTTCGAGAATCTGCCTCGTTTGGAATTGGGGCTCGTGAGCGGCTTGAACTGGAGTGATAAATAATCAGCACGAAAAAGTCGCAAATCTTTTCGCGTCAAAAATCTCGGCTTCCTTTTTCTCAAAAGCGGGGATTCTTTTGATTCCGAGAGAAAAGGCTAATGTAGAGTACAAGCTCGGTTGTTTTAAAAAAACGTAAGATTGATTTTAAAAATCCTCATATTTTAGGAGCCAAAATATTTTTATACTAGTACTACTGCTGTAACTTTATTTTTTTAACTGCCCATGAATTAATTAATTAACAGAGCTTAGTTCCCACACTACGTGATGTACTAAACGCAATTAAGCCTCTTAATTTATTCGTACTCGGAGCGGCCCATTAATCCCCCGTTTTTATTTCTTGTTAAATGGGCTCTCGCGACGTAACGGCGACGGTACTTTTTTTGCCACATGAATTGGTATTTTTCCCAGCGGTAAAAAAAAACCACCGCACCAACACCATCATTTTTTAATGGAACCCCGCGCCTCGGAATTACCGCTAGGGTTCCGTCCCACGCCGTTAGGGCGGTGTGTTGCAAAAGTCTTCGTGCCATTAACTGCTAAACCCTGATTAACCAAACCTGGCCAATAATGGCGCATTAATGGGGCGCAATTAAAAACTGGCCGTGTGAACTTGACTCCTTGGAAGCCCAGTTGTAGTAAAGACTAGCCTCTCCGGTACGCAGAGGCCATGGGAACGCGTATACTAGTACATGGAGCATACGCATGCATGCACACCGCAGTGCTTGACCTGGGATTACCGAGCGCGTAGGAGGATTAGTGTGGAACGATTAATTGGGGGGAGTAGATTAGGTTTAAGTCTTTATAGTGGTGGTATTAATGGCGAGGGCGTGGGAGTGGGTGGGGGTGATTGAATTGGAGACCGCCCGCACCTAACCCGGCATCGCAGGTCAATGCCGGTGGGCCCGGGAAATTTAGTGGCAGGCAGGCCCCCCACACAGCCCGCAATGGGGCACAGCAATGGAGGGGAGGGCATGGATGGTGGTGGTGGTATTGTCAGTTGCCAATGTGCCATCTTTAGCACTATGGAATTGGTATGTGTGGCCAGGTCAGGTCAGGTCAGCCATGGGGTGCTGCTGGTGCTGCCGTTGCCTAGTGCGGTGCATGCCCTAGTGCTTTGTTTGCTTCTCTTTGTGGGCTAGCTTTGGGGCATTGGAATTATCCGTGGGAGAGAATGTGGGTGGGTGTCGCTGCTGGTGATAGTGCGGGGAGCCGTCGCTTTGCGACCGCCGTCGTGTTGAGTGCGGCGTTTTTGTTGATCGTCGCTTGTGCGCGGAGATTGTTCTGTGGAATTTGGTGATTTGGTTCTAGAATAGCTACTTGAAAAGGTGCTGCTAATGTTTTTCACCAGAATTCTTGTGAAAAGTAGGTCTGGAATTGGATGGCACAGAGGGCTCTGGTTCTGAATGAATTCACACTTTGATATAAAACCAAAATGTGGGGGGCTAGGAGGGAAATGGTCAATTTAAGGGTTTAGTCTCCTGGTTGAATAGTACCTTACCTAGATAGAAGTTTTAAAAAGTTAGAAAAGTATGTTGGTGATCATCTGCATGCCATGTGATATGTACTTAGTTTCACGATAACAGAAAAGGTTGCTATTATTTGAACGATGGTCAGTCAAATGTTAGGCATGCTCAATGCTCCTCATAGTTGACTGTATTGAGGGTTTGAACTTCTGAGTTTGGACTATGACAGAAACTGATTTGACCATTTGTTAGAGGATTGGTGTTTCACTGGGACATGATTATTAAACAATATTTAATTACAGAAAAGGTTGTCAGATCAATTGAAAATAAAAACAAAAAGAAAATCCGAGGCAAATATGGACTTTGTATGCTATAGTAAATAGTAAACACGCTAGCTGCAACTAAGCATGGAGTTATCTTGCTACTACAGAGTTGAAAATATATGCTGTCATCAAAATTATGACATTCATTTTTTTCTTTTGAAAATATCTGTACAAGTAGCCTCTTGACTCCTTAATCTAAGTGAGCTTCGTGCTTAACTGCCTCCAGTCTTTTAGGTGCTGATGGTATCATTATCCCTTATCTTTTGTATTAGTATATTCAAAACTGATCTGCAATGTTTGTTTTTTTCCTTGGTTTATATACAGGATCAACATATGTAATTTTGGAGTTGACTTGTGTTCTTCGGTTGGATTGATATCACACCTTCCTATTCATGGCCCCTTTCTAATCTGCCTATAGACAGCTCAACTACCATGTCTCCTTAATTTAGACCTCTTCTGAATCATAATCCTTGCATTTGAAGTATTGAACTGATCAGAAATGCCTTAATCCAGAAGTCATCTTCCTTTGATTACTTCCCTTTCAATCAAGACTGAGTAATAAAGGCTATTTAAGTAGCTAAAGTGGACAACATTGTGTTCTTCCTGTCATAAAGTATTATGTCCAGCTGTCTATTAACTAGGAGTTAACATTTTTCTGTGATCTTGTCTTTGACCTTGCAAGTAGTATCTTACAGACTCAACTTTTATTCCTTACTTTATAGTGTGAATTTTCCAATCAGTTACTTATGGTGGTACATTTGTGTTAAACAGGATGAAACAGGGGTTTACAAGAACCTTCTGCAGGAAGTAGCCCAGAGGGTTGGAGCACCATTGCCTTCGTATACAACAGAGCGATCTGGCCTTGGCCATCTGCCGGTTTTCACATGCACAGTAGAGCTAGCTGGGATCACATTTACAGGTGATCCTGCTAAGAACAAGAAACAAGCTGAAAAAAATGCTGCTTCCGCAGCCTGGTCTTCACTGAGACAATGTGAGTGTTACTAACATATTCTTCTTTTTAGTTCTTTGTACTGTGTTGTTGATTAAAGATTTAGTAGTGCCATTACTTACTCATATTTTTCTGTGACAATCATATTTGCCAAAAAGAAAGGGAGCTTTGTGGTACTTAAAAAAATATTACGGATACCTATGATCAACATTCCTTCTTATCTAGTTAGGTGCACTTGATATTCTATAATGGCACAACTTTGGTTGATCAGAAGTCTAGTGCACTAGATGTATGTTTGAATATTTGTAGAAGAAAATCTGAATAAGCGATACTGTTCTTGACATGTACTGGACCAGAGGGCTTCTTTTGTAGTCAATAATAAAGGGGAGGGAGATTTCGCAAGGGCAGTGTTACAGAAGTATGTCAACTGTGGATGTTGACTTAACTTCTGTTTCATGCAAATGTTATATGAAATCTTACCACGGCATTCTCCCTAGTAATTTATCATGGGAAATGGGAGGTTAAATCTCAAATAATTTTATTTTGATAGGACAAGTGATTATGGGTGTATTCTTTTGGCTGCGGCTGATGGCGTTTGATCCTAGCGTGAACATTTGTGCGAATGAACCAAATCCCGATAAGCCGTTTCGAAAAGGCGGCGAAAAAGTCGTCCCGTTTATTTGTTCGGGGAAAGCAAGCCACAAGCTGAATGGAACGGGCCGTATATCAAGGATGCTTTCAAACACCACGGTTGATTACCCAGTTACTTTTAACTTAGGATCCCATTAAACCTCAGTCCTTTGGAACTTCTGCCTTTGGACGTGTAAGTTGCAACTGAGTGTAACCAACACATTAACTGAGATGTCTGCAAAAACATGTACGTTTGGGGCCTCTTTATCATGCTAGGCATGTTTTTGTTTGTCTTCATTTGAGGCCAAAAGTTATGAAAGTGCAAAAGGTTAGTAGTCTAATGTATTGCGTTTCACTTAGGAGCTCTCCTTCTACTGGCTATGTGGACCTTTAACTGAAGATATCTCTTATGCATGTTTGATTTGATCTAATGGAACCTCATGACAGTATCAGTGGAATATGATTTGGCAACGTTTTGAGCTGCAACATTTTCATTACACATCGGTACTTCCTCACACTATTTCTCTCTTTGTAACAGTGGTACGTCTGGAAGCGAATTCAACAAATGAACCAGAGAACAATGATGAGCAGGAGCAGATCAGGATTGCCCGAGCTCTTCTCAACTATCGCCTGAAGGAGAAGATAGCGATGGCCAATAATCCCCATGCTTCGCCATTCCCCATGAAATTTCCCATGCAGCCAGAGAGGAAGCCTTCTTTTGCTCAATCCTCTCAGTCCAGCTACTCAAAGATTCTCCCTCTATTCCGCCCTAAGTTGAATTCAAGATCCAGACCAGAGTCACCAGCAGCGACTGATGGAGCATTGGAATCACCTTTCCGGCCCATTGAAAGCCCTAATCCAAGGTCAAGGTTCCCGGCAGCAGAGGCAGCCCCTTATGTCCCAGTTGGGCACTACCGTATGCCTTGCCATAGCATGGCTCCTCCAGTCACAGTCAGGACTGCTGTTCCTGTGTTCTCTGCTCCACCTCTCCCACCTCCAGGTGCACGCACACAGCAGCTTCCTCCTCTCATGAGCCACCCACCGCCAATTCGGATGGCATCCCCAGTTCGCATCAGGCCAGCTTCCCCACTCTTTGCTCCCTCAGCTCCAGTTCAAGGGCCGAAACCTTTGATGCCTGTTCAGTTAAAAGATGTGCAACACCAACCAATAAAGGAATCATTGTCACCTGTGATCCCTGTTCAGGTAAAGGATGTGCGACACCAACTGCTTAAGGAATCGCCGTCACCGGTGATCCCTATTCAGATAAAGGATGTGCAACCCCAACCGCTGAAGGAATCACTGTCACTTGGTAAGGGTGCACCACTGGCAGTTCCGTCGCCAGTGATTAGGCCTCCGGTAAAGATCGAGGCTCCAGCTGAAGTCAAGGAAGTTTCGAAGGTAGTTGCCATTGAAGTGCCATGTTCTGCTGCTGCGGAATGCACTACATCAGCAGGCTTTCTTTCAACAAGCCAGTTGGGGGCTGCTGATGCCAACAACGGTGAAGCGGAGGATGAAGCTGTGGATGGCATCCTCAAGCATCTAGAGATAAAATGACTTCCGAAACCGCAAACCATCATCTTCTCTCGGATTTTGTAATTAGCTGCCTCCTGTGCACATCCCTTTCTGTTTAGTTTTGTATGCCTTGGTTCGGATTAGGGGCTGTGGGCAAGCTGCGTTCTAGTAGGGACACCTAGCTTTTTGTTCAGAAACAAAGCATGCGGTGGTAGGCAGTTTGCCCGTTGTTTGGAGATGGTTATACTTCCCTGGATATGCAGTTGGTGGTCTGCTTTTACCCCCAATGATGAGGTGGATATTGTGTGCCTCTAGGGAAGGATTATGAGGTGGCAATTACATCCTAAATTTAGTAATAATTACCGTCGATCAATCATCCTAGCTCTTAATTCTACCGCTCTGCTATAAACTATACTACGCTTTGATGGGGAGTGATCTGCCATTATCATTTCCCTTCTTCTGCTATCTTCTTTTATACTTTTATATGACAGTGGGAGATTGGTGATATGATGCTGCGAAGTTGAGATGGATCAATGGCAAGTATTTTACCTGCTCCTTGTCCTTCGAGGAGTGTGATGTGAGTGCTGCTGCATGAGAGGCCAGGCCGTGGTTGGCCATTACTGCTGGTCCCGCCCTTGGCAAGCGAATTTGGGACCGCTACGTTGCTTCAGTTGCGCGATTACATCAAATCATTGTCTGGAAAACAAACCAGTCAGCTCAAACTCAAGTGGCTCTTCGGCTGGTGACCACAAACAGCCACCCAACCGGGGTCTGGTACGAATACTTCGCAGTGCATAAGCGCACTTAGCTCCAAAACCAGCAGCACTCTACCCGAAATCTGCCACGCATGGTTGATGATATAAACGTTCTGGTAAAACCACTTCAAGAATTGCATGTCCTTTTCAGAGAGAGAGAGAGAGAGAGAGAGAGAGAGAGCTGCACGCACTGATCAGCGCCTCAGCAAAGGCAGCACGCATCAAGTCGTCGTCGCTGCGCTGCGAGCTGCCTTGCATGGCATGTCGAGCATGTGTGTCGCCTGATCCTATCATGACTGACAAGTGTTGATCTGTGGCGTTTGACCACCCTACAGCGTACTGACCCGGCCAGCCAGCCGGTGTCGTAGCATCGAGCATGCATGCATGCATCTCCGCGCAGGCAGGCAGGCAAAACTTGGAGCGCGCCTGTACGAGAAGAAGACAAGGCGTAACGACGCAGGGGAGCCAACTAAAAAATCCAGACGCTGTACACAACATCGCAAGCTCTGGCTAGCTGCCGTCGCAATTTACAGAGGAGGTGAGGGGGAAAAGGAGACGAAAAGGAGGTGTCACCGGCCGGGCCAAGCCATTCACGACCTCAGTACACGCATTAATGTCCTGGATCAGGCAGCTACAGCAAGCCAGCTGAGTAAGCTTCGCGACGAGATGGGAGCAGGAGCACATGTAGAGGCCGGCCGACGCCTTGCCACTGGTTCGTTTAACCGGCAAAATTTTCGCAGTGAATTCGACGGAGCAGCGTTCTCCTGAAGGAAGAGAGGAAGGGGGAGTAGAGGGAGGCCCAGATGAGGCGAGGATAGGGAAGGGAAGGCATCGTTTTCTTGCTCGCTGTGCTGTGCCAACCGGAGCTAATAATTGGGGGGGACAGTGCAACAACTGATGCACAGCATGGACGGCCAGCGAACAGGAGGCGCCAATTTATGGCACTGGTGCCATCAAAACGGAATTTATTGCGCATTGCCGTCTCGTCTCTCGCCTCGATGCTAGCATACGCTCTGAGCCTCTGAGACCTCTCTCTACTTTCCAGCGATCGGCGAAACAGTACTACTGTCGTAGTATCGGTGGACCGAGCGCTAACTCAAGGCATCCCCCACTCTCCTTGAAGAAGAAGAAGAAGAAGAAAAAAAGACAAGGCATTTCCCTACGTCTTTCTTTTTTTTTTTCGCTTCGCGAAACTAACTACACTGGCTGTGCTCGTATCGGTTTTAGCTTCTGACTTCCGACTTATTTTTCACTATTCATTAATTTCATCTTTTTCTGAATTTTTGGCTTTTTATTGAGCTTTTTTGCCGGTTCTTTTTTCCCGTATTTTTTTGTATTATACGTAATGGGCTAACATTTTTTATTTTTTAAAATTTTTTTAAATTTAATTATGCTAAATAAGCATCTGTCAGCTATAGTATTTTTCAGCCAGTTACAATACTTTTCAACTATAAACCATAAAAAAAACCCAAATGATCACCACCTAATGCTCTGGTACTCCATCAGGCACTCAATAATAATAGCGTTGTTTCGCTAGCAGTGCTGCTCCCTCCCTGTATTTATCCATAGCTTCCGAAGTATCGATTCCTTTTTTTTGTTCATCGAGAGAGTCTAGGGGTGTGTTTACTATGATTTTTTCACTCTCTATCTCTACTTAAATATTTTGAAAAAGTGAAACAGTTATGGTATATCATATTTAATACATGTATGTATAATCATTTCTCGTTAAATATTTTTTTAAAAATTTAATATTTCTTTAGTCCGTAGATATGGTGGACTATGAACAAATATTGTAAAACGTACGCGTAGTTCAGTTTGGAGAAGACAAGTGTTAGTAGTATATGGGTACATCGCATCACACGGATACGGCTTTTTTTGGCAAATTAAGAGTGGGTTTTTTAGGTTGTAGCTCATGGCTAAAAATTTTGAATTCTAGATTATTCGTGAGAGGCAGTACGTAGAGAAAAATAGTCGTATGCGATTTTGGCCAGTATAGCTGAACTTGGTACAGTTTGTACTATAATCCACTTATAAACCCCGCCTTAAAAATTATTTAAAAATTAGTTACAGCAACATAACCTAAAAGCCACAAGTCATAAGTACTACCGAACGCCCCATAAAAACAAGTTTAGGCAGGCGCTCATCATACTCAATCCTCGCCAGCTCACCTTGTGTATAGAGTTATCAAAATTTGTTTTGAATTTTTACCCAAGGACTCTAATAGGATTGGTAGCACCGATTTTTTTTAAAAAAAATGGTAGGTTTTAGGCTGAAATTTTCAAAAAAGAATTAAATAAAAATGAGCCTAAATCGGTCTAAATCAAAGAAATATCGAAATAAATCAAATGAAGTTGGAGTAATCAGGGGTAAAACGAAATATTTGAGACTGGTTTATATTCTAATGGGGAGTGCGGGCCCATTTTAGGCCGATTTTGTGACCCTGCTATGACCCAGATGGCCCAGATCAAACAACGCGCGACCTCTGACCGGCGAATCCTCCCGCGGCGTTCGGTACTCCGGTCCTGTTCACCCAGCAGCCGAACGTCGAGTGCGCGGTTTTACCGGCGGGCAGCCAGCGCGAGACGCGCGTCGCATTGCACCGCGCCAGCCACCGGCAGCCTAGGGCACGGCACCGCGCCTCGCGCTCCCGCTACTGGGCCGCCGTTTTCCGCTCCCTCCAGGCGCGCGGCGGGGGCAACCGGGCAGAGCCGCGCGGCATGGGCCGGCCGTGGCCGCGGGTTTCTCCGTGGGCAGCACCGTGGGCTTCGCGCGGTCTTGCCGCCTCGTCCGGGTCGTCTCCGTCCGCTCCAACCCGAGGCGCGCTCTGCCCGCCGTCGGCGCTGGAAAACGGTGGGGGTCGTCGGGGTTTTTTGCGCGGCCGCCTCAGGCCGTTCCGAACGGGCCCTTGCACGTTGCACCCGGCCACGGTTTCCCGCCGTAGGAATCGGACGTAACCGAGGCGTGGCGTGCGACGACGCTGCTTCTGCCCCTCTTCGGCTCCTGGGCCGACTCCGAGAAGAGTCCCCTTCTTCGGCCTCCTCTCTCCGTTCCAGCATGAGTGCGTGCGTACCAGAAACAGAGGGGAATCACGAATACGACGGCTTCGCCCAGCTCTCCTATGCGATACTACATAAAAATTCGTCAGGGAAGTGTGATCTCACCCTCCTCGGATTAATATGTTAATTTCTGACCTCCTAAATGCTTAAGGATACAATATAAGATGATTTTTTTTAGAAGACAACTATCACCAAGAGAGGGTAAAGCTTGCACAGCACTTCCACAGCTTGGATGCCTGTTGCTTATTCATGAGTTAGGGTAAAGCTACCTTGCGATCAGAACCGACAAACACGGCAAACCTGTTCCGCTCGTTTCTGCTTAATTCACAATTCCTTAATTTCATCTTCTTTTTTTGTTTTTAGTTTTTTAGACTTTTTAGTATTCTTTCACATTGACCATAACAGGCTGACCTTTTTTCTATTTTTAAATTTTTTTTGAATTTAATTAAACTAAATAAACGATCATCAATAAACCAGTTCCAGTAAGCCGAACTGAGCGCCCCCCCACTAGTCATGTTGACCAGAAGTTCGAATACCACAATAAATACCATGGACCAAGACGAAAACTTTACAAAACACGCCAAAGGTATTTATAGGGCCATCAGAAAATTGCTACTAGCGTTTCTTCATACAAATAAAGTATATCGCCATTCGGGATTCAAGATTAGTATCCTCAATTTAACAAACAGCAGCCAGCTTCTTGCCTCGTTAAATTAGTGGAAATGAGAGCAGATTTACACTAGGCAGCATTTTTACAGACACTGGCTTTTCCAAATGTAGAAACTAATTATAGATAGCATTAACTAACAGTGACCATGGTTCTCTTCTACAGAGAATGCAAAAATGGAGCTGCTCAAAACAGACATGGATTGCGTCGGACGGATCACACGAAAGACCAGTTGACGAAGCAGAAGGCCAGGCAGTGCACATTGTTGTCCTCACCAAGTACTTTCCAAGCTACAGCTTGCTCGAAAGAGACATGGCGGCCCATGCCGGACAAGCACACTCCAGCCGGCAGGTAAACATATCCCTGGACAGACGAATCGAATTAAGTATTAGTTGTGACCTCTAATGTACTTTGAACATGCACACGAATAAAAAAAGAAGGGGGGAAGCACTGCAAAGGGACGAAACCCGGCAAAATGTATTTTGAATGATTTGATTTTATTAATAGCCGAGAAAGAAAAAACATGGAAGACTTAACTTTGTAATATAACTAGGGATACTATGGGGACATGGATGGGAACAATACATGGAAAGATGTCAAGTCTATATGTTGGACGACTCTTCTGGGAGGTACACTAGTGTGTCTACATAGGAATACCGAATACCTAACTGAACTAGATGAAAATAGATTGCCAAAAAAAGCAAACCACATGGGCACATCCTTGAACTTTACATAGCCAAGGTCGAAATGCCATGTCCCTGGTTAGTTTGAGCGGGTCTAGATCCAACCGTCTATCTTAGGAGTTGGGACTCGTGACTTGGGAGAAAATGTTTGAGGTGGTGCGTGAAAAGGAACACAGCAGCAAGTACATTAGATAGACAATGACGTATTGAAACGGTGTTGCTATTCCGGGGGGAAATATAGCAATTTCGATTCCTTCCCTGAAAGAAGCAATTGTACCTGTTCCATCAATTTTGGGATCTCCGCATATAGTGCCTTTCTACCAGCTTCATCAAATATCTTGTCCAATGAGAGGTCTTGTAGAGCAATGAGAGATGTTTCTAACATGTTAAGTCCCATCTCGTTGGCAAAAGTGAACACTGGCTTCTCCTGAAAGAATATAGGATGCAGATATGTAAGCCAAGCAAAGCCACATTTTTGTCTTGAAATGTAAAGTGAGCTAGCTTCTACAGGCAAGGCAAGCTAAGCCTACCCAACTTACTCAACTTGAGTGAATCCCTAAGGCTAACTAGTTTTGATAAATATGCGTTTATGTAACCAAATATGGCCCAAATTGCCTGTAAATTAAAGAGAACCCTAGGTCCAAGTAGACTAAATGGACATGGTAAAGGATAACAAAATAAGATTTTCACAGGTGTACATGGACCTTTTTTTAAAAAAAAAACGGGGATAACTACCTTGAAAGAACAGCACAAAATAGCATCTTCGTAATCCCAGAGCATTCTCAGTAATGACTCCCCAGCTTGATCTGCCTGCCTAAGCAACTCCACTCCCAAATGGAACCTGCAAATATGATGATTTCATCAGCTTTTGTACAAGCTTTTGGTACACATTTAATTTTGGACATGTACTGGTCTTTTATCTAAGTAAAAGATTATAGAGCAATAATGCACCACTGATCTACTGCCACTAAAAGTCCTTCATATGATAGAAAGGAAAATGACAAGTGTACTTACTGGTAGCTTTGGCAAATCCAGTAAGCAAGTGTTGCGGCTTCAGGGATGCCAGAAATTATCTTCTGCCCGGCATTCACGCCAGATCGAGAGGGAGAAATAGCCATCGATACTCTCTGAACAGCAGAAACAACGCTACGGACATACTGCCGGGCCATAGTTGCAACACTATCTTGGAGATGCATTTCATAAGGGAATTGAAAGGCAATTGTCAGAACTGATCGCAGATTACAATCATCCAGAGATGCATCCCCTGAGGCTTGTTGTGTAGTTGAACCAACTTCAAGGCTAGAGGCCAAATCTAATGTTCTACCAGTGGGTGCCCCATCCTGTGGAAGATATTGATGGTTAAAATCTGAGCAGGTGAAAATCAAGCCAGATATAAGTAACAAAGCAGAAACAGAAGTTTGGGCCAGATGAATTGCCATCATACTAAAGTTGAACGGTTTTCAACCCTCAAAACTTTTAAGAATTATTTGTATTACACAGAAGTATGTTACAATGCACTTAAAAACAGAATGGAGGCTTTGCATAAGGACAGACATACAAAAACGCAGTGACAAGAAAAACGAGAACAACAGATCACACTCGATGATCTAGGCGTGAGGAAATGGAAGGAAATGTGGCATCCTAAAGTTCACTAGAACAAATAGAATTAGTGAGAAACACTAACTGTTTTCATGTCCAGTGGTATAACACGGAAGCCTGAAGATATCAATGGAGCATCATCTGGGAAAAGCTCATCAATTGGTGCAAAGACAAGCTGGAGGCAGGATCCCATTGATTTCTCATCTATTCCAGTGCAAAGCTGAAAGATCAATCAAGCTTGAGTTCCATTAGAAATTCCCTCAAAAGAGATCCATTAGAAGCTCTAGATAAGAAATCCAATTAATAAGTAACGTGCCAAGTGATAACAAAAATAGAACACCTGCAAATCGCTAAAGCAGATAATTATTACCTGAAGCAGGTGGATATCTCTTGATAAAAGACCTTCATCATGTGTAAGTGTCTGTCCTTCAAGACGAACAACTTCTAGAATCTGCATATTGATCAAGGTTTCACGTTATTACACTCAAGAGAAAAATAGCATACAATCCATCAATATATCTTGCATAAATACATTTTTTAGTATTTCCTCCAAATGATATAGCCTGGCTATAAAGCTCACTTGTCAGAAACCTACCTACAGATCTCCCACACCACTAAACAAGTTGCACAAAGCCACACCAAAGGGGCAATACTAACCATGGAAGGTTACACAAAAGTCTTATCAAGGGAAAATTTACAAGAAAATAGAAAGGTGACAACACAACCTGGAAGGATAATCTATAGCAATCCTCTCAAAAAAATAAAGTCGATTTATAGTGATGAGCAACATAAAATCTGAAATATCTCCAATAATGACTAAATCATAATAACACCTAGCAAGTCATACAGCGTTACATGGAAAGACCTTTGAATATACCTCCTCATTCTCCACTGTGTGAGCAAGTGGCATGATGATCTGGCTCCCAGAAAATTTCATAGGCCGCAACCCAGGAAGTGAACATGAGCTCGTCTTCAGTGCTGAAGCCGAATATGCATCAAAGTTATAATCAGCCCATTCAGACCGATGCTCCCTCAGAAACCGAACCAGTACTGCTGGTGGAACACTCTACGATACCAACCAACAACAAAAATGTAAGATTTTAAGAAATAACAGACAAGAATTAACAAGAGAAAGCTCCAACTCAGTGCTCAATTTCTAGTGTCTACAGTTCCACTAAGGGCAGCAAAAGAAGTCCTAGGTAACTTGTACTACGGTAGTACCACTCTATAACACTAGGTACAGCACAACCACCTAAAGTCCCAGCCAAATACAATTTACTAGATTTTTGCCCGTTTTAGTTCTGCATCTGGCAACAAATGTCAGCAAATCTTAAGTTCCGTGCCACAGAAGGTTTTTTTGGTATTATGAGGGTATATGGATTATGGAGACTTTCATCGCAACACTTTTAGGCACTGAATTTTCGAATAAAAAACAGTGTATAAATGAGAATGCAAATTAATTTATATGTGACCACTGCACCCTTACCTGCAGTAACATGGAAGCTTTAGCACATATAACACCTCCAGGGGCTCCAAAAGCATTGGCAGCAGCGCTGTTGTTCCTAATCTTCTTTGAGTTGCAAGCAATGATCACGTCTTCAATGCCGTCTCCACCCATGACAGACCAACCATCATCATTGAAACCACTTATAGAATCATTAAATCCTCTGAAGAGGCATAAAAATGGTGTTAGAATAAACAGCATGCCCAAAAATATAACGCTACAAAGTGTTATCTTTATCCAGGACTCACCTACTCAGCCTCTGACTAAATGTCCGTAGAACGGCAGGCTGCCTCCCCAAAGCATATACAACCTCTCCGCTAGTTTCTTGAGCAATTTGTCTGATGTGCCGCAGCGCCTTCATAACAAGAATAGTCAGTATGGAATGTAGAAAGTACAGATCATTCCAGCAGTCTAAACATGCAAAGGATTTTTTTTTCACAATGTATACCAAGGAAAAACTTATAGCACCAAATCATAAGTATTCACTCGAAGTGCCTCTCAAAGATTATGAAATTAACATCACATATTGGAGTTCAATGAAACAAAACCACAAGAATTGTTCAAAAAAATGTGCTTGGATGCCCTAATGAAAAATAGAGGAATTTTGAGATTAAATGTTGGGCATGTTCTTTTTGACTTTAGCTTATAGCTTTTGGCTGCAACTTATGATTTTTTTTGTTGTTCGTGGGAGAGTATGGAGTAACATAAACTCGTGTACGATTTGTAGCTAATATAAATAAAGTTGCTACAGTGTATGCTACGATTAACTTGTAGATCCCGCCTTGAAAAGGCACTCCGTTTAAAAACTAGTTACTATAGAAAAGCCAAAAAATAGCTTTTAGAAGCTGAAAAAAGAGACTCATTAATTTATTAGAGAATAGAGAGGAGAAAAAATTAGAGAGAAGAGAGAATGTGCATTGGAATTCTCAAAGGAATTGGTAACATGAAGTTAGACCTCATGCTGGAATTCCTCCAAAATTTTTACGAATTTTTCCTATCCTATGGAATTCCTCCGAAGCAATCCTAGAAACCAAACCCCTCTCATAGGATTTTTTTCCTTTGGATTGAATTCCTCCATTTTTCCTCCAAAATCCTTTGTTCAAAGAGGCCCTAGGCTTTGATGCCAAGCTAGAGTCTCAAGGAAATGACCACCTTACATGAACAGAACATATCATTGAAAAGTAACAGGTAATAGCAGACCAGGAAACAATGTAGAAACGCACCGCTGTAGTCATTTTCTGAGCAACTACCCTAGATGACTCATAGAGCGGCCGAAGCACTTCAGGAACACTCCAGGCCTGTAAGATAGAATTGAACTGAATTATGAAAAAAAACATGACAAAACATTGATGCATAAAATTCCACATCTGACCAGTATATGAAAAATCAGACCTCGAGGTCCAGATGGTCCACTATATGCACAATTGAGCCCCCACCCTCGCATGGCCGAACTAAATAGCCACTAGGAAGCATCTCAGCTCTTACAAATTGCTGTGCTGAGGCAGCACTTGGACCACCTCCTGAACCACTCAAAGATCTCTCACAGACCTACGAGATACAGTGACGTAAGCAAAAGAAACAAGTTCCATGTGTTAATTTACTATGTAGGCAATCTAAACAAAAAGAAAAGTTTCACGTTCATACGCACCACAAGACTGCCATCCTCCATTGTGGTTGTGTATCTCAGTGTCCAAAAATCTCGTGCGGGAACTAAAGTAGTAGGAGCATACATCTGATACCGAATGCAAGAACAATGAATAAAATAGGTAATGCATGCGACCAGAATCAATGAAAACCCTATTATTGTTCAAAGGAGTGATCAATGACATAGTGCTTACCTGCATGTAAACGAGTTCAATAGTCCCACCATTTCCAGCTGGAAGCATTGTAAATACTTCAAGACTCCGACAATCACGGAACCAAGATGGGCGGTCTTTTAAGATCTCCACAATCTACAATGAACACTGATATTAGAAACACCTGAGAATTTTGCTAAATACAGCAAAAAAAATTATATAAGGGGATTTATGTTCTGCAAGGAATCTTCGGATGTGGAGCACCCAAGTTATTTTGCTTGAAAGCCTTAAACTTTGGCTATTCGTTGTTCTATGAAGTTTATATACCCCTTAACAACAGAGGTTAAGCATGCACAGCTAGCTGTGTTTGTGCTGAGGTACTTTTAAAGGCCTCCCCTTTTTCTAACAAATCACACCATATATCAGACAAACAGAACATAGTCACTTGCAGATGAAGCTAGTTTCAACGTGATTATCTTGGAAACAAACAACAGGCATTCTTGGACTAAGAAGAAATTCCAAACGAAGTTTGAAGTATACAGTTACCTTTGTTGTTTCTAGATTCACCAAACCACATGCACGGGCAGCAACACCACGGCAACCATGTGAAATGGCCACAATACCAAACGAATCCGGACCAGGCTAATCACGGAAAGGAGAACAAAATAAGCACATTTAGATCCGCTTAACATTAGTCATGGAATATGGAACCTCCGAAATTGCAACCAACCTTCATCCCAGGCATCTGGACCCAATCAACAGCAGTCCCTGTAGCCTTTGAGAGGAACTCTGCCAAGGTCTCCTCCGCAATTGAAAGGAGTCTGGAAAGAAAATGAAAGGAAGATGCTATAACACGTTTTTTAAGAAAAAGTAAGTTGAATCCCACCAATTGCCAAGACTGGGACATCTATAACAAAGTTTACTTACCCAGAAGGGTTACTTGCATCCTTTAGAGGGTTTTGAGGAGTGGTCACATTGGAATCACAGCTTGTATCATTGGCCAATGATGGCTGAAAACAGAAGATGGATGGTATGAGATGAGAAAAAACAAATGGTAGCCAAGGTCAGACGTTAATGTGCGTCCAGTACGGTCTGAGATCAACAAAATGAACGCTTACATTCTGCAGCTGCTGCTTCATGTATGCATTCTCATGAACCAGCTGGGAAACCTGCTTCTGGAGACGCTCATTCTCTTCCATGAGAAGCTTGTTCATTGCGGTCAATTTTCTGTTCACGGCCTGAAGCCGGGAAGCCTCCTTCCGCTGCTTATCACGGCACCTGCAACCACCAGAGACCCCAACACTTTAGCTTGAATGCAGAACCTACCCAGAGCGAGGAAAAACAACAGATGCTCCAACACAGAACTGGTATACTCCAGAACATGTGGTGACCCATTCCTACATCTGCAGCTACCATACACTTCCATGCTGCCCACTGCAACACTAGGCAAGCTAGAAACCAGAACCATTCACCAAGTCCTAGAACAGTTTCCAGTTCCCACCAAATTACACAAGGCTGCGGCATGCTCACCTTCGGTTCTGGAACCAAACCTTGATCTGCCTGGGCTCGATGTTGGCCAGAATCGGGCACTCGCGCAGCAGCTGCTGCCTGCGCGTGGAGCTGGGCTTGGGGCACTCGGCGTACACCCGCTCGAGCGCCTCCACCTGCTCCGGCGTGTACCGCACGTACTTGCCCGAGTCCATCCCGGCCTTGTCGTACCCGCCGTCGCTCCCGCTCCCGCTCCGCATCGCCACCGCCGCCGCCATCGCCGGCTCCCCACCACCACCACCAATGCAAAATCACCGCCCCTTTCGCTTTCCCTTTGCCTCCTCCTTGCTCGCCGCCTTTAATCCCACCACCACGAAGCAGCGATCCTCCGGAGCAGAACCACCTGGGAGATTTCAAGCGGAAGGGAAAGTGGCTAATTAGAATAAATTTGACTTGGGTAAAAAAAAAAGCGGGTGGTAATTAACAAGCAGCTGTTGCGCAAACTAGCCTCCATTAAATACCAAACCGTGGGAAAGCACGCAAAGGGGGCGGCTTTTGGCTTAAAATCTGAGGCCGGGAAAAAGTTAGCCGCTGCTGCAAACGAAACACGCAAATGCGAGCGATTAGACGCGCAAAAAATCGCACGATTTCGCCATAAAATCAGAAGGGAATAAATCAGTAGCACGAGAACCAGTTTAAATCCGCGTTTTTACGGCTTCCCACGTGAAAACGTAGACAAATATTCTCAAAAAAATCGCTCGGAAGCAGCTCAGGACCCAAAAAAATGGGGAAAAACCATCGAAACACGCAATGACGAGGCGGATGAACAGTCCGAGCACAAGCGAGAGTCATCCTCCGAAGTCCGAACCCAAAACGATGAACAGTAGCTGCAGATACATGTGAAACTTAACCTAAATCTCCACGTACCTCCACAATCGCGCGCGCCGCACCCTCGCCGGCCGGCCGGTGAGCCACTCACAGCCTCTCCCCGCCCTAGCCGCCCCGCGCGTCGGCGCACGGAGCCGCATCCATCACCCGCCGCCGCCTCCTACACAGCCCAAAACAAACCACCAGGGCTCACGCGCCGGACTCCCGGATCAGATCGGGCCGCCTGGCCTCGCCTGCTCTCAACGCCCACCCGACCTGAGGCAACCGAGCGAGCACAGCACGGCACGAGAGGGAGACAAGAGAGAGGAGAGTGGCAAAGGTGACAGCTTTAAAGGCTAGAGAGAGAGAGCAGGCGCGCGCGGACGCGAGTGGCTGTTGCTCAGCTCGTACCTCTACTGCTACTACCACGCTGCGAGCTAGTGCTGTATAGGCCACAGCTAGCGATAGGACGCGAGGAGGAGGAGAGTTGGAGAAAGCTGAGCAGAGCAGGCGAGCAGGTGGACTCGGTCCATGGGACCGTTGGGCGTGGGGCCCGCGCGCAGTGGTCGCCGTACCGCGGCGTCACTGTCGCACTGAGAGGACACCGCCCCATTATTTTTCCCGTGACATTTTTCCCTGACGCGTCGTCGAGCCGATGAAATTAAATTGGGGGCGACCAGCGCCCGAACGTTGTACGCTCCGGCGCAATGGAATTTGGTCGTATTCTTTTTCAGTTTTTTAATTTCTGTTTTAGATTTTTTATAATAACTAATTTTTAAATAAAATATTTTTAGATAAAATCTATTAGTTAATTGTAATATATATTATACCGACTTCATTTATATCGGTAAAAATCGCACATAAATTTTTGTTACTCTATAGTCTCTCGCACAAACAGCCCAAAAGTCACAAGTCGTAGTCAAAAACCACAAGTCTCCGCAAAAAAGAACAGACCCTTAGTTTCTCTCACAAAAACTAAGAAAAAATAATTAAAATTATCGAACAAAATTCACTTTAAATTATATTTCACATCCCAATACGAAAATGCCTTTAAAAACTAACCAAAAAATGTTGGCACCAAAACACATATGGCATGAAAACCAAACCTTACTTGGATGGCTAGTAGAGATGATTGTATTCCCAGTCTATCAGAGTTCAAACACTATGTTTACCTCTGTGTGTCTTATTTAGTAGATTTTCTTTCAATTAAAGGCGATGTTTCCGTCGCAAGCGAGACGTCAGTGGTGATTTCGTCATTTTTTCGTCAAGCTCCACTCATCTAGTTTTCTATAGACATCATGTGTGTGAGTACGTACGTGTGGTGGTGCGTATGTGTGTGGGTGTCTATGTGTTGTATTGATGTTTTCACAAAAAAATATATACGGCCTTATAACCGTTGTAACATTTTTGAAAATACTCATGCATCAATTAGAGATAACACTTGCAATAAAATAATTTGGATAAGGCAGTTCACAATAAAATAGCATGCTTCTTGCAACAATCGAGAAAGACGTGTGTAACAATTTTACAAAAACATTTGTAACAGCTAATAAAATATAATGAAAAATTTTAACCACAACATTTTAAGAGCACATAATACAACAAACCAAAATACTCTTTGCAACAAATGAGAAAAGATGTTGCAACAAAGTGAGCAAACAGACCTAACAAACTAGATCAAACGGACTCTCGCGTGATGTTTGGCTTCTTCCTTGTTAGATCTGTCCTTCTCCCCATCAGATCCGACAACAATAGCCTACTCACCCACTAGATTAGGCGGCAGTGGTCTATCGTGTTGTCGGGAGGTCATGAGGTTGAGGGTTCTCAAATGTCATTGTCACCGCATCCTCAACCATGACACCATCGAGCGGAGGAGGCTTGCAGCAGCGATGACGGGGTATAACTTGGTGTGGGCGAAGAAGAGTCAACAGCGTCGCCACCATTGTGTAATGGGAGCTAGAGATACTTGGGCAAGAGAAAGAAATAAGAAAGAGGAAGAAGAGTTGTGGTCATGTGTAGGTTTGAGAGAATGAGAGGAGAGTAGCTCCACTAAAAGGAGGGAAAAGTGAAGTTGAGGAGACATTAATCTATACAGTTGAGAAATAGAGTTTGAATTATAGAGTGGCTCTTTCAATAGATGAGAGGTATCCGATGTGTCGGACATCTGTGTCGTATCAATTCTCAATTAAATTAGAATTTTACGATGAATTGTTACTGGTATTTCCACCTTTCTTATTAGTGTTTCATTTAATTCCTTTTACTCACAGTAGTCCCCCACCCCTCTCTGATTTTATAAATGCACGTGGTGTTTCTTTGGTACGCACGATTTGTATTTCTTCGACGTTTAATTTGCACTGCTAGCTCTGTCTTCGTCGGACAGGTCCGTTCGCGAATGCTAGTCACTGAGAAGGATTAATAAAATCAGTGAATTTTCATACCATGAATGCATGAAAATTATATCCTAGTGGTCGAATTTCACGAAATCTGATTGCACCTGCAAGACTGTTGTCTATTTGTAATTGCTTTTCCTAGAAAGAAAATGAGTTGCACCGACAGATATTGTAAGTTTTGTGACCAATTACAGATAGTGTAATTACATATGTTTAGACAAGGAGCTTGTATTTTTCAAGGGAGCTAACTATTTACTCCATGGAAATATGTGGAGGAGTTTTAAGTTTACATTTCTTTTTCTTAAACAAATTTCAAGTTTAACACGAAAAAATTAAGAGCTTTACATGAAAATTATGTGACAGTTCAGTTGTTTAAATGCTTAGGACAACACTTTATTCGTACTACACTGTAGTAAATCTCATGGCCAACCGGAAGGGGCTGTAGTACGTAGCTTGCTCATAAAATGCTTTGATCGTGCTCCATTTCGACTCTTTTTGTTTTAAGGGTTCTAATTTTTAGTTTCTAGCTTCTAGTTTTGTAATTTTGACTTTTTTTTGTTTTTTATTCTTTGTATTGTTTATGATGGTATAATTTTTTAATTTAATTACATAAAAATAATAATTATATAAAAAACTTTTACATTGTCAACTTATAAGGTCCGATGAGCACCAAAGCAAATGTTCTGGAACACTCCACGCCCTCTTTAAAAGGGAAAAAATGCCGAGCTTATTTCCGAGCCAAGGCGCAGTTAAACTGACTGCAACCGGGGCCCATGTTGGATCGATCTAGAAGTGGGCCCGGCCGGCCAGGTACATGTGGCTGCTTGCCACGCGAGCTGCGGGCGCGAGCCCCACGTCACCCCGGGGAAAGGACGCGGATGCCGAGGCCCCGGGTGGGGGCCGGCCGGCCGCGCTGCCCGAGCCGAGCCGCCGTGGAAATTACGGGACTACCCCCCGCCCCCGCGAGCGCGAGGCCCCCACCACGTGCACGGTGCACCGGGCGTTCCTGCGCCGCCGTCTCCGCGGGGCCCGACTGCCGGGCGGTGGAAGCGGCTCACCAGGCCGGAGAGTAGGTGGGCGCGCGGTTAAGGTTACGCCTCTCGCGAGTGCGGCGCGCTTACCGTGAATGCTTACCACGTGCCTGACAGGTGGGCCGACATGCTGTATGGCTATTCTTGGTCCCACCGGTCAGTGTGGTTGTGTGGAAGTCACATGCGTGAAGGTGGTGGTGAGGGGAGTAATGGCGCAGTGGCGGAGGGGCACGTAAGCACAGCTGGACAGGGGGGGCACGCGCGTGAAGAGAGAGAGAGGTGGAGTGTTACTGCGGCAATAAAAACTGCAGCTTCCCTTTTTTACCCCCGTGGCCTACCGTGCTGCTACTACTTTTACCGCCCTACCGCCCAAACAGCGTCTTTTCTGTTCTGGTTACTCGAACATCTAAACCTTTTCCTATAATAAATATTTTTATGATATTTAATTTTTACATAGAGTGTTTTTATGCGAGATCTATTGGTCGATTGTAGTATACACTATAGCGATTTGATATATATCGATCAAAATCATATATAAATATATCTATAAGTTGTTACTATTTAAAAGCCAATATAAACGGGTGTTACTATACCCAATCACAACAGTGCAGCAAGTAACAATGGTGTGCCACACTGCCATTGCGGTAATGCACAATGTTTGTTTGCTACGTAATCAAATCTGCTTGAATAATTACTCAATGTAGTACACAATGCAGCGACCCATGCGGCCATGTTGGGCTGTTCTTTTGAGCTATAGTTTATGATTTATGAATATGGGTTATGGTTTTTGGTTGGTCCAAAGCATGCATGCGCACACAGTGGCGCCACATGTCCATGCATGTTCTTTTCCACAGCTCAATTCAATCAACGATTCACCAAAATTCTCATAAGCATAAATCACATTATTCATATGCATGCATGTAATGTGGTACCCAGGCTGCTAGTAGGAATATAAGTGAGCCAAACCCAAGCAATGCCAGTCTAGAAGGCTCGAGCTTGAAACAGGTTCGAACCAAACTCAAGTGAGCCAGCCTCGTGATCAAGCTTTGAAGTAGCACAAGCTCAGCTTGGACGAGGCTCAAGCTCGGCTCACTAAGGCTAAGTAACATAGGACTACAAGAAATCAGTATTTTCACAGATCATTCTCACATATTGCTTAGCAAAGCAATATTGTAGTGGCTTTCACATGCATCAATTTTGAACAAGAGAACAATATTGTAGTACCTTTCACATGACAGCAAAAATGTTTTAATTAATAGGATCAATATGATAGGAGGTATGCCAATAGGAGTTCACTAACGCAGATGACAGATCTAAGATAACAGCCAACAGACTGGCACAAGTTCTTAATGGGAGCAAGCATGCCCTAAACACGTTGACAAGTAGCTTTAACTATTGGCAATCAACAAAAAGCATCAACTGATGGCAATAAACAAAAAGCTTCATCTAGAACCTCCAAGCACTTCAGTCTTCAATTGATACCATAGCACATATTGGATCAATTGATACCACAGTACTTCTCCAATATGTAGTTTGCACAAAAAGGCAACTTCAAGATTCTGTGAGAAAAATATAGGCAGTAAGCTGTGCAAGCATGACAAGCAACTTAAATCAGATACTTGGCAAGCAAAGTAACAAACATTTAGCAAAAGGATAACTCAGATACTGGTTGCCTACAAATCAGTTAGGCACAAAAACAAAAGCATTCAAGCAACTTGATCGCATGTTAATTAAAGTATAACATCTTTCTTATTTGAACTTAATATCATTTCATTTCTAACCTTTACACTACTAACAATTGATTGAGCATCAATAACAGAAGGTTGTAGGTTATGGTATTTAGACAGAAGAGGCAGCAAGGAATATATGAAAGCAATGGAATTAGCATCAAGAACAGAAGGTTCTTTACTCCAATGAGCTAGCATACCTGATAAAGAAGACATAATAACTAACTGCTGCCCACAATCGAAATTGCATAAGGAGTTTTGATTGCTGGTAAAGGAATGGAATTACCATTGTCTCCCTATGTAAGAACTAAAAGTAAACAAGGATTATATGTAGACTTCAAGTATTTGGGGGAAAACAACAACATCCATGTACTTACCAAATTGTACGGTTTGTGGTGGCCTCCTCAAATTCAACTTGATGCACACACCCGACCTCCAGTGCTAAAAGATGACTCTGATGAGACACTGGTAATGGGAACAGTGAGAACATCTTTGGCGATCTTAGCCACTATTGGATACTTCAATTCATTCACCCTCTGCCGCTAAAGTATGAATTTTTTGTACGGATAATCCGTTTTTTATTCGGAAATACATAAATATACCCGCGACAAAATTTTTTACAAAAATAATCTCCAGTCGCCACCCCATTGGGCGATCGCTACCTTTCGCCCAACCGGAGGCGACATTTAGGAATCGTGTACCGTTGGGCGACTCACGCAATCATTTATGCGGTTGAGCGACTTTGATTGCGATGCGCTTAACCGTTGGCGACTTCAATTGCTGATCGCCAGATGGATGGGCGACTTTACTCAGTCCCCGTGAATTTTTAGAGTTTTATCAATTTTGTAGTTTTAAACTGGAAAAAAATATGGTATAGTTGTAATAAAAGTTTATGTTTATTGTATGTTGTAGGTGCATTTAAAATTTTGAGAAATTTTTTGTAAGTACAATTGACTGTAGAACGTTTGATATATACATTGGTATGTTTTAAGGGTTTGCAATCCGCGTGATTTTTGTATGTTTTGTCAATTTTTTAGTTATAAATTGCGTAAAAAACAGATAAAGTTGTAATAGAAGTTTATGTTCAATGTAAGTTGTAGATGCAAAAAAAAATTTGGTAAATTTTTTTTAGGCACGATTGACCGAAGAACGGTCGATACATAAAGTGATAAGTGATGTGACCAGTGGCATGTGTGGAACTCTGTACTTGTAATGTTCAGAACTCCACCGCTAGTCGTAACATGCCTTAGGGAATATTACATTTTGTCTCTGGGTGTAGCGTGGTTGTTTGCCCTTTTGTCGCACCAAGATGGCTCTCTGCATCTTTCTTCCCGGTCTTGGTCTTGAGAGCTGCCTCACGAGCTTGAAGCTCTTCCTCCTGACGCTTGATGGCTGCTTCACGCAGACTTAACTTCTCCCGCCTCCTTTGCAGCTCATCCTCCTTGCCCTTAAGACGGATTTGGTCTACCCTCATGCGACGCTCTTGCTCATGCCTTTATGTAGGCAGGTGAACTGGTGCAGTGGGCATAGTCCATGGAGAGTACATATGAATCTTTTTGCTTTTTCAGGCTTTTCAGAGGCCAGTGTAGCAATAAATGTCCCTCCGTAGGCTTTTCAGAGGCCAGTGTATGTAGGCTTTTCAGAGGCTAGTGTATGTAGGCTTTTCAGAGGCCAGTCTATGTAGGCTTTTCAGAGGCCAGTGTATGTAGGCTTTTCAGAGGCCAGTGTATGTAGGCTTTTCAGAGGCCAGTCTATGTAGGCTTTTCAGAGGCCAGTCTATGTAGGCTTTTCAGAGGCCAATGTATGTAGGCTTTTCAGAGACCAGTCTATGTAGGCTTTTTAGAGGCCAGTCTATGTAGGCTTTTCAGAGGCCAGTGTAGCAATAAATGTCTCTATGTAGGCTTTTCAGAGGCCAGTGTAGCATTAAATGTCCCTCCGTGTTGCTATAAGTAGCACGGTTGGGGTCCCATGACATTGTAAATCGAACAAAGAAGAACCATCTCTTTCGTGGTGAAACATACCATGTCGGAAGCCGAGGGGCCAGTGGGATTTGGGTCACCGAAGGACGACATTCCCTTAGAAAGGAGGGATATGTTCGGTCCACAGTACCGATTGATATCAAGTCGGCGTGCTCAACCAGCGTGGCCGAAATGCAGACACAATGAGTACGCGGTCGTCCAGATCTTAGATTCCCCGAACGATGGCGGGCGACGTTTCTTCCGATGCTCACGCTACGGGGTACAAAATAGTAATATTACATTCTTATATTGCTTATGGACCCGCGAAGTTTACCGTCCTTTTTTTTGCAGATTGCAAAATGCGACTTCTCCCGCTGGATCGACCCTCCTCATGAACGGTATGTTGATCGTTATGTGGGTACATTATGGGATCGAATATGGGACTTGGAGAACCGAATGGAGAGTCTGACTGAGGAGAACAACGACCTCCGCGAACAGATGCAACGCGAGAGGGGCAACGAGGAGGTCGTGAATATAGGAAGCTCTTACGATCCCACATGTTGTCGCGCGAACCCGAGCCGCATATGTGCATGCCACTCCCACGACGGCCAGCCACGTCCGAGGCGGCCCCCTCAGCAATTCTCCATGTGGGTGCCACGAGGCTCGTTTGGCGTGTAGGTAACGAGGGTTATGGTTGTGTCGTATTTTATTTCATGTAGTTGTTGATGTGTTGATCTTTGTGTGGTAGGATTGTTGTGTTTAGTAAAATTGTTGGGTGTAGTACTTTCCATAGATCCCGCAAGTGCAATGTATGTATTGTTTCGTGTTGTAAGTGCGTGGTCGGGCAAAGTGGCATCTTTTGTCATCTCGCAATAAATTACTCTATGTAGGCACTTTAGAGCACTGTAGTTTCGTAATAAAAGTGGATTCGTAGCCACCAATAAATTGCAATACTTAAAAGGGAAACAGTACGTTCAACGAAATAAGTGCATTACAGAAAAGGGATGTAACATACAAGGTTTACAACTGGTACATGAATTTTACCATGCATTACAACACCAACTATCGATCCGAAATGCATTGCATCGTCTAGTGTGTGCCCTCCCGACCAGACGCCCACAACGTGCACCAGATGTTCCAGCTTGTGATACGTCCATGTCATTTCTAATACGTCGGCTCTGTCGTCGACCCTTCCCACCGACGTGCGGCCCGCCCGAGGTGCTAGCACCCCCCGAAGCATAGGCGGACGCACGAGCTTGCGCAGCTGCTTGTAGTGAGCACGGTTGCACAAGCAGGACACACTCGTATCCACGGCGCCGGCACCCTTGCACAAAGCCCTTCCACGAACCAGAGCGCACCAATGTCTTCAACTCCCATCTGATGTCAGTGGAAGACCGGCTCCAAAGCCCTTGCACAACGACGCTGCACACCTCGGGGTCCAATGAAAAACTCTGGGTCAGCCAATGCCGCACATCCGTCATTTGAGCATTTCGTCATCCGAAGTACGAGAGTGACTTGCGGAAAATCGCTCAAATCCACACGGTCGGACCATCACGAATGATTCCAACACCATAATACACTCTCAATGTAGTATCGCCATTAATGATGTATGCCTACATGTATGATTGAAATTTACGACATGTCAAATAACATGGGAGTTGAAGACGTAAATACAACATAATTAAAAAAATACCGGATCCAAATCGATTGAATAGCTTCGACTTCTCTTCTCTCCTCACCTCCTTTTCTTCCCCTCCTCCTCTCTTCTCCTCTTCTTTTCTTCCTCTTCCTCCTCTCTTCTCTCTGGCGTAATGAATTAGTAGAATGGCAAAACGAGGGAATGTGCTCGGGTTAGTGGGCGGCATAATTGCGATCGCCCAACGGTTGGCGATCGCAATCGAAGTCGCCAACCGCATAATGATTGCGTGAGTCGCCCAACGCACACGATTCCCTAAATGTCGCCTCCGGTTGGGCGAAAGGTAGCGATCGCGCCAATGGGGTGGCGACTGGAGATTATTTTTGTAAAAAATTTTGTCGCGGGTATATTTATGTATTTTCGAATAAAAAACGGATTATCCGTACAAAAAATTCGCTAAAGTATATCGAATTTTTCTGGAGGAATAACTTTAACAGGATCCTCCAAGTATTACTTCAAATATGGCTTTGGAGGATCAGCAGCACTATGGATTTTCATAAACTCTTGGAATTGGCTAGCAATCGAGAAAACACTACTAGAAGTACTAACAAATGTACCAGTGCATTGAGAACTGGACTCATTATTGTTCAATGTTGACTTGCTTTTATTATATTCATTTTCATATAGAGCATAAAAATCATGCAATATAGATTCCACATATGTCAATTTTTCATGAAGATTAATTTCTGAGTACAAAGAAGTAAACATGCATTTAATCATACCCATCTTAAATTTTAGGTCTAGAACTGCAACAATTGTAAACAAAGTGCTGTATTTTGGGCCCCAATACTTATCAAACTTGTCTAGCATTTCATCCGCCATTACCCTAAGAGATTCATTCTTAGACTTCTTTAACAATTGACCTAGCACCTCTCCTTTACATTGACAATATGGGGATAAAACATATTAGAGGTAGGATATTTTGAACCTAAAACTCCTCTGCAGCCAAGTGAATAACACACTGGACATTATTGACTTCTTTATACAACACCCAATCCTCCACCATTGGTTGCTACTTATATTTAGCATCTCCAGTAGCATAAACATCAAAGGCAGTTCTATGATGAAAGGCATAATCTAGTACTTTGAATGTTGAACCCCACCTAGTGCAGATATGAAGAACCATTTTCTTCTTAGTATGGTCAAGATTGAGAATCAATATCAGCATTTAAAAGCATTGAGGTCCCTAAAAAATAGTTTCGATAATTAATGACATTATGTGAATATGAGACTAACATGTTTACTGAGTGTTTAAAAGGTTTAGTCCTTAAAATGATTGTGAGATGTACGCTAAGGGTCAACATGAAGATCAATGTGGCTCAAGACAAAGGTATAAGAAGACTAGGATCCTTTTTGCTTTTACCAGTCTTAAGAGAAATGGTGGAAGACCGGATTATAGGATAAATGTTGTCTATTAAGAGGAATCATTGCTAGTACCTTGATAGTATATTCTTGTGCCATTTGGATCAATTTAGGATCATGTATTTACTTAAAACAAAAATTGTCAGCCAGTCTGTGCTGTCTAGATAATCAGAAGTACCAGAGTGCAAACGACGGTACTTCCGCTTTCCGGAAGTTTCGACAAAATAAACGGTACGTTTCTTCCAGAGAGCACCTTTGGAATCACTTTGTCTCTCTAAAAAAACAGAAGTATCAGAGTTTCAACAGCGGAACTACCGCAGAGCGGTAGTACCATAACCCTTGAATAGTACTTCTGGATCACGGAAGCTTCGGAAAACCAAGCGGTTTGTTTTCCCAGAGAGTGCCAACTTTTGGCCTCGAAGCAAACGGAAGTACCACGCCAAAATTTTGAAACTTCCGAATATCAGAACTGCCACGTTTACAACGGTGGTAGTATTGCACCGACTTTCAACGGCTAGTTCAAAAGCTCTAAAATAGTTGTTACTGTTGTGTTGGAATAGGTGCGGTAGTACCGGCCGATGAACGGCAGTACTTCCGCTCGCCCTGATTTTTTCAGGGATTTCCCTATAACGGCTTGTTTTGATTGGTGAAGGTATAAATACTCTCCCACCTACTCAAGGATAGATGTAAAAGACCCCATTGAACATCCTTGAGCATTGAATATTCACTCCACATCTCAATTTCGTGTTATGCATTGATTTGAGGTGGTTGGGCCAAAATTAAGAGCATATATCTTAGATTGATTCTTTTGGCACTTGATCGTCGTCAAGCAAAACTATGATTTATTACTATTGGTACTTGTCAGCACTTAGATGACTTGACGGGAGCTTGCGCAGTGACTTCTTCAACAAGGTTGTAAAGAAGCCCGGCACCGACTTGTGGGTGGTTTGGTGTTCACCATTTCCGGAGTGAAGGAAGAACAACCACTAGTGGATTGAGGAGCTGAGACTTAATTTGTGGAGTCTATCCAAGTCACTTGGGCCTTCCCCAATGTGGATTAGGGGAAACCGGCAAGTTTTCGAACACCGCGGTAAAACATCGTGTGCCAATGGGTTATTTATTTGTCCCTTCATTCCGCACTTGTATTTTTAGCATATTGTGATTATTGTGGTTGTCATATTTATTTGTGCTAGAGATATATTTGTAGAGACTTGTGTTTGTAGTGCCTTAAACATACTAGTATTGTGTAGGTTTGAATTGCTTTAAAATCTTGATAGACTAAATTATGGTAATTGTTTTTGGAAGGCAAGAATTTTTTAGAACTTCTTATTCACTCCCTCTAGTCGGATATTCTTGATCCTACACATTTGTCAACACCTGCGACCACCTTGTGGTCGCACCTTCGTCGACACCTACGAGCCGACCAGGGCGTGACCACGAGTGGGCCATCGACACCCACGAACGCCGCCTAGTCAAGCCTTTGTCCACGCCCATCAGACCATCGTCGTCTGCGTTTATGCACCGACCGCGTCGGAGGCAGCACCCTGATGAGATACCCATGCTTTGGCGTGGGACTTCGTCGCCCGTGCCTATGCGCCACCCAAGTTCGGGACATGACCTCCATGCGTCAGCTCAGGTTTCGTTAGGAGATTCCACGACCACGTCATGATCAGTGAAAGAACCCTATTCCGGGAGGTTTAGAGCATCCACACCCTCGGGGGCTGTGACTACCAGTTACATGAGCTCACCCGTCGACACCTGCTTGCTTGCTGTCAGGGGACGGGGGGCTGTGATAATTGGTGACGTCAACTCACCCCTCGGGAGCTCCGCGCTTGCTGTCGAGGGAGTACTGCTGTGTGTGTGGCCTAGTCCCAAATGACTGGGCCTTATAACAAGCCCAGTAGTATAAAGGAATGTACCAATGTACTCTCATATTTTGTAATTATTAAAAGGTAGAATGAAGATTTCCCATCCTAACACGTTCATGTGTATATAAACCCCCAACAGGGCGGTGAGGGGACCAGAGCCACTCATTTCTCACTAGCTCTGTTTCTCTGTCAGTTGGCTCACCATCTCTCTTATTCTATATCCCCCAAGGGGGAAACGGGTACCTTGTGCCCACCGTTATGCTCATACAATAACAATCAGCTTTGGAGGCAATGAAACCAAGGGAAAGAGGTAGGATGCAAATCGGCTGTACCACACACGAGGAGCTTGCTTCAATCTATAGAAAAGTGATTCAAGAGACAAACATTGAGGGTTAGGAAGGATCAGCAAAGCCAAATGGTTGATGACAATAGACGGTTTTAGTATTAAGGGTGCCATGGAGAATAGCATTGTTGACATCGAACTGATGAATCGACCAACCATTGGAGAGAGAGAGAGAGAGAGAAAGAAAGGATGGTACGAATGGTGGCCAGTTTAATGACAGGGCTAAAGGTCTCATTGTAATCAATGTCGGGTTGCTGAGAGAAAGTGCGGAGCACCCAACGGGCCTTGTGGCGATCAAGAGATTCATCCGACTTTAATTTATGATGGAAAATGCATTAACCAGAAACTACATTGGCAACTGAGGGACGAGGGACCAAATCCCAAGTGTGGGTGGCCTGAAGCATGTTGAACTCAGCCTGCATTGCAGTGAGCCAATTCACGTTTTTGAGAGCCGAGGAGGTTGAGACGCTAGATGGGTTGAGAAATCCCCAATTTGCCATGGGTGGTCATAGGGCGAGCAGAATGGCAATGGCATTGGGGGGAGCAGTCGGGGCTATCGCGGCAGAAGAAGGAACAAGCGCGGCAGCAGAATGGGCAGGCGTGGTAGGAGTGTGATCTACCGTAGTGAGGGGCTCGGCTGCCACAAAAGGCACAGGTGGCAACAATGGTTGGCTTACCGAGGCGGTGTCTTTGCGCAGAACCGCTGCCGTCTTGTCGTCGAGATTGTTGCGGCCTGCTGCATGCACTGCGGTGCAACAAGAGACAGAGAAGAACCAACAACGGAGTCTAGAAAGCTGAGATCCATCTTTGGAGAAGAGGATGCCTGGGTATATATAGCACAAGACAACAAACCCAACCATCTGGGATTGCCAATATAACATGCATAGAGACAAGATTATGGAGGTGTCTAGGGGATTCGAGTGTTTTGTGTGGTTCGGAGCATTTAAATTTTTTCTGCGTATGCAACATTTTTCTTCTACGTTTGAAATATTTTTCGTCCATATATGCAACATTTTTTCATGTATGCAATATTTTTTTCTATGTATACAATATTTTATAGCAAAAAAATATTGCATATATGAGAAATGTTGCATAAAAGTATTGAAAATATGGATAAAAAATATTGTATATATGAGAAAAATCTAAGTTATCTAAGTAAAAAAATATTCAAGTATTGTTTAACAATTGCCCAAGATCATATGCTAAATATAATTAGTTATAGTCGATTGGGTTATTGGCTCGGCTGGCGTGCTCTCGGTGTTCCTGGCGTCGCATGGTGGCTGGAGTCCTAGCACAAGTGCACAACAAGTTTAGAATAGTTCGGTCATGGATGGAACATGCAAGCTAGAGCGATCGAGCGACGTGCTGATAGTGGACCAGCGGTAGTGGGCCCGAGAGGTGGGCCCGGGCCCTGCCACTTGGAGGAGTAAAGGAGAAGCGAGAGGAGAGGAGAGAAAAAAAAGGTGAAAAGGATAAGAAGAAACCGGCGACACGGAGCAGATAGAGAGGCGCCAGTGGTGTCCTGTGATGTGTACACTTGTAGCTGTCGAGCTGCTTGCAACAGTGAGCTAGCTAGGGCAGTTTTGCTTTGCTTGCTTCTCAATCTCGCCTTTCCCTGTGGCGCATGTCGGTGACCTGCCGCGAGCGAGCTGAGCCGAGCATTGTAGTGTATATAATCTAAGAGATTTTAAGATAGATTCTATTTAAATTTTAAAGTTGATTTTATAATATATATAACTTAAGGGGTCTTAAGACGGTCTCACTTAGCAGATAAAGAAAAATTGTATTTTAATACTTGTGGCCAGGTCTTTAGCTTGAGGACCAGCCTTAAGCCTTTTTTGCTTATAGCCTGCTTAAGATCACCCCTATAATGTATAAGATTGACCTTAAAGTGATTTAAAACCTCTATTTTCATACACTACAGATACCCTTACCTGATTAAGCGCTGACTGAATGCTCCTAGCCAGTAATAACTTCTTCAACTGCGTACATAATGAACACAGATTAAGACATGTTTCAACTTTCAAACACCAGAATTTTACGGGAAACAATTCGGTTCCTGTAGCAACCAGAAAAAAGGCCATGCTTTCCAGACGGCCCCTCGCCTGTTTGTTGCCCTCTCTACATGGCTGAAATAGCACATCATTGGCCGTTCTCCTAGAGTCATATTTTTTGACTGAAATTTTTAAATTTTGACTATTCGTGATAGAGATTATTAAGGGATATTTGCATATGATTTTAGCTGGTATAGATTAATGTGTACTATAATTAATCTGTAAACCTCGTCTTAAAAAATACTTTGTTTGAAAGCTATGTATTATAATAAAAACCAAAAGTTGGTTTTAAAAGTCGGATCTGATTCCTCCATCCCCAATGCTAAAATAGCAACAAAAATTAAGCATGCAATGCTAAAATAGCTACGCAAATTAGCATGCAGGAGCTCACACACTGACATGCATGTCCTCTGCAGACACAGAGAACAGGTTGGTGATGGCCCGGGGAAGAATAGCATAGCAGAAGCAGTACTATCTTATGCTCGCATGTACGCACGCGAGAAAAGGAGGCCAAGCCCCATCACATGGCTCCAATCCAATTCCAGCTTCTTTAATTCTTTATGCATACATGGCTGTGGCCGGATATTTAGGCCATGTAGCAGGAAGCGCTTACATTAGTTATCTATAAGTGTTATCATATAGTATATGGAAGAGAGAGAGAATTATAGATAATTAAGTTATTTCTTACACAACAATCGACCTTAATACGAGAAACAAGATATATTGTGTTATATAGAAGTTGTCTACAGAGACATAAAAACTAACCTATTATAGTATTTATCTTTAGTGTTGTATATAGATAACATAGAGCGGTACTATAGACAATCCTTGTCTATTATATTGTACATGCTTTTATAATTAGCGGTGGCCTTTACATGGTGTATTAACTAGCAAGTAAACTAGTGGTTTCCACACGTGTGTGGGTCCGACTTGTTAATTCGATCGTACGGCCGGCAGCTTTCCTTTGCTCCCAGCGATATTAATCCATTTCTTGTCTTTCTTATTCTCCCTTTGCAAAGCAGGTTCATGCATGCATGGCATAAAGTCGTACTCTTGGGACCAATAAGGTTTAGCCCTAACACTTGAAGACCTATACTGGGCATTACTGGTCAAAATGTCAAAATATGCCCAGACTGTTTGGTCTGATTAGTTGGGTTATCGGAGTTAACGGCAAGATTTAGGGTTTATGATGGGTGCTAGCGTCGTCGCTGGTCCTGTAGCAAGGTGAATTCTCACCTGATAGTCTGATACGCTGATACAACAAGCTGCCATGGCATCCACACATGGCAGATGTGCTCGCATATGTAGATGCAGCAAGGACACGGAGGGGTTTAGGAGGTGGGGATTAATCGGGGAGATGTACAGGCGGCCGGCAAAATTAAGCCGAAGAAAGCGATGGGGTGGTTAGCAACTCCATGATCGATCGCCAGCTCCAGTCGGAGCCAAAAGGGCAGGTCATGTCCATCTTTGCTTCTTGGACTCGCTTTGTCTATGGAGAGCTGCTGCATGCAGGAGGAAAAACATTCCTCTGCCCTCCACGCTGCCCTTTCACGCCATTGTCGATCCCAATGATAGGGTCAAGCATATATGCATGCATGCTTTTCTTCCTCCTCTTTCCCTTTTTTTCCTCTCCCTCTGCTTCAGATGCAATTGGAATGTGCTAACAAGGGGATGAGATGACTCTGCTTTTTCCAAATGGAAATGTACATGATCACGATGGTTACATAAGGCAAGAACTGCCACTGCATACGGTAGAGGCACAACCTTTGGATCAGAAAATGGATGGTCAAGGTCGACTTTGGAGGAGAAGTTGGCAAGTTCTTATGCAGGTATGTTTCTGGCGAGCATTTTGGGGCGGTACATTGCCCTGGTCAGCTTTTTCACAAAAAAAATTGCAAGAAACAGAAAAAATCGAAATAGGTCCAAAATAGAGAAGACATGATTTGTAGAGATATGTGGACATCGAAAATCCGCGCCACAAACAGGATGTGTACTATTAGCAGAGTGTGCTAGCTTTATGTCAGATGTGATTAGCAACCTACATCTCTGTCGAGCATGTGATTTATAGTTCGAATAACTCGATCAAAGCCTGTCCAACTCAAAGTTCTTGGAAGAAAAGAAAAAGGAAAAGAACGGTGTAGCCAAAAGAGATTTGAACTGAAAAAAGGTGCAAATCATAGAACATAGTAGGGCCCTTCATGCGACCTTTGAATTTTTTTTTTTGAAGTTTTGTGCAGCCATATTTGAATTATAAATCCTCCACAGGGACCCCTTGCCTCTCAAATCTCAGCATATTTTCAAAGGTAGCTTCTTTGAGTCCTTTCCATCAAAATGAAAAACCTTTCTTTTTTACTCAGGTAGGGCCACAGAATGACATGAACTAGTAATCAAAGAGCAAGTGGTCTTTGCTTTCAATTTTAGGCTCCTAACCATCGATGTGTACGTCGTGCTTGGATAATCACTCAAGATGTTGATGAGCATGGTAGCTTTTGTGAATCAAGGTAGTAACAGACAAGCCAGTTAAGGTTTTCCAAAATCATTTTTCAGATTTAATGAGAATGTTTGCGTTGGCATGTCTCGTATATACAGTACTTCTCGATGATGTTGGGAACCTCCAAACGTCGGTTTCACCATATGAGGGACGTTCTTTTTGCTGTCCTCTTGTGCACAAGATTAAGGGCCTGTTTGGTTGGTGCCTAATTTTACCATGCCTAAGTTTAGGCAATATGTGGCTGCCACAGAAAATGTGGCTAACAAAATCGAAGCCACACTTGTGGCAAAGTTTGGCAAGAAACTGAGTCTATGACGTGTGGGGCCGGGTGCTAAGAAAGTGTTGCATGCCACAGTTACGTCAGTGAACCAAACAGCTACCGAAAAACTGTGGCACGCCTAACTTGTGGCTAGGCAATTTCTGGTCATGAACCAAACAGGCCCTAGGCTCTACTTATTTCGGTTTGGATTTTTAGCTTTCGGCTTATTTTTTATTATTCCTAAATTTTATTTTTTTCTAACTTTTTAGCTTTTTTGCCGGTTCTTTTTCTCTATATTTTTTAAAAATTTATTTACGCTAAATAAGTTACCATTAGGTATAGTAAAATTTCAGTCAGTTAAAATGTAATTTCAACCATAAAGCAGTTTATTTCAGTCCAACCGAGCGCCAGCTAAGATGACAACTTATTGAGAAAACTTATACATGAAAAAAAGGTTACTATAGACACAATATTGTTATGTTCCCTCCATTTCCACCGTTTAGACGAAGTTTCGTCGACGCTGCAGATCAACTACTACAATACTTTCAAACTACCACAATACTAACAATCTACAAAGCTACAACTCTCGCCGTATCATCTATGCTGATCGTTTTGATCCAACGGCAGTAGAAGAATGGTAGCACATCGCCGTCACGTTTTCGCAAAGAAGATAGAACTCGCCATTGTGAAGGCTCAATCTCGAAGCTAGGACGCCGTTTGATCAATCGATCGATCGATCGATCTCTCTTCTTTTAAGCAGTTCACCTAGCTCGCCGGTACACGGTTGCCCTGTCTTGCAGACAAACTTGCACAACGTTGGTCCTTTTCACCCATCACTTGGTCGACCAAATATTTGTTCTTTTTCTCTCTCTTACTGTTGGGCCGTGCCAACCTTCCCGTACGGTGGGACGCCATGCGCTTGCGTGCTCCTCACTGTCTTCGTTGCTTAGCGGGTGGAGAAACAATGGTGATAACTGATACGTAGTTGTTGTTGTCATATTTGCGGTTTTAGCAAAATGTTTAGAATAAGAACTAATTCAATTCCAAAGTTGTGTATAACAAGAGTGTATAACTAGCATGTATGCGAGCATAAATAAATCAGTAATATGTTCTTTAGTACCTCGCTTATGCTACTGCCAAACAGTTCAGTACATGCATGGATATTTAACGAGTGTTTTTACCGTTCTTAGAAAGCTACTAGGAGGTATCAGGAGATACTGGTATATTACCATTAAATTACATATAAATTTTTGGTCACTCTTGGTACCTATCTTCCAAAGGTAGTAAAACTCTTATATTTAATATAAAGCACATGACATGAATCACATGATTGCCCTCTATTGGCTTCTAAAATCTGTTTTTCTATAGTAAATAGTTTTTCTATAGTATATACCTTTCAAACAGGTGTCTTTTCAAGATGGGTCTACTAATTGATTGTAGTACACAATACAATTACTTTATTTATGTTGACCAAAATTGCACGTAAATATCTCTCTTTATAGATTGTTATTATTTATAAGCTAAAGCTAAATGGTCAATATAGACGACCCCAAGTCATCCTTACTGCCATCTTTGAATAAGATACTAATGAGTAAAGATTCCACTCCTGGTGCTTTCAGAGTTGTGTTCGATGTTCTAGAAAACCTTTACGTCCCCGCTATGCCACCGCAACACCGGCGAGGTTCTTTCGCCGACCGGCGAGTCGCCGTCGCCGAGCACAGCTGCGCCCGAGCCGTCGCACAAAGCAAGGACAAATCTGAGGGCTAGCTCCAAGCACACAACCACTGTGCAATCGCTAAAATTCTCGAAGAGGATGTGGCGGTGAACTCAGGAACGAGGAGGAGCTTCTCTGGTGTATGTAGAAAGAGGATCTGTGCCCTAGTATATAGAGGAGGAAGGAAGTGGCTGCATTGCATTGCAACATTATCATCTCCCTCTATTACAGATCCCCCCACCCAAAAAAACTCCTTTTTCTTTTACTTCTCAATCAATACAACAGTAGTAGAATATACACACGCAAATATCAGAATTAACCTACAATTGCTACTTAACTGAAGATTGTGATCTTCATTTGACTGCTAGGTAACAGACATACAGAGACATGCATGAGAAGTAAATTTTTTTTATAAAGCACAGGCAATTTCACCGGCACAGTACACAGTAGACGCGTGTGGTTTTGCCTCTGCGATACATACTGCTGTACAACAGCGATTAATAAGGGCAAGGAACAAAAGGATGAACTACAGATGTTACAATCCGACAAATTTATCGGACATACCGAGATCTTGGCAGGTTATATGGCCGTATATGTGCATAGAGACACATTGATCGCCTTCAACATCCATACGTTAAAGACATGGGCCATGCATGACAAATGCGTATTTTGGACCCCTACGGTGACCATGCATGCATCTGTGACGCATTCCTGGGATCCAAATTTTTTGCATATCCCCACAATAAATATCCTACAATTTTTAGTCCTCTTCAGCTTTGGGTACAATGGACCTCCTCCTTCGGTCTTCGATTGCGGTTTATCTTGACTTTTCACATTTTTCTCTCGAGTAAATTGCACTACAATTGTCCACATGCCATTTTTTGCCTAGATTACATATTCCTGTTAATACTTTATCGCATTCTTCTAGTCAAGTCGTGAACCGTAGGTAAGAGACACCCATTGCAGCCTAGTGGCCGTAAAGCCTAAGGTTGTGGTGGTTCAGGTCATGAGTTCACGCCCCCCATACGCTTTCCTTTAAAGAAATAAAAAATATATTTTGTAGTTACTCCTAGGTATATATATTCTCTTATTTAATTACCACGCACGGCTTAATTTTTTTTATCAATTTGCCACGTGTACACTTGAAGCATCAGCAAATTTAACACACCCCACCATAGAGTGACCATCCATGCATGATGTCCCTAGCTAAATATGAGTGAAGCATTGCATTGATGCATTCCATGGATCCAAAACTTAGGCTCTGTTTTTTTTAAGCTGTGACTGATAATTTTTGTCTGTACTTTTTGAGATGATGGAGATGTCAACGTGAATAGCACACATGATTTCAGATTTAGAAAACCGTTTGAAGAAATAGCTTCAACAAGTCACTTAGAGAAACCGCTCCGTTTGTTTCATCTTTCAGATAAGTCGGAGTCAAAAACAAAAAAAGAAAGTAAAAAAAGAACATGGTCTTAATCCTCCGCACAGCACTCTTTCTCCTTTCCCTTTGGCCATCTTAGCTAGAGGGACCTCCTGCCTTTTGTCTTTGATTGCAGGGCACCCTGGCTGGCTACTTGGCTAGCTAGCCACCCCTTGTTTCACATTCTCTTTTGAGTTTTGTCTTCATCTTCTCTCATCCTCTACTCCTGCCCTATCCATGCATGCCTCACCTTTGATTGCTACACACGCCTCCATGGTGCATGCACGTACTTACGCACTTGGCTTAGCTAGTTAGCCGTGTCAAAGAATTCTAAGGCCCATCCATACATGTCCATCCATGGCTTAAGTACGCAGGCGTGCAAGCATGCATGCTTTGGTATTCCACATTGGAGCCTTTGAAGGCAAGAATGGCCGGCTCGCATGCAACGCATGGACCATTGTTTATTGCCATGGGCACCTCTCCTTCCTTGCAAGCATGAGAAAGTCACACGCCTCTATGTTTCCATGTACCACATATTTAAGTAAGAGTATACATGTAACATGCGGCCAACTACGCAAAAAAGTTACATTACCTCGAGGTAGTGTGTAGATGTTAGAATGAGGATAGAGTATTTTAGCAAGCTAACTGACCACCTACTTTTTGTATAGTACTAGGCTACTAATACTAGTGTATACAAATAGTACAAAAGTAGAGATACATTAAAAGGACACGTTGCTGAAACAGCGCTGAAGACGACAACTGCCTGTCCTTTCTGCTAGTCCTGCAGCACGCCGACACCTAAGAGGAGATCAACTAGTAGAAAGTTTTACCTACGAGAGGCCGGCTACGATGGCATGAGATATCTCAATTCTCATTTCTGAAAGGTTGTAGAAGAACAAAAATGGAACAACCGACTCTTTTGTGGTGTGTACTATAGTGTACGTACGTACACTATATGTGAGTATACTCCAGCGATGCATGAGAGGCTAGTAAGAAACATGCTGCTGAAATATCGGCGAAGACGACGCATAACGAACTGTGAGCTAAGCCAAGCAGCCATGATGGCTTGCGTCTGTCAGTTTGTCATTTGTCCTCCTGGTAAAAAGCTGGAAGAAATTCGAAAATCTTTTAGTTCTTAATTTACTTATTTTCGTATAGAAGAGATGGACATACGTCAAATAACCAGTGGCCCCGTTTGAAATGGAGTGTTTAATTTGATTGGTATACGGCCGAATGAACTTTGGTTTGGTCCTTTCGGAGGTGTAGGAGGTGTTAACACCTCCACCAGATCTGACCATCCATCTACCAGGAGTAAGATTGTACATTCATGTGCACCCACGTTGACAGGGACGGACCTGCCCTTCGGGCGAGCCCGGGCGGCCGCCCGAGCTCCCCTCGCCACCCCTTTTATTGCCGGACCACGCATGCAGTTTTCAATGGTTGACGAGCACCGCCCCTGTAATCTCACAACCACCGCGCTGCTCGCCTGGTTGTTTTCGTCGCTTGGCCCATGGCTTCGTGAGTTTGACGGACCATGCACATCAGATCGTCAAAGAATTTCATGTCCAGTGGTCCATTTCTAAGGTGCATAAGGTATCTTTATAAAAGTCTGCTTCGAATTTTTCCCACTCGAAATTTTCCACCATATAGGAGTACCAAACAAGGGAATATGACTAAAACAAAAACTAAATGTATATCCCCATCGTGCGATCTGATCATGAAGTCTTTCTCTTTCCTTGTTCAACATTGGGCAGTGTCAGTTTGTTAAACGTGATGACGCAGTGATGCCGCCCAAACTGTGCAAGAGATTAGAGGCGCATTCAGCATTGTAACTGTTCGGACGAAATTACTTCTTTGCCCACTTTACCTAGCACCACTCCTACACACCACTTAGAGGCACCGGAGGTGTTAAGATCATGAGAACCGTTGGATGAGCTATATTGGACGGCTGAGAACAAGCGAATGTACCGAACCAAAACTCAAAATTCATATGTTTCAATCCAACTTCCAACATGCCCTAAATAGGTTATAGCACTCTAGTTACCGGGCAAGTAAGAGAAAAGGTTGCCAATCCTTTGTTTCAAATGCATAACTCTCAAAGCAGGTGTAACCACATTATTTAATTTCATCGCAATCCTGTCCCAGATTTAAATTGTGGAGTCCCCGAGTTCTCACATGCATATGCGCCCGTGCGTTTAATTAGTACCACCTTGTTCTTGAGACGTCGATTTAGAGCAGTGCTCAAAGTAACTTCTGATTTCTAATTGAAAAAGCATATTAGCGACTGAAAATGCACTTTAATGGTCATTAGTTTTTCTAATCAACTAAATTAAAAAAAATTTATATCATCACCGGCAATACAAAGAAATAAGGGAAAACAAGAAAAAGAAAAAAGTCCTAAAAAAACTAAAAAGTTGAAAAAAAGATAAAATTAAGAAAGTAAAACTTGTTTGGAGCGGAGCTAAATTGCGATGTTGGCCTAAAGTAAGACAATAATGAGTGTGGTTGTTGATGCAAATTAAGGTACGGCGCGCGCACACACGCACAGGACAGAACATGCAAATGCAACAGCACCAGGTCACCAACCTACCTAGCTAGCTCTATCCACGGCTGGCCAGTTAGCTGCACGCACGGCATGCACAGGCCGTAAGAACACGTACTTGCACAAGGCAATTCAACCAAAGTGGCGATGAGATAGCGACCGATCGAGCGAGAGAGCTCCTCTGCCATCCGAATCCAAATGCGTCGGGCTTTTTGTTGGTTGTTACGGCGCAATTAAAGGTCAATTTATGAGCAGTTTGGGTGCTCCTCACGCAAGAGGGCGCTGTAGAAGTTTGTTCAGAAAAAGAGGGTGCTGTACGCTGCAGTTAGCTTAGCACATCTCCCTGCAGATCTTGTTTGGTGTGTGTTGATGAGAGGTTTTACGTTTTAGTAAGATCGAGTCACTTCTAACAGTTGCAAGCCACTCCAAAAAGAGGAGAAGTGGTAGCAGGGAGAGAGAGGTTAGAGTAGCAGGTAACAACTGCACACGTTTGAGTCAGTCCGTCACAAAGTTAATAATCCCCGGTATTAAAGGTGGGGGGGTTCCGGCGCTCGCACCCCCTCCACGTCGCCTCCCCATGCGCGGCCGGCCGACGGGTGTCCCCCGGTTTTTGGTACGGCCGGGGGAGGCAAATCCCTTCACTTTTTTCGAAATTACGTAAAGGTCCTTTTTCCTCGCGAAAAGGTCCCTGCGCCTAGTTTTTTCCAAAAAAATTTTGGATGGCGACCTGCGGGTTTCCAAAATTACGTACAGGTCCTTATTTACTTACATCCAGGTCCTTGCAGGTCCTCGGTTTTTTACGGAAAAGTCCTTTTATTTTTCCGAAATTACGCACGTGCCCTCGATTTTTTTTACGAAACTCCCTGCGAATTGTCGTCTCTTTTACTTCGGTCCACACGGTGGCTGGCGTGGCGTGGCGCCACGCCTACGTGGCTAGTATCAAGTATTTGAGGAGGAGAGAGTAGTATTTTTCACTACCATTGATCTAAAACGACAATCCTTGGGTACTTGCGGCCGTGCGGTGTAGAACGAATCCGATAGCTTTCCCTCCTGATTACAAGGGGACATAACGTGATCTACAGTTGGGGCTTGGAAACGCTCGGCTCTGCCGAATTTGCGCTGCGCCGGAGGGGAGGGCCAGCCGGCCAGGTACCGTGCATACGCCGATATGCGAAAATATTCAAAGCAGCCATCATCATTCTATTTGGGCCGGAGAAACGGAGGCCTGCCAGTGATGCACTGCGGAAAAAGGTTCGTTCGTACGAGCTCAACCATACGTGGATGGGACGGCAGCTAGCGCGTGCATTTTGCGTCTTGTCACGATCATTGACCTTAAGAAAAGTGTGCCCTGTCGCGTCGATCCCTAGTGGTTTCTGCTTTTTTAGTTTTTTATTTTTTGTTCCCTAATTTTTTAGTTTTTGGGGGTTTTTGTTTTTTCCTCACATTCATTTATATTATATGTGGTAGGTTAATTTGTTTTTTAGTTTTTTAATTTAATTATACTAAATAAACCACCATCAGCTATAATATAAAATAAGTCAGGTACAATGTAAAATAAAACAACTTATTTCAACTAAACTTAGTGGCCCCTATAACTTCGCTTGCATACGAGTTTAGCCAGATAATGGTAATGTTTATTTGGACTTATAAGTTTAAATTCCTGACTTTTTTTGTAGCGGCTAAAAATACACTATAGTTGATATTAGCTTTTCAGCGTAATTAAATTTAAAAAATTTTAAAAATAAAAATTTATATTATTATGGATAATACAAAGAAATAATAAGAAAAAAAAGAAAAACAAAAAGGTGAAAAAGAAATTAAGAAACTAGAAATCATAAGTTAGAAAAAGAAGCTCGTTCAGAGTAGAGCCATTAACGTCTTTTGAAGTGTTAACTAGGCCGAGAATGAAGTTTCCGTATCTTTCCAAAACGCAGCTTAGCACATGACAGGGCAGGCGGCAGTGAATCTAGCTAGCACCGCTACAGGAGGGGCAATGGTTAATGAACCAGTATGGCAGTATCGATCACGGCTGCCAATTTAATGATTTCCGGCAGGATCAGGACACACACATACACGTACTTGCTTTCTAGCATGCATGCGGGCTGCCTCCTGCCTGCCCATCTAGCCATCGTTTTTCCACGAGTGATCTCATTGTGATCAGTGGCCAGAGGCGCACGAGAGTACAACAGGGTCCTTTCCCTGGTGCAGCTAGCTAGCTAGCGTTTTGGACGATCTCGATCGACCAATCCGCCGGCCTGTCCATCCGACCGATCGGCGAAAGACACGCATAAAAAGATCAAGGACGGGACTGCCTTCGTCGGCCGAAACAACCGATCCATAAAAAAGTCAGTACGAAAAGCTCATCATATACTCGTATTCCTAAGTGCGACGAGACTGTGAGGAACAGTAGCGATGCACTTACGCAGTACCAGTATGACAGTATTGACAAGGCAAGACGGCATGCAGCACACGAGTCGGAACCAGTGCTGTTTAGCTACTGGCCTGGTAGTACCCATGCATGCGTGCGTACTGCTTCGTGGTCGTATGTATGTCGCGTCTTGCGATTGAATCCTTGCGAGACCGGAGCTTCCGAGATGCGCATGATGATGTCCGGCGAAACGTTGCCGCTGCGCTGCGCACGGGTCTACGTGCGCATGCATGCGAGCGTAGTGCAAAACGCATGCATGCGCGCCTGCCTCGGCTGCCTGCCTTCACATGCATGCATGGCTTTGCTCCACAGACCGCAGCTCCGGCCTCCGGTTGTTGTTGCAGTGTACGTTGGCACCCTAGCTGGCCGCTGCCTGCACGCACCGATTGAAGGCGGGCAAGGCAGCAGGTTGATGGACATGATGCTTGCGTACGGTGTTGGTACGGTCCCAGTGGCCGCCTCCGACACCCTGTCCTGACATCCTCATCTGTCGTGATCTAGAAACAAGAAATTACGCTGTCTAGCACGCGTTTCATCAAGGATTTGCGGATTTAGAGTGATTATTTTTTTGCTAAGTACGGTAATTTTTAGTATATTTATGCGAGTAAATTGTATGATCGTTTTTTCAAAGCGATGTATCTAATTTGTTTGTTTATTTAGATAAAATCGTAAATTATAGGTTAAAAAGAAGAGCTTTATTGAAGCTTCTACACACATCACACCGACGCGATCGATCGAGGTGGACCGGCCCCGCGTGTGACAACCGCAAGTGGATGACCGGGCGCACGCCACATTGCAACCCTGGCCCACACCACCCACCCTTTGCCCGCCCGGCCCGGCCCGGCCCACACCACCCAGACCCGACCCGGTCTGGCCCCAGACGCACGACTCCTCTGATTGATACGGGCGTACCGCTTGCTAGCGTGGAGTACTACGAAAACGTGAGGTGAAGCACGTTAGCAGCACAGTGCTCCCTACTAGCCAGACGTGTGTTTTGAGCGTGTGCTCAGCCGGGTCGCCATCCCCACGCTTGCGCTTGCTTGGACGTGCCCGTCTCTGCCAAAAATTCTCTCGGTTCCGTTGCGTCAGCTCCAACTCCGTGCGCTTGCCTGCCGACGCCGCCCAGCCAGCTCCTTCCCACCGGTTTTGCCGCGTTCCGTCGGCCTCGCGCGCGCGCTTGGTTGGCGCTCGACGCGCGCACACGGTGCGGTGCGGGGGATCCGAACGGCGCGCGGCGTCACGGCCCGTGCGCCGCGCTTGTTCCCCGTCGTTTCAACGCGTTTTTTTCTTGGCGCGTCGCGTGGTTTCTACTTTAAGTATAGATAAAATGTTTATCTTTCCTCATCAACTTAAACGTTTAGATGAATTGATCGATGCATGAAACTCGATATGGTATAAAAGCAAAGAGATTTTAAATTCAAGACTCGGCTTTTTTTTACCTTTCTTTTTTCCTTTTATTACTCTGCATTGTCACGTATAATAGTTTTTTTTTCTATTTTTCTTTATTTTTTCAGAAAAAACTAACAGCTACTACAGTATATTGTTTCGGCTTGGGCTTCTGGATTATTTTTCACCATTCAACAATTTCGTCTTTTTTTGGTTTTTGGAGCTTTTTTATCGGTTCTATTTTTCCCGTATTCGTTTGTACTATCTATGACAGGTTAACCTGTTTTTTCTATTTTAATTTGTTAAATTTAATTACGCCAAATAAGCCACCATCAACTACAGTGTTTTTTCAACCAGCTACAATGATTTTAGCCAAAAGCCACTCAAAATAAGCCCTTTTAAACAGGATACAAAAGTCACAACTAGAAGCTTAAGTCAGCTGGAACACCACTTAAATATGCTCTGAAGCAACACATACAATTCTCTGTTCTAAAAAAAGGGAGACAACGAATGCGCTAATTCATGACCATTTCAAACATTGCATCTCCCTTGGTACTAGCTTTATTTTCCTTTACCCAACTGAAACTTTATTTCAAGCAAACCCGTCCAGGAATTGATTTAGGAACTTCCACACAAATAAAATGTACTACTGATTAGTACAATACAGTACCTGACGACCAACTCAGGGGCAGGATGAAAACCCTTAAGCAATCCACAAGATTAACACAAACAACTCAGGTCTGCTTAACAGCCCAGACAAATACATATGAAAAAGATCTTCACTCTAGGTTTAATATTTTTTTATTAAATTCAAATTGGTGTCCATAGAAAATCACACCCGCTCAACCATACATTCGATGAGAGGTTTCTGCAGTCTCCCTCTGTCGCCGGCTATTATTGTAAGCCTCCGTGCTACCTTCATAAAGTCACTGTTACATATACAGAATGAATTAGATATATGTCATTGTAATATTACTTAAATTAGAAGATATACAACACACAAGGTAAAAATACTACAGATATTACAAGGAACTTCTCACCTGAATGGTACTTCACCAGTATGCTTGACTACACCAGCTGCGTCACGGTAACGAAGATGGCTTATTATTTCTTCTTTCGTGATTCCAAACATGTCAGCCAGCTGACCATACAGTTCTTCGTATGACCCGAAGACAGACAAGTCGATGGTGCGACCAACATCTTCCGATTCCATAAATACCTTGCAGTGCCCAGCTTCTAATCCAAGGTCAGAAGCCTCATGACCTTGGGAAGAGAAGCCAATGCAAATTGATGAACCAGAACCATCAGATGCGTTTCCTGCCTTCTTCTCATTGCCATTAGGTGAACTATTTCCAGTAACCCCCCGGGAGAATGTCTCCCTTGATCCACTAGAAGTTATCTGTTGCTCCGTCAAAATAGCCTTTCCAAATAGCATTATGTGGGGTGTCTTTCTGTCATCAGTTTTTCCTGTGCCCTGTGGTGTGCCGATTGTCAACAAGCAAGAGGAGCTGTCATGGGCTGGTGTACTACTGATCACAAAGCCCTTAGATATCCGGGAAGGCGAAGTGATAGCATCAAGCCGGTTAAAACCACCTTGGAACAGACCGAGGTGCAGCATATTAAGCTGGTGATCTGTTAAGGGTAAACCAAATTGAGCATGCCTGGCTCCCTGTATGCCTGCAGGAGCATTGTCCGGGTAACAGCAAAGGGGGCTGTTGCCAGGACCAAGTGGGTTCCCGTGGAAAATTGGATTCGACAGATGACCATCAAATGGGAAGTCAGGATGATGGGGCATCCGCAACTTCTTTCGTGGTGGAGAAAATGGTCCCAAATGGATTGGCGGAATGCTTGAAACAAGCTCCACAAGCCATGGGCTGACACATTTCACATTCTGCAACAAATCTGGTTCATCCCATGACACCTGTAAGAATTTTGCAACCATGAACCGTGTGTAAGAGAAAAAGAGACGTAGTGCAGACACCCAAGCACAAGTACACTGGTGCTTGAGGAGCTAAAATTGACAAAAAGACACAACAAGCAACTACAGTTGATGACTCCTTTCACAAGTCAACTCTCTAGATCTGCTATAACTGATGATTATGATGCGAACGTGAACTTCCAATATCCCTTGGAACACTACTAGTAAGACACCCCCCTTATCCCTACATTGCCTAATAAAGTACATGTCAAGGCAACATTCCACGAATTACCAACATATATTAACAGTGGAGAGAGCTAAGAATTATAGGGCATATCCGACAATAGAGCTAGCATGTTCATGTTGAACTAACGCCTAGATCAATCTCATTAGTTCAATCTCTCTTTGTCAAGGTACAGTCAGCAATCTTATGATGGGACCGATCAAAGAGACAATAAGACAAATGTAAGGTAGTACCTTCGAGGGGGCAAAGGACCGAGTACCTTCGGCACACACTGTTTGAACATGGGTACTCGTCAAAGTATGTGAACATTATATTAATTCACTCCCCACATTTGAAGTTTTACTACTAGTAGTACCAGTACCAGGTATTAATTACTTTCTTTCTAATAACATACAGTATATTGTTAGTACCGACTACTTTATTGCATTTGTTTATAAAGTGCAAGTAGGATTTTGGCTGTAAACACATAAGAATAAGACTTTGTAACAACTAGCATAGAGCTCTGATAGATGGGATTTGGAACATATGAATGATTAGAAATGAAGCTGTTGAACCCTCATCTCAATTCTCTCCAACTGGAAGAGACTGATGAAACATATATTCTTAAAGATTTGAACAGAAAAAATTTCCCAAGAATAAATCTGACAGACTGCAGTTTCTTACAGGTAAAATTTTACATTTTACTATGTTATTCTTCATGGTTAGATTTATGTATGATTTATTCCCATCCTAGGCTAATGCAATTAGACATGTAGCTTTTCGTCTGCCTTAATTTCACTCCCAACTGTGCCCAATCGTAAGTTTGCCAAGCATTACCATGCCTTTTGGATGCTTCATGTGGGCTGTGCTAAAGACTGAACACAAAGGTGTGACATTTGAGCTCTGGTTGGTGGCTGCATGGAAGAAATTTGGGTGCTATACTAAAAGAAACAGAAAAGTTTAGAAGCCCCCTATTGACAAAGCAGACAAATACTTAGGGTGTGTTTGGTTGAGCTGTGGCTTCTGAAAAAGCTGCTGTGAGCTGTGGGCTGTGGAAAAGCTGCTGTAGGTTGTGGGCTGTGGAAAAGCTATAAGCTGTTTGGTTCAAACAAGTATAAAACTTACCTCCTATCTCTATTTTCCTTGAAACAACTGTGAAACAGCTCTCTATTTTCACCATTTCAAAAAGCAGAAAGCCAAAAGCCAAAAGTAGGGTCCAAGATGCTTTCAAAACTGTACTACCCAAAAGTAGCTGTTTCTAAAAAAGCAACTTCTGGTTTCCACTCCTTTGGTTGGTTTTGACTTTTTAGAAGCAAAAGCAACTCCCAAAAACTCAACCAAAGACACCCTTAGAGAACAAGCAAAAAGATAACCCAGATTTGAAAGACCAATCAAGCTCCAAAAGGACCAAAAACCTTTTCCTTCATAACTACTTTATTGCATGATTTCGTTCGTTCCACCAATTCATTGGCTAGCTGAAATCTAAGCCAGTTGTTGAACAAATTTATTGGTTAATTTGTTTTTTTAAGTGAAAACTAAAAATAAAATAGTTACAAAATGTACAAAAAAAATGAAAAAGGATCAATCTCTCTCTCTCTCTCTCTCTGTGTAGGTTAATTTGTTGATAGTAGGGGTTCGGGAATAATTTCAATATGAAGGAAAAAAAAAAGCTTCTGGCAGTGTTGTGTGGAGTGCAGTGTTGTCGACGGGTCATGTTTTACATGCTACCTTCTACTGCCAATCAACCATCTCAATGAGGGTGCCTTTTATACTGATAGCACGTTAACAATTAAAAAACAACAAACGCTAGTCAATAATGCAGACCATTCATCCATTGCAGTACCATGGAATGTGACTGTGAATAACGTTAGATCAAGCGAACCTGAAGAAGCCTCCACGGTGAATTTGGCCATCTGGCTGGATCAGCAACCTGAACAGAAGAAATCGTCCCCATAAACCAGCTAATCCTTGAGGAATCCTCTGTCTCAAACGCCATCTTGAACCTCATCCCGGGGCACCACTGGATCCTCATCGCAGCCTTCACCGATGCAGCCTTCACAACGAACTCCGGTGTGCTAGATCTCGGGTAGTACACCACCTCAAATGGCTGCCCATTGGCCGCTAGGCTGGCCTTCTCCACGACATCCGCAATCTTCACCTTCCCCCTGCCCCTCACGAATCCACCGGGGCCCTTCATGAACTTGCTCTCCTCGTCCTTCAAGAACGCCGAGAAGCCCCCATACCCCGGCGCGTTCCACCCGGACATGCACTCCATGCCCCCGCACGCCACCCGCTTCGCCCGCCGTATCCCGACGCAGAGCTCCCCATGCTCCGTGCGCAAGAACACGATCGAGTCCCCCGCGACGAGCTTCTTCCGGTTCACAAACGTGCTCCACCCCGTGGTGAGCAAATGCCGGCGCGGCGTGCCCCGGTAGATGTGCCGGAACTTCCACACCTCCCCGTGCACGTCCTTGGCGAGCACCGTCTGCACCGGCGGGTCGGCCCTGTAGTCGAGCTTGGGGAAGATGGTTTCCGCGCAGTAGCGCGGCACCGAGAACCCGCCGCCGTTGTTGGCGTCGGACTGCGTCAGCGTCTTGGCGAAGGAGGCCAGCTTCTCCCGCGCCTCCGGGGGGTCGCCCCCGAGCGGGCCAAGCTCCTCGGGCTCCCGGAACTCCACCTCGCCGGGCCCAACCGGCACCAGCCGGATCTTGGCGTACACCTCGTCGGTATCCGGATCAGCCAAGAACCGCACCCCTGCCACGAAGCAGAGCACGAGCGCGGGGAGCGCGCGCGGCCCGGCCGCCACGGCGAGCTCCGCGGCCGCGCCGCCGCCGCCGTTGGCGTGCTCGGCGTGGCCCTGCGGGAAGTAGTACACGCGGGAGCGCACGGGCGGCATCTGCACCATGCCGCCCGCGCACGCGTGCCACAGCTGCGGGTCCAGGCACCTCTCCTCCTCGCCCGCCTCCTTCATCGCCTCCTCCTCCAACACCACCACCACCAAATGCGATCACTGCCTGCCCAACAAACCTGCCATGGCATCCATTAATTAGCATCCTCCCAAAACCACACCTTCCCACGCAATAAAACACAGACACAAAGCCAAGCCACCAACCAAACCAAAACCAAGCAATTGGAATATTGGATTGAAACGTCAAAAGCAATAAACGCAGTACCTCTTTCGCCCACGCCCATGGCCTCCGATTGGCAGATCAAGAAACACCAAAAAGGCTGCAACCCTGCAAGAGATGCTAACACCAGACAAAGCAGAAAAGAAATCTACATCAGTGCAAGCAGCCTCCTTCCGCTCTTGCAACTTCCGTCCTCCAAAAAACAGCAGAAAAAATCAAAGCTTTGGTGTTTGGAACCCCCAAAAAACCAAAATTTTCCGGGTTCTTGAGGATGAGGAGGCGGCGGCGGTGGTGGTGTGCGCGCTACAGCGGCACAGTGGTTTGGAATTATGGCGAGTTCTCGTGGTCATTAGGGGGGACGCTCGCACGGTGCAGTTGCCAGCGCCAGTGGAACCGCGGGCCCGCCGGATCTGCTGCGCCGGCGCGAGCAGCGAACAGCACACGGCCAGAGACCTACCACCTCGCTAGCAGAGAATGACAGGTGGGGCCGCTTGTATGTGGGGCCTACCTGTCGGTGATTGCAGGGTGTGGGGCCGTGGCTTGATTTTCTGTTGTCGGTGGTCGGTGGGGTGCGGCTATGCATTGTAGGCTTGTAGCCTGTGGAGTAAGTAGAAGCGGTGGCAAAAGAAAAGAGGTTACTTTCGTTTTTTTTTTTGTTTTAGGAGAAAATGTTTGAAGTTCAGTTGTGTCTGTTTTATCTCAGGCTGATTATCAGGCCAACAGATGTCTAGATTATCTCAACTGATTTAGGTCGTGGTTTAAACGGTTTCTGCTTCTCGTTTTTATTTGTTTCTGATTTTTTTGTAAAAAATAAAAGCCATTTAAAATATGTGGATTTTTAATTTTGTTTTTTTGCTTTTGCTTTTTTTCTTATTTCTTTTTATTGTCCGTGGAGATATAACGGTGTTTTTATTTTTTTCTTCTCATTTTCTTCATTCTTGTTTAATTAAATCACTTAGAAAAACCTAACGGCCGCTATAATACAATTTTAATTAACAGTTAGAAACCATAGCTCGAAGTTGAAACCAACAGCCAGTTGGAGCCGCCCCTAATTTGACATTGTTTGATCATAGCATTCCTTTTTCAATAATTTTCAATCAGCTCTTTGCTTATGTTTCTCGGTCGAAAATTATCGTAAAATTTCTGCGGTTCAAAACATGCGACATTTTACGACTTTTCAAGTTGTTCAGCGAGAATAGAGACATGTGTACTGAATTCATGTATCGTGATCATCTCCTCTCAAACAAAGCAACAAGCCATTTTTGTTCTTGGAAGTTGGAACAGCGCATACACCAACCAAAACTGGTCGAACCTTGTGGCTTGTTTATCTCGAATCCTTATATGGCACTATTGTAATGTTTTATTTTTCAATTTTGGCTTCCTAGCACTCTTTTTTATTACAAAAATAGCTTTCTTTTTAAGCTCGAAAGTCACGGTGTCGCCTTGCCGCGCAACCTATAAGAGCACATGCAAGAAACTAGTCAGGCAGACATGCTTCAGTCTGTATGTGACATTGTTCAGAATTTTCTCCGATAACATTTACATAAGTGGTAATCCTGTACCATAGGTACCAGCTAAGCTAATGTGACAGGAAGTCCCAAGGCAGTGGAGAGCCCGGTTGACATTACAAATTTGTTCTTGCAGATGAAGTCATAGAAAGCATATTAACTTATATGAGGACTCATATATGTGACTCCTTCCAGTTTTAAGTTCCAAACATATTGCAATAACACACATCGTGGGAGATGAAGATGCATAGAGGCCGGCAACATGCCCTATGAAGGGAGAGGTCGCCATGGCTGGTACGGAGGAAGGGAAGGAAGTCTCGATGAGCTGGTACCAAATCCCCTGTGCAGTCGCTTCCTTGTGGGCAGCTTGGGGGAGGAGGAAGGCACGTAGTGGCAGAGCCACACATGAGTTGTGGGGTCAATTGACCTCCCAACTTTTTACAAAATAGAATTATACCTATAAAAACTTGCATAGAAGTCTATATCATTTTAGAAAAATTGATCCTATAAATATTAAAAAAACTCTATATTTAATCCCACAGACTTTAAATCCTGGCTACGCCATTAAAGGCACAATTGGTGAGGGGATGGCACGAGTGACTGAGTGAGGCTGCCAAGGGAGCTCGTGGAAGGGAGATGCAAAAGTGAGTGGATAGAAGAAAACCTAGCCCACATGTTGGCGTATTGCTTGTTGAGACAGGCGGGGTAATGAACCATTATTATCACTAACTTCTTTTTTAAATAGTAGAGAAACTGTTGGAATAAGGTACAATCAATCAAAAACTGATGGAACTAAGACAAGATCAATCACGTACGCCTAATTGTAAGGATGGGGACATGCTAAAGTTGAACGAGCACACTCAGCGCCTCTTTTGCGCGACTGCGGTTGATGATGATTGACGTGTACTTTCCCTTAATTTATAACCCTTGGGATTTACTTGGCAAATTATTTTGAGCGTTACACTGACAATCAGGGCCGGCTCTGGGGGTAGGCCGGAGGGGCGACGACCTAGGCCCCCCCCCGCGCCAGACGGGCCAATCAGCCAGAGCCCAGACTGCCCAGTTTGCAAATTCTGCATGGCGCATGCATGCATTGAGGCATTGAGCCATCAGTGATCAGGGATCAGCCATGCATACGCTATTACGCTGATAGACATGCGACCGGCGACCGCATAACCCTAAACGCCGCCGCGTCGATTGAATTCGCGTCGCGCCGTCGCCGAAGTGCCTGCGCGGCTGGCTGGCTGCGCGGCTGCGCCGTGATCGTCCCCACTCTCCAGTCTCCTACGCCGCCTGCGCCGTCGTGGCCGTGAGCCCGTGAGGCCGTCGCAGGCTCGCAGGCCGCAGCCGGCTGCCGGCAGCCCGAGACTCCAAAGTCCAAATCCAAATATCCAATACAGGCAAGGCAATACTCTTATACTCCATCCGTCGCCCCGCCTCTCAATTAGTTAATCCAAATACCAAATATTAGCCTATTAGGTTAGGATTTTATAATCCAAATACATCTAGTGATCTACTATCCAATGCATCTAGTGATCTACTCACGAACTCATCTACATCTACTTCAAAAATTAGGTTAGGATTTTATGTTCTTGTTGTTTACTTTACTTTGTAAATTACAGGGTTTAGAATGTTGCCTAAGAAGCATATGTCGGGTGCTCAAAAAAGAAACAAAAGAAAACGAGAAGAACGGTTTATTGAATCGCAAAAGGGAGCTATACATAAGTTCTTTTCAGCTTCAAGTAGGGTTGTTCCCGGTGATAATCCTGAGAAGGTGGATGATACGCAAGATCAAGAATAAGAATCTGATCATAATTTAAATGCAGAAGTTGATGCCAATGAGGATAGTGCGGGGGAACAAAGTCTGCAGCCTTCATCTGAGAATCTAAATGGTAATGAACAGAACGACTCACTTATATCAATTTTTGATCCTAGAACATGGGATAATCTTGACAATAAGGAAAGAGATATCTTGATTGAAAAGGGGCCTGTGAGAGAACTGAATCTGAAATTCCCTTTAGATAACCTTGGTAGACATTTTTCATATGCTTATTACTCTAGAAAGTTAAGTAATGGTGAGGTTGTTGATAGAAAGTGGTTAGTTTATTCTAAGCATGTGGATAAAGTTTACTGTTTTTGTTGTCGATTGTTTAAATCAATTGAGACCAAAAATTCACTAGCACTTGATGGAACGAGAGACTGGAAGCATCTTAGTGTGAGACTCAAACAACATGAAAATAGTGTTGAGCATATACAACACATGAATACTTGGAATGAACTTAGGTTGAGGCTAAACAAAAATCAAACAATTGATGATGATTTGCAACGGGAAATTGCAAAGGAAAAAGAGCGTTGGAGGCAAGTTTTGGTTAGAATTGTTTCTGCTGTGAAGTTTCTTACTAAACATAATCTGGCCTTTCGAGGATCAAAGGAGAAACTTTATGAAGATAACAATGGTAATTTTTGGGCACAATTGAGATGATTGGTGAATTTGATCATGTGATGCAAGAACACATTAGGCGCATTGTAAATAATGAAATTCATCATCATTATCTTGGCCACAATATTCAAAATGAGTTAATATCGCTTATTTCTCATGCCGTGAAAAGTTTTATTGTAAGGATCATCAAGGATGCCAAGTATTTTTCTGTTATTTTGGATTGTACCCTCGATGTGAGCCATGAAGAGCAAATGACTTTAATTGTGCGTTGTGTCAATATGTCAAGTAACACTCCGAGAGTGGAGGAGTTTTTTCTTGGTTTCTTAAAAGTAGATGACACATCAGGACTGGGGCTTTTTAATGAAATGATGAGTGCCTTGGGCTCTCTTGATTTGAATGTTGCTGACGTGAGAGGTCAAGGTTATGACAATGGTTCCAATATGAAGGGTAAACATCAAGGTGTTTAGAAGCGGTTGCTTGAAATTAACCCAAGAGCATTATATATGCCATGTGCATGCCATAGTCTAAATCTCACTCTTTGTGATATGGCAAAATCTTGCAGCAAAGCTATTTCATTTTTCGGGGTTATACAACGGATATATGCATTGTTTTCATGTTCTACTAAAAGGTGGAAGATTTTGCTTGACCATGTTCCAAAACCGCATCAAATCTTTGTCTAATACTCGTTGGGAGAGTCGAATAAAAGTGTCCAAGCTATCAGTACCAAACTCCCAAATAAGGTCACTTTGTTGGAACTAGAGAAATCTTCTCACGATGATCCAAAAGCGATAAGTGATGCTCAATCTTTGGTAATCGCACTTGAGAATTTTGAATTTTTAGTTGGTATGGTTATTTGGCATGATATTCATTTCATGTAAATATGGTGAGCAAGAAATTACAATCTAAGATTGTGTGCATGGATGCTACTCTCACACAAATTGAAGGGGTCATCTCATTTTTTAAGAGGTACAGAAATGAAGGCTTCACTGCTAGTATTGATATTGCAAAAGATATTGCATCTGAAATGGATGTAGAGCCAGAATTTCCCATAAAACGTCAAAGTAAAAGAAAGAAGCATTTTAATGAACAAAATGACCAAAATGAAGAAATACAATCAGCTATAGAATCCTTCAGAGTTAATTACTTTATTGTCATGATTGATGTTGCAATTGCTTCATTGACTAGTCGATTTGAGCAGTTGAAGGCATTTGAAAATGTGTTTGGTTTCTTATTCAACTCAAAAAATCTAAAGTCTCTGGATGATAATGATCTACGGAGGTGTTGCACTACTTTTGTGCAAGCTTTTTCTCATGATGGGTCATCTGACGTTGAGTTCAATGATTTTTCCTCCGAATTAAAAGTCTGCAAGTCACCTTGCCAAATGATAAGATGTCGGCATCCGAGATTCTTGATTCGTTACACTGCAGATTGCTACCCAAATGTCTCTGTTGCATATCGAATTCTTCTAATCAGCACTGTGATTGTAGCCTCGGTGAAAGGAGTTTCTCAAAATTGAAATTGCTGAAAAACTATTTGCGGTCTACTATGTCACAAGAAAGATTGAATGACTTGGCTATGTGCTGCATTGAGAAGAATATCTTGGACGACATTGATCTCGATGTTATTATTAATGATTTTGCATCAAGAAGTGCTAGAAGAAGTTCCTTTTTATGAAAGATATTGGATATTTGTCGCTCCTATTTGAGGTAAATTAATTCTTACTAGTTACATTTGGTTTATGAACTAGTTAGTACCTAATTAGTTTATCATGTTAGAACTATTGATTTGTGTCACTTTAGACAATATAAAGTTTAAACTGCATATTTTATAAGTAGAAAAAATTTATAGTAAAAGGCCCATAGAGCCGAATTCACCTAGGGTCCTTGAAAACGTTGAGACGGCCCTGCTAACAATGTGATATCACTCCAATCTTTTTCTAGACGAAGGGAGACGACGGAGTTTCGAAACGCTCTACCACACTACTTGTCGTTTAAGGAAGTTGAGAAATATTTCTATCCAGAAAAGTTTTGCCGTGTGACTACAAGTTGAGAGATGTTTTTATGCTTCGCCCTTGAGGTTTGCACAGTAAAGATAGATCGAGGAAAATGTGTTGAGATGTAACCTACCGTGTTGCGCATGTGTTTAATAAAGCTTGTTCCAGTACACAATTACGACGAAGACGAATGGATGCAGTGCGCGAGTAAGCCGGTACGTCCGTGAGGTCGGCGGAGGGGTCTCTCTCTCTCTCTCGATGAGAAAGGCAGCAAACGGCGAGTAGTTGAAGAAGAGGGCCGCCCATATTACACATGAATCTACTGTGTGTCGATCTGTGTTGGTCCTGAGTCCAGAATCCAGATCCACCGGATAAAAAAAGGTTGTACGGGAGAACCAGCTCAGGAAGGCCAACGTCGAAGTCAATTGACCCGGAAAGAGCTTGGCAGCCCTGTTCGAACGGGCTTAGCCCCTTCTAAAAAATTATTTTTCTATAAAAAATATCTTTTATATTATACTTAGATTTTAAATAAAATATCTTTTTAAGACAAGATCTATTAATCAATTATACACATTGTAATAATTTTATTTTTATTGACCAAAATCGCACTCGGATTTCTCTCTCCGTAAGACTCTCTACAAACTGCTATTATTCATAAGCTAAAACCAAAAATCATAAGCAAAAACTAATATGAACGGTCTAAGCTTCTAGCTTTCTCCGACTGTGGCTGTTGGTTTTTGGCTGAAATTGCACTGTAGCGGATGTTAGTTTTTTCTGAATCATTTAATTAAAAATAGAATAGAATGGAAATAAAGAAAACAAAGTTATATCTTTACAGGCAATGCAAAAAACAAGAGAAAAAAAGCAAAAAGTCTAAAAACCAAAAAGGCAAAATGAGAAGCCCATGTGTTTCAAGTGACTTCTATAATCTAGAAGCCAGAAGTTGAAGCCACTTCTCATGGTTAACGATGTCAAAATTGCTTTGTTTTCTTTGTTTCCTCAACGTCGCCGTTGGATGCAAGAGCGAAGGCGTCGTGTACACGGTTAGGTAAAGACACTGCACACCGAGGCTGCTCGTGCCACCGGTTGACCAGCTAAAATGTCATCTCCTAGCATACGCATCTCTTCGATCATGTTTTGGTGTGTGTTATTAACAGGGAACAACAATTAGCAATAAAGCCTTTCTGCTTTTAAATTTTGACTTAGGCCATGTTTGTTTAGGCTTTTTGTATGGTTTAAAAGCAAAAAAAGTCAAAGCCTAAATAAAAGGTGGCTTTTTTTAACTGGCTTATAAATAACTTAAGCCACTTTAAGCCTATAAGTCAAAAGCCATGTGAGAGGTGTTTTTTTGGCTTTTGCGGAATGGAAAAACCCTTTGCAACTAAACTTCGTTGAAATTACCCTCAAAATGCCATTTATATATAAGTGCAAACCCTTTCATTTTTTCCTCTTATCCTCTCCACCTGTTCTTTTCCCCTCTCCTTCCCCCAATGCCATCGCCTCCCCTCTCTTCCCCAACACTCCCCCCTCTCGACGCTGCCGCCTCCAGACCCCTCCCCTCCCCCCACCGACGCCGCCTTCCCTGCCCCGATGCCGTCGCCTTCCCTGCCAATGCCGTCGCCTCCGCACCCCTCCCTTCCTCCCGCCGACATCGCCTCCCCTGCCCCGACGCCACCGCCTCCACACCTCTCCTGTCCCCCGCCGACACCGCCTGCCGTCGCCTCCCTACCAACGTTGCCGCCTCCACACCCCTCTCTCCCCCCACTGACACCGCCTCCCCTGCCCTGACGCCGCCGCCTTCCCCACCAACGCCGCCCCTGCCCTGATGCCGTCTCCTCCACACCCTCCCCTCGATGCCGCCACCCCTGCCCTGACACCGTCGCCTTCCTGCCAACGCTGCCCCGCCAACGCCTCTCCTCCCCCGCCGACGCCGCCTCCCCTGCCCCGACACCGTCGCCTCCCTGCCAATGCCGCCGCCTCCATACTCTTCTTGCCTCCACCGACGCCGCCTCCCCTGCCCCAAAGCCACCACCTTCCCTGCCCTGATGTCGTTGCCTCCACACCCTCCCTCCCCATCCCCCTGCCGACACCGCCTCCCTTACCCTGACACCACCGCCTCCCTAACCCGATGCCACCTCCCCTGCCCCGACACCGCCGCCTCCCCTGCCAATGCCAGCCTCCATCTTTTTCTATAAATTACCACTGATTATTGCGTGTTCATGTATTATTTGTGAATTTGTTATGTGTTCATACATGATCAGTTGCATATTCATGTGTGATTCTCAAACTGTAGAAAAGCTAGAAAATCTAAACATAAATAAACAGGGCTTATACCTAACTTATTTAAAAGCTAGATGCTTATAAGCTAATTAAACCAAAAAAACCTGAGTCAAAACAAATAGAGCCTTAGTTTGGCGGCATCTTGACTCTTGAGTTCCTCCTGATAGAGTTTGTGGATTCCACACGATGCCTTAGTTTGGCGACGTCTTGACTCTTGAGTTCCTCCTGATAGAGTTTGTGGATTCCACATGATCTCTTCCATTTGATTATGATCTAACACTTCTTTCCTGATTATAAGGTAGAAGTATACACACACCATCCGTATAAACATGGAGTGTACATCTTTAACACACGGCTAGAAATAGGGAGGCTAAATATAAATATACGATTTTATAAAAGCTGGTTCGCGTGATGTAAATACGGACATCAATATTCTAATACACGTGAATAAAGTTATACATCTGTAGCTCCATCACCATACTTGATAAGGACTTTTTCATTCCAAAACCCTTGAAAGCTCCCAGGTGTTCGAACGAAAACAGATGGCCAGTATTGCAGTCGCCGGTCGGCGCCAGAAATTTAGGACCTGTTTGGTTCATAATTAGAATTTATCTAACTATAAGTTAGATGTGCCATAGTTTTTAGGTAGCTGTTTGGTTCACTGACGTAACTGTGGCATGCCACACTTTCTTAGCACCCGGTCCCACACGTCATAGACTCAGTTTCTTGCCAAACTTTGTCACAAGTGTGGTTTCGATTTTGTTAGCCACACTTTCTGTGGCAGCCACATATTACCTAAGCTTAGGCATACAAAATTAAACACCAATCAAACAGGCCCTTACTTTCGAATTCTAGAGTAACACGTGTGAATATCACGTCAATCTTTAGGCACAATGGAATTTCTGAAAAGAAGTTTTGGACCAGCATCACGAGCTTTCACAGGATCACTGTTCCACATTTCTCATGATGTCTCACCATATTGTGGATTATATCGTACTCGGAACATTTTTGGGGAGAAATAAACCATGGGAACAACCTGTTCAAGACTCTCTGGACTACTACTATTCCATAAAAAAAAGAATCATTAAGATTTATTTTATATGTTGAAGTAGAAAACGGGGAAAGATACAAATAGCACACATAGTTTTAGACTTACAAATGCTATTTAAAATATGTATTCCAAAAAACTGTCCCGTTTATTTCATGAAATAAACGGGCAGAGTCAATATCTCCTTCCTTTTAGGTGTCATCAGCTGCATCACTACAAATACTTCCCTTCCTATTTATTTGTTCACCGCTCGTTGGACGTTTGCTTTGCTTTGCTGCTGCATTTGTTTGCGTCTCCAGCCTTAACGACGAATTGAGACAGAGGTCTGTCTTTTTAGCTGTGGCTATGAATAGTAATAATTTATAAATAGATTATATAGAGAGACACTTGCGTACAATTTTAATTAATATAAATAAAATTGATATAGTGTCTACTATAAACAACTAATAGACTCTACATTGAAGAGATGTTTTGTTTAAAAATTGGTTACCGTAGAAAATGCAGAAGCTAGAGCTGAGGCTTTAACATATATAGCATTGTTGTATTTACAGAAATAGCCATATGTATGGAGTATTAGCAAAAATGATGTTTTGCCGTCTGGTAGTCGGATGGCAACACTAGAGGGGTGACACATGTTGCTGCTGTCCTGCGGACGGACGGCAGGCCACTTGCCATTTGATAGTCGAACATCAAGTATTTAAGCCGACTAATTAACTACCTACATTAATTTTTGTATAATATTTATTTGAATTTTTAAATATAGCAAATGAGCTAAAAAATTACAAAATTTTATGTGCAACCTCTTGACACATCATACTTTATCGTGTATTTTTTTGACAATTTGATCTGCTCTAAATATTGTTGAAAAATTTGTAGTATTGAGATATTTGTAGGAACTATTACATATAGCAAACGAGTTTTAAAAATTACGAAATTTTATGTAAAGACTCCTGACATAATCATAGTAATTGTGTAATTTTTTGTGAATTTTATGTGCTCTGAATTTGCTATGTTAATTCATGCTAATTTAATTTGAAATTAGCGATGCTCAGGCATCTTTTGAAATGCCTGATCTCTGTTGTTCGTACATATGTCGATTCGTTGTTGCTATCTTTTATTTCTCACTGCGTCCTTTACATATTTGTCACTCTATGCGTATCGTCCCCCTCACGCGCTCTCTCGTCCGTACTAATATTGTTATATCCATGCCGTTCCCCTCACTCGCACAAAATGTTAGTCTATCTATATCATCCCGTCTCGCCCGCTCCCTCGTGCACACATATGTCACTCTTATCATGTTGTCCCCCATCGCATGTGGTTCTGCGTGGTGACAACGCGTCCATAATTTCTGGTGGCAACGCACCGGGTTCTTTTTGCTCGACTTGAAATATGGAGCTCTCGCAATCGCTCATCGCTCATGTAAACTGTGTTTCATTCTTGTAGAAAGAAGAACCTTCTCCGTTATATAGTAACATAGCATGGAAGACGCCGAGGGCCAATCGGAATAGGGTCGTCGAAAGAAGACCTTCTCCTGCAAAAGAGGGAGGATTTTAGCTCTAACTACCATTTGATGCCAAACTATTGGGCTCAACCGGTATGGCCGAAATGCAAATATAGGGAGGAAGTGGTCGTGCAGGTCGTCAAAGGCCATTTCAGTGGAGGGCAACGTTTCTTCGATATCCACACTGGGGTACAATTAGCCAATAGTTTATTTTCTCTTATTGCTAATAAAGCTTCTATGCTAACCCTCCTTACTAGCAGATGACAAAATACGATTTCGTCAACTGGATTGATCCTCCCCATGAATGCTATACTGTGAGGTATGTGGATACACCGTGAGAGTGAATCTTAGAGATGGAGGCGGATTGATAGTCTCAATGAGGAGAACGATGATCTCCACCAACAGATGCAGTGCGAGAGGGGTAACGAGGAGGTCATTAAAATAGGAAATTTCTATGATTCCACATGCTGTTGTGCGAACTCTACTTTGCTGCACAAACAAGGTCAGATCACCAAATTGATGTACCCATTGCTGGTTAAGAACAATGATTAATTTTTTGTTCAAAATTTATTTATTGTATACCTATATCGGAAAACCTGGCATAGAAAATCAAATCACGAAACAGGCCAGCAGGAGAATCATCAAAAAGTATGTTGATCACTGTAAAGTTAAAAATAAAACAACAGGTTAAGGTGATTGATTTTGTCACTGAGAACTTTTTTTTCGACGGTTCACTTAGGGCATGTACAATGATATGAGTTAGTTACTAGCTCTAAGATAACTTCTCTAATGATATTAATTTTTAGCACATAGCTCATAACATGAATAGTCCCACATGACATCTTCATATAATCTTGAAATGTGTGTATGAGACTAGCTCTTGATCAAGAGCTAGCTTTTCTCTCTCTTCTATTAAAATATGAAATAATATGTTTAGAGCTAGCTCATAAGTCACCATTGGACATGCCCTTAGAGCAACTCCAAGAGATTAGCCAAAAGAAGTATCTAAATTTAGTGATTTAGCTATTCTCTAAAATGAATCTCACCCAAAAAACAAGACTACTCCAACAGGCTATCTAAACTAGAGGGCGCATGGTGGGTCGCGTCTGCTGGAATGGGGTGCAGCGTGCGGGAAGGAAAGCATGATCGCGCCAAGAGGCTGGATGGTGAGCGAGGTAGGCTATCCAAAAATAGAGAGTGAAGGAGGAGGGATGGAGAGCTACTAAATTTGGAGAGTCATTTACAGAGTCTATTGGAGACGTTTTTTCTCCAATAATAGCCAAATTTACCTTTAGAAAATGATTTAGCTCTTCTCTTGGAGTTGCTCTTAGGACCGAGAAATAAAAGGCTACAATAAAAATACAACATTTGTTCCATGACTACTAATTGTTTATTCTTAGGTATATACCATCTCCATTAGATAAAATGGACCTAGCTCTGTAAACGCCCCTACCTCTGATCAAAGAATAGCCAAGACCTAATAAGTACACAACAATACTCATCAGGGGCAAAATGGCCATTTTCCATGGTTAAAAAGGTGGAAACGACACTTTCGTGGGAAAATAAGAGGTAATGGTATATCCTGAACCTAAAACTCTTTTGAGTGTCATATGATGAAAATTGAGCTTTAGAGTGACATTCCGAATCATGCCACTTTTTAAAATGGTATATCATAAAATTTCCCTAGTTCTTATCATCTTGTTGGCTCCACAGGCAACTCTTTTTGCGGTAATTGATGCCTCTCCAGGCTGGTACAGTAAATAAAAACCCGAGGCGACATTTGAGGTTACCGTTTGAAGTTTCCAAAGAGTGCCTTAAGAAGAGCATGTTGGGATTTATAGCGTCTTTTCTGTTGTGGTTGCGGTTTATAACTTTTAGCTGTGGTTTGTGGTTTATAATTGTTCGTGTGAAAGATTATAGAGTAATTGAAATTCACGTGCGGCTTTTGCCGATATAAATGAAATCGGTATAATATATACTACAATTAACTAGTAGACCCTATCTTAAAAAGACACTCTGTTTAAAAACTAATTACTGCAAAAAAAATCAAAAGCTAAAGTCAAAAGTCAAAAAAAAAAACAGACCTATAATTTTGATCGAAACAACTTTGAGTGCACAACACCTATATTTGTGCACTATGGATGTGTTTAAATAGCGGCGACGTCATGGGATCATCGAAACCTAGGGAACACTAACATCGGTATTGGCATATCAGTTTCAGGGCTGCCACAACCATTCCAAATTTCCAACCTTCCTTTTTTTTCTTCGTCATACTCCGTGTCAGCAATCGTTGCTCGAGCAATAGGACTGGTCATAAATCCATCCATTCATTACTTTTCTCTAAAAGTTCAAGTGAATTGCCATATCTGAAGATTTATAGAACTTTGATTGTTCATTCTTTTGCGAGGACCAAACACACATTAACTCAACAACAATTTAACAACATTCATAGATGGAGCTTAGCTTCCTTAGAAATGGACTTCCTAAAGAAGTTGACGAACAGCGGTTTCAACTTTCCAGTATAGTACGACTGGTGCCGCCAAGGATTAGGTGGTGATCAAAAGAGCTTCAATTTCTGACTTCTGACTTATTTTTTACTATTCATAAATTTCGTCTTTTTATGAGCTTTTGATGTTTTGTTGAGTTTTTTGCGGTTCTTTTTTTTCCTGTATTTGTTTGTATTATACGTAGTGGGCTAACATATTTTTTAATTTTTTTAAATTTAATTATGCTAAATAAGACTATGTCAGCTACAGTATTTTTTCGGTCAGTTACAGTGCTTTTCAGCCATAAGCCACCAAAAAAAGCCCAAATGATCACCCCCTAATTCGAAGAAACAAGCCCCATTTAATTCGCATTTTTCTGATGGCTTTTAGCTTTTGGCTAAAATGATACTGTAATAGCTGTTAGCTTTTTATAAATCATTTAAGTAAAGAAAAATTAAAAAGGGCAAAAAAATAAAAAAAAGGCACCATTATGTATCCGTGTTAAGGGATAATGCAAAACAGCTTCCGACTTCAGAAGTCAAAAACTGTTTGAAACACGTTGACTTCTTAACGCGGTTTTTTTCTCTCTTTCCTTTTTTCATTTTTATTTGTATTATATATAAAGATACAACAATATTTTCTATTTTTTATTTTTAATTAAACATCTCATAAAAAGATAACGACCGTAATCAAAAGAACCGCGGCACTTTTGAATGGCCCCTCGACAGTAGCCGACGTCGCCCAAACGCCCAAACAGTACCTAGCTGTTGCTTTAGCAGAACAGAACTGTACTCGACATTTCACTCCACTTAGCAGAACAGATTGAGATTGGTCCCTCGGTCTCTCTCTTTATAAAAAGAAAGAAAAGGAAAGGAAAGGAAAGGAGAGTGAACCAAGGATCGTGGTAGCAAACCCCTGCATCCTCCTAGAAACAGCCAGCCACTTGACTCCGTTAACGACACCGATCGATCAGCGGCAGCACACAACCGTGTGAGTAGGACGGTGCAATGCAACAGATCCAGAGGCAGCTCGCCTCGCCGCGCTCGCCCGCCTCCACGTGATGTGACCTCCCGGCACGGGGCCGTGCGTCGCGCGACCGACCCGATCGCCGCCGCGGCCGCCGGCAACGCGCCACGCCCATGCATAGGGATCTGTTCAAGTCAACGGCAATAAGAATTCTGTCTAGTCCCCATGCTACGCTTGCACTTGCAGTTTAATCCTACTTGATCTTCCTCTCTCCGTGCCGAAGCGAGGACGCGACGCGACACATGCTCTGTTCAAAAGTGCAGGCTGGAAGCAGGCAAGGACTGAGGAACCAAGGGGAGGCAGCTCACCTGTCACGTCGGCTGCTGCCGTTACAGCGACGCAGTGTCTCCTACACGGTCAGAAAAGCTACCTAGCTTAGCCAGGCACAGCGATCTTTTCTAGTTACAAGGTGCACGTACATAATCCGCGTATACCTTACTCACACTACATGTATATATATGTGTGCATACGTCATATAGGGTCTATTTGGTAACGGCTACGATTTATAATTTTTAATTGAAGTTTTTAAATTTTAGCTATTTATGGTACAGATTACGGGGAGATAGATTTTCACTTACGATTTTGAATGGTACAGATGTTGGGATTTTAACGTGTAAATCGTTTAATTTGTAGACTTTATCTTGAGAAAATACTCCGTTTGAAAGTTAGGTACTGTAGCAAAAACTAAAAGTCGCCAAACTTTGATATATATATATATATATATAAGTTATATATATATATATATATATATATATATATATATATATATATATATATATATATATATATATATATATATATATATATATATATATATATATATATATGTGTGTGTGTGTGTGTGTGTGTGTGTGTGTGTGTGTGTGTGTGTGTGTGAGGAAATTAATCGAATACTCTTACCTCCGGAGAATAGGTAACACATATATATGATACACACTGAAATTATCACAACCGAAGTGAAACGCGGGCGGGCTGGGACGCACGCCGGCGTCCTGCCGACTGAGCAACGCTCAGCTCTCCGGGCACAGCGATCTTGATCACGATGTTTGTTGCTCCCATGATAACACCATCATTCTCTCTCTCTTCCCTTGCCGTCCTTTTTCACAAGGCCTTAATGCCATCTCCACTTCTGCTTGTTCCTTCTGGCTCAAGGGATAAGAAAAGTGAATCTGAGCAAGAGTCCATGACCATGATCATCTCACTGCAACTTTGAGTTGGGTTGGGTTGGGTCCCTTTCAGTTATTGACGAGTGTGGGAGCCCCAACTACTCAGGTACAATAATGGCAGTGTCATCACTCACTTAAGACTCTTAAGGTACCATTTTATCGCAAGGCTTTGCCACGTCAGGTCTTTTAACTGAAATGCATCCATCCACAATACTAGTATCTGCTAGAGCAGTCTCAGTGGTTAATGATAATATCCTTCCCTAACTTTCCAATTATGAGTACGAGAATTGAAAGTCAGGAAAATTCTCAATTCTCTACGGTGTCTAGGAGATAGAATATTTTGAGGAACAAGAAAAATCTCCGGAATGGAAATGAGGAAATGCCCACAATACCCGGATTTAGTCGGATCCAATTCGAGGGATTTTTTAGGTTCATTAATCAAGGCTTGGCAGAAAGAGTCAACGTCCAGTAATGGTTGCTTCGGTGTTGGATCTAGTGATCTAAAGAGTCAACGTCCAGTAATGGTTGCTTCGGTGTTGGATCTAATGATCTATGATATCAGCTCTGAAGGAACGACACGGGATCAGGTAGAATACACTTCGATGAGATGTCTAAGAATGGGAAAGGCTTTTATCGTAGATTGCTATCATCGTTACAACGCAATACTCTCGGCAAGAAGAGGATGTACAATGCTGCAATGGTTGCTCGAGGGCGGGCCGGCAGGCAGAAGGAATGACTTGAGCCTTTTGGTTTGCTGTACTGTACTCAGGCTTCAAAAAGAATGGGTGTCAATCTGACGCTTTCAGCAATCAGCACTCGTCGTCTATCGACACAGATTTGGAGGCGTCGAGATAGTTCAATCGGCAGGTGCCTAGGAGGAACACCAGGAGCTCTTCTTGCGTATTGCCCTGCATGAGGCAGGGAAGGAATAATTCTTTTGTGATCTTCACTTGATTGGTGCTTACTGATCAGATTTATTATCGATCTTGACTAGAACAAGAATTAAACTCGTGTGCAACAACTAACAATTTAGTAAGATATGCGGCGATTACCTGTACCAAGAAGGCCATCTCAATCACCAGGTTGTTCAAGTAGCCAAGCACAAGGTTTACTACACCACGTGCCATTGTTGATGAGCCTATATCAACTCCAAGCTAAAAAGTACATTTAAATATGTTCAGAGCTGAATATCCCAAACGGACGCCAGTTCATATAGATTCATTAGGTCATAAGCGAGAGTGTCAGAAGACAAATCTAATCCAACGAGCGTGTAACGATTACAAGCCACCTCTAGAATATGTGTTATGCTTATTGCAAACTGCAGTAAACGAAACTAACAGTTAGCTTGAGTAGCAGTTCAGTCAGACTCTGCTCCTTGGAGAAAACTTAAAAAACACCAAAGCAGTAAAAGGAAAATAGTATCAACTGAAATTGAAGCAATCATTATTTTGCAACTGCACCATTCAAAGAGAAACGTAACTCATCAATAGCTTCCTGAACGTAGTAAGTATGCAAAATATGCCAACCTCACACTAAAAAAAGCTGAATCTGGATGATAGATCATTAGAATGAAATGAGAGAAGCTAATGTTACAACATATGACATGCTTAGGGCTTACCTCCAAATAGTTGCTTCCACGGAAATAATTGATTTCTAGTGCCTGACCAACCAAACAAGCTTTCTTGCCCACAGTCTGCTTCACAATCCAAGATCCCTGAATGGACAGATATTCCAAATTTCCAATCATAAACCATCGACATTTTGTTAAGTAAAGCTTAACATGAATCAAGAATCGTAGCACAAAATAGGTACCTTTGAGATGTAAGGGATGAGTTTGAACCTTGAATTTCTGAATGCATCATCTCCATTTACAAATCTTTCAAGTAGAGGAACATTTTCCAATGGGGTATCCATCATATAATACAAAGCTAAGCTGTATGTGGTAGAACCAGGAACCTGTATACGTCAGGGTTATAAGTAAAAGACAAGTCATGTTGGACAGCATATAAAGCTTCGACACGTATATAAAGCCAAAGAAAATCTCACCTGTATGTTTACAATGAAGAAAAATTTGTTGCCCCTTGCGCTGCATAACAAAATTTGTGGTAAATGGCCGCCTCGGGTTGGAAGGCAATTTGCATGTACTACCTCTATGTTGTAGTGCCATTCACCTTCACGAACTCCCACACGCTATTAGTGCAGATGATCCCCTCGATGGCAAGTTTCATCGCCATTGCCTCCGTAGCGAACTCTCTTCGGATGCAGCTTCGTAGCTCATGAATATTCATGACGCCGAATGTCTCGCCTTGGAGCACCTTGTATTGGCATGTTGATAGGTCTAACCTATTGGGTCCAGCCCATACAAGACCATCGTTGTAGAACATTATCAAGTGTTCTATGTCTACGACTACCTGAAGCCACAACAATCAGATCCGTAGTAAGCATTACAACACAAATGATTACATGCGTGTAACTACATACGAATAGTTCATTAATTACCGACAATTTGACTACTAATCTGAAAAAAATTACTAGTCTTTCAGGAGAAGCAATCAACACTACCGCTCCCTCGTACCGCGTCCTTAATGAGCTATGCACTTGCTTCTTAAAATAATTAGCTACACACTCTTCATTTTGAGCGACCACCGTAAGAATTAGCTTCTGCGATGAGTGACTGAGATGGCTGATGACCAACTATAAGAGGTTCGTATTTATAGCTGAGCAAAAAGGAAACCCGGTGCACTCAACCCACAAATTAAGGACTCATCGTCGATGCGTAACACTTTGGGCAAGAGGGGCGGTATGGTAACATTGATAAATGTGGAGACGAGGGAGCGGGCAAGGGTGGACAGCACAGACATAATGACATCAGTGCGGACAAGGAAGCGTGCGAGGCGGGACGACACGGGTACGTGATAACTTGCGAGAATTGTTTGCTACGGGTATGGCTCGCTCAAGTTAGTTTGAGTTTTTAGTTTTTTATTTTAGTTTTAAAATATTTTGGATTTTTTGCCTTTTCTTATTTTTTGTATTTCTTTGTATTGTTTGTGATAATATAATTTTTTTATGTAATTACGCTGAAAAAGTTTTGAGCAGTTACAGCGTAAAAAAGTCTTAAACAATATAATTTAAGTTAAAAGCTTAAACTTTAAGCTCACTTGAGCATATCTAAATTTGGTACAAATAGTAACATTTGTTTGTTTAGGGTGATGTAAAGTGAAAATATTGCTTAAATTTAATGTAAAGTAAAACAAGGGATAATACCTCTTGTGGAAAAACGTAATTTACTCTGGTTTTTATATGATGCAGAAGCCATCGTGTAATTTCGATTATGTATAGGGTCTGCGCAAATTGCAATTGCCCTTTTTGAGTTAAGAGTAGCGAACCATATGTACATGGAGACTGGACTCAGCCAGATTAATTGATGCTATATATCCCGGTTAGACCAACCATAGGTTGGTAGGTTATCTTTACACCCTTGCTTCTGTTCAGTACAGTTGAAAGAACATCCCGGAATTCCCTCGTGCGTTCTACGAGCATAGTTATTATTTATAGTATCGTTTCATATTATTTATAGATAACATTAAAGATATCTTCTCTATTAGATTATTTGTAAGTTATCTATAATAGGTTATCTGTAAAATATAGATAACATTGATACAATGACGTGAAAGTCGTCTATAGCAAGCTATTTTTCCGCTTTTCGACCGTCTATAGAATTACAGTTGACCTCATCTCTCTCCTCTTTCTCTTTCATCTAACTTAGCAAAATTTCTATGTGACACCTCTTATAGACAGTTTATGTCACCCTATTGTGTATGCACTAAATGGATAGTGAAAGTAGATGCGCACCGGCAGTTGAGATACCGAGATGCGCTATTATGGGCTCACTCAAAAAAGTTTAAGCTTCTGGCTTATAGATTTGGCCGTTGGCTAAAATTGCATTGTAGCGACTGTTAAGAGCATCTCCAGCAGGGCCCCTACTTGAGCCCTCAAAACCAAATTTGAGGGCTTGAGGCAAAAATAGAGGTCCAGCAGGGCCCCTACTAGAGCCCTCAAATTTGAGGGCCCCTTAAATCCCCTTCACCCTCATTCCTAGGGGCCCTACTAAACCCTCATTTTTCAGCTTTCCTCATTTTTTCCCGTACGAGTGAAACAAATTTAAATTCGGAACAAATTTGAATATTCAGAACAAATTTGAATTTAAATTTGAATATTCGAAACAAATTTGAATATTCGAAATAAATTTGAATTTAAATTTGAATATTTGGAACAAATTTAAATTCAAATTTGGATATTCGGAACAAATTTGAATATTCGAAACAAATTTGAATTTAAATTTGAATATTTGGAACAAATTTGAATTTAAATTTGAATTCAAATTTGAATATTCGGAACAAATTTGAATTCAAATTTGGATATTCGAAACAAATTTGAATTGAAATTTGGATATTCGGAACAAATTTGAATTTAAATTTGAATATTCGGAACAAATTTGAATTTAAATTTGGAACAATAAAATTCGAAACAAATTTGAATTTAAATTTGAATATTCGTATTTGAATTTATAAATTTAAATATTATCCCTCATTTTGAAATCATAAATATTTTATTGTGTATTGTGCTTTTGTCTCATACATATGCATATAGTGTGTGAGAAATAGAGAAATTGAGAAGTAGGGGCCTGTTTTGAGGGCTCTATTGAGTGCAAATCTGAAAACAGGACCCTCAAAAGTAGAGGGAGCCCTCAAATTAAAAGTAGGGGGCTTGTTTTGAGGGCTCCTGCTGGAGATGCCCTTAGCTTTTTTGAGTCATTCAATTAAAAATAAAAAAAATCGTTATGTCGTTACGGATAATATAAAAGAATAAGAGAGAGAAAAAGACAAAAGGCAAAAAAATCCAAAATAAATTGAATTAGAAGCTAACACATTTTAAGTGGTTTTTAGTTTAAATAAGTTAAAACCTAAAATAAATTAAAAGTTAAAGCCATTTAGAACAAGAAACTCAAGGTCAGCGCGATGCAGTGGTTATGTAGACAAAACGAAGTCATTAATTGTATGGCCAATTGGCCATTCATGTCCTCTAGAAGCTTCCAGAACATACTCCTAAATTGGTACAATGAGAAGGTTTTGCCCTGTCCAGAGAAATCCAGGAACCTGGTACCCAACCTAGGCCCAAGCATATTAGGCCGGGCCCATTTGGAGAAGCTATGCATTTACCTTTTTTATTTTCCTTCCCCACGTTTTTCTTGCGAGAGTACTTTTCCTTTGTTCGGCATTGGTGAATCATAATGGGCTACGAAGCCCATAAGGCCATCACTACAGAGTTTCAGGGTTATAGATAAGAGCATGACCAGAACAGTCGTCCCCATTTCGAATGGAGAATGAATTTCGCTAGGAAATGCACTACTTACTTTCTGGAAAATACCTTGCGAAGTTCTTGTGAGATTCTTGCGTTACAAACGTGGTCTAAAATTTTTGTGCAGGGGACCTAAGATCTTACTATCACGCTGCAAAATCAGGTGGATTCTTTTAAACTATAGCTTATTGTTTTTGAATTCTATCAGTTCATAAGAGAGATTATAAAGAGAGAGATAGCCATATATGATTTTGGCTGATACAAAAGTCGGTGTAATGTCTACTACAATTAACTAGTAGATTTTGTCTTACAAAACGCACCATTTGAAAGCGAATTACCATAGCAAAGTATAAAAACCAAAAGACATAAGCCAAATCGACCCAGATGATCATCCTTGCAATCTCAGGAAAGAATACATTTCGTCATCTCAACATTGTAGGAGAAATCCCAGAGGGAAAGAATTGGAATTGCACTGGGCAATACAGTACATCTTCAAGCACAATTTCTTTTGCTGTTGCTCTACCATGCATTCTAAGCTCGCTAAGCGTTCGCCTGCCGGCTAAACGCGCTCTTCGCCGTCCTCGGCACATCGTCGAAGCTCTCAAACCCCTTGCTCTCCTGCCACGGCGAGCTCTTCGTTGCGCCGAGGAGCGGCGCCGAGTCCTTCTCGCTCATCTGCAACGGCGCATGCCGGTTACAACCGTGTCATGTCATCTCCAAAAAAACGCGCACAAACTCATGCCATCCCAGTTTCAGATACTACAATGTCAGAACAAGTACGGACCTGGGTGGACACCGGCAGCGAGTTTCCCTCGGTCTTCTTCCTGCTCTCGGAGACGGAGAAGAAGGAGTAGAGGCCCATGCCGAAGATGGCGATGAGGATGCCGGCGACGTTCCGGAACGTGAAGGGGTCCTTGAGCAGGACGTAGCCGAAGGATAGGATGAGGCACGTCTTGAGGTGGCCCAGCACCTGGTACGTCACCGGCGAAGTCGTGCCGATCACCAGGAACGTGCTGAAGTTGACGCACACCGCGATCGAGCACGACAGCGCGATGAACGCCTGCACGCAAGAACACAGTTAATGTATTGTTTAGATGGAGAATTTCTGACATGTTTAAATTCCTTCTCGCGATGCTGCTGCTGCACATACGTACCACGACTTGGAAGGTGTAGCTGAACCCGAAGACGTCGCGCTTCGTCAGGAGCTTGTCAACGAACGGGCCGGTGACGAGCAGCACGGCGGATTGGTACGGCGAGGACTGGTACAAGAGCTGGGTGGACGACACCTTGAGCCTCCTCTGGATTTGGTTGGTCAGCTTTGTTCAAGGTGAAGGTCAAGGAGGACATGCAGATTCAGATGAATGATCACTTGATCAGGGTGTAACATGATAGTGCAACACTGTAACAACTATAGCAGTGTTGGGTTCATGTGACGACATAGCATAAGGATACAATCTGGCTGACACACGTCGCGGCGATGGTGAGGACGGCGATGATGGAGCCAAGGAGATTGAGCTGGAGATCGGTGATCGATGCGATGCCGACTCCCAGAAGCAGGACCATGAGAGAGGCCTTGATGCTCTTGCTGCATAATTCAGGATTGTGAAGTATGAGACGAACTCATCTTTGCATAAACTCAACTTGTTACAAGATCAGCAGTGTGTTCAAGAACAGCGCAAAGAGGATTCTGGAACGTGAGAAGGAATTTGACATTCACCTGAACTTCTTGCTCAGAAAGATGGTTTCCAAGAGCATGGTGAAGGGTATAATGGCCAGCTTGGTCATCTGCAGCAAGAACAGCCGTAAATTCAGAAGTAAGCAAGTGGGAGCAGTACGAAATATCAGCAGTTGGGGTTCAGCAAAACGGAGGATGCTTGCCTGGTAGAAGCCAACCGAGTTGAACCCAAGGCAGAGGTTGAGGAGACCAATGGAGATGCCATTGAGCAACCCGAAGGAGATGACGGTCTGCGCGTCAATCGGCTTCGCCTCGAAGAAGCGCAGCCGCTGCGCGACGTACAGCGTGCAGAAGGTCACCATCAGGTGCCAGCTCGTCAGCGTCGTCGCTGCATTTCCAAAGCCCAAACACACACAAACAAAAGTTCAGAAACTTCTCTGCGCAGACCAACAGCACGCGTACCCGACAAAAAAATTTGTCGGACGGAGTAAGCAGAGTACTGAAACTCTGAAAGTGGTAGTACTGACCGAAGAAGAAGCCAAGGGTGCTGATGAGGTACTTGTTGCAGATGACAATGGCCACTGACGACGTCACCGAGAGGCCCAACGCGCCGGCGACGCCGAACCGGGAGGCCCCGCCGTCCGACGACATCTCCTTGCCGACGGTCGCCACCGCCTACTCCCTGGCGGAAGATGAATGCCCCGTTCGTGAACCAGAAGCTATGTCAACGAGTCTTCAAACAAGCAATGCATATGAGGAGCAACGGCTGGTTATTAGTAAGTTGCTTCCTTTTTCTATAGTCTTCTTTCGGTAAACACGTGAGCTCGGCAAGGAAAATCGAGCGTTGACATGGCTCGGCAGCAAATCCATGGCACGTTCGAGAAGAAATTAATGTTTCATGTCAGCTTCATCTGTGCTTGTGCGTGTATTAAACCCGCGTCCATAGGAAGCATGCGTGGAGCTAATGCTGAGATAGCTCATGACTCCATGCATGTGCAATACATACTTGATTGCACCGAACATGTTCTCAAATACGGATTAAACAGTGTTCAAACTATATTCGTATCTATATTTTTTTCTTAGATTCAAATACGAAGCAGACAAACGCTATGTAGGACCGGATAGACAACAGAGGGGAGGTAAATGGTGGCTTAAAATTTTCCCTTAAATATTTGTTAATCCTTTGCTCCAAAGCTACAAAGCTATAAAGATTCAGATAGGAACTCTATTCAACCTCCATAGATATCATAGCACTGAGCCACTGTGCAAAATCTGTAGGTGTGGTACTACCGCTGTTGTTTCTGCGGTACTAACGTGATTGGCCAGAAGACAGAGTGGTCGAAAACGACTTGTATGGTCAATGATCAGTAAATGATCTAGAATCAACGTAGTCGAAAACCAATGCGGTTGAATTTCGACTTGAGTGGTCAATGACAAGAGAATGATCGAGAACCAATGTAGTCAAAATTGACGTGGTTGAAACCAACTTGGTTGAACCTTACGTGGTCGAAACCAACGTGGTCATGATCAACGTGGTTGAAATCAAGCGGTCGAAACCAACGGCTGCAATACTACCACTGCACAGCTTGTGGTATTCACGATGATGACGGACTCGTCGAGATGATTGGAATGCATATATAATATGCCCAATTTAGATATCAAATACAAAAGATACATATTAGTAAGTTACTACTATTATATCTGCCGAATCCAGATCTTATTTGGATATCCGGATCCGAATCCAAATCCGTGCCAGCCTATATCATATTCGCATCCAGATCCAGGTATTAGGTATCCAGACTCAGTAGCCGGATATCTGAGTAATATCCGAATTCGTTTTCACCGGTATTAAACTGAGTCCATAGGAAGCATGCGTTTTGTTGGGTGCTCGCATATTAAACAACGACGTAGGCCGGAAGATAATTGGTGCTAGCAAGAACACAATTTGGACAAGGCAGCTTGAAGCGGCAGTTTTGAGTGTTTCGTGCAGACTACCAGTCTGCACATTTGTTGGGTGGTCACATCAGCACGGAACGGACCGGCACTTCGAGCCTTCGACTAATGGAAGATGGTGAATGTATAACGAGGGCTACGTCTCACTAGTCACCACATGCGATGTGTCCAGTCACAGAGGTCAATCTAACAGTACTCAAGAGTGTTGTGCACAGGGGAGCATGGACGGTACACTTGACCTAATTATAAATTAACTAGGCCGAACTTCTGGTCCCGAAACCATTTCCAATATCATGATGCACCTAAAGCCATTCCATCACCACGTGAATTCGGGATGACATTGATACCAAGTCTTTTAACTTATAATTCATAATTTCTTTTCAACAAATAAGCAAGGTAGCTTTTATGCTATTATTTCGAAGCAGTTTATCGAGATAATATTTTCAAAATAATTTACCATTTTATCAACACTCGATTTATTCACACAAATACTCATGTTAAGATAAAAAACCATTAGCTACAACATAAACTATAAGCTACAGTTAAAAAGAACCTTAAAATATGAATATTGGGAGTAGCACCCGTGAATCTTGTTGATTGCTTAACATGTGTGCTAAGTGGATGCACTTTGGACCAAAAAATTGAAAAGCCCCTAAAAATTCAAACCAGAAAATTTTGTGATTTTGGGTGCATTTCTGAGTGTTTTCTGAGAACTTTCCCTTTCGGGAAAGTTTTCCCCGCCGCCGCTTTCCCTTTTCGGCAGGGCACCTCCCCTCTCCGTTGGCGCCCCGCCGTTTTCCGCCTTCCTCTTTCCCCGGCGCTCGCGCCACTCCCCGCTAGTGCCTTCCCTTCCCCGCCTCCCGCTCGATCCCGCCTCCTCCCCGCGCATGCGCGTGCAGCTGCTGCGCGCGCGCGCCGTGGCGCCCGCTCATGGCTGCGTCTCGGCCTCGGACAGCCTCCACCGCTCGGACGCGCTGTCCGAAGGGTGGACGCCCCGCGCCACGCCGCCCGCCTCAGCCGGCCCGCGCGCGATCGCCGCGCCTCCGCTGCGGACGCGCCTCCGCCGCTGCGCTGCCGCTCCGTCTCTCTCGCTTTACGCCGCTACAGCGCCGCGTGTCAACGCACGGTCACCGCCCGTCCTGCGGAGGAGACACCCACCCACTCCCGTCACTCCCTGTCGCCCCGGAGCCCGAGCCCTTGCCTTCCTCTCCACGCCTCGCTTCCCCTCCGCTCGGGTATAAAAACCCCTCCCCCTCTCCCGCTCGCTCTCTTGGTTCCCCAGCTTCTCCACCCCTCCCATTTGCCTCCCACCGCTCCAGAGCCTCTCCCGGAGCCGCCGATTGGAGCCCCGCCGCCGTAGCCGCGCCGCCGTCCCTCGCGCCGGTGGCCTTCGGGAGCCAATCTCCCCCTCCCCTCCTTCTTTCTTCGATTACATTCAGCCAAAGCACCTCCTCGGTGTACTGATCACGTTGGTGGGCTTGTTTGGACAGGTGCCTGCCCGAGGAGCTCCAGCCCCGTTGCTCACCGCCGGCCGCAACCACCTCCTCGTGGCCAGACCGCTCCGGAGCTCCCTAGCAACCACCGCCATCACCAATGTGAGCCCCCTGGCCTCCTTCCCGTGTGACCGCGGCCGTTGGAGCTCCCTTGCCGCCGATGACCTCCCTCGCCACCAAACACCCGAACCACCCCCTTCTACCTCCCGTCCTCTCCGTTGGTTCCCGCTCCTTCCAACCGCCCAAAACGGGTTCCCTCTCGGCCGCACGCCGGCGTGCCTCGGTGGTCACCGACGAGCTCCCTAGCGCCCAGGCCGCCGTCGCCACCGTGACCTCGCCGCGAGGTTACTGTAGCGGCTGGAGGAGGAAGACGACTCCTCCCCTGCGACGTGGCCTCCCCTCCGCCGACCGATCCCATCGCCACCTTCTAACGTCGACCATCCGATTCCACCGTACCGATTCGCTTCGCCCTCTCACTCTGCAGCCGTCCGATCCCTCCCCCGTCTTCATCCAAGCCGCCCGCAACCGCCACATCTCCGCCACCCGCCCGAGCCACGCGGCGGGCATCCGAGCCGCGTGAGCGCGCGTGGGAGTGGGCCAAGCCGCCTGCTCCATCGCCGAGCAGCTGCATGAAGCCGCGGCCGCTGCGCCGCCGTGGCGGCAACCGCCTTCGACCATGCGCGCGCCGCTGATGCCGAGCGTACGCCAGTAGCGCTGGGCCGCCTAGTATCTTGTTCACCGATTTTGAGATGATTTATCAATTTCCAAAATCCCGAAAATCTAAATAAATCCTAGAAAATCACGAGAAAATCCCAAAATTCCCAAATTTCACCACTTTGCTCCAAATAATATTTTGGACCCATTGTTGGCTTCCATTTCCACAGAATCATTCCCAATAAATTCCTAAAATTCCATTTGAAGGATTTATGCATTTTATTCCTTTTTAATTAGTTTAATTTTTTTCCTCGCTTGATTAGTTGCAAGCTGGATTTAATTATTTCTTGTGTTTGCGCTAGTGTCGGAGATTCCGGAGATTCAAGAGCAGGCTCAGGATCCAGGCGTTTCATCGTTCGAGCTAGCTGAGATCATCTGGATTGACGGCAAGTCGCAAATCCTTTGATCATGTTGCAACCCATGTGATTTAATTATGTTAATATGCTATTTGCATTATGCTAGTTGTGAAATGTTAGTTTAAAATGAAATGTTTAGAATGACATGTGATATAGTTAGACCTACCACCGCTAAATGCCCTGTTAAACTTGTAGCCATGCCTTTGAAACCCTAGAAATAATTATCATTAATCTAGATAATCAGAGGATATTATTATCATGCAAAGTGTTACACTAATAAGGTGTGGCTGCGGGCCAATAGAATTTGGAAAACCCGACTCTAAGGTAGGGTGGTATGGGACACCGTACCTTAGAGCGGAGAGTGCCGGCGTGCATAAGGTAGGGTAAGGGTTGAGGAAGAGCCGCGAGACGGTCTTTGCCCATCTTGTTACCCTAAGGGTTGGAGTAGAGTAAGGGTGAGTGGGAAACCGCGAGGCGAGGCGTTCACGCCACCGCTTACCTTAGGTTGGGTCGGGCCGGCGAGGTTGCGGATCATGTGAAAATATAAGGATGAAACCCTTACGAGCAAATGTCACGGTGATCGCTCAACCACAGGAGTTGACTTGTCAACACTGGTCTAGTAGCTGCTCAAATCGATTGAAACTCTACAGGTGTGGAGGAGGAGGAGGTTAAGCAGTGAGGTTAGGTAGTCCGTACTGCAGATGTCTAACAACGGTAGAGTTCACTCGAAGTGGACGTTGGTTTTCTCTTCTTGTGAGCGTGTGTGTGTGAGCCAGACCCGAGTGGATTCTACCGGGTAGAGCCTATATAAAGAATTGAGCAGTGAAACGACCTGGCTTTCTTAACTCTTTAGCGGGAGTTAAGGGATCGTGTGGGTAAAGCTGAGCAAACTCTGCAGAGTCAAATAAATGGTATTCGAATACGCCGTGCTCCCGGTTATTGGAGCTGTGTCACTTGGGTGATTCTAGCAGCAAAGCTTAAGTAGTTTTGTACATGCTTTAACCTGATTAGTTGGTTAATTAACCCTTCATGAAAACCCCTGAGTTCTTAAGAAGTAAGTTTTGAGTCCGTCTTATTAAAATGGTTGCAAATAAAACTGCATCCACCAAAGTTAATAAACCAAATATATTCTCTTCCTTTGAAGTTCAGTGCATGTAATAAGTTAGGGTCCTTTGGGATTTCTTTGAGCGGTTGATTGGCTCACGGCTTGCTTAATCATTTCTTTAGAGGATCAAGACTCGGTGAAGGTCTCCCCGTCGAGGACGTCCCTGAGGATTTCTTCGTCGACGAGGACCCGTGGCTTTAGGTCTTCGCCGCGCTCGAAGCGGATTCTGGAAGTCTTTTGTAATGTAAATATACTTTGGGCTTGCACGCCCCGCTGTCAAAAACCTGGATAATAATCCTTATGTGAAATATATGCTGGACTTTTGTTGTAAGCATGCAATGGTATACTCTTGCGCGACACTCCATAACTGTTCACGCGAGAATAGTTACGGAATGTCGTGTCCGTACGCGCCCCTGAAAACAGGGGCGTTACAAAAATTCCCGTGCGCACAAAATCCACCAGACGATTGCTCCAAGAACAGGACAAGTCAGCCCAAGCCAAGAGGAAATAGCAGAGGGGGGAATTAACACGGGTGGATATGAATGCTTAAACATGTTATATTAAAGTTAAACTCGATTAATTTTTCCAAAGAAACTTCCAACATAATCTAAGCTTGCGAAGATTAACTACGCATTGCATCGTCAAGAATCAGGATCCGTTTGAAACGTAAGAATTACGCTATAGTTTCACTAGAAACCGTTCAATTTTCATATAAATATAAAAAAAATCATGCATTCCAGGTAATGCCAAAACGGGAATGATTCGAGAAGATTTTCCGTCTGGACGGCAACCTCGGCCCAGTCCCAGAATTAGCTAGGTGTGGCACGTAATTTGTGACACGAGGACTGCATAGGGACAAAAAGGGTAATATGACTAGTACGGTGCTGCCATGCCAGCCCACAGCCGTCGAGTGACGTCAAATTAGGCCTAGACAACTGGTATGCTCCGATCCATTGATTTGACTGCCATTAAGGCAGCTCCATGAAATAGCATTTCTGGGCGCACAAATGGAACCGAGTAATCTGCTGGTTTGGTGCGCATAAGGCATCAGTTATTCCAAACCTTAAGTCTAGGCTTGACAGCCCGTTCATTTCAGCTTAAAAAAAAAGTGATTTTAGCTAAAATTATACTGTAATTGACTGAAATTACACTATAACTGACAATGATTTATTTGGTGTAATTAAATATTAAAAAAATTAAAAATAGAAAAAATTGGTTAGCTACTCACGGACAATGTAAACGAATATGAGAAAAAACCGATAAAAAGCTAAAAAAAGGTCAAAAAGTCAGAAAATATGAAATTTAGAAATAATGAAAAATAAACCAGAAGCTAAAAGTTTAAGCCGAAATAAGTGGGGCCTGAGTTTCACTAAATATGTCTGTCTATTCTGTATAACGGTTTTAGTTATATTTTTAAGGGTTGCGGCTAATATCTTTTATTTATATTTTTAAGATAATAGTAGATGACAGAAATGTAGATGCGGATAACGCATGATTTTAGCCCCGAGAAACTATTTTTAAAAATCTATTTGAAAAACTATGCTATTTATTTTGACTTTTCAAAAAGCCAAAAGACAAAATTAAAGCCCAAAAGAGCGGCCCTTTATTAAGCCTAGAGATCCTACACCCGTTGGATACCGGTAAGAAAGGTAAACAAGATGCAAATGGTAGGTTTTCATTGAAACGGGTGATTTTACAAGCTTAGAGTAAGTACAACAATGATTTTATAACCAAGTTAGTCAGTATTTTTGCTGATGTGGAGGAGAGAAGAGAGGAGAGAGAGGAGAGCTTGGCTCTCATGCAAGCAACAAACTGCACACGGGAGCCTATGCAGTGGTGGGTCCAGATAATAAATGTATGGAGGAGTAGGAAAAAAATGTGAGATATGGTACCACATAATAATAAAAAAATTTTGTAGACAAATAGAAGATAGATTATTGTATAACTTAGCTCTTATAACTTGATTTATAGCCAAACACTTGGCTCTATTATTCGACTTGCTCTTAGAATAGAAGCCATTGAGCCATTCGAAATTTTAAACACGGCACTAACAGCAAGGTCAAATGCCGTCGTGCGTAACGGAGGCCCCGAAGCCGTAGCGTACGCTGCTTCTATCTCTCCATAACCACGCACGCAAATCAGAACCAAGAAATTTAGGAAGTCAAATATATCGCTGGCATTGTTTTATCCGCAACTCGATCGACCAAGCAACAAAACATCTAGCTTCTCCATCAAAAGAAGAAGAAGAAGAAGAAGAAGAAGAAGAAGAAGAAGCTGTGCGTAAAAGAAAACAGCACAGGGAATTCAACGCACCTCTTGCTCGATCGATCCTCCCTTGGTAAATCCTTGGTCTCCGCGAGGTCCCGAGATCTTCCGGCGAGAGAGAGATTCTTGTTCTCGGAGAGGCCTCGATCGAGATACTGTGATATGGGGGGGGGGGGGGGATCGTTCTCCTCTCCAAGGAGGTCTGAGAGGGAGGAAGAACAAATGGGTTTTGCTAATCGATCGTGAGCTGTGGTGGTGTTGGCGATGAGGTCATCAGAAGGGAAGGTTTTCGAGAGATCGAGGGTAGGTGGCGAACAACTCAAACGCCCACCGTCTCTCTCATCGCCATCGTCTCACACACACCCCCCACGCCTCTGGTATTTTCCACCTCTGACATGTGGGTCCACCTAATGCATTCGTAGCACAGGGGTCGCAGCTCGCCGTGCGGAATTCCACCCTATTTGGCTCCATTTGGGGACCGTCCGTGGGCCCACAGTGTCATTGGGAAACAGCTCCTATTGTTTGTAGAGGGTCTTATTTCTCCTTTATAAGGCAGGAAAGGGGGAAATTTTTGCCTAGTTATTGCTAGGAATAAAGATACGCCTATTTATGTTTCCTAAAGAATGCCTATTTATTGTGTTGTGTGTTAGATTTAGATCCTCTTCTAAACAATTTTGGTTTTTGCTTTTAAAAGTCTGTTTTTGAATGAAGTGACTTTTCAAGGTTGTTTTTATAAACCGTTTATATGAGTCATTGTAGAAGCCGTTTTGAACAAGTGGTTTTTCAATACGAGTGTTATTTACTCTCTAAATCTCTTTCGTGATCAGTCAAAAGCCAAAAGTCATATCACTTTTGAACATGGTCTTAAGTTAGAGGTGTACACAGATTGAGCTACCCCCTTTTTTCTTTATGATGACAACCGACATAGTTTTACAATAATCTAGGGAGAGCGCAATAGCAGCGGTTGAAGCGGGATAAAGAGGTCAAGGCAATAGTTACGGCGTCAGAGAGGAGACCACGACGGCGTTGTGTTGACAACTGCCAAGCGGTGGCTCTAGGTGAGCGTTTGAGCGACATCACATGGCGATGATAGCCGCCATGACGACGGCGAGGAGAGGAGTGGTCGCACCACGGCGTAAGGTTCCTAGCAGCTAAAGGCCAAAATTCAGTAGCTAGTTGTGGGCCCAAACCTAGTGGTGAAGGAAGGGGGAACTGGCATGAGCCATGGTTGTACATACAAGAATTAGTAGAAAAATTATTATTTGGCACATTCTTACTATATAGTCCTCTACCTCTATGAAAATTTTCTGTCTTCACCACTGCTAAACCCGTAAGGAGGAAGCATGAGAGAAATGGACGAAGAGTGGCAATTTGGGCAAATTTGAGGTATTTCTCTCCAAAATTCACAATGATGTTGTTAATGGCTGCCGTGTGATTCGGCAAATTAACACAAATTCATAAATCGTAATGGTGATTTCTGATTAGCTAATTATCGGGTGCCTGGCCAAAGAAAACTGAAAAAGAAAAGGGAAAAAATGCAGTGTCGTGGCAGCCATTTTCATCTCCTCCTATGCTTCGATTGCCCTTGACACCGTTAGTTGCTAACGCTTGGTAGAACGGACGCCCCACGAACGTGGCCAATACAAAATGTCCCAATTCGACGCATCCACCGTGCGCGCGTCACTTCGACTGGCTCACCTCAACAGTTGTTAGTTCAGATCGACGCTGTTGGGAGATCAACTCGTCAAATTCGGGCCGTTGGGATGTCAAAATCTTTGTTCGGCGAGAGGTAGTGCCTGCCTGCCTGCGCTCAGCTGGTTGATTAAGGCACATCTTAGCAAAGCCAACAATGTCCTGGAACTGAACTGGTCAATGAAGTCTGTCCTCCCATCTGGAGTATTTAACCCTTCAAATTGCAGGAGTCCACTTCCAGGTTGTTCCCTTCAAATAGAACGAGTATTGCAGGAAAGAACGAAATCCTAGACCAAACAAAGGGCAATATGCATTCCTTTTTCCTTTGTATCAAGAACTGTGGAGTAGAGAATTTCAAAAGGGAAAAAAAAATTGTGAAGTAGAAGGTCCAAATGAAGGTCCGTTTGGAACAAGGGAAAATTTTCCAAATTTCTGTAAGAATTGGACCGTTTATTACGAAATTTCTATGAAATTCCTATGTTTCAAATATGTGTTAATTGTTTTTCGAAGAGTCCAGAATGAGCCTAGGAGCACAGGGACTAAAAGGGCCATTTACCCATGTTATTACCGACATTTTGTAAGTTGAACTATACCAGTATCAGTTTTAGGCAAATGCGTTCTTATTCGGTTGGACATTTTGACCAAATGCTTGAAGCGTGCAGAATTCTGCGGCTGATGTACCAACATAACACTAACATGGTTTTCAAGATGCTCCGTTCGGCAGCCAAACTGCACTGCCAAACATCGAACATCACCGGAAAAGACAAAATACTTATGCCATCACTTTGTCTCACAGTGGCATACGGGGCGATTTCTTATTTGCCACTGCAAATTGTCACTATCCAGGATATGCCATCGCTTGTCTTACTGTCAAATATGACACAAGAGATGACATTTTCAAGCTTTGTGCAGTTTACAGTGGCACAAACCCCCCTCCCCATGTTTCAACCTAACTTGCATTCCTGGCTCCTGCTATGCCAACATATGCCGCCATCCAGAGATATCCGCACTATCTGGGAAAATGGTTCATTTTCACATAAATGAAGATCGCATCAAGAAGGCCAAAGTACATAAGGGAGGATGGTTTCATGGGATCATCAAATCAAAAGAACAAAATTGTAGGCAGGCGTCGTGCCATGAATTTATTGACGCCTTACAAACTAGTTTTCTAAAAGTCAACCGTCGCTGCACTCGACCCTTATCGATTCCACATTGCACATTGTAATGATACAACAACAGCGACAGTTGTTGGTATGTACATTTTTCTTATGAGTGGGGAAAAGAATATAGGTTGTAGTATATCTGAAACAACTAATTTTAAGGGATGCAAATTTCAAGTAGGAGTTCCATCTTGCTGGTTCTTTTGGTACACATTTTCCAGGCATTCCTTGGCTCGGTGAACCTTTGATTGGAGGTAAAAGCTCCCAGATTTTGCGTTTCTCTCAAATAAGTTGTCGTACCGCTGCATTGGACATATAGTTATTAGGAGAATGTAGTCAGGACTGCAGATGCAGATAGTAAAAGGCGTACAAGAGAGAAGTGAAGATAAGAGAAGTATCAGACCTGTACGATCTCTTCCCATGTCGATTGCTCAGACACACCCAGTATCTGCCTCGCTTCTTGCTCAGTCATTGTTTTGCTGGCTCTGCGGATATTATGTATTGCTTCATGGGCCACACCAGTTTTATTTGCATCTAGCGGAATACAAGAGGAAAACTAACATAAGGAGGTGCATATACATGATTAGTTTTCACTCCCTTCGAATAAATAGTAGTACCAACGGAGTCTGGCAGGTCAATATCCATCTTGTACACTCATTGTGGAAGAAGCATGGATACAATATGTTAATAATAGGAGAATTATTTTGTTCAGTACCATTGCAAAGATCACAGAGTTGAAAAATACTATCACTTGTGAGAATAACATGTATGGCCCGGGACCACCTGTCAGTGATATATTGGATAATATTTTCCAACTCCGCAATCTTTGCTATGGTACTGAGAAATATTGCAAATAATATGATGCTAAAAGCACCTCCCTATATTGTTATTATGACCATCTGATTGACGAATGAGCAGTGTCACCATGTTATCTTATGTAAAATCTTCGTCCATCACTAGTTCACTACATGAAGCACAAGGGATTTGTTCATCAAATGGGATAGAAATAAATCCTGATGCATTATTACTTTCCGTTTCCTTTTCTCGGAATCATGCATTCTTAATAGGTACGTCATTTGCTGACAAATTATCAACATATCTCTAAGCTAACAAACAAGGAAACAATAGTCTGATGAGCATTCACTTAATAACAAAGAAGTATGTAGTTGCCAAAAAATGATTCAAGCTGATAAATAAGGAAACACTAGTCTGATGAGCACTCTACTAAATAACAAATAAGTATGCAGTTGCCAAAAAACGATTCATAATTCTTTATGTTCAGAGACGAAGCCTAAAGAAACGAAAGGATTGTTTTTAGGAAAAAGTCCACTATCCAATCCTGAACTTTGGCCTCGGTTCAATTTCAACCTTTTACCATGAAACCGTCTATAACATAACCTTGAACTATTAAAACCGTTCACTTCACCCCCTTCCCCAAATCCAGTCCAGTTTTGATGCCACGTGTCCGTGGTTTTCAGGTGTGGATGTTGACATGGACATGATGTGGCAATGAATGGGCAAATCAAACATATAAAAATTTCTTATGCACTAGGGTCGACATGTCATTGTCTCTTGTCTCATTGAGTAACTAGTGTCTTTTTCCTCTCTTCTTTCTGACTGAAGCAGAGGAGGCGCCATGGGAGGCCATGGCCGAGCTCAGCAGCAGCGGGCGGGTGCCAAAATCGGTTGCAGAGGTTAGCACGAGCTCAAGGGTGGCTGTGCGGAGAGGCACGCGGCGACCTGTGGAGCAGCTACAGATGGCGATGGCTACAACAAACAAAACCCCATGCCTCCGCTCGCTCGTGGCCGCGCTGCCCATGTCTCCGCTCACCACAACACCCCCACTCCATGCAGCAAGCCACACCACTCCACCGCTTGTGCATGCCCGCACCCACCCGTCGCCACATCGCTCAGACACGCTGGTCGCGTCCATTGTTCTGCCACCTATAAAAGGTCGTTCGCCCCTCCTAGCTCTAGGTTAGCAACTCGCTTCTCTACCTCACCTCCATAGCTGCCCAGATCCGAAGCCATGGTAGCAGTCGTCGCCTCTAGGGCCGGTAATCCGTGCGAAGTCACCGCCGAGCCCCTGCCACTCCACTTCAAAATTCATCACCATCCCTCTACCAAATTTCTCTCGTATCTAGCTTTAACACCTCCCCAAGAAGCCCCTAAACATTCTCTTCTTCTTTGCAACCGGCCGACATGGAGCCTAGCGGCGGCGCCACTAGTGCACTCTGCTGCTGCACAGCATCTCGCCCCCGCCACAAGCATCTCGCTGCCCCATTGCGTTTTCGGCCACGCCACCTGTGTCACCACCTTTGCCTAGGCCTCTTGAATCTGTTCCAAGCATCGCCGTGTCAATTGGTCGCTAGTAGCTCGCCGTTCCCATGCAACCCCACCACGCTGTCACCGGTGCATCACTGGCCACCCGCGGCCTAGCCAAGGCCACCTACAGTCTCCCTGTGTCAAGGCGCTGCTCTTGAGCGCGTTGGCCCAGCCTCTCCATCTCCGAAGCTCTCTACCGCCCATGTGTGGCGATCACACACAGGCGGCGTTCACGGCCAGCACACAGTGACTATTCTCCAAGCTCGGTTTACGTTCACGGAGGGGGAATGGAGAGGGGAAAGGTGGATAGGGGAGGGGGCAAGCATGGTGGGGAGGGGAGTAGCTTCCAGTCTAATATGTAACCATGGCAGTGGGGAGGGGGAAAGAAGAGGAAGAAGATGAGGATGACATGGATGAACATGTGGATGCCATGTTAGCGAAATATGCACACATGGATACCACGTCAACCGAAATTAATGCAACATCAAACAATACCACCATGGTTTGGGTAGAGGGGGGTAAAGTGGACGGTTTTGTTACTTTGAGGTCCCGACTCAAACGATTTCATAGTTCAATATTGAAAATTGAACCAAGGCTAGAGTTCAGGATTGAAAAGTGGACTTTTTCCTTGTTTTTAAGCAATATTTATGTAGTGAACTCTAAGCAGGCTTCATAAAGAAGACGTGCTGCCCTGGCCTCATCTCTCTCCGTGAATACTCTAAGTAGGTTTCATAAAGCATACATGTGGGCCTAACCTCATCTCTTTTTGTAAATCAGAGTTCTACGGTACTTCATTTCAACAGTTTCCTTAAGTTGAGGCAACAAAGCTCTCATGATAATCCTTTTCTTTTTGGATAAAATCAGGAATTTACTTCACTTTACTTACCAAATTGCTAGACCATAAGCAAAACAAAATCATAAATTCGATGGCATGATAGGCTCACTATTTTCATTTATCAGGGGGAAACCCAAGTTCAAGCATAGGCATTCAAAATTCAAACTAGTTTTGATAAGGTTAATCTTCTTGAAGCTAGACACATATATAAGAAATCTCTGGCATGCCATTAGAAATTAGACATCTCACAAGCATCAGGTCAAAATGAAATCAAATAACCATGAGGGACAGAGACCTATACTTGTAAGTTGTAACACAACAATCAGCAATGCAAAAGCTACAACCCCAATGCAAGCATCTATAACTCATAAATACCAATCCATAATATGACAAATGGATGCAAGCCAGGATACGTTAGGCCTGTTCTTTTTAACTTCAGCTTATGGCATATAGCTGCGGTTTATGGTTTTATGGCTGTTCATGAGAGAGAGTACGGAATAACAGAAACTCGCGTGCAGTTTTAACCGATATAAATGAAGTAGCTATAGTATCTACTACAATCAATTTGTAGACCCCACCTTGAAAAAACACTCCGTTTGAAACCAAATACTGTAGAAAAACCAAAAAGCACCTTTTAAAAACTGAAAAGAAGAGGTCCGTTATATCACACCAAAGCTACAACCCAAATGCAAGCATTACCTTACTTGGAAAATGACAAAAAAAGACAAACAAGTTTTCATAAGTTATGACAAATAATTTATTTTATAAAACTTGATGAATTACAGAACAAAACACCCAATTATCATTTCATTTTAGTTTTTTCAGCAGCAATTATTCCATATTAGTGGTCATTGACTACAAAATTTTGTAGCTGTCCATCTACCTCCTATCCTTTTATGTCCTCAAGGAACAAGGAGGTAAAGGCATCTCTAGGTTCCACATAACTCATAAGGAAGCAACTTACTTTCAAGTGCTTTCCGGTATGCCTGAAGCATAGCTCTTCCTATAATCCCAGAGCCCATGACAATCAGGTTTGCTATAAGCTTGCCAGCCTGGAAATTAGAAAAAGTGACAACATGTAAGTGAGAAGCAAAACGTAAATGGGTATTTCATGCATTTGGATACTATGTCTCAGCGTTAAATCTCCACAGAGGGAGAATGATTTAGAATCTACCCAACAACGAATCGACGATACGGCCCTGGTGAAATTCCCAAGCTGCCTACGAATATGGTACCACACTTTGGCCTCAAAAACTAATCATTGAAAAACAAGCTCAGAAGTTGGTTCTAATTATCACCACCATATCCTTGTTGCTTCGTTCGAATTTGCTCATATTGTCGAAAATCCAAGAAGCAAGGTCGTAATCCGTAAGCAAAACTAAAAATCATGTCGCTACCCTTTGATTTTATGCCAGAGCCCCTGCAAATCGAGCCTGTGCGATTGCACACTATTTCCCAAAACCTAGCCAACAATAGATTCCTCCTGTGCATTTAGTGGTTCCAGCACCCTCAGCATCACATGAACAAGGTCACCAATTCGACTAGACAGGCCTATGAACAAGCAGCCGGTCACTAGATCTCGAAAACCTCAGGCCCCGATCAGCCCTAAGAGACTACAGATCTCAGCTTCGTTTTAACACAGCAAGGCGAGCGCGCGTATACGAGAAGCAAGGACGACAAAAGAAAAAAAATCGCATGCATAGGGAGGTTGGGCGGGAGGGACGCGAAACCTGACCATGATTTGATTGGTCGATTCCGATAGACGCGATCCGAGGCGGCGCCGCGGGGATTTGCGGCGGCGGGCAGGGAGGCGTCGAGAGGGGGTGTGTGTTCTTCCCGTGTGTCGCGGGGATTCGCGTCTGGTTGATCCATTTCGTGTTGGGCCGGTTTGGATCGGCTGGGAGGAAGGGAAGCTGGGGAAGGCCCAGAAGGAAAGCTGGGTTCAGTTCGCCACGATTTTTTTTTTTTGCCCTTTTGAGGTTCGTGTTCGTTCCGATTTCCCTTTTGAGACTCGAGTTCGTTATGAATTGCGGCAGGCTCGGAGGATTCTGCAGCGGAGAAAACAGATCACCAGCGCGACGCCGCGCCGCTCAACATCGCCGGATTGCAACTTCAGGCTGCTGAAGCTAGACATGAAGTAAGTTCAGGTGACATCGCCGGATTACATCTCTCCTTTTCACATGAAAGGCACGAGGCTGCCGTTCGGAGAAAGGAAAAAAAACGAGCTAGAAGTGAAGCAACTACTTGGTCAATGCTTAGTATAACACTTGCTGTAGTCAATCGATTCAGGATCTTGAAATCAACGTTGATAGATAGAGTTACTCTGTAGGTAGAGATCGAGCAGGAGAACAGCAGGGAGGAGGGAACTGAAACCGGTCAAGTTTTACAATATTTAAGGCTGACCCAGATCGAGGCAAACATATACAAAATGGGCCCATGCACGCACGCTCTTTGCTACATCAATCAAACCTTCATTCAACACTCCAAATCTGCATCAAGTTAAAACGCCCAATTTGACGGCTTGATCCCTCCGTCCGTCGATCGATCGCCATGGGCGCGGGCTCAGCTCGCCTGTTCGTCCATATCCCAGGAGCAGCTGGCCCTCGCTTGCAGTGTCAGTACCCTAGGTGCCCCATCTCCCAGTTCAGCTTCGACGCGACCCTGTCGTGGTAAGGCACATACTCCTGAGTAATCGTTTTCAAACAAGGCATTGCGTTAGCAACATTCGAATGGATTCAGGTTCAGGGGCATGCTGTCTCTGTGACGTCGTCTACCTCTAGCTTCTCCATCAGTTCTTGCGCCGTCGGGGCCAGCACGATGATACGGCGTGCGCTGGGGTTGATGAACCCCTCCTCGACCGCCTTGTCGATGAAGGTCAGCAGCGAGTTGTAGTATCCGTCGACGTTGAGCAGGCCAACCTGAAGAACCAGAGCCAGCACATTCAGATACTATTTCAGCTGTTGCTATGTTGCCTCACTCTTGCAGAGCACAAACGTTTGTTGCATTTGTCTTGCAGTAAACTACTGATGCCAAAGCTAAATAGCCTAGGGTTTGTCATGCCAGCAGATAGAGCCCACACAAAGCAAAGGACAGTACCGGCTTATGATGGATGCCGAGTTGTGCCCATGTAATCACCTCAAGCAGCTCCTCCAGTGTCCCATATCCTCCTGCATTGACACATTCACATTTGTTAGTACTACCACACACAGCAAGAAGACGTGTGATAGAACCTTTGCACCAATTATTAGTTACACCAGGAAGGTAATGGCTCACAAGTAGCCCCAGTAGTATTCATTTTAGACATGTGTGACACTGTACAAATGCCAGAAGTTAACCACCCCCACTTTGCTGTAATTTGTCAGGGATTTCTGCACAGCCTTGAGTGTTCTTTTGGTGGGATAAAAATGCAGGCAACATGTGAGATGATAGTGACTCACCAGGTAGGGCTATGAAGGCATCAGACTGTCTTGCCATCTCTGCCTTCCTTTGGTGCATGCCTGCCACTGGCCTCACCTCCCCCACTGTCTCACCACTTATCTGGCCAAAAAAAAAAGAGCTTTGTTTTTCAGCTCACCTCCTGAGCCATGCTGCAAAGGGAGTAGTAAAAGAATTCTTTGCCATGCTATGATGCTTGGTCTCTGTGTGTGATGGTGTATGTGCAGACAAACACTACTAGCTTGTAGTACATTTCCTAGAGGGGCATGATTGTGCTCCAAGGGAACAAAAATGGCCCTAGATGATTTAACTAGTCCTCTTGCATGCTTGGGGGAATGGTAAAAAGGCAACTAGGAAGAGGACCTCAAACAAAGCCACAGCCAAGCAGGGATGAATATGGATATGAGGCTTCTGAACCTTGGGTTAATTCTTTGTGGCATATAGTACAGCATCTATAGCGATAAAGTCACGGCTAGAGTACTCTAGTACTCATCGTGGATCATTTATACTTCTTTTTTTTTTTAAAAAAAAGAGGGGACCATTCATACCTAAGGAATATTTTGTGCTCTCTAAAACTGAAACTTCACATATCCCAAAACTAGAGTTTACTGATAATTTGGTGCAAAACAAGACATCAACTCCTCATTTCCACCAAGACCAGTGTACTTTTCTCTGAAGTATAAAAACACTTTCTCAAAACTTCTCTCTCTCACACACACACACAAAAAGACACATTCCTCTGGGCAAAACATCAGAGTCAGTCAAAGACAATGCCCTCTACTTCTGCCTAGAATAACATGCTACTCTTGCATCAAGAAGGCAACCCTTTTTCTCTTCCATGGCAAGACTTTTTGGGGGAAGAAATTAACATCTGTAAAGCTGCACTTTCCCACTAGTTTATCCTCACGCCAAGATTTGGATTTGTGCCAAAAGCACGTAGCTCTCGATCACCACTGCTCATCAGATGGGATTCATTTATGCCAAGTGCCATGTCCCCCGGGACTACAACACGAGTGTTCAGAGTCCAGACTCCCAAGCCCTATTTGATTATTACTTCCATGCCCTAACAACAACTTAAAAACTCCCAGCCGTGAGAGCATTGCTATAATTAAGTTGCTGTTGTAACATGCGAGCTAGCAACGAGATAGCGTCAGTTGTAGTAGCATGATGGAGGCAGACATACCTCTGGGGTCATGAGAGTCTTGGGGATGACCCTGCGCACGGACAACAAGATGACAAAAAGAAGTGATCAGCACATGAACTCCACGAACAAAAACACATTCTTCTTGGGATTCATGAGAGCAGATGAAGCTTTCTGCAGTGCAGTGGCCGCTTGCCTCTGCACTTACCCGATGACGTGCCTGCCGCCGTCGTACACCGCCTGGGAGACGAGACCCATGAGCCCGATGCTGCCCCCGCCGTACACCAGGTCTATGCTCCTCGCCACCTGCAGCGTCGATCGATCCGAACCCCAAATCGCTAACCCAGTAAGCACAATATTACAATCACCGCATGGTTAAACTGAAAAAGTATAACTCCTGCGCGTGACTTGGTGCAGTTTGTACGACATGCATGTGGTAGGGAAGGGGAGGTGCTCTGCTTCGTGATTAGGCAGCGATGCTTCTTTAATGCGAGGCGATGGAGCTAGCCGTTCAATTTATGGAGCTCGTGAATGCAGCAGGGCCGGCTCGGCTTAACAAGCAGGAACACGCAGAATACACCAAGGATTGATCGCTCGAAGTGTGTCTGAACTTGTGACGCATGCAGTCTTGCAGATGATCGATGCTGTACGTTAGCCTTGCTGCACTACACACTTGCACAGGTGTGAATTTGGCAGGAGAATGGATGGTGCAGGGAAGAAGCCGGCAAGCAGCAAAGGCAAAGGCAGGACAAGACGAGCGACACAAGAAACAGAGGAGCAGAGAGTGTGTGTCTTGGATTGCGAAGGTAAAGCAGCAGCTGCGCATGGCGTTTGTCGAAGAAGAAGAAGAAGACGAGAGAAAAAGGCGGCATCTGGCAAAAGTTCAGTGGTGAATAACTTTGCTGAACCATCTGCAGAGGCACTAGCTCTGCCTGGGAGCCAGCTATGCTCCCCATGCTGCTTAATTACTACTGATAAAATTTGCACCCAAGGTTACTATGCGTATTAACAGAGGGGATTTGTGTGGTGAATCATGTTACTTTTGCATTGCAAATTGATATGGTGAAATTACATGGAGTGGCCATGGACGGAAGTAAAGAAGCATGCAGCATCTTGCAAGTTCGAAGTACAAGTAGAATTGGGGCATAGTTAGTTACCAGCTCGTTGCCGAGCTCAATGGCAGCGTCATGGTAGCTCCTCTTCTTGCCCTGGCTGCTGCCGCAGAAGACGCAGATGCTCTTGAACCTGGACTGCCTCATCTCTCTCTCTCTCTCTCTCTCTCTCTCCGCGTACTGGTTCTGTATTTATCACCTCACTCTAGCCAAGACTCGCTCGTGTAACTGCAGTGGTGAGAGGTGTGCACACAGTGCTACTGTGCTGCTAGTGCAAGCAAGCAACGCGCACTACTACAACGAGGCCGCCTTGCCGATCGAGCTGTGAGTGCTCCACCCATGGCTTATATAAAAGTGGGGAGGGGAGAGAGGAGGGGGAGAGAGAAAGGGTCGGATGGTGCGAAAGGGCAAAAAAAAAATAATAATAACGCACGCACATGGAAAAACACTCCATCCACCCAGCAGGCAGCGGGGCGACACTGCAGACGAACTTTCTGTGAAATGGATCGGTTTATCTTTGCTGGGTCGTTTTTAGGGAAAACGTGTGAGTTACAGAATCGTACCACTGTACTTTTCTTCGGGTTACTAGTCAGTGTCGAGTGATCAGTGAATGGCATATCTTTAGGATTATCATGATGAAAGATGTTTCTTTGTCTGTCATTTATGCTTTTATTGTTTTTTTTCCTATCGCCAAGGAATTGATGGCTTCGTTTAATTTTATGGCTCTATGCACGCGAGCATAGTTGCTAATAGACAACCATTCTGTCCGTTTGGTAGTAAATACGGACTGCATACTTGTTACTGTTAAATCGTCATCTTCAGTGCAGACTACCAACTTACACACCAGCACTTCTGTCTTAGAACTACTACTTGCACAAGATCTCCGCTCCAACCATGGTCCATGTTGCGGCGGTCCACTACAACAAGTGGTAATTTTACAGGACAATTGATCGTTGGTCTTAAAGTTTATGTGCCATTGGTAAAATAATCTCTATTACATGGTAAACGAATAAAATACCGCAAAGTTAAGAGGATAATTAATTATTTGTCCTTTTTACATTTTAAATCAACTTCTGAATCGTTCTTTCCATGAACGACAAAAATGTCTTTGCTCTTTTCTCCCCTTTCTCCTTTTCCTTTCTTCCTCTTGCAGGCCAGGCTTTCTATTGTGGCACATGTGCTCGACCACATCAGCGAGCTACTCCACCTCAACAAACTGTAGGGTGTGGTTAGCATGCCCACCTCCCTCAAGACGGAGGCACACGTGCGGCAGGTTGAGGAACGAAGATGGCCGGAACGGGGCGGTAGGGCACGGAGGGGGCGGATATGGAGGCGGCGGTTCCGGGCGAAATCGACAAAAATAGTGCGAGCATGGTGCGTTCAAGGAGGAGGGGATTCTATTTTTGTGGATGTCAGGGTTAGAGGATGTGCTGATTAGGCTAGTATCGGCAACGGCAATGGCGACGAGGTGGCACTTGGTAGGCGATAGTCTACGGCGACGGGGATGGCAGAAGTAGGTAGGGAAGAGCACCAGCGTGATGAGACACACCTTGTGACATGGTTGAATCAGCAAAAAAATGATGGAGGTGGTGAATCATTGTAGATAGAGACCAGGGCGGCGGTGTAGCTCACAACTCCAATGGCACTTCGGTAAATCTCTGCGTGTGTCAATGAAGTCAATAGCCTCGGCGTGCGAAGGCGGAGCCCGCGAGGAGGTCAAGCGCGGCGTAAACAGAGAGAGGTTACGAGTGTTTGGGCAATAAAAATGACTAGAATTTGAAAAAATGTCAAATCATTAATTAACTCATAAACTTTGGGACATTTTAATTACCTGTGTCAATGTGTTCAAGGTCATCTTGGCAATGATCCATGAACTTTAGGGCATATGATCGTTTTTTTCTTAATTTCAACGGATAACCAAAGTGTGTATCGCCTGTAACAATCCACTCATGGATCTAACCGTACATAAACGCCACTTCGATCAACAGCCCAGTGCAGTAAGTAGTAGTGAAAATATTGCAAGGTGAAATCACATGCGAGCCAGCAGTGCATCCCATCCATCCATTCTGTGAGTAGCATTAGAAAAAAAACAGTGCAGGAATGTTGGTCCACGAAGACAAAGCCACTCATGGCCTCATGGGGCTGCGGGGGAGAGGTGTCCACTATGCCAGGGACAGGAAACTGTTCATGTATTTGGCACTATAGTTAAGCTTTTTAAATTTTAGCTATTGAATACTGTTTTACAAAAATGCCCCTCTCTGAGTTTGGAAGACAACAAGCGACATGTGTCTCTTGCCACGCCTGGGGAGCTCGGCAGGGACCAGATGGCGTGGAGCACGGGCGGGCCCATGGTGCTGCTGAGCAGCAACTGCTCGGCAACTAGCCGGGCCATTGGCAAGCGCAGGCAGGGGGTTGGGGGTAGGCTCAGGGCCCGGGACGCTCGGTTGCAGCATCGGCTCGACAACGCCACACAGTAAATTTAGTTTTTTGTAACTAGGTGAATGACCGTACAAACTAGATTTGATACACATTAAGAAATCCTATTATGCAAACATTGTTTTGTTCATGTGCGTGTAGAACATTTTTAGGAAGGTACAAGGGGGTTCGGAGGGGTAGGTGAACCACCATCACAAACTCTCTGTTTTACGATGTTACAAACAGTTGTCTCAATGGACTATGTATAGGCTCACAAAGCACTTCACAATGAATGTACAAATTACATGGTGTGTAGGGTTTAGTTAGATGCGTATGTCATTACTACAGAAAACCGTATTACAGACGGTTCAAAAACGTTATCACAGACGGTTTTTTGAACCATCTGAATTTATGGGTTAGTGATAATCGAAGGTTATCACAGACAGTTTTCGAACCGTCTATAGTGTAAATATCACAGATGGTTTGTAAGTAAAAACCGTCTGTGACATGTGATAATCATAGACGGTTTTTAACTAAAAACCGTATGTGATATATCAATAACTAAAAACCGTCTATGATATCTAAATATCACAGACGGTTTTTAGTTAAAACCCGTCTGTGCTATTCTCTTCTACCCCTAAATCTATTTCTGTTTATTGGCTAACCTCAGGAATGCTAGCCAAGCCCTCTGAAACAAGCAGATCAATATGTACATGTATACATCCAATTCACATCTCAATTTATTTCACAAACATAAAACATCCATTTTGCAAATCAATTAATTGAAATGAAAACAAGCAAATATAGTATGAAACACAGTACACATTTTATTTTTATTAAGATTAGAGCCTACCATTACAATATCCCAAAACAACAAACAGGTTGCCCATCTAGCTAACACAACAAGAACAGATAAAAGCAAAGATCCTCTATACCAAGGCAGCGCACGAGCTGGATGTCTCTGACGCCCACCATCGTCGGCGTTGATTGAGCGCTACCTTGTGCATCATCTGCTTTGTGGGGCTATTATGGTATGGGTCAAGGAGGAGGAGGAGGAGAACACAAGGAGGAGAAGAACAACAAAGAGGAGGAGAACAGCAAAGAGGAGGAGAACAACAAGAAGAACATTAAAGAGGAGGAGAACAGCAAGGAGGAGAACAGAAAGGAGGCTTGGTTCTGGTGATTATTTATACGGGAGGGAGTACGAAATTTTTTGGCGCGGGGATGGAGAGGCGGAGCTACGATCCATGGGGTAAGGATTGGTGGATTTCTATTGGCTAGGATTGGGTTGAGGAGGATTGACGGGCCCAGCGGTCAGATTATCACAGACGGTTCTATATATAGAACCGTCTGTGAATTAGAGCACAAAATTTTATATATCGATGCAATATAAATAACTAGTCTGAAAAGATAAAATAGCAAAGTTTTATATAGCTTATATATACTCATTTGAAAGGTTTCGATAAGATCTACAACTTTTCAGTTGAAGCAAAATCCAAATTCCGAAAGGAAGACCAACAAAAAAGGGCAAAAACAGAAACCAAAAACTTGCGACGCAGGTTTAGGTCCAAAAATGACTGATTTTCGGGGTCTTGAAGGGCGACTGGTGCATGCTGGTCATTTTTTGGATCGGGCTCGTCGTTAGCTTTCCAACGAGTACAAGAACATCGAAAACGGATACCGTATGCAAAAGTTATGCCCGTTTTACTAAAGGTGTCTCAAAACTGAATCTACTCGGACACAGGCAGGAAATTATGAAATTTTGGGGAATTGCAAGGTGGGAAACATATCACAGACGGTTTTTAATACGAACCGTCTGGAATAATTCCAGATTATCATAGACGGTTTTTAATACGAACTGTCTTTGATAACTTCATTATCACAGACGGTTTTTAATAAAAAAACCATCTGTGATAATTCCAGATTATCACAGACGGTTTTAATTAAAAACCGTCTGTGATACTGGAATATCACAGACGGTTCATCGGTAAGAACCGTCTGTGATACTCGTTTTCTCCGACGCCATCAACACAGACGGTGTCCAAATTAAAATCGTTTGTGTTAGTGTCGGTCACAGACGGTTTTGTCAAACCGTCTATGATTTGGCGTCTAGTATTAGGCTTTCTGTAGTAGTGTGTTTTCCTCATTACTCATACAATATAAGTGGCAACATGTGCGAACTATCAATCCCAACTACAACTAAAATACATATGAGCCTTTTGGAAGTCATGGTTCCAGTCAGTTATATCTATAAGGAAGGTAAGATGGATTGAATAAAGAAAAAAGAATCGGTGATTGAAATGATAAACCAAGAGGGATAGTGATCTATTCTTACGAATAGAATTGGCTTCTTATTTTTAATGGAATGAAATAAATATACATTTGGGTTCATCAGTGCCTTTCTCTTCTCTCCTTTTGCGAGCTTTAGCCCTCATGACCTATGCCCGGTACTCGGTTTCCATAACTTGTGTAAGTTTGTTCTAGTCAGAAATAATTTGGCATTCAGCGGGGGCTTTAGGGACCACTGGAGCCTTACCCTTGCCCTATGTGTTGTCATCTGGGGTGTAAGATTTCTAGCGTGTTAATATTTCCGATGTCACCAGGTAGTTGAGCATATTTTTTTGCTCGATGGATGCCCTATCATACATATTCGAGTCGTTGATCAATTGAAAGAAGTGGCAACACTCAGTGGTCTACCAGTACAAATGAAGTGGGTTAGAGATATGTGAAATGAAACATGCAATGTGAAATGGTAAATACGTGCTCACAAGAACTTCGCCGCATGTGTAGAGAGCTCGGGCGGCAATTGTTGAGTGTGTGGATTGAATGATATGTGCTGGATTGACATAGTCACACTACAGCTGTGGAAACTTCAACGACACAGGTGTATCCTTGCAAAAATTATCAGGATATGATCCATTCTTCTTGGCCCCCCACTTTCACTTTGCGAATCATCTCTCTGTAGTTTGATATCACTACCTGTGGTGCAGTGATGTCCTGTATCTCTCATTTATTCTCCATGTTCTCTTCACCTAATTTTGAGATAAGTTCAATCGGAGTCTTGGGTCTGATCATCGGGGCTGGCCAGATTTTATATGCAGTCGGTGTGCACTGTTCGGGAGTAAAGCTTATACGTGTTGTCATTTCACTGGGAAAAGTTGGTACGTGTTGTCAACTCCCTGTGAAAAGTTGGTATGTACTATCAACTCACTAGGGAAATCTGGTACATGTTGTCAAACAATGTGTTGTCCACTCGTTGTAGAAAGCTGGTACATGCTGACCACTCGCTCTGAAAAACTGCTACATGTTATCAAATCACTGGGAAAAACTAGTGCGTGCAGTGGACCCGGTGCGAAAATCTGGTATGTGCTGTCAACTCATTGCAAAAAGCTAGTACGTGCTGTCCACTCACTGAAAAAGCTAGTACATGTTGTCATATTATTGGGAAAATCTGGTTCGTGCTGTCAACTCGCTAATATCTCAAGAAAGGATTCTAAGAACCAGGCGAACAAGAAAACAAAAAAATAAGTCATAAGGCCTAAGATGGCCACATAATATTTATAATATTTTGGTTAAATTATACATGACAACTAGTATATGGTACTTAGGGCATGCTCAGTCATGTGGATACAATACATTACACATTACACGTCTACTGCTTAGTATAGGGGCTAGTTCTTGGAAACAAAAACCTACCTCTAGCAAGCACTATGAGCCAATCTAATTCGTTGGTCGGGCTACTCCTCCATGAGGTTGTGGCTACAATAGGTGGTACAATCTCGGGTGAACTAGAGTTAGAGCGGGAGCGACTATAGCTGGGTGAGCTGGAGTAGAAGCGACTATAGTCTTGGCTAGTACCTCCAATGTTGACGACGATCGGCAGGCTGGGGCGCCGCATGCTCTTACGCATGGTGATCCTCAAGCGTAGTCATCCGGTGACTGGCCGAGTCCGAGTGGGGTTGGTGGGGATGATGGGGGGTCCGGCTAGTGTTGGAGCATGGACCGCTGCTGCTACTACAGTCCACTCGAGCTTGGCAACTGCGATAGCCCTCTCATGCTCCACTGCAGCAAGGCCTTCTCGTACTTAGCGAGATGAGCGCGGAGAGTCTTGACGTAGTTGTAGCTAGTGGTAAGGAGCTGATGGAGATCCGAGATCTCCTCCAGAGTTTTAGTGTAGGTGTCTCCCATAACTCGGGTGACCTGGACTTAGTGGGTTAGGAGCGGGTCGTCCTCGGAGGCGGTGATGAAGGTTTCACCGTAGCATCCTCCTTCCCAGAGGGATGGATAGTAGCGAAATGGGAAGTCAGCATGATGGCCTCGTGGATCTCGTATAGGCGAGCAGAAGCCGAGCGGGCAACGTCTTGAAGGGCGTCGGTAAAAGTGCTCCTTAGGTGCTCGATGAGGAAGGTGCTGGAGGTGTACTCGCCTTCCTTTTTGTAGAGAAAGACTTCCATCATCCAGATCTCCTAGTCTCCTTCCTAGGTCTTCCATCCTCTGAAGATGGGACGGTAGTAGTAACCTGTAGCATTAGTTTGCGTAGTGTGTCGGTAAACTCTCATTCGTCCTCTGTATGAGTAAAGTAGTCCCACGTGCCAAAGTCAACTGATCCGACCATCTACAGTTAAACAGGAGGGTACTAGTAATAGTTTAAAGATATAAGGAAGGGAGGTGAATCAAGAGCTAAGAGTGGTAAGTAGAAGCAGTAGTACGCTATATTTTCATGAAGCTTTTGCTTTTAGCTAATTTTTGGCCCGTATTTTTCAGCTATTTACAATAAATAAACATGGCTAATTACAGAAACGCATCCGTAAACAACATGATTACCTAGCACATTCCACATTATATAATCACAGTTACACTAATGAAACACTAACGGTATATTAAGCGTGTTGCTGGCATGCCCATGAAGCATACCTTTTTTTAATGGTCTTCACCCGCTCCACAATGCTCCTAACTACGAATGATCGTAAATCACAATTAAACCATCTCAAAATTATATTATAAACTCATTTTTAATCTCTCCTTCCTCTCCCTCGCTACTCTCTCACTCGGTAGGAAACAAACTGAGCGTGCTTCAGTTGAGAGGGCACGTCGAGTCCTCCCATTTTATGCGTGTGGGAATGTGTTTGCGACAATATTCCCACGCGAGCACACGCAAGCGCAAATGACAGCGCAATTAACAGGCGAATAAAATGAGATTCTAACATCGCGCCACACCGTCGCCTACCCGATTCCCTCCGCGCCAGCAGCCAAATCAGCCAGCAAAACCGGCCTCTGCCCATGCACCTGCCTGAGCTTGCGCTTGCTCGATCTGTTGCCAAGCAGCTGCAGCTCGACATCGCCCGAGCCCGTCACCTACCACGCCTATTGCCGCTTTTTGCCACACTAGCTCTGCCTACCGCACCATCTAGCCCTCGTCGAGCTCGACAGACACGACAGGTGACACGTGTTATATGTCGTATGTTGCAAACTCAGGAAAAAAACTATTTTTATAAAAATAAATATTAAAAACCAAAATTAAACAATTCAAGAGGGCGCACGGCAGCGAGGGACACCACGCGCCGCGACGGGATGGCGGTGGCACGCGGTCCGACGCCATGCCGTACGCCCCCGCGCGCTGGCCGGGTCGGGGCCGAACCGAGGGAGCAGCGCCCGCGCTGCACGTACGTACCGGCACGGCAGGATGGGCGCGCGTCGGGGACTCGGGGGCATGGAATCCCGTGCCGCGCTCCAGCTCGTGCCCGGCATTAGTTTGCTTCGGGGTTCGGACTCGCGCCGCTGGTTGGTTGGCCCGTGCGTGCGGGCCGTCCTGGATGTACCGCCCGGCCGTGCATGGCTTCCCCTCCCGTGGCATGTGCTATTCCTCGCCCATGATTGATGAGTCGGCCAGCCAGGCGTGGAAGCGACTCCCGAGTCACGACGGTATGGCGCCTCGTCGTCGGCGGCTGGCTGGATGGATGGATCGAGCAGGAACGGCGTGGTGTGTTGTACTGCACAGTGTACATGCATGTTGCTTGGATTTTAGTTATGATCGAGGACGACTTTTTCCGCGCATTTGAGTTGATGTTATGGGCTACTGAGATTATGGGTTGGTTTTTTTACCCATAGTTTATGATTTATGATTTAAATATTTGAATTCTAACTGTTCATGAGAGACAATACGTAAAGAAAAATAGTTACATGTGATTTTGGTCGGTATAGCTGAACTTGGTACACTTTTTTACTACAATTTTCTATTGGTCTCGTCTTAAAAACACACTGTTTAAAAATTAATTACTGTAGACAATACAAACATAAACCAACTTTAAATCCAAAAGAATCCTGCTCATATATTGAATGCAGATTTCCACATAAATTTAGTACGAAAACCCTCACATTTAGTATTTTTTTTCCTCTTAAAGTTCATGCGTTCCAAATGGAATCTGACGCTTCCATTGACTATGAGACATACGAAGGACGAACTTTTCCCCGTATATGTTTTGAGTTTTGTTAAATATCATCTGGTTATTTTTTTTTAACTATTATCTAGATTGGATTAGAGACCCAATGGCTATAAATTCTCCCCCCTCCCCTTGAATTCTACCTCCTTCCTCTTGAAAAAATCTTCTCTTTTTAAAAATAAGGAGCCTCTGGATCTCTAATCTAAGAGTCATAAATTTGGATGATAGTTAAGAAAAAAACATCCGAATGATACCGAGACACTCCCATACGTTTTATATTCCAAACAGGCCTGAGATCTTCTACTTTGGGTGATATTGGGTTGGACGGCCGGGCTGCGTTGCAACAGCCTCTCGCAAGCGATCGGGCGGCTGGCTGCAGGCCGCGTCCGCTACGTGGCAAGCCCGCGGCCCGGCCGCACGCACTCGCTTCCCCCGCCCGGCGCGCCGCGCGTGCGTGGCCGGCCTTGGCCGGCCGGTTGGCCCCCACGACGAGCCCCGTCGGTTCCACCGGCCTCATCACCCCGCTGGCGCAGCCGAGCCCGACAGAGCGTCGTGTGCAGGTGAAACCCGCTCGGAGAGAGCGCTCCTGGTCGGCGTAGGCCGTCGTAGCCACCACCAGCGCGCGCGGACGCCTAGCTCGCGGACGTCGCGCTGCCACGGCCACCACCACCGCCCAGCCGGCCGACACGGGCTTTAATTCGCTACGTGCCGTTCGTTACCCGCTCGTGCAAGGTCGACAGGCGAGAGCGTAGCGTCCCAACGCTCTACAGTGATGATGTCCCTCCTTTCCCTTCGACATCATCACATCGCAGCAGCAGGAGAATTAGCAAATCTCATGGCCTCTAGTTCACTACATCATCACAAATCCGAACGATCGACAACCTCTCTTTCTTGCTTATAATGATCGCTGTAGGATCTAATCAATCAAAGGAACTGAAATGACCCCTCTTTTACTGAACATAATCACCATATTTAAATTTATCTAAGAATTAATTAAATAACAAATGATGTAATTGCAACTAATTCACCTTCCTTACATGAATAGGGAAAATCTCACATAATTGGAATACTAAAATAACACAAGGTGACAAGACTAAGCCATAATACAATGGTATCGCTTACATAATAAAATTTACAAGAGTACAGTCATTACTAGAACACAACATACACTCTCAACCACATAAATCAGGGATTTAAAGACTTTGGTGCCCTAGGGAATGAGTCAGTGCCGAGTATCAACGCTAGAAAACATTTTTTAATAATCCATTTTTTGTTTGAAAATACAGAATATACATGTTGTAGCTACAGACTAAACAGAGAGAGAGGTGGTAGTGGAGAGTGATGAAGATAAGTGTAATGGCCTGGGCTCTCCCCATGGCTTGTACTCATATATATATACACATGAGGAGTGCTTTTACAGTTTTACCCTCACATCTGGTTATCCCCTTTGGGGCAGTTATGTCATTACACATGGCCTATTCTAGGCCTTATAATCTCCTACCAGGCCTGCTGGGTTTAGGTGGGGGTCATCCCTACGACAGGAGCCTCTCATGGTAAAGGGCTTCACAAGGCCGAAGCAATGTTGCCGAGTCCTTTGGCCCTCTCCGTCCCCGCGGCCTGTGAACTTTTCCAAACTTCCGGGGATGCGCTGCAGCTGAAGCAGACGTGCGCGCTGCTGCGACGCTCGGACTTCCGGCCGTCCACGTGGTGCAACGTGCTTGGCGCGGTGCGGGCGTTGAGGCGTTGTCACCATTAATATGGCGGCGGACTTCCGGCGGTTGGACTCCTGCCGATTGGCCTTCCGCCGGTTGGCTCCCCTGCTGATTGGGGTATATAAATGGCGCTGTGCGGCGTTGCTCCTGCGATATCTTGTGATAGAAGTCGTTCCCTAAAATGGGCCTGCGGCATCAACATTCCTGGGTGACGCTGAGCGGCTTGGGGGAATGTTGATGCATAGAAGGAGGTCCCTTTTTCCTGGGAGCTTGATCAACGCCGGTTATCGACAGCCAGCCGCGCCTCCTGCCTCCGCATCGTGCTTCCGTAGGCGACAGCGAGGTCTGCCCTATTTTTCTTAGCAGGCCTACCTATAGTCGGTGTTCCTGATGGAGCCCGCCGGCATTACCTTGTATGTTGATGCATTGTAGGTGGCCTGTTAAGGAAAACGGGGTAGATTTTGCAGGACAAGACCCGCCCTTTGCGCGCGCCGAAGTGGACGCGCGCGCTCCGTCCCCCACCCTTCGAACGGGTGGCAGTGAAGCTGGCGCCTAGTCGAAGTACACGCGCGCGCTCCGTTCCCTACCCTTCGAACGGGTGGCGGCGGTGGCGCCTGGTCGAAATAGACGCGCGCTCCGCCCCTACCCTTGAGCGGGTGGCGGCGGCTGGCGCCTGGTCGGCGAGGCGCGCGCCCGCCCCTACCATTGGAAGGGTGGCGGCGGTGGCGCCTGGTCGGCGTGACGCGCGCGCTCCGCCCCTACCCTCGAGCGGGTGGCGGCGGCCGGGCGCCTGGTCGGCAGACGCGCCCGTCCCCTACCCTTGGAAGGGGTGGCGCGGTGGCGCCTAGTCGGCGACGCGCGCGCTCCGCCCCTCCCCTCGAAGGGTGGCGGCGCGGCCGGCGCCTAGTCGAAATAGATCGCGCGCTCCGTCCCTACCTTCGAGCGGGTGGCGCGGCTGGCGCCTGGTCGGCGAGGCGCGCGCGCTCCGCCCCTACCTTCGAGCGGCGGCGTGGCGCCCGTCGAAGTAGACGCGCGCGCTCCGCCCCTACCCGCCGAGCGGGTGGCGGCGGCGGCGCCTAGTGGAAGTTGACGCGCGCTCCGCCCCTACCGAGCGGGTGGCGCTGGCTGGCGCCAGTCGGCAGACGCGCGCGCTCGTCCCCCCCCTCGAGCGGGTGGCGCGGCGGCGCCTGGTCGGAGTATACACGCGCGCTCCGTTCCCTACCGTCGAGCGGGTGGCGCGGCTGGCGCCTGGTCGGAGAGAGCGCGCGCTCGCCCCTACCCCTCGAGCGGGTGGCGTGGCGGCACCTAGTCGGCGAGCAGCGCGCGCTCCGCCCCGACCCCTCGAGCGGGTGGCGCTGGTGGCGCCTGGTCGGAGTATACGCGCGCTCCGTTCCTACCTTCGAGCGGGTGGCGGCGGGCCGGGCGTCTGGTCGGCAGAGCGCGCGCGCTCCGCCCCTACCGTCAAGCGAGTGGCGGCGGCCGGCGCCTGGTCGAGGTAGACACGCGCGCTCCGCCCCTACCCCTCGAGCGAGTGGCGTGGTGGCGCCCGAAGTCGGGCGAGCGCGTTCCGCCCCTACCCTTCGAGCGGGTGGCGCGGCTGGCGCCTAGTCGGCAGACGCGCGCGCGCTCCATCCCCTACCCCTCGAGCGGGTGGCGCGGCCGGCGCCTGGTCGGCGAGACGCGCGCTCCGTCCCCTACCCTTCGAGCGGGTGGCGGCGGCCGGCGCCTGGTCGAGTAGAGCGCGCGCTCCGCCCCTACCCTTCGAACGGGTGGCGCTGGCTGGCGCGCCTGGTCGAGTAGACGCGCGCCGCTAGTCGGAGTCGGAGCGCGCGCCGTCCCCTACCCCTCGAGCGGGTGGCGTGGGCCGGCGCCTGGTCGAGGTAGACGCGCGCGCGCTCGCCCCTACCCTCGAGCGAGTGGCGGGGAAGGCGGCGCCGAAGTCGGTAGAGCGCGCGCCCGTCCCCTACCCTTGAGCGGGTGGCGCGGCCGACGCCTAGTCGGGCGAGGCGCGCGCTCCGCCCCTACCCTTCGAGCGGGTGGCGTGGCCGGCGCCGCCTGCGGACACCGCCGTGTGGGCGGTAACTTGGGTCCTTTGATGCGGCCTTGCTCTGTACGGGTTCCTGGACTCACGTCGGCCTCTGGTCTGACAGGGTTAGGTTCTGTGCGTCAGGCGATCCGACGCGCCCGGGCACGCGCGCCTACGCATCGTGGCGGCGGGATGTGGGCGGTTGCGTGTTTGCGCCGCTCGTCTCTTCCCTAGGCAAGGGGGACACGGGGCGGGCAGTGAGTGGCGCCTGTGATCATGACCTCCCAGCGTTAGGTGGGGCGTTGCGTTGGACGGGCGCTTGTACGACTGCGGTCGCGCCTCGTGCGCGGACCTCCGCGACCCTTCGCTTTCGATTATGGGGAATCGTGCGGGGCGGGCCTTTACACCGCTGCGGTTACATCCGGCACGCGGATCGTTGCGGCGCCGATGGCGGTATGGGCGAGGTGGCTTGAAATAGCCCCCCCGTAACAGCATCCCCGCACCTTTACGCCTTCTTTCCTGTCTGCTCCACCTTCCACACCCTCGCGCTATCTTCACCACTTCAGTCTCGTCGTGGGAAGCGATGGCCTCCAGTAGCAAGTGCGGGCAGGCGGTTGGTGGCCCTGCCATTCGCCGGCGATCGGCGCCGTTGGAGGTGAAATACGCGCTCCAAGAGCGCGACCTGGCGGCGGCTAACCAGGAGCGGCTGGTGGCGGAGGAGGAAGGCACGTTCTCTAGCGAGCTAGGCCCCTCGCTCGTGACCGAGAAGACGATCCAAGGGCTCTTGCGCGCGGGGAAGTTGTCCGGGCGCCAGGACGTACGATTGCCTGCCGACGGCGAGACGGAACCACATCCCGAGAGGTCGGAGGCGGTCGTATTCGTTGCCTTTTTCGATCGCGGGCTCCGGATCCAGCGGCGGCCGTGGTGGGCGATGTCGCGGACCTTCGGCCGAGCCGCACAATCGACTCCAAACGCCGTGCCCGGCTCGCGGTGTCTGGTGGGCCTTGCGCTCGGGGGCTGCCTGGCCCGTGCCGCTATTCGCCTATCTCCACGAGGCACGATGCCAGAAGGGCCGGAAGGATAGGACGTTGTCGAGCTTCGGTAGCGTCTCTTTTATTCTTCGCCCGTCGTGCAAGAAGCTCTTCCCTGCGAACTCAACTCGCGGGAAGTGGAGTCTTCTGGATGAAGCGATGGTTCTACCGCCGTGTGGAGAGCGGAGCGCCTTGAGTGCACAGCCGACCAATCGCGTTCAAGCCCTCGCCCGCCGAGCGCTCGATGATGAGGACAAGCGGAGGGTCAAGCGGCTCGAGGCGTGGCGCCCGCCTCAACATGCGCGACCTTGCCGAAGAGTATGTGATGTACGACGTGGCACCGCTGCCTCGATCGGCATCTTGCCGATAGGCATCGAGGCGACAATGTTTGTTGTGGGTTTGCTCGCTACGCGCCGCCCGGTCCCCGTAAGCCTCGATTGCGCCCCTCCTTTGTTGACGCGAGATCGTTGTATGCGATCTTTGTTCTCCTTTGCTTCGTGGATTTCCTTGGAGGAGGCGAGCAAGCGCGCGCGTGTTCTCGGGCCATACACCGCCAGGGGAGCACGAGCGGAGCGCGTCGCTATCGCCAAGGCGGGGGGGCGAATAAACCGCGTGTGCGAGGTCACAGGCCTTGCCGTGCGGACCGTGTCGCCCGGCCGATGGTGGAGTGAAGAAGAAGGCCTCGTCTCGGAAGAGGGCCGCGCGGCGCGCTGCCGCGCTCGCGCCGATGTTCCGAGGGCGCGGGGGACGCGAGTCGACTTCGGCGAGGTACGCCGGTCGGGCTTAGGTGGCGCAGTGCGGCGGGTGTCTTCGGCAAACGCCCCGACGTCGGGTTTGCCGCGCGGCGGCGGGGGAAGCCTCACCACCCGCCGGTCGCCGAGGCGACCCGTGAGGACCGGCGATGCGAGGTGGAGCCCTCGGCTGCGGCCGTGTGGTGCGGGCGCCCTCGCGGGCGCACGTAGCCGCGCCGTCTTTACCAACAGCAGCCGGGACCGAGGTGCCCCTTCGACGATTGCCACCGTGGAACCTTCGCCCCGGCGCGCGGCGCGGGTCTTCCCACCACGGTGCGGGGCGGTGGCGCGCTAGTGCCCGCCAAGCGGCCATGTGTGCGGCCGGAGCTCCACCGGACACCGCGAGGGTTTGTCGTGGCTACGGGCATCAGAAGCTTGTGGGATTCCAGCGCAAGCACCGGGGGCCCCGTGGCCTATGCGCGCTCGCCTCGCCACCCCGCCACCCGATGGACACCGCCGTCGTCCTCCCGAACGCGAGGCCTCCGCCACGGCGGGACCATTCCTTCTGCTACCGAAGGTAGGGTGACTTAGCTTACTCTGGTGTATGCTTTTATGCCTTGTGGTGATCACCTGTATCCTTGTTTGCAGCGTTGCTCCTTCCGGAGGGGGAGCACCCGACGGAACTGGGGCCTCGGCGCGTGAGCCTGCGGACTTCGTGCGCCTCGGAGACGCCGAGGCGTGGCGCGGGATTGTAAATGACGCGCGACGAGCGTCGACCCGCAAGTGCTGCAGGCCTACGGTGCGGGGCGCCTGGGGGACGCTTTCGAGGTGTCCGGGGTGAGGGTAAGTACTCATGCGACCACGCCTGAGTTTAGCTGAATGTGCTAAGTCTTTTCCCTTCTACAGACACTTGTGCTGGGGCAGGCCCTGCAAACGGCCTATGCTCGTAGCCAAAAGGCGCTCGAGGATAGGCTGCGTGCCGCCGAGGAGGACCTGCGCGAAGCCTCTAGCTCCCGCTCTGCCCAGGATGCCCGCATCCGCCAGCTGGAAGCGGAATGCGCCGAAGCGGGGGCGCACGCCGAGGGGCTTGTTGCGTCGGCGCAGGAGTCGGCCGCGGCACCGCTGAAGCAGTTCGCGCGGAGCGGGACGGGTTCTGGAGCGGTCGCCGCTAGAGAAGGAAAAAGGCGAGCTTGCCTTGACTCTAGCGAGCGCAACCGACGCCGGGCGCCTCGGTGGTTGCTTGGGACGCCATGCAAGCGCTGGAGAGCCATCTCCAAGGCTGGTAGCGGAGGTGCCGGACGCGCGCCGGCCGGAGGAGTTGTCTCGGGCGCTCCGCTAGATTGGGATGCCGCCAACATCGTGCGCGACGCGACGACGTCGTTCGGCACCCAGCGCACACGTCGGCATGCTTGGTGTGCGCGCTCTGCAGCACCGTGGTTGTACGCACATCGCGCCGCCTGGATGATCCCGGTGGAGATGACTGGCGGGGCGGAGTAATGTCGGCGCCGCCCGCTCCGCTCGCCTTGCCCTCGGGCCCTTCTTCGACCGGATCACGGGGGCACGTCGGGCCGATCTGCACGGATCGAGCTCGAAGTCGCTCTACGGACGGGAGCCTCGGCCAATTCTCGGACGGGTCCTCGACGCGACGATGGTGGCGCTGGGCCCTCCGGCGCGGAACCCGCAGTCCGATTTGTGGTGCTTTGGTGTAGGCGTGTGTTGTCTTGTTCCTTGTCTTTGTGAATAAAGTACACACTTGCTACTTGCATTCGACTCTCACCTACCTCCGGTAGCTTCCTTCTGGGACCGGCCGTGCGCCGACCTTTCAACCCCCGACGCCGACGACGGCGAAGGGTCAAGAGTCGCTCGACTTTTGGGCGAGTCGGCCTTCTTCGAGCGAGGCCCCACTCTAGCGCGTGTTAAGGACGAACCCGCGGGTAGCGGCTTAGAGCGGCGGGATGTTGCGGACCTTTGTACATGTGATTCTTCGGTATGCGACTTCCGGCATTTTAAGAATGCGCTGCGTGTTGATGCGCTGTTGGCGAAATGGCATGCGAGGGTTCCAGAAGCGGACGATCCGCGGATCGACGTATGCGAGGCGCACCTCCGCCGTGTGCCTTGCTTTATAGTCAGGAGACTCGCGTGCGAGGCGTGCCTCGGCGCCACGTCTTATTTAGAGTCCGTGGACTAGTGCGCGCGAAGCGGACTTCGACGCTGCGTCTTCTTTATAGTCCAGAGACTCGCGCGTGCGGAGCTAGGCTCAACGCTACGTCTTATTTAAAGTCCGTGGACTAGTGCGTGCGGAAGCGGACTTCGACGCTACGTCTTCTTTATAGTCCGGAGACTCGCGCGTGCGGAGCTAGGCTCAACGCTACGTCTTATTTAAAGTCCGTGGACTAGTGCGTGCGGAGCTAGGCTCGACGCTACGTCTTCTTTATAGTCCGGGGACTCGCGCGTGCGGAGCTAGGCTCGACGCTACGTCTTATTTAAAGTCCGTGGACTAGTGCGTGCGGAGCTAGGCTCGACGCTACGTCTTCTTTATAGTCCGGGGACTCGCGCGTGCGAGCTAGGCTCGGCGCCACGTCTTATTTAAAGTCCGTGGACCAGTGCGTGCGGAGCTGGGCTCGGCGCCACGTCTTCTTTATAGTCCGGGACTCGCGCGTGCGAGCTAGGCTCCACGCGACGCGTCTTATTTAAAGTCCGTGGACTAGTGCGTGCGGAGCAGGCTCGGCGCCACGTCTTCTTTATAGTCCGAGGACTCGCGCGTGCGGAGCAGGCTCGACGCCATGTCTTATTTAAAGTCCGTGGACTAGTGCGTGCGAGCCAGGCTCGACGCTACGTCTTCTTTATAGTCCGGGGACTCACGCGTGCGGAGCTAGGCTTGACACTACGTCTTATTTAAAGTCCGTGGACTAGTGCGTGCGGAGCTAGGCTCGACGCTACGTCTTATTTATAGTCCGGGGACTCGCGCGTGCGGAGCTAGGCTCGACGCTACGTCTTATTTAAAGTCCGTGGACTAGTGCGTGCGGAGCTAGGCTCGACGCTACGTCTTCTTTATAGTCCGGAGACTTGTACACGCGAGGGCTTCGCGAACGTGCGTCTTTGGTTTATACTCAGACCCGTCACCCTGACGACGGCGAGTGCACACGCGAACGTGCGTCTTTGGTTTATACTCAGGCCCGTCCCCTGGCGACGGCGAGTGCACACGCGAACGTGTGTCTTTGGTTTATACTCAGTCCCGCCCCTCCTGGCGACGGCGAGTGCACACGCGAACGTGCGTCTTTGGTTTATACTCGCCCCGCCCCTAGCGACGGCGAGTGCACGCGAACGCGTCTTTGGTTTATCTCATCCCCCCTGGCGACGGCGAGTGCACACGCGAACGTGCGTCTTTGGTTTATACTCAGTCCCGCCCCTCCTGGCGACGGCGAGTGCACACGCGAACGTGCGTCTTTGGTTTATACTCAGTCCCGCCCCCCTGGCGACGGCGAGTGCACACGCGAACGTGCGTCTTTGGTTTATATCGCGGGACGCGCACGTTGGCCAAGCGCGCGCCCTCACCGCGTGCTTGCGTGTGATGAAGAAAGATTAGCGGCAAACGGCGATCTTCATTACATCCCCGTTTGCACGGGTGAGCGACTACAAAGGGTGAATACACTGACCGTTTGCCCTTGGTGCGGCCGCAGCCTCTAGTCACTAGACGTCTGCAGGGCCCGCGCAGGCGCCTATGGATGACCCCGCGGACCTCCGTTGTGATGCCGGCTCACGAGCGTCGTTGGCGTCGCGACGCGGGCACTGGTGCACGGCTCGATCGCGCGGGCCATATCCCGGTCGCCTCGGACGGTGATGGTGGTCCGGGACCGGGATCTTCATGCCACGATAGCCGTGATGTGGTACCGCGCCGAAGGAGTTGAGGATTGGGCGTCCTAGTATGGCATTGTAGGGTGCGGAAGGTCGACCACGCCGAAGGTGGCATCTTCGGTCCGCACATTGTCATCTTGGCGAAGGAGACTTGAAGGCCGATTTGGTGGGCGCCGCAGGGCTGCCCCCAAGCCTGCGGTGGGATTCCGAGGCCCCAGCGGCCGAGGATCCCCATCCGTCGAAGCGCCGCAAACAATACGTTTGCGGAGCTACCGCCGTCTACCAAGGCGCGCCCACGTCGCATCCCGCGATGGTGACCGGATAACCGTGGGGTCTGGTGAGGAAGTCCACACCCGGGCGTCGTCGGTGTGAATGTAACCGTCGGCGCGCCTAATCCGGCGGTGCTTGCGCTGGGTATGCCGCCACGTGATGTAGTCTTCGCGCGTAGGCCTTCGCTGCTGCCGTGCGAGGTGAATTCCAGTCTGAGCCTCGGATATGACATTAATGACCTGCGGTAGGTTGCGTCAGGGGCTCGCAACGGCGGGAGAGGCCTCCCGAGGCGCCAGACGTGAGCTTGGATCCGTAAGGCGCCTTCACGGTTGCATCCTTGCGCTGTACTCGCATCCCTTGCGCTGTACCTACATGGGGGCCGCCTCGTATGGGAATTGGCGTGGGCCACCGCAGCGCGCGCCTCGGGTTCTGTCCTAGCGACGCTGTCGCGAGCGCCGCGATGGAGGTGCGGCGTGGGTATCATGATTGTCGCGCCGTGGACTACGCACTACGATCCTCGATCTTTGGTCGTCGTAATCCCCACGACCCTTATCGCCGCGGCCTCGCCCGCCGCGCTTCGACCACGGCGCCCCGACCGCCTCGGCCGGCTGAGCACCCTCGTCGGACCGCCGATGTCGAGGACGCACGATTTCGCCTCGACCTCTGGCCGCGCAGGGCGATCGGACGACTCCTTATGCGGGTTGTCCCTACGGTCGGGCGCCCCGGGGCGACTCGCTTCGCTTTCCCTTCAAGAACCGCCTCGGCGGTCTTGGCTTTGCCGAGGCTCGGCCGGTTGGTGTCTGAGTCGCCACCTTGCCTTCGCCGCGTCTTCCTCCGCCCTAGCATATTCTTCCATCTTGTTGAAGAGCCGCCACCGCCTTGATTGGCTTTGCGCGTTGTACTCGGCCATCGGGCGGACGAAGGCCATGTATGGCCGCATTGACGATGGTGGTCTCGTTGACGTCTTTCACCGACATCGAATCTTGGCGGCGTTGAAGTAGTCCGGAGCTTCTCGAAGGTTTTGCTTTACGGCAAAGAGTTGGTCGCGTCGACTCGGCCAACGTAGTTTCCTTGGAAGTTGTTGTGAAGGCGGACACGGTCGTTCCCACGCGTAAATGGAGCCCGGCTCTATGGTAAAGAACCAAGAGAGCGCCACTCCTTGTAGCGCGAGGGGGAGTCCCTTCGCCTTCGTGGTGTCGTCGCCGCCCGTGGCTTCAATTGCGGTTTCGTATACGCGCACGAACTCACGGGGGTCCGTGTCGCCTTTGTACCAGTCGATGGCGCTAGGAAACTTGAAGTCTTCGGGCCATGCCGCCTGCTGCAGCCCCGCCGAGAGCGGGGACTCCAGATGCACACGCGGCAGCGGCACGCGGCTGGACGTGGGGGCTTTGCGACTGTCCGCCCTCTCCGGCGTGGGCTCGGACGCGACCATCGGGCGCGGCTGCGACTCTAACCTCTGCATATCTCGACGGCCGCAAGGTCCCTAGCTCCGCTGGAATGCATTGAGAGCCGCCGGCAGGCACTTTCCATCGCCGGTGCGGCGGGTCGCCGTACTTCGACAGGCGGGTCGGCGCGGGACGACCGCGTCGCGAGGTCCCGAATCGCCGGTCGCTCCGTCGTGGCTACCTCGCGCCGCTGGTCGCGCGCCGGCGAGGGTTGCGATGGGGCGCGAGGTCGGCCGTCGTTGCGTCGGCGGGATCGGTTGTCGCTGCGCGCGTGTCGGCGTCTTCGGCCATGGGCTGTCCCCGCAACGCCGGTGGCGGGCGGGTCGTCGCGGTGCCGGTGGACGGGTTGGTCGTCGCGTGCGGTGGACGGGTTGGTCGCCGCCGCGAACGTCGGCGTCTCCGGCTACCACGCCGCGCTCGGCACCGCGCGCCGCCGCTGATGCCGAAGCCCTGGTACTCATACGACGCTCCGAGCCGGCCACCTTCTTTCCCTTCGCCGCCGCTGGTGAAGCTTTTTTCGGTGCCATCTTTTTCCTTCGGTCTTCAGGCTTGTCTTCGTCCTCCCCACGGACGGGCGCCAAGCTGTGGCTCTGCACCAAACAGAGAGAGGTGGTAGTGGAGAGTGATGAAGATAAGTGTAATGGTCTGGGCTCTCCCCATGGCTTGTACTCATATATATATACACATGAGGAGTGCTTTTACAGTTTTACCCTCACATATGGTTATCCCCTCTGGGGCAGTTATGTCATTACACATGACCTATTCTGGGCCTTATAAGCTCCTACCAGGCCTACTGGGTTTAGGTGGGGGTCATCCCTACGACAATACATGAGTTTTAATTCTTCACAGAAATAGTGTCCAGTTGCCCAACAGTTGCGTGACTGGAGCGCTATTGCTCAATGGCCGAGCAACAGGCACGCAGTAGCTCTACCGTTGGGCAACAAGGATGCAGTCCTCTAACGGTCTGACGACAGGTACGTGGTCGATATAATGTGATCGAAACAACATGGTCAATCAGCGTGGTTGAAGCAACGTGGTCGAAAATTAGTGAGTAGTCGAAGAGAATAATAAGGTCGAACCAATGTGGTCGAAATATTATGGTCTAAACATCGTTGTCGAAAATTAGTGAGTGGTTGAAGTGAACAACGTGGTCAAAGATTAGTGACTGGAAGGTGTTGTCGCCGAACGGTTAGGCGACAACACTTATCGTCCAACCATTGGGGCGACTGACCTGTGTGCCGCTCGGTCGTTGGGCGAAAGGGTCCAGTCGCCCAACGGTTGGGTGATAGGGGTTACTTTTGTAAAAAATTAAAACACAAGTATAATTTTGTATTTTTGAATAAAAAAGATTATGTTTTAAAAAAATTCTAGAATAACAAGCCAAATCTTGAAGACCGGTCAACCAAAAAAATAGTAGAGAAGGAAGATTCCCGTAAGAACCTGTCCAATTTAAAACATCGAACAATAGCGCTCATCAAGATACCAAGACTATCCAGGGCCATTCAGCACCTCTCACGTAGTGGGGCTCATCATTTGGTAAAAACCATGCCAAAACTCACTTAAACCTCACCACATTTACCTTCATAAGAGAGAAATTGAGCTACAGTGCCAGGAGACCCGTAGAGACCTTTGGTCGATACGAAGCAACCAACATTTCACCACGCACAGTGGAATGTGAGAGGGAAGGCGATAAGAAGGTAGCCTACCGAAAGAGAGAAGAGCATTTCCATCCATCTCCCCCAAGCCACCAGAGAGAGAGAGAGAGAGCGCTCGCACTACACCCTCAATCCCCACCCACGTCTCCTCCTAGATCCCATCCAAGTAGAGTCTAGAGCACAACAAATAAGGGCTTGAAGCCACCATGGCAGCGTTGGAGGAAGCGAAGCATAATGAGAGTTGGGAAAGATCCAAGGAAGAGAAGGTGACATGTGTCCTCGGTGGCCCTGGAGCGATGAGGTGGCCGGGACCACAGGAGAGCAAGGAGGAGGAGGCCAGCTACTCGGAAGAGCACGTGGGGGAGGAGTGGAGGACCACTGCCACTAGCTCGACCTTGACCAGACCAAATAGGGTAGGATACCCCACAGCCTTGTCCCATTCATCCTCCCTAAATCTCACAAAAAAAATCGTCTCACCTCTTGGGTGACCTCAGCAAAACGATTAAGGAAATAGCAAAGGAAACCAGACTAGAGTTTTTACCTTAGACGGATAGAGTCGCAACAGGTAGCATCGCTTGCCCACGACGGTGACAGTAAAACTGCGGATGGCCACCTGTGCGCGCTAGACAGGTTATGCCATGCTCCTCGGTGCATGCAGGACCCCTGAGCCCTATCACGGCTTGCTCAACCGCAAAACTGCATCATCACATCCGAATCAATCCTGTGCAAACTCAAAACAAAAATAAATTGTAGCATTTCAAAAGAATACTAAAAGTTAGAACCATATTACCTCGGGAGTAGAGAGGGGAGAGTAGATCCATGGGGCCACACACAGATCCACCACCATCGACGCTGAATACAGTCGGAGGGGGAGAAGAAGAGGTGTAGGAAACATGAGGGCATTGGGCGGGGAGGACAGCAACACCAAGGAGGTAAGGCTCCTGATTCAGGAGAGATGCACCTAGATCCACCACCATCGGCATCGTCAGGCGATGGTGGAGGAGAGGCAACATGAGGACCACGGTGGGGAGTGAGCGCTGGCAACAGAGCATCAGTAGAGAGAGAGAGAGGCCTAGAGAGGGAACAGATGAGAGAGGGAAATAGGCGAGAGAGAGGGTGTGTGCATGAGGGTGTGTGTGGGCTGGTGTGTGCACATGTAGCTGGTCATGTAACATCCTGATTATCAGAGCCTTTTTGAAGCTTTTAAAATAAAATTCACCATTTGGGTTTTTTGGATTTTATTAAAGCTTAAATTGATTTTTTACTAATTAAAAGGATTTAACATGACTAAATACAATTTTAACATTTGCTGGAAATATTTTATTCGAGTTCCTTGTGTCTCAAGGAATTTTTTTGAATTTTCTTGGATTGTTTGGGGCTTATTTGCTATTTTCTAAAGCTCAAGAGATTTTATATGAATTTCTAGAAAAAGGTAAATCCCCAAAACACCTAAAAGACCATGTGGGCCGAAGCCCACCAGCTGGCCCTACCCGTAACTCTGCCCAGCCCGCTTCCACCCTCACCACACGTCACTCATCCGCACCCGCTTCGCTCGACGATATCTGCCATGTGTCGGCCATCGGCCTTCTATCCTCGGCTGCGCTCCTGTATCTCGTTCGTCCGTGTGTCACCTCGTGCGCTGTCGTTTTCATTCAGGTCTCCCACCATCGTCTTCGAGCCAGAGTCCTCGGCGTCCGTGCCGTCTCTGACTCAGCCTCCGTGCCGTGTTCGAGTTGCCTCCTCGGTGTCCGCGCCTATAAAAGCCGTGCCACCCCCTCGGTTCTCTCGTCCCGCAATGTCATCACCCTCGCTGAGCCACCGCATCTGAGCGCCGTTGACGTCGTCATCGTCGTTGTCTTCGTCTTCGCTCTGGCCGCCGTTCGTCCTCGTCGTGAAGCCGTCGTCTTCATTCTCTATCCCGGTCGCCGCCTCTGTCGTCTTCGACTTTTGGTCCACTTCGTTGTCGCCGTCGGTGAGTAGCCACCAATAAATCGTGCTCGCCTCGCCTGGCCGGATCCCTCATTCGCCCGCCCGCTCGCCTGAGACACTGCCTCGGTTCATGCACTGCTGCGTCACCTCGCACCCCACGCCGCGCGACCCTTCGCCTTCTCAGTGATGCCAATCTACCATGCACTGAGTCTCTTGTAGTCCAGTCCTATCGGTCAGCGTCCATATTCTGTAGACCCGTAGACCGAGCCGAGTCAATCGAGCTGAGTTAGCCAGGAGATCTACTCGTATGAGCCTATCGCAAATGGATTGACTAGGAGATCTACTTGCATGACCAATGGACTCTGTACTGCGAGAAGTGGAACACCCAAATGGCACGTGAGAGGATGGAGGAGCGGCGCTGCAACAAAGATCGAAGCAAGCGTATCCGGTGGGAGACGCAAGCTCACCTAGAAACGTGCAGGTGCAGGGAGCGGGAGGCTTGTGAAGAGCATGAAAGAAGGCGTGAATTGGTAGCCAAGGCCAGGGCCGACAGCGAGGACTACAACGCCGAGCTAGGCCGCAAAGGCAAATGGTCACATTGCACGTAGTAGTTCGACCCTCTTCATCTATATGTTCCATATATTTCTAATTCCCTAAAGGCATGGGTGTACCATCCTTAGTTCGTTAGTCTGCGTGTCATGTGACCCCTCTTATCTGGTCAACGGTCGTGTTGTTTTCCTTACATCATTTATCCGAAGGTCTCTTTCGTGTATGAATTCCCTGTTGCATTGCAGTGTCATTTATCTTCCTACTTATGAATCATTGCTACCTCAAACGTCTTCATAAAATTCTTCAGAAATTTATCACACTACAACAACATACGACAATCAAAAAATGTTATTGCGAGTCTAGCAAATTTCATACCATTTGGAATCTACGAAAATCATAATCGAACCAACTGACATTGTCTGCTCTTTTATTATAAAAATAGCAACCTATAAACAAGATTTACTAAATGTATTACCTACAATAATTGTCATTTACTCCCTCACAATTATTTTCATCAGCTTAATAAAACAAAATTATTATTATTTTAATCGTCCAACCGTCGGGCGACTAGGGCTAAGTCACTCAACCAAATTGAGCGACAAGGCACTAGTTGTCGCACGGTTGGGCGATATGGGTAAGTCGCCCAACCGTTAGGCGACAGACTTGGCCAGGTGTTGCCTAACGGTTGTGCAACTTGCCCATATCGCCCAACCGTATGATGACAGATGGTTGTTTTTATAAAATTAAAAAACATGAGTATATTAATGATGTAATTCGAAATAAAAACTAGATTATTTTAATCTAATCGTAAAATTGGTGATGTGCCACACTAAAATGATATTACTTTGAAAAGTGCCACTACAAAAATCTAGCTCACTTTTGAGCCATCATGATATCGGATAGGTTGGAAAGTGACATTTCCCTCCGACACCATTTGTCAACAACAGTTACTTAACGGATGAAAAGATGTCCAAGAAAGCAAGTTAACTGATGAGTCGACTCTTTTGCCCTTTGAACATGCGTTGGTGTGCCAAACCACTATGCTTAATTTATCAATTCCTCGATGTGATTATGTGAAGACCAGCATCGAGTGACTGCAGAACCCATCAGTTTCAGATTTCGTAGCGTCAAAACAACACTCTCTTGTCCATACTAAGACCTTGACCTGTTTAGGAACGGATGAGGGAGTAGCTGTCTTTGGAGACGGATGCAACTAAACCACGCAAGTTCCATCACGAACCTGCCCGGAAAAAAACGTGTGCTCCGCACATAAAACCGTTTGGTAGGACTGAAATAATCTGATTTATAACTAAAATCGTGCTGAAGCTAGCTAAAATTACACTGTAATTGATGATGATTTATTTGACGTAACTAAATTTAAGAAAAATTAAAAATAAAAAAATAAGTTAGCATATTACGGACAATACAAATAAATATGAGAAAAAAGAATTGGTAAAAAAGTTTAAAAACCAAAAAATAAAAAAAATGATAAACTTAAACCGAAATAAGCAAGACCAAAACCGCATCAGGACGGCACGGTTAGTTGGGCGCCATTCGCCCAAAGCGCCAATTAAAGGGGTTGCGACGCTCGTTCGGCCACACGTAGGCGACAACGGAGAACACGAGGCGCGCGCGCGGGCGGTGGAGTGACGCGCGACCGAGACGATCGTGCGCCTCCTAATGTTTATCCGGTTCGGCGATGGTCAGTGCAGAATCACGCTCCGTTTCCCGTCTGCAGTTTCTCTCCCATGCAATAATGGAGTCAAACAGCGACCTTGTCCCCCTCGGGTTAGTTGGTGGCTTCGGGCGGGCCTGGCCAGCCGGACGCCGCCACGTGGATCCCTCCGTGGAGCGTTTCACTCACAGAGTGCAGTGCTGGCCTGACTTGTGCGTTCGGTCCACGGCAGCGTGAGGCTCCGGATGGGCTGTTGCACTCGGCACGTTGGCTTCTCCTATCTCGGGTGTGTATAGATATCACCTGAATATTTTATTCATAATAATTATCCAAATCTCAGACCGGTGGATTAGAGATCCAACGGCCTTTTATTTTGGAGGAGAGATTTTTAGAGGGGGAGATTGTTTTTTTGAGGGGGCGGGGAGAATTCGTGACCGTTGAATCTCTAATCCAACGGAAACAAATTTGAATAATAGTTACAAAGAAAACATCCAGACGATGTTTATCAATACCTCCTATCTCTGCATCTGCAAAAATTACGCGGCTCATGCGTAAGCTCCATTAGGTTCCGGTAAGTGGACGAATTGTGAGAACTGAGCCGTGCTCGGTTGGCCAAAGCGCGTCGTCGTTCCTCTGTCTGTCTGTGTTTCAGTTTTGCTTGATGCGTGCTCATCTTAAGGTACTATTCAGTAAACAGAACTCTCTAGAAGTGGTATAACGTATCCAGTGAAACAACATATGTTCATGTTTTAAAGGTTGTTGAGCTTCTAATTAGATATTACCGTGTGCAGAGAATACGTACATGTGTGTGTGTGTGTGCGTGTATAGTATATGTGAATTATGTGCGTCTAGCTTGTACATTAAAACAGTGAGTGAATTGTGTTAGATTTATTGTTGTGATATGTAACGTATATTAGCATACAATCCAGACTTTCTATCCCTGCACAAAACCAATAGTTGTTGCTGCGTAGAAATAGGATCTTGTAACTTCCTTTCCTAGTTGTGCAGGAGATAGAATCAGGATTGATTGCTTTCCATGTAAGCCACGCCAAGGGCTCTTCTTGGCTCATATAAATACATACGTGCGGCCTCCCACAAGGAGGTAAGAACGCTTCCATAGATTTCTTCATGGTATCAGAGCCTACCCTCTACAAAGCACATCTTCTTTAGCCATGTCAATCCCGTCATCTTCCGGACTGGCCATGCCCTCCATCTTTGGTCATCCAGTCACGGAGAAACTCACCAAATCAAATTATTCTCTTTGGAAGATCCAAGTTCTCCCTGCCATACGTGGGGCGCAGCTCATGGGGTTCATCGATGGATCGACTTCTCCGCCGTCTCAAGAGATTGATGCCAAAATCAGCGACAAAGAAGTCAAGATTCCCAACCCCGAGTATGCGGTGTGGCTGGCGAAAGATCAACAAGTCTTCAGCTACATCGTGTCATCGCTCTCACGCGAGATACTCTCTCAAGTCGCGGCGTTCACGACCGCTGCCCAGCTATGGCAAGCTCTAGAGATAATGTTCGCCTCACAGACTCGAGCCCGGGTTGTAAACACTCGGATTGCCCTGGCCACAACCAAGAAAGGAGCCATGTCTGTTCCAGAATACGTCGCCAAGATGCGAGCGCTCGCAGATGAGATGGCGAGTGCTGGAAAACCGCTGGATGATGAGGAGCTTGTCTCATACATCCTGACTGGACTCGACATGGATTTCAATCCAGTCGTTTCTGCAGTGCTTGCGCGTGTAGAGCAAATCTCCGTCAGCGAACTCTACACATAGCTGCTTACCTTTGAACAGCGCATGGATCTGTATCAAGGTATCAACTCCTCTTCTGTGAATTCCTCTGTAAATGCTGCAGCACGAGGTCGAGGCAACTATCATGGTGGAAGAGGAAATCGTGGACGCGGTTATCGTGGCCGTGGACGCGGGAACTACAACAACTCCAGCAGCAAACCAAAGGTCCGATGTCAGGTATGCAAAAAGGAGGGACATGAAGCCACAGATTGTTGGCATCGCTATGATGCTGACTATATTCCAGAACAGAAGAGTGCAGCGGTTGTCATGAACAACTACAGTGCAGATTCAAACTGGTACACAGATTCTGGTGCTACAGATCATGTGACCGGGGAACTCGACAAGCTGATGATTCGTGACAAATACTCAGGTCATGATCAAATTCACACGGCAAGTGGAGCAGGTATGGATATTGCTCATATTGGTCATGCAGTTTGTTATACCCCGAATCGTGATTTACTTCTTAAAAACGTCTTGCATGTTCCTAATGCTCATAAGAATTTAGTTTCTGTACATCGTCTTGCCAAAGATAATAATGCTTATCTCGAGTTTCATCCCAATCTCTTTTTTATTAAGGATCAGGAAACCAAGAAGATAATTCTTCAAGGCAAGTGTAGAGGTGGTCTGTACCCTCTACCTAGTTCTGCACTTCGTTCCAAGAATAAACATGTCTTCGGCATAACAAGCACCACCAAACCGTCCATGGAGAGGTGGCATAGCCGTCTAGGACATCCATCTAGTCAGATTGTTCAACAAGTTGTCTCCAGAAATAGTTTACCATGTTCCACAAATTTGAGTTCAAACACTATTTGTGATGCTTGTCAAATGGCTAAAAGCCATCAACTACCTTATCCAAAATCATCTAGTAAATCTAGTGCTCCTTTAGCTCTTGTGTTTTCAGATGTTTGGGGTCCTGCTTGTGACTCTTTTGGCCGATACAAATATTATGTCAGTTTTGTTGATGATTATAGTAAATTCACATGGATTTACTTGCTTAAACACAAGTCTGAAGTGTTCCAGCGTTTCAATGAGTTTCAAAATCTTGTTGAACGACAATTCAATAAGAAAATTCTTGCTATGCAAACTGATTGGGGAGGTGAATATGAAAAGCTCAACTCTCTCTTTCAAAAGGTTGGGATAGTTCATCTAGTATCCTGTCCTCATGCTCATCAACAAAATGGTGCTGCAGAACGAAAACACAGACATATTGTTGAAGTTGGTTTATCTCTTCTTGCTTATGCCTCCATGCCTTTAAAATATTGGGATAAAGCCTTCCTAGCTGCAACTTACTTAATCAATAGAACACCAAGCAAAGTGATCACTTATCAAACTCCTCTTGAACGTCTCTATCATATGTCTCCTGACTACACATCTCTTAGAATCTTTGGCTGTGCCTGCTGGCCAAATCTTCGGCCATATAACGCCCACAAACTTCAATTTCGCTCAAAACAATGTGCTTTCCTTGGCTATAGTAATCAGCACAAAGGTTTCAAATGCCTAGATATTTCATCCGGCCGAATTTATGTCTCCAGGGATGTTGTTTTCGATGAGGGTATTTTTCCCTTTGCTCAGTTAAATCCAAATGCTGGTGTTCGGTTTAGATCTGAAGTTTCCTTGCTTCCAGACTCATATCTCCATCCGACTTATACTGGGGGTGTACAACTGCATACTGATATGATTAATATCTCAGCTGATAACAATGTGACAAGTTTTCAGGAAGGTAATCTGCAGGAAACGGGAGACATACATACCATGGAACCAGGCGAATCAAGTGCAGAAATCTCAACGTCGGATCCTGCATCTCCAATCTCTGACATGGTGCCGATTGCCTCTGCAGAATTATCTCCAAGCTCGTCATCCGATTCATCTCAGGTTCAACTACCGATTACCGGATCAGTAGAAGACACTGCACAGGATCATGTTGAGCAACCTGAACTACCTGCGCCGGCCTCTGATCCTCAGTTCCAACGGCCAGCTACTCGGCTCCAAAGTGGTATCAGACGACCAAAGCGTTTCACCGATGGTACAGTGCGTTATGGAATGCTCACAAGCACTGGTGAACCATCCAGTGTTGAAGAGGCTATGAGTAACACAGATTGGAAGCATGCTATGGATGCAGAATATTCAGCTTTGCAAAAGAATCACACTTGGCACTTGGTGCCTCCTCAGCAAGGGAGGAATGTAATTGACTGCAAATGGGTATATAAGATCAAGAGGAAGGCTGATGGTTCAATTGATAGGTATAAAGCTCGATTAGTTGCCAAAGGTTTTAAACAAAGATATGGGATTGACTACGAAGACACGTTTAGTCCGGTTGTCAAAGCAGCTACCATTCGGCTAATTCTTTCCATTGCCGTGTCAAAGGGATGGAGTCTTCGACAACTTGATGTGCAAAACGCGTTTCTTCATGGTGTTCTAGAGGAAGAAGTTTATATGAAACAACCTCCTGGGTATCAAGATAAGTATTTCCCTCACTATATTTGCAAACTTGATAAGGCATTGTATGGCTTGAAACAGGCGCCAAGAGCTTGGTATCATAGACTTAGTGTCAAGCTTCAACAATTGGGTTTCAAACCATCCAAGGCTGACACATCTCTTTTCTTCTATAAGAAGGGTGAGTTAACAATTTTCATGTTAGTATATGTCGATGATATCATTGTGGCAAGCTCTTCTAATCAAGCAACTAAGGTACTCCTTCAAGCTCTTAAGTCAGATTTTGCTTTAAAAGATCTTGGAGAACTTCATTATTTCTTAGGAATTGAAGTAAACAAAATACACAATGGAATAATACTATCTCAAGAGAAGTATGCTCGTGATCTTTTGAAACGAACAAGTATGCTAAACTGCAAGGGTGTCAACACACCGCTGTCAGCCACTGAAAAGCTATCTGCTTATGAAGGAACCTTGCTCGGGCAACAAGATGCAACAAACTATAGAAGCATTATAGGAGGATTACAATATTTAACCCTCACAAGACCAGATATCTCATTTTCAGTTAACAAATTATGTCAATATCTTCATTCTCCCACAACAGTCCATTGGACTGTGGCCAAAAGGGTGCTAAGATACCTCAAGCATACCATGAGCATAGGATTGAAAATAACCAAGTCACAGTCTACACTTGTAAATGGATTTTCTGATGCAGATTGGGCAGGATCAGTTGATGATCGACGATCCACTGGAGGTTTTGCTATATACTTCGGGTCAAACCTTGTATCATGGAGTGCAAGAAAGCAGGCAACAGTATCTAGGTCAAGTACTGAGGCAGAATACAAAGCTATGGCGAATGCTACAGCAGAAATTATTTGGATCCAAACATTGCTTCAAGAGATAGGTATTTCATGTCCAAAAGCTGCTCGGATCTGGTGTGATAATATTGGAGCTACATATCTATCTGCCAATCCTGTCTTCCATGCTCGTACTAAACACATTGAAGTAGATTATCACTTCGTTCGTGAAAGGGTCACACAAAGACTACTGGATGTTCGCCTAATATCAACTGGAGATCAAATTGCTGACGGATTCACCAAGGCCCTCACACAACAGAAGTTAGAACAATTTAGGAGCAATCTTAATCTGACGTTTCCAGGATAAAGATTGAGGGAGGATGTTAGATTTATTGTTGTGATATGTAACGTATATTAGCATACAATCCAGACTTTCTATCCCTGCACAAAACCAATAGTTGTTGCTGCGTAGAAATAGGATCTTGTAACTTCCTTTCCTAGTTGTGCAGGAGATAGAATCAGGATTGATTGCTTTCCATGTAAGCCACGCCAAGGGCTCTTCTTGGCTCATATAAATACATACGTGCGGCCTCCCACAAGGAGGTAAGAACGCTTCCATAGATTTCTTCAAATTGTGCGTGTTGCTGTAAAATCTTTACCAACCGTGGGTTCTTCGAAATCCACTCAAAACATGTAAGTACGCCTATCAGTCACTGTCTCGCTGGCTATGCTAACCAAAATCCCGATAGGAATTTACGACGAAACTGCCATGCTTCCCATGGAACTCATGCGTTCCGAACAATCTCTCAAAAAGGAATTTCACAAAAGAACGCACGTCAACAACTCACCCACTAGAATTATTAACAATTAACGTCCAATGACCACATCATACTTCCTCTTAACTCATGCTACTTAATTACCCTCGCAAGCACCTTGCTCGTTCCATTCACTACCAGTGATCACTGCTTCTGTAGATCGACGAGGATGTAAGAGGAGAAGGCTGCGGCAGCTGCTACTCCTAGCAAACCAACGAATGAAGGCAGCGGCAGCAACGACAGCAACTGACAATGGCGCGTCGTGCCACTCGAGTGCACAGCAGGGCAATGTGCGAGACAGAGCAGATAAGGAGGCCCTGCACTGCAGCCGAGCCGAGCCGGTGCGACAGCGACGGGTGTTCCAGGAACAGGCGCGCGCGGCCCCGGCAGGCGAGCGACAGAAAGCAAGGCGTCCAGCGCTGCCTGCCTGCCCTCACCGTGCGCATCATTTCAGACAGGAGCGGAAGCTCGAAGCCGATCTGAGCTTATCCCTTCCTCCCTGCTTGATCGACTTCGCTGAGCCTGCCGAGGGCTTCGATTCTGTGAGACTACGTGGATATCACACATGTTGTGTGTGATGAGTATTTGATTTTATTTGTATTTTAAAATTTTGAGTTTGACTTTATATCATTTGCTTTCTGATTTTTGCTGTCGGGTGGATAATGATCTGATTGGCCAGCAATGTCAGTTCGATCGCTATGCGTGTGCGGTCTAACCGGCCATGTAACGGCGGTCTGAATGGTGTATGGTGTGACCGGCCATGAAAGCGGTTGGATTGGAAATGCGATGTGACCAATTTTTAGTTGATGGTACATTTATTTCAGAGAGATTCTCGTTATGTTGCGCGGGGTTCGGTGAACAGTCTGACCGTCATGGTTGTCGTAGTTAGACCGATTTCCTATTACCAGAAGATTTTAAGTTGATTCTCAGCGGTTAGACCAGCTGTTATTTAGCAGTCTAACTAGCCTCTGGTGAATTGAGTGAGTTGAGTTAGTTTTCGGTTGTATTAGTTATGGCAGGAGTCTACAGTGTTAGTCATGACGGGAGTCCATGCATTGTGGGAACCTTGACATGGGTGTCAAGTGGTGCATGTTTGCATCAGTTTTATTGATGACAGTCAAATGTATATCACCTATGCTCCAGATGGTTGTTTGTTCTTTGATGTCCAAGGCGCTCTGTGATAGTTGCGGTCAACAGCAAAACCAAGGCTAGGGGAGGTGCCCTGAGGTCATGGAGGGTTGCGTAAGTCTGGGTGGAGTATCATCTCGAGTGAAAAGGTACAGGAGAAAGACAAAAATCATGATGAGGCAAGTGCATACATATAGTGTGCTATTAGATATAGGCATTTCAAGTGATAATGGTCCTTGAGAGAAAGTGTACAATCTCGATGGTAAATCATTGGGTATCACGGATTTCGTTATAGTAGTTGTTTTGAGGAGAAGCACCGTGAAGGTCAGTGGGTGGCAATTGAAGAAATTGTCTGATACCAGGTGAAGAGGCGATTTGCAAAATCACAGTTTATGTCACATCTTGGAGGATGCAACGTCTTATCAGGCTATTGGAGCCACATGGAAGTCGCGTTTTGAAAATATGTAAGTGTGTGAATGTAAAATCTATTTATGTGTGGGTTACTGGGTTTTCTCATTTCTAAATGGATTGTTTTGCCTCTGTTCGTGGAGCGATCAGACCGCCTTGGATCCGGTCCGACCGGCTAAACGGTCAGACTGCCCTTTAGCTGACGGTCAGACCGATGAAACTAATTGTCTCGGATGACTTTGTGTTCTTTTGCTCTTGGCTTTGGTAAAACTTATGGGCTTGTGTTCTTCTGCTACATTATGTTACTAATATCAGGGAGAGGATTTTAAGAACTCATTCATCTCCCCTGACTCGTCAAGTTTGATCCTACATATTCACTCAACACACGCGCACAACATGCCAACGCATGGTGGTGCCTAGATGGATGGATGGATAGGCAAGGGTTGGATTGGAGTGCATTGTGCATGGTGAGCCAGCCAGCCAGTGACATCGGATTCCGGAATGCAATCAAGCCAACAGATCTCGAGTTAGGAGACCCTACTAGGCAGGCAAAATCAAGGAGAGAACTTCATTGCAAAAGCTTGATTCCAACCTACACTTGTTGGCTCAAAAGTTAGGGTTTAACGGGCACCATCGGAGGAATTAGGGTTGCTTATCATGTTACTGTAGGAACTAATGACAATGGAAACTCAACGTAGGACATGGGCAGACCTAACGTAATTCAAGGGTATTCAGCTGAATATCTGAATTTTTTTGGTGTAATACCCAATATTTAGTAAGCATATTACACATATATTTTCTAATTAGACAAAATTTTCATATATATACCACCAATTGATTTCAACACACTCCTATACCTTCCCCTCCCACGGTTGATTTTAACATACTCTCACACCCCCCCTCCAATTCACCCAAAATAGTGCGGCTTAATAATCCATCCGCCCCCTCATCAGACTAGCCCATTGGCTCATCTATAGACCCCTCAAACCTTAATCTATCCCCTCCCTCCCCCTCTCTTTGTGTCTCTCTCATGCTCCACTAATCCAGACAAAAAATTGCCAAACTGGGTGGCATTGGTGTACGAGATTGAGAGGCAATTGGCCACCAAGCTACTTGGTGAGGGGCTGAGAGCAACTTTGGTCTCTGGCTTAGCCTCGGTAGCAAGGAGCATCGCCACGACAAGCATCGATACATTTGCAAGGAGTAAACGGACGACAGTTGTCACCTAAGAGCCGAGGAGGGAGTGTGCGGTGGTGGCGACTAGGTCGACAAGGCAGTAAGTACTAGGCAACGACTGCACGTTTTCGTGCACTTGTGCACACAGGCCATTCACATCAGCCTGCATCAATATAGGTTTATCTTAAGTTATTTTATAATTTCTCTAAATTATTTACAGATGTTATATCTAGCACGAAACACTTTTTTTTTGCTATTATGGGCTTTTATATTTTATTCATCAACTCTAAATATCCATTATAAAAACTATGTGTCCGCCACTGGCGTATGATCGGAACCAACACAAAGGTAAAGATTACAAGGAGATGCTTTCCTACTATTTTTTTTTAAAAAAACTAAGATAAAGAAGAGAATGGCACATTTAAATATTGAACAGAAATAGTAATCGTGACGGATGGAGAGCTCGACGGTAAGTCTAAGATGGTCCAGAAGTGGACTATGCGTTGGCGTCTACATTATGTTCACAATTTCACGTGTGCTCAGAACATGCCACACGGGAATTGTTGAAGCGCCCATAGGAGTTGGTCGGTGCATGAAACCCGTCAATACCTATGTCGGTATCATTATACAGTGCATGTATATAACGCTCGATGCGTACATTCATGCACATCATTTCTTGTGTCTACAGATGCCCAGCCGGATTTATGAGGTACGATACGAGGCACTTCCTTTCGATCTGCGCATCGATGCTTCAGGCCTCCATCGGTGAAGGCAAAGAATGCGCAGCAGCTAGCATGATGATCCAAAAACCTGTGTCCCTTCCTGAGGCGTACACGGCGGTCGGGGCATCGTCATGCCGGCGCAGCACCTGGCGCCCATGATTCTGCTTGATCTTGTCCGCGGACGCGGAGAATTCGCCCCATCTGCTGCGCTCAGAGGAGATCAGAGAGAACGTGCCTCCGATCGACGATGCCATCGATCGATCTGCCTGTACCGCATGCATCTTGGCTCCTGAAAACTGGACATCATAAGTTGACTTGAAGGATATGGTATGGCCGTGCTGTAAGTTGACTTGGAAATAGAATCCTATCCTCACGTACGTGGTCGCCGCAAGTTAAATTTAGGACAAATTTAACTTGCTATGAGCTTGACTAAGACGTGCTTCAGCATACACCGGCCGACTGACTCAAATGGTAAGTCGAACAATAGAGAGGCAGGCTGGTCAACATTTTTTTTAGCCACGGTCTTTAGTTAGAAATCAACTTTGGACGCTTCGTCCACTGGCACTTCGTCCGTAAGCGTGTTGGGCATCAACAGGACATTTTGGCGCTGTGTTATGCCCGTACATGCTATGCTTTGCATACATCTAGCTTCCAGATTCTGCTGGCTCTTTCCTGGGGGAAAAAAAGATCAAGAGAATTATCAACTTTCACATTGATAAAGATTCACACCAACGATGACCAAGTTTTACATTTTCTCAGGTAAAAACAGAATGTATATTACTACTCACAGCCCAAGGAAATTTCAACTCTCTTCAGGTCAGTGACGAGTGATGGCAAGCATGAGCCGTTGTCTATTCACTGGACCTATACGTACAGTTTAACAATGCACAGCATTAATTATGTACGTCTTAATACAAAGTGCTATTGTCTCTGATCAATAATCATGATCTGATTACAAAAAAATAATTGCACAACATTAACAACGAAGTATGCAAGTTGGACAAACTACATAAAGAGGGAAACACAGGAATCTCAGTCAGTAAATGATGGAAAACGACCAGAGTACATGAAGGACAAAAATAATAGGGCTGTGAGTAGAGTTATATGATAGATCAGCACGCACCCATGTACAGATCCCTCAAGTTTTGACTTTCGGTCATGCACCAGATGCTCTCTAGATCTCAGGGGATGCTAGCTTGTTAGAAGTGATCTTTGGGAGTTGGACACCATTCCAAACAACTTTCGGTTCTAGCTCCAGTTTTCGGAAGACTGAAGCCATTTTAAACACGGTAGTTTTAACGTGGCTTTCTTTTCTTTTTTTCTTCTTTTCCTTTTTCCTTTGCATTTGCTGTAGAGATATAACAGTTTTTTTTCTTTTTCTTTATGTTTCTTTAATTGAATATCTCAGCAAAAAACAAACAGCCACTAGCCAAAAGCTAGAAGCCAAAATCCCACAGCCGAACAGAAGAGTTGTATGCCTTAGACTAGAGATCCTTGGGCCACCCGACCCAGACAGCCTCCGGTGGGAGGGCTAGCCTCGGCCTTGTCCTCTTCCATCCGACAAGCATGTGGTTTCCATGCTTCATGGATTCCCTCGGATCAACTTGGTTTTCCGTAAGGATGCTCGCACAGTGACCATTGAATGACAAAAAATTTTGTTGTTACACGGCCGATGTTCCACTGGCACGGTGGCATCTTGTTTGCACGTTGGAAGTACAGATTCCGCGGCCTGCAGCATGTGTAAGTCGATTCTCTGTGTTGTACCAGCATGCAGGGGCGGACCCAAAGAGACCCGAGTGAGGGCACAAGCCACCACTCAATTCGCAGGAGCCTAGGTATATAACCCAAGATTTAATGCTAATACCCCTACTCAGCCCAACTAAAAGGCCCTCACTCATCTGTGATATAATGGATGTAGAGATCCATTCGTTGTCTTTGGAAGCCCAAAATGGCAAGGCTGTTTGCCGGCCAGTAATTTGGTATACTTGGCTTTGTGGGTGTGCCCTCTCTCAAATTTTATCCTGGGTCCGCTCCTGCCAGCATGAAGGATTAGATTGAAACGGCTAACAAATCCACTTCCGGTCAGCTTCCGGTGACACTTCATTGGCCCCATGGCCACTCTGCAACTAGCACATGCACGCTCCTGTCCTGTATTGTTCCGTTACTCCAGTCACCCACCGACGAGCTAGGGATGTCCGACGGTGACGGCTCACCTTAATGCCACCTGCCTAGCTGTCTCATTGATGGATCTAAGAATAAGAGAACAAATCGTACTTCAGAAAGCATGTTAGGACTCCTACACTGTTTATTGAAAGTGGACAGATTCCGACTACCGAATCCTGAGTGAGAACAAAATGACAAGGCGTGAAGTGGCATGTAACATTCTTTTCCTCATTCTTTTAGTTGCTGTTCCTTGGTAGGACTGTACATACTCTCTGTGTAGTGACCGTGCAAGGATACATGGAACTTGATTGATGCCAACAAGACCTGAATAATGCGTAGTAAAATCTTAGATGTCAAGTCATGTGTTTACATCTAAAAGATGACCAACTAATGTCCTTTATAGCAAGGTAGACAATAAATATAACGCAAATATTCATCTTCGAAGAAATATAAGCACTCCTACGAAGTAACAAACATTAAACATTAAACTCGCAATGGGTGTGTTTTTGATGGAGCAGCTCCAAATTTAGCTGGTGCTTTGATCATAGCCGGCGAGGAACGCCGCTTGTGGTCGTTGGCAGGGGCTCGAGGGCTATCATTCTTGACTGCCCTCCTCCCCAGTAGTTAGTGTCTAGCTCAGTAGTGTTTGCCTTGTGTGTTTTGTCTTGGGCGCGTCTGTTTTCGTTGTTTCTGTTGGGGTGTGAGTGCGTGTTTGTGTGGTGTTTGTGGTACTGTTTGGGCTCTTGCCCTTTATTCTCTTCTTAATTTAATGAGGCGCAGTTCTCCTGCGTTTTCGAGAAAAAAAAGGAATGAGGTTCTTTGACCTACCTAAAGATAGGCAATTTAGTGTTTTTGCCATCTCTACATCACTGTTGTACTGAACATATGCCTACATGATTGCACATCTTGCCTGATGAAAGGTTTAAAGAAATGAGTAAGCCAAGTTAAACTTTTTGAATAAAACAAGTCATTTCATGGGCATGTTTGGTCGATTGGGAGACGGCAACTGAGTATTTGCTTTCATGCAGGTGCAGATGCTTTGTGCATTTCTCTCTCTAAATGTGTGCTTTGCATATATACATGTGAGCATGCTATGAGAAATATTACGAATAAGTTTCAATTGTTTTACAAGCCAGCAAAACATAGCAAATACTAGTATAACTCCAAATTCAGAGAGATGACAAGAATTCAGTATTAGAAACAATTATCTTTAAAACAAGATAATCAGTGGTAAAAGCATGGTTACCTAAAACATATCCACTATTGCTCACTGAGCTAACAAGATCACCATCTGGTAGGTACTCAGTCTGGGCACTGCCAAAAAGAGGGTAAAACAAAATGTTAGCTGTGGTGTTAGGCCCTTACAATTCTTGATTCAAATATACTGATCATGTGATGCAACTGGATGTAAAAGATTGATCTAACCAAACACTATGGCAGAAGTTGATCTTGTAGTTCCCTGTGGCCTACGTAGCCCTCAATCCTCATCTATCCAAAGATTGACCACGTAGCACCTCTAACACCTGCACACCAACAATAGAAAATACAATACAAAATAGTCATTGAGTGGTAATATACAGTTATACACTACAAAGAACAGTGACAAAGGCAATCTCACTCACATGCTCAAGGTACTAAATACCAACACCAGTTTTGACAGCAAGCGTTTGCAATATGGGTAGATAGAAAAGTTCATTTCTTTTCTGCAGAGCTCTACACAGCACATAATAAACTTGAGTATCTGGATAAATGCCGACAGATAACATAATTGGGATGAACATAAAGGCTTCTTTGGCAAATTGCCTTTTGCAAAGTCGATTGATTGCTGCACTGAAGTCTTTGATAGAAGCCTCAAACCCTGCATCTAGAAGCTTACCAACTAATAAAATGGCCTTGTAAGGCATTCCTTCTGCACACTGAGCCTTGATGAGTGTTGTGTAGGCAAATTTTCTCAACTCAACGCCCTTTTCTCTGAGGGATTCCAAAAACATTTCTGCTTGAATAACTTTTCCCTTCAAGCACAACACGTTAATAAGCAAGTTATAAGTAACAGGTGTAGGCACTAGACCACAGTATAACATACTTTCATATACGAGGAAAGTCATCTTAATGTTCTGTGCTTCACAAAAACCTTGTATAAGCGTATTGTAAGTTATTGCGTCAGCATTAACACCTTGCATGTCATGGAGAACATTGATAGCATCACGGAATCTGAGCTGCTTACAAAGTCCTTTAATAACGACACTGTAAGTTATTGCATTTGGCTTGATCCCCGTTTCAACCATTTCATCAAAAAGACTTAGAATAGTACTAACTTTTCCAGCTTCAGAGAGTGCATCCATCAAGGTAGTGTATGTTACCGCTGTTGGCCGCAGACTACTCAACTGAATAGCCCTAAAATAGCTCTCCGCAACTTGTAGATCCCCAATTTTGCAATATCCATATAGAAGAGAATTTGGCTGAGTACTTGGTTTGCAAAATGGGTGATGGTTCAACTGTCCTTTTCTGGTTTGATCTCTGGAATGACAATATCATGCAAACCAAGTACACAAGACTTTACACCTTTGCAAAAAATAAGAACATATCAGTTGCTCAGTTCCTGACAAGTAATACTTTGGAAACTCAGTTCCATCTACCTCTATCTGAGCAAGCTTATCATGAGTATCAGAGTCTACAAGTTTATTTGCAAACAATTCAGATTCAGCAAGAAGACAAAGACATTTAGCAGTACATCTGGGGAAACAATACATACAGTTCTTCTAAGTTCTATAACCTTCCCTACAGACATGTTCAACCTCCTAAGCCATTCATTTGGATCTGGGATTCCAAATGTTGTAATAAACTCAGAGTCTTCACTTGGTTACTCTTAATGGATAGGCTGAACACAAGGAACATCCTCAAGAGAAAGAAGCAGAAATTGGAAAGGAACAACTATGACTGTGTGCTCTGTGATAGAAACTTAGAAGAAACGGCCTTTCATCTCTTCTTTAGTTGCCCGTTCAGCCAAAGTTGTTGGCAGCAACTTGGCATACATTAGAATCTTGATGCAGATTTCTTTCAGATGATAATCCAAGCTAAGCAGCAGTCTCCAAGCATTTTCTTCATGGAAATCTTCATCATTGGAGCCTGGCAGATTTGGAAACAAAGAAATGAATTCATCTTTGACCGGGGACGTCCCTCTCTTTACTCGTGGAAGCAAAATTTTTTTGAAGAAGCTAAATTACAAGCCCATAGACTTTGTGACCCTAAAAGGGAGGCCTTTCTCTCTTTTTTAGGCCTCTAAGTTTTTCTCTTCTCCTGAGGCCTTTTTTCTCCTCTCTTTTTCCTGAGTTTTGTTTAGATGTATAGCTGTTTTCTTTTCTCCTCTTCTTTCAGCTTTTTGTTCAGCTTATTTTCTTTTAATTTAAAGCTCTATAGTGGGGGCCTCCCCTGCTGTATTTATGGTTCAAAAAAAAAGAGAATTACATGTGACAATGGTTGGGCACATACCAGCTACATCAATCTGATCATACAGACGAACAGCACTACCAATATCACCGATCTTTGCATAACCATCAATAAGTATATTATAGAGTACTACATCACTTGGCTGATATTTGCCAGCAACATTTTCCAAATACCACCTTGCCTCAACTAGCAATCCTTTCTTGCAAAGTCCTAGAAGAATAGATAAATGGTTTAGTGATGTTGGCGTTACCCTCTGAGAACAGCACGAGCACATCACATTGCATACTTGAAGCACCCTTTCAATTTCTCCTAGATTGCAGTACCCGTGGATGAGGATGGAATATGCAACAACATCCATATCTAGACCGATACTGTATATCTCACCAAGTAGGTTTTCAACCTCATAGAACAAACCCTTTTTGAAGAGAGCATTCAGGAGGACACTGTATGTGACAATATTCAACTGCAACCCTTGGTCTAGGATGTCCTTTCTTATCTTCATCCCTTCTTCAACATTGCCACTTTCAGAGTGACCAGCAATAAGTATAGTATAAGTAACAAGATCGAGTTCAATGCCTTGGCATCTCATCATCTGGATTATTTTTGGAATTTCTCTTGTTAAACCAAGCAAGTGGTAGCCATTGATAAGGCTGTTGTAGGTGACAATCTCAAGTTCCATTCCTTCTTTTGTTGCTCTCTCAAAAAGATCCAATGCTTCATCCATGGAACGTCCTTTACATAGACCATGTATAAGAGTAGAATAGGTATACCTGTCATGGTTTAATCTGTACTTCAGCATCAGACATAAAAAAGATTTTGCAGCCTGAATAAACCCCCAATTACACAATGCAGACATAAGAATGTTAAAGGTCATCCCCAAGGGTTTAAACTTCCCCCTTCCCTTTCCTCCTGAAGGAAAGATAAAGCCTCTCCAACTCTATCTTGCTTGCAGAGGCCATCGATGAGAATTGTATATGAATACTCACTGGGAGAGATACCACATGACTCCATTTCTTCATAAAGCTCCAATGCCATGTCCGTCATCCTTAGGATGTACAATAAACTGTCGTAGGTGGACACCAAGATTTGCATGTTTAGGCTGTTCATTTTAATAAGAACGTGAAGAGCATCATAAATCATCTGAGCTCTAGCATAACTATTTGCTAGAGCATCCCATACAACACCGCTGGATTCACACTCGCTGAATCCATTCCACAAGATGTCACACAGAGTCAGTGCAGACCCGGATCCTACAGTGCAGAATATGATATCATTAAATATGAATTATGAAAAGTGTTCTGTGTTGTTATATGTGTTGAGAGATAATAAATGTATTACGATCTTTCACAGCTGACAAATTATCATGTAGAAGGTATATGAAAGAATATCTATGTGCGCATACGATGATAATATCCAGTTTTATTCATGCAAAAAAAGGCCAGATTTACACACTAATTTTTTTGCTGCCAGTTTTGTTTTTGACTGTTGTATATGAGAATGAATGAATGATCATAAATCCCGAATAACACTATACTCTCTGTCATATCAATCTAAACTATGCCATTTCTATGCCTCTTCAGCTAACATACGACTAACAGCATCGAGAATTGCAGCTCAGCAACGGATGAATAATCGCGTGTCCATCTCCTCCCCCAAGAGCGATTGCTAATTAGAAACACGAAAATTCATAGCGCGCTCACCTTGCCCGCTCACCATCTGTGCCAAGCCAGCCTGCATCTCCCACCACCTCCTCTCCCGCAGCAGCTCATGGCAGAGCTTGATCCGCGCAGCGATCGAAGCCTTCCTCTCGCACTCCGCCTTGTGTTCCCCTAACGCAGCCCCACCATTCCAGCCAAGCCTAGGCGCTCCTCCTACCCCGCCAACGCGGGGAGGGGCTAGCAGGGTGTCCCTGGCAACAACTGCGTCCTCCTCGGACTCCGTTGCCGCAGCCACTGCGAAGGGAGAGGCGGAGAACGGTCTGCTAGGAGGCGCGAGCGGGCGGGGAGGACAGCGGCGGAGGTGAGGCAGGAGGAGGCGGAGGGGGAGGCGTGGTCGGAAGGGCATCCGAGGGGGCAGGGTCTCATGGCGCGCTACCATATGGAGAGCGTAGAGCTCGGGTGAACCACGCGCTGAGCCGCCGTGCGCTTGTCGGCGGCGGCCGCGGTGGCGAAGAGCATGGGCGGAGGCTATCGGCATCGGCGGCGGCGCGCGGTCGGGGTTTAAGCGAGAAGGGCTAAAGCCCTTCCACTTTCGGAGATGGGAAGGGGTAAGCCACTAAGCCGGTCGAGTGGCTGCGGACTTCCGAGTCTCGGTTTAGCGCTGGGCCTACCGATACTTTTTAAGGGAAAATTACACATGTACCCTATAGTTAGTAGACACTTGTAAATTTGCCTTACACTTAAGTGACCTTGTAATTTTGCCCCATACTTGACATGCTCCTTATTATTTTGCCCCATTGCCCATTTAGCTCCTATTTTAATTTCGTTTTTCATTTTTTGGAGCAGGAAAAATGCAGTAAAAAATATTTTTCCACAGGCCGAGCAAAGAGAATGTTTTAGGCATTTAATGGACAACTTTGTAAAACAAAATTTTACAGCCCAAAAAATGAAAAACGAAATTAAAATAGGAGCTAAATGGGCAATGGGGCAAAATAATAAGGGGGCATGTCAAGTATGGGGCAAAATTACAAGGCCACTTAAGTGTAGGGCAAATTTACAAATACCTACTAACTATAGGATACATGTGCAATTTTCCCTATTTTTTTAAGGTATAAGAGCATCTCCAAGAGAGGCTCAATATTTTGTCCTCTAAAATCTCATATTGGGAGTCTTCTTAAAAAAATTGTCCTCTAAATCTTTCCCCTCCTTTAGCAGCTCCTCTAAACTTAGATCCCTAAAATTACTATCTAGGCACTGTATATTTGATGGTGATCCACCTCAATTTTAGAGTACCAAAATTATTGGGTGTGTTTTAGAGTATCTGTTGGAGCTTGTTTTTAGCTTTCATACACAATATTTTAAGATAGGGGATGAGAAAGAGTATCTCTTGGAGATGCTCTAAGGCGGATGCACACTATTTACGCACATCCATTTATATTATATGTATATATACGTGTTTTCATACTTATTCATGTATATCCACTCACATCACACGTATACACACATGTACATGTTTTCTATATACGCTTGGATCTGAATAGAGGCTTGACCTCTAGAGCACGGGTACGTATTATCTCACTAAACGTGTATACATGTGTACCCTCTGGTACTGCTAAAAAAATAGTACCTTGAGATCATTCCATGAGCACGCGCACCAAGCTACGCTCAAATGTGGGTGGGTTGGGAGCGGCACCCAACTGAGCTAAGCTCAGTCCTCGAGCCTGCTGCTATTGGCACTACTACAAAACAAGTTATACAAATAGTTTATGTGGAGCCATTTGTGCTTTGATTATTACAGACGGTTTATGGCTAAAACTATCTCTGAAACTATCACAGGCGGTTAGATTTAAAAGCCGTATGTGACATACGCATTATCACAAATGTTTTTTAATTAGAATTGTCTATGAAATTATCACAGATGTTTTATTTATAACCGTTTGTGTTTTGTCCTTTGTCGTATGAACTACAGAAGCTACTGAGACGAGAGACAAATTCAACGCAAATTTATTACAAAAGTCTCAAAAAAGAGATTCACATATTTTAGTCTTCTTCGACTTTTGGAATTAGAGGATCAACCGCTGAGTTCTTGAATGCCGTAAAGATTATCATTGCCCTCTCCACTTCCTCCTCTAGCCTGGGCAAATCATTAGCATGATCCATAATCTCAAAGAGGAAGCCATGATAAGCTTCCTCATAATCGACCGCTTCTGCTTGATCAGCAATGTTATCTATGTGTCTCTTCACTGCTGCAAGAGCTTCTTCCGCTTTGTGTACATTGCAGAGAAGAACGAGGCTGAGGGCGATTTTCCTTTCCTGAGCGGTAACAAGACACCTCTGTCGACGGCGGATGATGAGGTCCGGCTGATAAATGGAAGCAAGTCGAGAAAGAAGAGCAAGGGATGAGCAGAGGAGCTGCTCTAGACGTAAATTGTTGGCCGCTTGTGTAAGATTACGGCCGAACAACTCATGATGGATAGATGAGAGGAAGGATATCAAAAGAATATTAGATGTCATTATTGAGAAATCGGGTGAAGAAGATAAGGAAGAGGACAGTTTAGAAGAGCTAGATTAGGGCGCGTATATTTAAGCGTTATCACAGACGGTTCGTATAACAAACCGTTTCTGATATGTGCATTATCACAGACGGTTCGTATAACAAACCATCTCTAATAATGACACATCACCGATCCGTGGCGTATCCCCAGGATTTTGATCTCACCCGTCCATTCTCTCCACATCGAATGGTAGGCACCAGTTTCTCCCACTGCTCAACCCTTATTAATTACTCCCTATCTATCTTTCCACCGACAGTCACGTGTGAGTTCATCCACTAGCTTCCTGCGTTCTCCCCTCGATGACGCGAATTATCACCGTGAGCTAGCGCTTTCTGTTGTGACACCACGGTTGACTGCACAACACACTCTTGTTGTAAGTGTCGTAAGAGTGTCTTGTGCAGTCTTACCGTCGTGCCATAAAGGTGGCGCTACCGCCGCCTCTCCATTGCCGGTGATATCCGACCACCATCCGATACCCTCCAGCTTGCTCCTCGACGATGCCGACTACCGCCGTGAGCTAGCACCTCCGTTATGACACCACGATCGACTGCACAACACACTCTTGTCGTGTCATAAGAGTGTCTTGTACAGTCTCACTGTCGTACCACAAAGGTGGCACTACTGCCACTTCTCCATTGCTGGTGATATCCGGCCACTATCCAATGCATCCAGCTTCTACTGTCTGCTAGGATCTCTGCTTCTTATATATTCTTGCCATGTTGGGTTCGTTATCTTGTTATGCTGTAATGGTGGATTATAATCTTAATAGAAATGGAATGTGTTGTTGTGTTTGCCACTGTATTTACTTGTTTTCAAAGGGCATAGGTAATATTGTTTCTTGAGACTAGCTAAAAAATAGATATAGAATAAATTATCACAGACGGTTTATGCTATAAACTATCTATAAAGGACTATCACAGACGTTCTATATACTAACTGTCTGTGATACTCGCCAATCACAGACGGTTGGTAATTAGAACCGTCTGTGATGTGTGAGTATCACAAACGATTTTTTGTTCGAGCCATTTGTAATAGTTTTCTTCACAAACGGTTCTAGTTACAAACCGTCTGTATTGTCTTTATTACAGACGGCTCACAAACTGTCTATGATAACCCTCGATTATCACTAACACATAAATACATGTGGTTCAGAAAACCATCTGTGATGACAGTTCCAAACCGTCTATGATAACCCTTTTTGTAGTAGTGTGTGTTTGTTGAATTGCGGGTCTAATTGGTGTGTTTGTTCTCAAGAGTTATGAATTGTGTCATCTCTAAAAAAGTTCTACTGTAAAGTGGGTGATACATTTGTCATGCTATAGCTCTTTTCTGATGCACAGCGGTAGCATGACAAATGTACCATCCATTTTACAGTAGAACTTTTTTTTGAGATGACACAATTCACAACTCTTGATAACCAACACACCCAGGCAACCCCACAATTCAACAAACCCAATAGCAGCAGGCAATGGATGTGTTTGTTATCAAGAGTTGTAAATTATATCATCTCTATAAAAGAAAAAGAAGCTCTACTATAAAGTGGATTGTATGTTTGTAATGCTATGGCTATGCATGAGAAAAGAGCCCACACAATGTGCACATCGTCAGCCCGATCATGAGGTTCTACATTTTTTTTAAAAAAAATTACTCAAAAATGAAAGATATTTTTTAAAGTATAATGGAGGTAGGGGTGGCAACGAGCCGAGCTGAGCCGGGCTCGGCTCGGCTCGTGAAAGCTTGGTAGAATGGAGGCTCGGTTCGGCTCGGCTTGGTTAGGATATCAAGCTTTTTTGTGGGCTCGGTTCGGCTCGTGGTGCAGCTCGAGCCAGCTCGTGAGGGCTCGCGAGCCAACAGTGCCGACACACAAATCTGCACCGCATCGGCTCCCGATGGTCGCCAGCCGCGCGGGCCGCCGCTTTGGCCCGCCGCCGCGCCCCGGGCTGCCTCCGTGGACGAGGCCGAGTCCGACCATGCACGAGACAAATCACGAACCCTAATCCACGCACGATTTTACGAGCTAACACCGAAATGCTCCGACTCGATCGACCACAAGACACCAAAAAAATTTGCACCGATCCGGTGGGTGGGAAGGAGGTGCGGGCTCTCACCGTAGGAGCGCGCGCGCGCGGCGGCGGCGCGGTGTGGAGGTGCAGCCGCACGCCCCGGCGGCGCGAGTCGGCGGCGCGAGCGGCACTTCGGCGGCGCGGCGTCCGCCGAGGCCATGCGGGTCACGGAGGGCAGCGTCGCGCGCGGATCCGGTCGGGTCGGAGGCGGGCGCGCGCGCGCGCGGCGGTGAACAGCTCGAGTCGAGGCGCGTCATGTGCCGCCGCCGGATGGATTTGGGAGAGATGCCGATCCGGGCCTAGGCCACGGATCTGGCCGTGGTTCGTCGTGAGGCGCAGAGCGGCAAGGCGGGGGCGGTCGGGCCACATGGCGCGGCGCCGCTGGGGTTGGCGGCGGTTGGAGACAGCGCGTCGGGGAGGGCGTGAGGGCAGGCCGGCGTGAGAGAATGGAGGCGCGTGAGGGGGAGCCGAACCCCGGAGAGGCGGCGCAAGGGAGCGCAGAGAAAGAGGGAGCCGAGAGAAGAGAGGGGGGAAACGGGGAGGAGGAGCTGAGGCGTCGGTGGAAGAAGAAAGGAAGTGGGGAGGCGGCGGAAGAAACAAGAAAGGGAAGGGGCGGCGTGCGGCGAGAAAAAGAAAAGAGAAGAATACGGGCCGGGGGAGGAACGCCTGAACGGGGGAGTTGGGCCGAGCCAACCGAGCCGCTCGCGAGCTGGCTCGGGCTCGGCTTGGTTAGACCACGAGCTTTTTTGCTGGCTCGGCTCGGCTCGTTTCATCCACGAGCCGAGCCAAGCCTCCACGAGCCCGAGCCGAGCCCGAGCTGGCTCACGAGCCCGAGTTTTTTTGCCAGCCCTAAATGGAGGTCACACTAGCGCTGCTCAGACCGTCAAACACTTTCGAACAAGCATGGAGGACAAGGACGGATCCAGAGTTTCACCACGTCCCGAGCTGTGAAAGGTAGAAACAACTATTACCTAGATTAGGATGAAAGATTGCATCTTATGGTCCTACTCATTCCAGTTTAACCGAATGACATCTATGTCTATTTAAATATAGCACTGGTAAGTATTTGATGATCCAGGCTAGAGCCTGGACTGTGCCCCTGCAGATGGAACGGTGGAAAGCAAACCGGGCGCGCCGGTACGTGGCACCGGCACGCGCTACCTCTCTCTCCTACCCCTATTCTTATTTTCGACTCCTCACTACACTGCTTAAGCATAGCAACACCCCGGCCCAAACCATTCGATTCCCTCAATCGATTCCTTCGCTTTCCCTTCCCCTCCATCTCCTCTCTCCTCTTCTCCCTGTCTCGTCCTCCATCGTTCTTGATCAAGCTTATGACTATCAGTTGGGAGAGATCTTGAGCAGAACAACACGGAGGGCTAGCTAGCAGCTCGTGTGTCGGAGTCTCAGGTACGTACGCGATTCTGTTCGATTATTCATGCTTGCATCAGTCGTGTGCATGCATGCGTGCGACAATCTTAGCACTAGTATAGCGTATGCATGATTTCCACACACACACACACACACACACACAAAGAATTATGGTACTCGCATGCGTGCGTAAGGACAAGGGCAGTGTTGGGCTATGCTTGCTGAGTCTCTTCCATCTTCCTGCGGACACATTGTCAATGAGCTAATTGCATGTAATCATCAATTGATTTATGTAAGCAGGTAGAGCTAATATATTTGTGGATGCATGCTACGTAAACTCTTCGTCGTATAGATTAAACAAGAACACATTGTCAATGAGTACTAGCCTTTCGGTAGTTAGTCTCCAGTAATTTGACAGGGAGTTTGCAGACCATGCATGTCACTCTGATCCAGAGAAGACCTTGGTTGGTGTCGCTGCTGTTCATACGTGAGTGTTTCTTCTTTTCTTTTTTGCAGGTCGCAGGCACAGGTAGCACAGCAGAAAATCAATCGATCGATATATGGAGCTGGTGCTGGTGATATCGCTGCCGCTGGTGGCGCTCATCGTGATCGTCGCCATCGTCCTCTGCATCATCTGCTGTTAGCTACCTCGATCAAATGGCAGCACCAAAACTTTAACTACTATAATTCATCATGCCGTGTGCATGCTAGTATAGTAGTACTACTTTGTTGATGTTTAGCTGCATAAGTGGTAATAAAGCCAGTACACACAAAGGTTCTATTTCAAATAACGATTTTGGCTTCTAAAAGTCAAAATATATTTAGAACACGTTGATTTCTTCCGCTGCTCTTTTCTTCTGAAACTGATGGCTTTTGGTTTTTACTACAGTATCTAACTTTTAAACAAGGTATTTTCTCAAGGCAGGGTCTACAAGTTAAACGATGTACACATTAAAAGCCCAACATCTGTACCATCCAAAATCGCAAGTGAGTATCTATCTCTCCGTAATCTGTACCGTAAACAACCAAAATTCAAAAATTTCAGCCAAAAGCCATAAGCCGCAGCCGTTGCCAAACATTTTCTTTATTTTTTTCTTCTTTCCTTTATATTATTCATAGATATATAACAGTATTTTTTAATTTTTAATTAAATATCTCAGAAAAATAAGCAGTCACTGTAGTGCCATTTCCACCGAGATAATAGAGCCAATTAGTGCGTCTCCCGCTGTCGTTGGTCTGGTGTAATTAGTTGGCCTTGGCTCCTTATCGCATTCATTTCTTGTTTTTGACGTGGAAGATGTTCATTGATACTGATACTCCCTTCTGCGGTAGTAGTACTACCATCTCTTTGTAACGCACACGAATTTCTCCGGTTTTGATTTCCTCCGGAGTGCATGTAGTGATGCTTTCTTTTCTTCTTCTTCTTCTTTTTTAACATAGAGGTGGCATTGATATCTTTCCATTGCTCTCCATGTTAAAAGCTTATTTGGAACACTGAAATTTCTAGGATTTTTATACGAAACAACTCAATTTATATAGTGTTAGATTTAATCTTGACTTAAGAGTCCTAGCGTAATGGAGTTCGATTTCATCTGTAATTCGAATTGAAGTAGCGTCCAATTCGAAGTCCTAGTCGTTTGCTATTAGGAGTCTTAGGCATATAAATTGATATGCTTGTAATCAGTTTAGGCATTGCATTTTTTGCAAGAAATAAAGCGTAGCAAATTAGAGCAATAATCGTAACAATTGGTATCAGAGCTTGAGAGATCGAGAGAAAACCTAGAGTTGTTTCTGCTGCTGCCCCCGGGAGGAGCAATCTTCGCTCCCGGGGGCGGCCACCGTTGCACGCCGCCGCCGCTGCAGAGGAGAAGCTGGGCGCCCTGGAGTGAAAATCGGCGTCGTGCGTTCGCTCCATCCGCGCCACATCCAAAGCCGTCGTCCTTCGTCGTCGCTCAGCGCACACCAAACTCTCGCAAATATTCGAGCCAGGCGCAAGGCAGCTGCATGCATTCATGAGAAAGCAAGACAGGCGCAGGAGATAAAACAAAAGCGGCACAGAACCCGAGGCCAAGTAAAGGAAGAAGTGCTGCCGATTGAGTCCTTTTTGGTGTGATTTTGTGGCGAGTTTTGCTAGGTGCACCTATCAAATGTACCAGGAGTTTTAGATTGCCAGAAAAGTCAGCAAGAAAAAAAAGGAAAAACAATGTAGGTTTTTTCCTCCGTTTTCTCCCGGTCCAAGAGACTTCAAAGTAGCCAGAGTTTTTTTGATCCGTGCCCAAGATCATGTCGCGTAATTCGAGAAGCGATCTCGACGGCAACAAGACATCATCCGGTGCGATGGCGAAGGAGAGTTCCGCTATCTCGCTGCATTATCCGATGCTCACGGAGAGCAATTATGCAGTATGAGCAATCAAGATGAAAGTTTACATGAAGGCTCAAGGTGTGTGGGATGCGATCGAGAACGGCAACGTCGATATGCGCAAAGATCAGATGGCATTGACGACCATCTATCAGGGCATCCCAGAGGAGACGCTCTTCCTACTGGCCGAAAAGGAGACGGCCAAAGCCGCGTGGGAGGCGTTGAAAGCGATGCATCTTGGCGCAGATCGTGTGAAGGAAGCAAAGGTACAAACTCTCAAAACCGAGTTCGAGGTGCTGCGTATGAAGGAAACGGAGTCGATCAATGACTTCGCCGTCCGGTTGACGGTCATCGTCAACAAGATACGGGCCCTTGGCGAGAAGGTGGAAGAGTTGTACGTGGTGAAGAAATTCCTTCGTGCTATTCCTCACGTTTCTCCCGATTGCTTGATCATAGAGCAATTTGGAGACCTAAAGGCAATGACCATGGAGGAGGTCATCGGTCGTCTTAAGGCGTATGAGGAACGCATCCATGACACTAGCAACAAAGGTGAAGGACAGCTCTTGTTGACTCGCACCGAGTGGGAGGCTCAATCATCGAAGCGTGAAAGGCAAGAACACTTCCAGGGGTGATGGCCATGGCCGTAAAGGTCGGAGGTTTGATAATGCAAAAGTGAGGTGTTATAACTGCAATGATTATGGATACTTCGCTTCAGAGTGCCCCAAGCCGAAGACGAAGAAAGCGTTCGTTGCCGAAGAGCTCAGCGAAGATGAAGTGCTCTGAAAATGAGTAGAGTCAGGGACGTTTGAGATGTGTCGCCGTCCAAACTCAAACAAGATGGAAAGAAGTTAGAAAGTCAAGATTAAGGGGGAGATTGTTAGATTTAATCTTGACTTAAGAGTCCTAGCGTAATGGAGTTCGATTTCATCTGTAATTCGAATTGAAGTAGCGTCCAATTCGAAGTCCTAGTCGTTTGCTATTAGGAGTCTTAGGCATATAAATTGATATGCTTGTAATCAGTTTAGGCATTGCATTTTTTTGCAAGAAATAAAGCGTAGCAAATTAGAGCAATAATCGTAACATATAGGATTTAGAAGAAAATTCTCATTTTCCAAACCGTGCTAAGTGAGTCAATAATTGTAGGTAAGGGCTAAGTTCTTTTTCACTTATAATTTATAGTTTATGGCTTGTGTTACAGTAACTATCTTTTAAACGATACGTTTTTAAGGCGAGGTCAACAGGAAGATTATAGTAAAAAGTGTACTGAGTTCAACTGTATCGGCTAAAATCGCATACGACTATTTTTCTCTACGTACTGCCTCTCGCGAATAGTCAGAATTCAAAAATTTAAATCATAAGTCACAGAAAAAAAACCGCCCCAAGATATAGGGCGAGGAGTGACGAAATGACAGAGGAGCAGATGCAGCACAACGAAACATCGCTGTGACTATGAGACAAATTAATTGTTCATATAAATATCAACGTAACTATTTTTCCCTCTAAATCTAGTCTCCGAATGTCTGTTTTTATAAATATAACCTCTCCATGAACCTATCAACTCGGTAGACATCTGCCGAGTTAGGGAACTCACTAGGTCGCCTGTCGAGCCCCCTGCGTGGCAGCATCGGCCAGTTACTATGTATGCTATGTTTAGTGCTAATCACATTTAGCGTTGATTATGGTTGCGCAGCCCGGCCGCTCCGCAGGTTGCCAGTCGAGTTTCTCTAGCTCGGTAGATGTTTGTCGAGTTAGCTAGATTTATGGACAGAACGATTTTATATTTGTAAAAGGAGAGGTCAAATTTGAAGGTAAAAGCAGTTTTGTGTGCACACTTCGAGACGAAGGCACCGTCCAGTTGGATTCAGGCGTGGCACGCGCATTGCTTCCCGTGTCCTCCTTTTCCCCTAGCTGATTAGTTTTAACACACACCACCCGAACCGTTTCCTCCTCTCACTCCTCCCCTTGTTCTTCTTCCCCGTCGCCGTCGCCACTGAACTCTCCTCTCCTCTCCCGGCGCCGAGAAGAGCAGCGCGATTCACACGGGTAAGTGTATTTGCCCCTAAACTCTGCTCCTCACGACTCGTTTGATGCTTCGATCCGTGTGTCGCATGCAAATTTAGCTCAAGTGCAAGTGTCAGTGCGTGCACCCAAATCCAGGACAACTTGTTCAATCGATCGCACCTGTGTCGCTTCAGGCTCCAGCTTACCACGAGCTGATTCGCCCCCTGATGAAATCTTTAGCTTCTTTCCCTCAAAACAAAGAAGGGGAAATATGTAGCTTCTTTCCTTTTATTTTGCGTTATTACGTATATTTTACACTGATCTGGGTAGCTTTCAATAGAAATCAAAACAATCGTTTGAGGTAGTGAGCTCCAGTAGATTTAATATTTTGTTTGGAAAATGGAGTTGTCGAAGGAGCAAACCAGAAACTGTACCCTTCAATAATTCTAGAGCTAGCTTCAAGACTCATCTGTTGACTTGTAGAGTGACATGTGGCTTGGTAGTATCCTGTTGGAGTTGGACCCAACTGTTGCCAACTAGTACTAATTAACTTCTCTAAGGCAGCAAGGGACTAGTGGCTGTACATTTGGCTGATGGAAAGGACGATACCTTCCGTTCTCATCTCAGCAAAATCCAAGAGAGGACCAGTAGTGAACCCACCTATCTCCTGTCCTCCAATCTTCTGTACTGTGTTTTGTTCTAGAAAGCCTTAGCCAAGTTTGACCCAAAAGGCTACTTCACCGATGAGGAATCGAATCAATAAGTGTCGGAAATAGTCCTAATTCAAGTACTTACGGGAATTAGATCCCCCACCTTTCTAACAAACAGGATGACTGAGCCTTTCTCTGAGCATCGAAGCTCTGGCCATGTCTCGAATAACAAAGATCAAAGCAGTTGAGAAAGTTACAAGCAATCCTTGAGAGATTTGGTGTGCATTAGTTAGTCACTCGCCTTGGTTGATTGATTCCAAGAACCGATTTTCAATTCGATGACTGATGTGAATGTGATGATCGTGACACCCCGAATGTAATGGTAGATCAAGGATATGATCCCTTTCTGTGTGAATATGATCCCTTTCTGTGTGAATCAACTCATTGTGCTAAAACAACTTTTCAAATTACCAAAGAATCTAATCAACCAATTGTTGGAGCATCAAAATTCCACAAGTTGTAGAACAGTGGTTCAGGCAAAAATACCAGAACCTTAGTAAAAAAACGTTTTGTGCTTTAGCATTTTGCTATTACTTTTTTCTTATATAGTCGTATTTTGCTTTTGCTAAGCGAGAAAGGAAGGAGGAAACAAACAAATTTTTTTGACCGAATGAAAACTATAAATTTTGATCTGTTTTGCAGGTAGAGCAGATGGAATTCGTGCTGATCATATCGCTGCCACTCCTCATCTTGATCATAATCGTCGCAGTTGTTCTCTGCATCGTCTGTCGTTAGCCAAATGGCGACGCACTGCACCATCTGTCGTTAGCCAAATGGCGACGCACTTCATGGTCTGTCGTTAGCCAAATGGCGACGCAGATTTACTCGGCCCATCTTTTGCTGTGATCATACCATGTGTTAATTAATTTAGTATACCATGACTTAATAAAGCTCATTATCCCCCTTGTCCTGTATATCTGTGATTTGTTGGGTCTAGCTTTAGCTTTTCTGATGGCAAATAGACATTGATTCTCTGTCATTTCAATATTTCATATATATGTGCTGTAAGAATTCACCCCTGCTTTGATTCGTTCTGGTACATGCATGTGGGGAGATTGGATAACTGAAAAGTATGTTCTTTTCTTTTCGTTCTTCTGAGTTCTTCAAGATCAGAATGTTGCTGGAGATTTGACTTGACACTTGGGAGTTCATAGCATTCTCTGCTTTGTGCTTACTTTGTACCATTTGTCGTGCCGCCCCATGAGAAAAGGCGAATGGAAAGCCCCCCTTTTGAGCAAGAAACGCAAAGAGGAGCTGGGAGAATCGAACAAGGAACAGGTGGACTGTTGGTCACGCCTTGTTCTCACGCCATTTGTGTGTTAAATACACATGCTTTTGTGTATGTTCTTTGCCAAGATCTTCATTTTTGCCTTGGATCTGTGCTGGGGCTGAAAAGTTTTGCAATCGTGAAAAGAGTTACCAAATGGATTGCCGACAATTTGGTGACACAAGTATACGATCACCTCAAAAAACTTCCGGGCTATCCAGCTGGGCTGCCAGGGCAGCACACTTGGCATATTTTGCTTGATGTGGTTATCTAGAACTGTAATCAGAACCAAGAGGTACACAGACATGAAGATTATCTAGAGCAAGCAATTGCAGTGCCATGGCCCGTGTTGAATCTGTTATTTATTTGCTGTGTTCTCTTCAGACAACGTAGAAGCATGGAGGCTAAAACTTCGTCGTTTCTGAGTCAGAGCAAAGAAAAAGTTGCTCATAATATTATACAAGCCCACATCAGACGAAAATGACATGTCTAGCTACTGGTCTTTACATGGAAAGATCAACGAATGACAAACCTTCTCAACAACTGAAAACTATTTATGATCACAAGGTCTTCCTTTCACACACCAGCTAACGTCATTTTTGAAACCAACATCTGAACAAATCACTGGGAGATATTGGTTCCCTATCTCCGGTTCTTTCATGAGCTTTGCCACGCCATCACTTTACATTGGGACCCTTGGAGATCAATAAGCAGAGGATACAAGACCAAAACGGCAAACATTAGCTACAAGCCTGCAACGAAATGGATGAGTATGGTTAATTTCAGAAGGTTTAAAGTATCACCAAGGTTACTTGTAAATTTGAATGGTTTTCTGCTATGCATGTAGTAGTCGAGCCATATGTTCATTTTGGAGCCAATCAAAACTATGGTTTTCTGTTTTTCAATCAATAGCACAGTTAAGTCAAAGTTTGTTAGGCGCTATTATGTACAACAGACCAAAACGCATAAACTGAAGATGGACATTGCTTTCACATTAAGGTAAGCAAAACATTAACACAAAAAATAAAAAACAAAACAACACAAACTATAGTCATAGCACAGACAAAGTTATCTAATGGAATAGTTATTCACCATCATTTGTGTTGCTAGATGGGCTGGCGGACTTGAGGAATGGGAGCAATAGTAACAAAGACATTTTTGTCAACAGACCATTTAAAACCCATTACTCCAGCTTAAAAATAAAAAAAATCACATAACTTGTCCATATCTCCAACATAAGGACACAACAAAGTGAATGGTCATATTTGTCAACAATACTCTTTTTTTCTTCTCTTCCAGATTCTCTCACATGCTACAAGTATATGTATCATCATTATTCATTCATCAGAAGCAATCTTTTTCATGGTAAATGTACAATGAAATAAAGAATAAGAAATCCCTTTGCACTTGCTCATTGTAAATAAAATTTGACTCACAAGTCCCCATGTTTGGGCCACCCCATCCTGTTCTTGACATCATCTGAGTCACAGCATCCTTTACCCATTCAGAGGCAAGGATCATTTACAATTTCATTAGATAAAGTGCAGGCTAGAGCAATGGTTTTTTTATTTTCTATTCTTTGCCAAATGTCAGCTGAAGAAATAATTGATGATCAATTTTGGAGCAGCAGTGGCAGAATAAATTGTTTTATCTTGGATGCCCTAACCCTGTTTATATTTAAAAATTGAGAGTGGGACAAGATTTGTGATCTATACCAGCTAACAAACTGGTATTCACACTAGACTTTGTTAAAATTGCTTCATTCTAAAAAATTTGGCTTCAGCACATAAGCCCAAGAGGACAAAAGGCATGAACATCACAAGAAGCTTTGAAAATTAAAATTAATGGCAACATAGGAGAACAAACAAAAAGGACAGGGCTGAAAAAGAATAAAGTATGAACACATGTTCAAGATTTGCTTGCCAGTTAGTGCCGTCCACACTCCCCAGTTCAGTAAACATACAAGACAACACAATCCAGCTCTGCTGAAACCTTGATAACAAAAAGGACCATGTGAGTAAGGCTGGAAAAATAGCTCGAGGCTCGCGAGTCGGCTTGGCTCGTAATGAGCTCGAGCCAACTCGGCTCGGGCTCGTAAATTTTCGAGCCGAGTCGAGCCTGTTATCTAGCTCGCAACAAAAACGAGCCGAGCTTTGAGCCGCTCGGGCGGCTCGTTAGGCTCGTGTGGCCATCTCGTGCTGTGTTGTCGACCCAGTGGTTCAGTCACATGACTCACATGCGCATGAGTGAACTCCATCCCTATTCCCCATGCGTGAACTCCATTCTCGAGCCCTAATCCTCCTCTCTCTTGCGCCGTCGGCGCCGAGGTCTTGGCCACCACCACAGGCCTGTCTACCGTGCCATTGTGCCCTGTCTTCCCCATCCCATCCTCCCCTTGGCCTGCCCCCTGACTCTCCTCCTTGCCTCGCCTCACGTCCAGGTGAGCAGCATCCCCTCCCCAATTCGCCTCGATTCGTCGCCATTTCGTTTGATTCGACACGGCTTTCACTTGCCCTCGCACGGATTTGACCTATTCCGTCGGTGTTTCCGCAGGAATCAGCCATGAAGGGGGCCAGATCCAAGGGCGCCGCCAAGGCTGACACCAAGTGAGAATCTCGCCTTTTTCTGCCCTGTTAATCCTTCTTCTTGCGGCAGATCTGGTTTTGGTCCGCGAGAGATTCGATTTTGATGCGTTGAAGCATGGTTTCTTTTCGCAGGTTGGCGGTGATGTGAAGAGCAAGGGAGTGGAGAAGCCCGCCAAGGGTAGGAAGGGGAAGGCCGGGAAGGATCCCAACAAGCCCAAGAGGGCTCCCAGCGCCTTCGTCTTCATGTGAGATCCATGTGTCCTCAGAATATTTTCCATGCTTTTTTGGGATTTTTTTGGACGTTGGTTTGATCTAGTTTCGGTTAGGGAGGATTTCCGTAAGGAGTTTAAGAAGAAGAACCCCAAGAACACCCAGCTCTCTTCTTACAAATTTTGAAGATGCTGCTTCATATCATGGCAGGAATTTTAGTTGTTACAATTTAAACAGATTAGTCTTCACTTTTGCAATACTATCAAAGCAATAAACTTTAGTGCTGTTACATGTGGATTGCTTGCATGTTCTTAGCGAAGAAATATTTTACATCTGTAAGTTTGTTTCTTTTTCTTTTTAACTTAAGGGGGTGTGGCAATGGCAATAAAAACAAGCATCTGCATCTGTAATTTGTGGTAGCTGCAGGAAATCATAAGTGCTTTGCTCTGATGTTAATTAGCTCTTGTGTTAGATCTCATCTCTGATTGTTCCAAGTTCTATCCTAATTGAATGCTCATATTTCACTGCCCAAGAAATCTGATCTCATCTCTGATTGTTTCAGTTGTTTCTTATCACTGTATTTTCGTTTTGTCTATTAGTGACATGTTAGCATAATGAAGCAACGTATCTGTATGGATGGGGTATCAAACAAATCATTCATGCAAGGTAGCCATCCCTCCTATATCCTATTCATTAACTGTTTTGTGAATGATTTTGCTCTCATGTATGAATATCATGCCTATTTATGCTTTATACACTGCCAGAATTTTAGATGCCATCTAAATGCCCAATGTTTTAACAATCTTCTCTGTGATTTTTACAATATTGAAATGAAGATTCCAAGAAATTGCTTAAATATGCTTATTACTTTGTATTGCTCTGATCATTACAGCTGTTACATGGATGGTGTCTCAATACTTTTGTGTGTTGCAGATGGTAGCTCAGATTAAAAGACCAATATTACTAATTTTGTGTGGAGAGCTGCTTGTTTGTTGACAATGCTAATGATTTTGTGCCGTGGCTCTGGCTCATGACAAACTGAAAAGTCACATGAACAATGTATTAGCCGTAATTGTCTCTGTTATGTAATTGTATGCTTATATGTTAATCCAGCTGGGCTTTGCATTCTCAACTTGTCACAGCTCCATTACATGTTATTGTCTTGTTCTAGCTTTCTTCAAAAATATCCTCCATGTTGGAGAGTTTTGTGCAATTCGATTACATGTCATGATATCGTCTGTAGACTAAATATCCCAGGTCTGTACGAGTATTTCAGATTTAGAAGCCTAAAATCATGATGAGAATTGAGAATAGAGCTAAGGTTATTGCCAATTCACGCCAGTGGTCAGCAGCAGAATGTTTGACATACGGGAATGCGTGGAACTCCAGCTGGGCTCGCGAGCCGGCTCGGCTCGAGCCAGGAAATGAGCCAAGCCGAGTTGGGCTTTTAGCTCGTTTCTTGAACAAGCCGAGTTGGGTTTTTAGCTCATTTCCTGAACGAGCTGAGCTGAGCCGAGCCGCAGCTCTGGGCGAGCTCGGCCGAGCCTGGCTTGAGCCGGCTCGGCATGTTTCCAGCCCTACATGTGAGAAGGTCCAGAATAGGTGTTGTGATGAACTATTGTAAATTTTGTAGAATAGGTATTTGATTTTACAAAGATTGCATTTCATCCGGATCGGTTTCAGAAATTTTCAGGCAAACCGGTCTGACTGCTGGGTAGTTGCCGATCAGATCGACAGGCGGTATGGCCGCGGCGATTAGACCACAGAACGGTAGTACCGCAGGTTACCTACCAGTTGCAATTTTCCACGGAGGTCTAGTTGCGCAATACTTCAACCGGTTTGACCGGCCTGTGGTTGGCGGTCAAACCAGCCCAGATGGAAATTTTTTGGACTTTGGGAATTTAGTATTGGATTGTTTTGAATTGTATTTGGTCAGTGCATTAATATTGTATGAAGCATGTTTCGACTAACGTTGATCAAATTATGAAGAACTTATGCTTGCAAATGATTTCTTGATCTTTGGATGTGCAGGGTCGCTTAGAGTCAACCCAGGGCGGACCCAGAATTAGCCCACGGCATGGGTTGGGCCAATGCATATTTATGGACTAGGTCCTTTGTACCATGTAAATTTTACAATTTTTTCTATAGTGCTTTTGTGGGCTTTTGGTCCTAGGACCAGGGCTGAAGCCCAGGCAACCCTAGGCCTAGATTCACTCCTAGAGTCAACCACGGTCAATGGCAAGAATTGGGGTTACACTCATGGAGCTGAGGCTCAGAACGATCAGAGATGCCAGATGAGATAGTTAAACTCAAGCATGGCATGAGAAAGATAGAAAATGTTCAAGGAAAGTTTGAGCGATAGATTACACCATGTAGCTTGGTCGGTATAAATGAGATGTGGTCTGGTGGAACTGGGACAGGAGGGATTTGCCGACATGTGGCAAGCCAGTGGTGCATCTACACGTGGTAAGCATAACGTTTGCTTACAAGGGAAGACGAAGACCAGGTCAAGAAAAGATATTTTGATAAGTTGACCAAAATACCAGAAACTATCTTAGATCAAAACCGCGACGCTTGGGAAAGCGGTTTAGGCCAAGGAGAAGCTGAGAGATCAAGAGATCAAGTTGGATTGAAGGTTAAGGACTTAGCGAATTCAGACTTATGTGCTTTGAAAATCGTGCATAAGCGTAGTGGTTGAGTAAAACCCGTATTGTGTGAATAGTATCCATTTGTGTTAGATGGGGCTGGTTGCCTTGTCTATTTAACGGGTTGGGATGGGGACTTGCTAGTTAACCATCCAACCATCCTAATTTTCCTCATTGAAGCCAAGTGTTCTAAGCCTAGTGTTTGAGAAGTGCGAGTGCTATGGTGTGTTTTCTTGTCCTCCAGGTGAAATAGCTGTAAAACCTTCATCCTTAAGTAGCAATATACTAACTTTGTTCATCTCTTATACATCTCTCTTGTTTTAGTTGATTTGCTTAATTTTGATTTTCTCTCTTCCCTTTTTGATCTTACTGGGTGCTATGGACGAGTTAGTGATGAAGATATATTATGGAAATTAATTCCCATCTATCTAGGCATCAGTATTGGCAACTTCATAAAGTTGTTTGGTTTTGCTTGGATTTGACCCTCTTAAGTGATTTCTTAATCCAATTGTTTTTGCTCCAATTCTTTGGGTGTTCTTGCTTACTGTGATATGTGAAAATATATTTAGAGCCATCTTGACTATCATTCACCCATGAGCAAATCATATTTACCGTTTTTAGTTTTTGCCCGGTTGAACTTTGACAATGATTCTCTTGATTGTTGATTGAGAACTTTGACAATAATTTTCTTGATTATTGATTAGAATAGATTCCTAACATCATAGAGAAGGTGCATGCCAAGTCTCAAGTGATTTGGAGCCTCGATTTGAGTCAACTCATATTGTGGTTTGAACCTGGTTTTGCTTAGCAAAGCTTTAGGAGCCAAAAGGTCCCAACCTTCTTGTAATCTTGCAAGATCTCTTATTGTTTTAGGTTTCTAAGGTTGTGACCTTACTTTGGTTCAAATTTCAAGTCATTCGGGCCTTCCTTATGAAAGTTGTATGGTTTTGGGTCTTGTTCGGGCTAAATTTTCTATGCTGATCTGAAAGAAAGATAATACCGCACCTTATATGGTGGTAGTACCACTCTGAGGTGTTAAGTCCCGTTTGGCTTAGTTTTTCTTAGAGATTTCTCTGGGGGTGTTTAGACTCTAATCTTCATAATTTTTCATAGCTATTGAAGTGAAAGACTCTAACAATCTTAAGGAAAAAGATTTTAGAGAAACCATTATCGGTGTGGCTCCTATTCACTCCCGTCTAGTCGCCATCTTCGGTCCTATACAAAAGTATCAAACTTGTGCCTAATTGGAAAATTTTAACTTCTGTTGCAACAGTGCAATACATAAAACCGGGAAGAATAATGAGTTGGAGCATGTGAATGCCCTTGGAAGATGAAACAGTTCTCCTCAAAATATGAACCCCGCACAGAGATGCCTAATCCTTATAAGGCTTAGTAGTTTATTTCATGTCATTGTTTACAAGGATGCTTTCATAAAGTAAAGTGCCTTACAAAATGTGGATAATCAGAATCAATAAGGATAATTGATTACATATTAAAGTAGTATTGGAAAAATCAATCCTGATCCACCAAACATACCCACCCCCAAATTATAAATTCATCATCATCCAATATCTTATATCAAATCTAAATACAACTCTAAGAGGTCCCCATAAATCGTCAGACTAAAACATAAAATATTCAAAAACTGCTCTTCAGACAAGTTGACCAAAGCTTAATCGGACTGAAACCCCAAAACCCACTGCCACCAACAACTCAAGACAATGCTAGTGATACTGAATTACAAGAACACCGAAATGTGCGGATCAGTATTAACATACTACATATTACTTATCCCTATCGCTGTTTTTCTTAAAAGAAATCTCTATCACAATGTGACAGTGCAACATTTCAGCCACCTGCCTAGTAGCCACAATTCTACAGATGTCGCACAGCCCACTCACGTAATCAGGCATCCAGACAGGTCCCCTGTTGCAGCCAAACTAGCAATTCTCGAAACCATCACCCCTCACAGCATCACAGCCAATGGGAGAATGGGAAAAAAAAAGGAGCAGAGGAGAAGGGCCTTACACTCGGCCGCTGCGGCTGCCGCCTAGTGCTTCTTGCTCCGCGTGGGCTGCTTGGACCCGTCCGTCTCCGTCGCGAGCCTGTAGATCCAGTACCCCTGCCACAGCAAACCAAACACCCAGATTTATCCCAAACCCAGCCAGTACCAGCAGCAAGGTGGGTTAAGGCCTTAAGGGAGGAGCGGAGGGGAGAGGGGGTACGAGGGCGACGACGTGGGCGGCGATGAGGAGGACGATGAGGAGCGGGACGAGGTCGACGAGCCAGGGGCGGAACGCGGGCGCGACGGCGTCGCGCGCCATGGCGACGCGGCGGGAGAGGATGCCGGGGTGGCGGAGGGGGAGGTGGAGGCCGAGCACGGGGTCGGGCACCACCGGGTTGTTCGAGCCCATTCGGCTTGCTTGGAGCCTGCTCTCTCTCCCCCGCTCGCCGTCTTCTCGCCTCGCCAGTCGCCGGGTGGGCTGCCTAGGCCTGGGCTGGCTTCGTTTTTGTGGCCTGCGCGCGCACGGACGGGCGGTGGTTGGAGTGTGGTGGGGGCACTCTGGCGACGGGAGGCGCCAACTAACTGTCACTTTTTCTGGTGCACCTAAACCCGGGCCGCACCGCACCGCACGGACCCCAGGCGCGGCGCGGCGGAAAGGGCTCGCCCGACGAGGACGCGCGGTGCTTGTGGGGTGGAGTACTGGAGTGTAACCGACGCCTCCGCGGCGGTACTGGCCGCGCGTTACTCGACGCCATCTCGCTCGTCCCCCCGTGCCGTGCATACGGAGATACTCTATTTTAGTTCAGCCTATTTACAAGATATTTTATTGGTTCATCATATACTAACATATACATTAATACATGAAGTTAAAGAAGGAAACTTAGCTTATATGAAGAATTTATAAATGTTCTTCACAGATGTTTAGATTAAATAAACCAATTTTTTTTTTTCATTTTGTGCATACAATTTAAAGGGTTTTAATGTTCCAAGAAATATTTGTGACCCTATTTGATTTGATTTGTATTCGTTCCGTATTTATATTCAACATTATTGATATTTATATTCATATCTAGAATATTCATATTCATATTACACTCAAAGAAAAATATAAAAATAATATAGCAAAACCATTATTCGTCCATATCGCTCGGTGACGACGTTGCAGCCAGCCCAAGACGTGCGATGCAACCGTGGATGGAAGGCTCTGTCCACAGGCGCCCAGATAGATAGCTGGAGAGGAACACACGTGAGGCCTGGTGGTACCAGGCTAGTAACGCCTATCTTTGTGGCAGTTTTGCGCCAGGAGGAGCTGATTTCATGGGCTTTTCGGCAGCAACTACACCAAAAAATGGGCCATCGCACGAGAATAACCGGAGAGGACTGCCAGATCTCCTGGGCTGTTGGGCACAAGTGAAAGGATTCCAATGGGGTCAGGCCCAAGAGGATTCCAAGATTGTTCATTTTGGACGCACGGTTAAGTTATGCAGATACAGCAGTTCTAACTTTTCAGGTGGACGGGTGCGTAAAAAGTCTACGCACTGTAATTCCGGCGGCCCCTTTGGGTCGCGAGAATTTTTTTTTTCGATTCCTGCGTGAATTGAGTCTGATAAAATTTCTAATAAAATTCTTGCCTTTCAAGTGAGGTTTGGATCTTTTTTTATAAACAGAGAGATCATGGGACATTGCATCGGCAACCACAATTTCTAAATTTAGATCTAGTTTAGAACACATGATCTTTGTAGAAATTGAATTATTTTCAGCGGAGATTCCTGCGTTCCAGGCTCACTTTAATTAACCCCCTGCTGTAGTACGGTGTGAGGAATGTTCTTCTAGTAGCTGCGGACTCGTAAACCCATCCAGCTTCAGTTCATCAAACTTGAAAAAATCCCCAGTGATGTGCACCCCAACAACACTTTGTCAGGGAAGAAAGCTTACCTATGTGCTGTGAATTTTGTGTACACAAAAATGTTTTAATGGAAATGAGAAGGACCTATTGAATGGTACATATAGTGCACAGGAATACCATTTGTGCTGAAAAAGCAGGAGCAAGAACGCTACATTGCCCTGACAAAGCTGCCACTAAGGGAGCTACGAAACCTATAACACAGGAAATGGCGTTGGACGGATCATGGCCAGTACGTATGCAAATCAGCATATCTCATGCAATTCCGAGGGAGCTACGAAACCTACAACACAGGAATCGTCTAGAAAGCGAGGGCGGAAAACAAATGTAAATCCTTTGTTTGGCCTTAGTCCAAAATCCTTGCTTCAAAATCATCCATAAAACAAAGTTGGGGGACTCATGGTTTCCCGGCTATGCCACCTGTAACCTGTGTGCTCTGGTTTCGACGCGTATACGAGTCCCTCCGGCGCATGCGTGCGAGCGCTCCCGCCCCGCAGTTAGCGCGCCGCGGTTTTGTCGTGCTGTCACGGGCTCGGGATAGTTCTGCTATGCCTGTTACCACGGGTTTCGCCAGGGAGTGTTTTATTTCGCTTTTGGATTTCGCCAGTGCGTCTGCCGGTTCGTATTGCGAGGCGGCGTATTGCGAGCGATGCTTCATATATGCTTCATTCGTCGGCCGGTTTGGTCTGCGACGCGTGTATTCCATGACCGTCCTCTGCGTGGCGGACTTCGCCAGACTGTTTATTCGGTGTTTTTGTTTTTGCGATGCGTCCGTTCCTTTGTCTAGCTTCTGGGTTATTCTTTCCCTCTTTAGTCCTGGGTAGCTCTCGGTTGCGCTTCGTCTCGTGCGTTTCTCCGCTTCCATTTCCATGCGCGTCGGTTCCGATTCGGGTTGTTGTTTCCATTGTGTTGGGTGAGCGCTATTTGCCTTCTTTTGTTTGCGCGATGCCTCGGTTTGTTTTCGGATATCTACTTTTTGGCTTATTGTTTGCGTCTCAGCTGCTAGGTTTTCTCTTTTGGGTTCTTGCTTGCGCTTCGCCTTGTGTGCTTCTCGGTTTGCATTTGGATGGGAATCTGTTGCGATTCGCTTATTATTTTCTTGGATAATGATGTTCGTGCCAGTCGCTGTCTGTTCGTGGGCGCTTCACGAGTGTGGACGATTGGTGCGCGATGTAACGCGTTTTCTTTTTGGACTATTTGCTGTCGCTTTCTCAGATCGTCGCTTTTTGCTTGTGGTTGCCCTGTCGTGCTGGGTTTCGTTTGCGGCGATTCGGTTTTTTGTAGATCTTGTAGTCCTTTGTTTCGGGCTGTTCGCCATCGTTTTGTGCTCATGGTTGGACCATGATGGGTTGCCTTTTGTTTTTCCTCGTTTTTGTTGTGTTTGGTAATTTCTTGTTTTGTTCTTGACGTTATTGTTTTGTCAGATTTTTTAATGCTTATTCTTAACATAAATGCTTTGTAGGTACTTACAGCAGTGTTCTGGATTAAATCATCGTTGGGGTTCTTCCTTCTTTATACTGGTTATCCTGCGTACGAACTAACAATCGGTTGTCGCTTATCTGGTAATTTCTTATCTTAGGCTATGTTGGGTTTCTAAATTGTTCTTGTATTGTTAAATGTATAGATGTAGTGCCTTTTATATCCTTTTTGTGGTGTTCTTAGGTTTTGCTATTTGTGTTTCGTTATTATAATGCACCTGTTATTGCGCTTATTTGATTCGTCGCTTTATTGCCGCTGTTTGCACAGTGCAGGATCATTGCCAGTTAAATCGTCGTTCTTCAGAGCTATTTTGTCTTACCTACCGTTTAGGAATTGTCGGTTTTCTTGCGTTCTGCTTAGGGTTCAGCTCTGGATCGTGCTGCGTAATTTCCTTACTGGTAATAATTGTTCTTTCTGTGCTCTTAGTTATCTTATATGCCATTTATATTTCGTTAATATTACATTGTTCTTCGTTTTATTATGCAGGATCATTCTCGATTGGATCATTGTTGTTTAGAGCTGTTTCGGGTATCTTGCCTCCGATTTAAGAAACGTTAGTTTTCTTACGTTGTGTTTAAGCTTCAGCTCTGTGCTGTGCTCACTGGTAATAGTCGGTCTTTCTATGCTCTTACCTATCTAATTTGCTATTTGTATTTCGTTAGTGTTATGTTGTTGCTCATTTTGCTATTACTATCGTTAAAATAAATCGGTTGTGGATGCCTATGTTAGTTCTCGCTTTGTTCAGATTTTGCGAATGATTATTCTGTCATGCCTGTTATTTTAGGATTTGATTTACTTCGTCCTACTTGTTTAGTTGGTTCGCTTGAATTATTGCTTTGCCTTTTTTTACTATCGCTGTTCTGTCAACAGAAAATCATTCTGGGTTCAATCATATCAGTAATTGTGTCAGCGCCTTTGTTATTCTATAATTTACGCATGTCCCAGTTTGTATGCTTTGTACAATAGTTTTTATTTTATTCTTTATATTTGATCATGTTTTATTAGCTATGTTGTTCATATGAGGTAGCTATTTGTATGCATTATCATCTAATAATTATGTTATGTTCAATTATAGCGTTTTGCTTTGATACATTGTGTTATGTTTGGTTATAGTGTTCTGCTTTCATATGCTATGTTGATTGGTAGTTCTCTAATGATGATTGCCTCTTTTGTGTTATGCTACCTCTGTTCATATGAAATACCTATTTAGATATGTTATTTACATATGCCTCGGTTTGTATGCTGTGTATAATACTTTTTATTTCATTATTTACATTTGTTGGTGTTTTTTTAGCTATGTTGTTTATATGAGGTAGCCATTTATATAGACTATCATGTAATAATTATATTATGTTCGTCTATAGTGGTCTGCTTAGATGTGTTGTGTTTTGTTTGATTATACTGTTCTAATTCAATACATAATTTCTTATTTTAAGCTATGTTGGATTTCTAAATTGTTGTTTTGTTGTTAATGTTGGATTTATATGTACCATTATGTAGTGATTATCTTATATTCCTATTGTTTTGTCTTCTTTTTTATTGTCACTGTTTCATCAAGGCAGGTTTATTCAGAGTTGGCTCATCATCCTTTGACGTTCGAAAATCGCTTGTTCTATTCCGTGTTTTTCCTTGCTGAGTTTCGGCGTGGTGATAGTTAAGTTTTCTCCACCCTAGTTACCTAATATACCGTTTGTATTTCATTGTTGCTATAGTGTTGTTATTAGTGCTTTGTCAATTTTTTTTCATCTATTATTTTTTTACTCCCTTCTTTCCTTCTTTCTTCATTCACTATTATTGTTTGTATGAGATAGTTATTTAGATAGATTATCATGTAACACTTATCTTATATTCAATTATAGTTATTTTATTAGCTAGCTGTTATATTGTATTAGATTATAGTTTATTACTTTCCTTTCTTCGTTCCTTATTTACTTATTATAAATCTCAATTCTGTCTTTCCCATTTAATTATTTCATATTATTGCTTGTATGAGATAACTATTTATGTACATTATCAAGTAATAGTTATATTACATTCAATTATAGCTATTTTATTGACTAGCTATTATATTGTATTAGATTATAGGTTATTATTCTACTTTCTTCATTCGTTATTTACTTATTATAAATCTGATTCTTTACTGCTTTTCCCATTTCATTATTTCATTGGTAAAATGTCGCTACTATTATGTAAACTATAACTCTTACCCTTGTGCTTTTATTTAGAAATTTCTCCTCTCCTCTTTAAAAACTTCCCTTCTTTCCTCATTCGCTATTATTGTTTGTATGAGATAGTTATTTAGATAGATTATCATGTAACACTTATGTTATATTCGATTATAGTTATTTTATTAGCTAGCTATTATATTGTATTAGATTATAGTTTATTACTCTCCTTTCTTCATTCCTTATTTACTTATTATAAATCTCAATTCTATCTTTCCCATTTCATTATTTCGTTGGTAAAATGCTGTTAGTATTATGTAAAGTCTAATTCTTACCCTTGTGCTTTTGTTTAGAAATTTCCCTACTCTACTCACTGTATATTCAATTATTGTAAATCTTAGTGTTTTCTATCTTTTCAATTTCATTATTTCAGTGGTGAAATTATCTTAGTATTATCTAAACTTTATGTTTTACTCCTCTCCTTTTCTTTAGAAACTTTCCTTCTTTCCTCATTCATTATTATTGTTTATATGAGATAACTATTTATGTACATTATCAAGTAATAGTTATATTATATTTGATTATAGCTATTATATTGGCTAGCTATTATATTGTATTAGATTATAGGTTATTATTCTACTTTCTTCATTCGTTATTTACTTATTATAAATCTGAATCTTTACTACTTTTCCCATTTCATTATTTCATTGGTAAAATGTTGTTACTGTTATGTAACCTATAACTCTTACCGTTGTGCTTTTATTTAGAAATTTCTCCTCTCCTTTTGTTTAAAAATTCCCTTCTTTCCTCATTCACTATTATTGTTTATATGAGATAGCTATTTATATACATTATCATGTAACATTTATATTATATTCAATTATAGTTATTTTATTAGCTAGATGCTATATTATATCAAATTATAGTTTATTACTCTCCTTTCTCCTTTCTCTATTTACTTATTATAGATCTGAATCTTTACTATCTTTCCCATTTCATTATTTCCTTGGTAAAATGGTGTTACTATTACGTAAACTATAATTCTTACCCTTGTGCTTTTGTTTAGAGATTTCCCTACTTTGCTCATTGTGTGTTCAATTATTGTAAATCTTGGTCTTTTCTATGTTTCTAATTTCATTATTTCATTGGTGAAATCATCTTAGTATTATGTAAACTTTATTTTTTACTGCTCTCCGTTTCTTTAGAAACTTTCCTCCTTTCCTCATTCACTATTGAGTTATTATAAATCTTAGCTAACTACTATACTGCGCTTATAGTTATGATCTGTATTATGCTATAAATCTTAATTAATTACTATATTGCAGTTGTAGTTATGATATGTATTATGCTTTTGCTTTTTTGAATGTATCTATTTTTACAGCATTTATATCAGTCTATTTTTATTATTACTTTTTCCATGTGGTTTTATATTGATTTATTTTTAGAGTTATTTTTTCCCATCAATCATTGCTGTCGGTTATTGGTATTTAGTTTTATGGATCCATCACGTTCTGCTAGAGCTCGCCGTCAAGAGATTCTACGTGGAAAACAACCAATTAACTCAACAGTTCCTTCACTAGTGTCTCCAGATGTTTTACCTAATACCTTCACACCATTGCTTTCGCAGTCACCATCACAACCATGTATGATTATTCTTAATGTTGCATACTTTATAGACATCATCCTTTTTGCCTTTTCCAATTTCCTTTTAGAACTCTGCTTTTCTATTGAAACCTTTCTTTGGTTCCATTTATTGTCCCACAACGCTCATCACAGATGTTACTATGATTCCTCAATTAAAGCGTCAACATGGTTATTCACACTCTTTATAACCATTTTTTCCTTTTCAATTAGTTTTGGTTTACCCTTTGTTTATTTTGCTTGCCTACATAATAGGAGATCATTTTTGCCCATTGGTTAGTTCAGTTGAGGCAACTAACAATAGGAAAAAAAGAAGGTTATCCAACCTGCAGCGCACTGCTGCTAGAACAGGTGTTTTTCTTTTATTATTTTCTTCTATAAGATTTCTTGAGTTTTCCGTTTTTCCTTCCCTCGAAACTTACATATTTTTTCATCCCTTGGTTTATATCTATCCATACATTTTGTTGACATTTCAGGTAGCGCACTGCCTTTTAGCTTAAACCCACTTAAAGAGCCAACCATTTGTTTTTCTAAGGAATATATTTCCTTCTTAAAAGGTTCGCCCATATTGTTGAACTTACACCATTGTTTGTCGATGTGTTTTATATGATTGCTAAAGCTATTTGTTCTTCCTACTTTTATATTGATTTTAACACCATTTCAGCCACTTATGATAATCGATCATACTATGGTGGTCCAGATTATGAGTGTAATAAATGTGGTGCTATATTTTGGTTCCAAGAAAGGTCTCACCATAGAAGCTCCTCTAGACATCAACGAGTTATTTACAATAGATGTTGTCGTGGTGGTAAAGTTTGTCTTCCACCGCATAAGCAATTTCCATATCCACTTAAAGAACTTATTGGTTTTGATAAAGGTCCACAGTCAAATCAATTCATGCGTTTGATTCGCCACTATAATTCCCTATTTGCATTCACTTCCTTGGGCGTAGATGTTGACAGAACCATTAACACCGGTGAAGGCCCTTATGTTTTCCGTATAAATGGTGTTGTTCATCACCGAATTGGTTCATTAATTCCTAGACCAGTTCAAAAACCACAGTATGCACAGCTATATATTTATGATACACACAATGAGATTCACAACAGGCTCTCTGTTTTCGATAAAGAGGATGCCACAAATGATGAAGCAGATAATAATATAGTTGTTGCCTTAATTCATATGCTTAATTGTTTCAATCCATTAGTAAAAGAATTCAGAATGGCACGAGATCGCTTATTTTCTCAAGAGAATGCAGAAATTCATATTCGTCTTATTGGTTCATCTAACACCCACGATGATCGGTATTGTTTACCAAGTGTGTCTGAACTAACTGCCTTAATTGTGGGTGATCTATCTTTAGAAAACAACAGATTTGATATCATTGTCGAAACTCATCCTGGTGAACTAAAACAAGTATTGTCTCTCAATCCTGCTCTAATGTCTCTTCAATATCCATTATTATTTCCATATGGTCAAAAAGGCTTCCATCTTGGTATTAAATACAGAACTACTGATGACAGTGTGACTCCTGTTAGAGATGAAGTCTCAATGCTTGAATACTACTGCTATGAATGTCATTATCGTAAAAATGAACCAAATCCTTATACATGTTGTGGCCGCCTCTCAAGTCAAATAGAGGTTGATTGCTATTCATGTATAGAAGCAAATCGTTTATCATTTCATTTCTTCAATCAAGATGTCTTGGGTTCAGACACATATCAAGGCATTTCGGACGCACTTGGTGAGGGCACATCAGAAGGCAAAAATATTGGTATTAGAATCTTACTTCCTGCAAGCTTTACCAGTAGCCCTCGATACAATGCACTCAACTACCAAGATGCTATGGCTATTTGCCGTGAATACGGTCCTCCTGGTATCTTTTCTACTTTCACATGTAATTCAAGATGGCCAGAAATTATGGACGCACTCAAACACGAACCTGGTCAAAAATATATTGACCGTTCTGATATTGTAACTCGAGTATTCCATATGAAGCTCACTGAATATATTTCTGACATAAAGAGTGGCCACACTTTTGGTGTTATACGAGTAGGTTAGTTTATTGCTTCCACTCTGAACATACTTCTTTGCTTTTAATGCACTACTTTTCCCTCTAAATTGTTTTCTTTGTTTCTAACAGTTTTATATACTATTGAATTTCAAAAGAGAGGACTACCTCATGTTCATACCCTCATATGGCTTGCTAATCATACAATGGATCTAACTACTGAATTCATAGATTCCCTTATATGTACCGAAATTCCTAATCCAAATATTGACCCACTCGGTTATGCTCTTATTGAAGAATTTATGATGCATGGTCCATGCGGAAATCTTAATAAAAAGTGTCTATGTATGAAAAATGGAATGTGTTCAAAACGGTATCCCAAAGAATTTAGCCCAAAACAATCATTAATGAATCTGGCTTTCCAATATATCGTCGCCGAGATACTAATCATTTTATTACCAAGAACGGTATCAAATTGGATAACAAATGGGTAGTTCCATACAATACGAGCTTATTAAAAAAATTCCAGGCTCACATCAATGTTGAATGGTGTAATAAAACAAACCTTGTGAAATATTTATTCAAATATCTTACTAAAGGGCAAGATAAAGCAAGAATGAGTTTTCTACTGCTGACTAGTCATCAGACACAGCTAATACACAAGTTAGACAAGGAATAGATGAAATTGCTGATTATATTAAATGCAGGTACTACTTTGTTTATACAATACATTATACTTTTTTGCAGTATAGTTGCTTCTCAGTTTTTGTTAATTCCTTCTCAATTTTTGTTAACGCTTTTGTGATAGTCCTGCCTGTTTATTAACACTTTTGTACACAAAATAATTTTCTAGATACTTATCATCATGTGAAGCAATTTGGCGATTATTTGAATTTGAAATACATGGCCGAATGCCTTCCATTGAACGGTTGACTGTGCATATGCCTGGTGTGAACAAAATTATATACCATGAAGAAACAGACTTACAACAAATGCAAATTCATTATGTGATCAACTCAATGCTGAGCAATCTGTTATATACAACAAGATTATAGCGTGTGTTACTCAAAAAAACAGTGGTTTTTACTTTGTATCAGGACATGGTGGTACTGGAAAAACGTTCCTTTGGAATGCTATCATAGCTACATTAAGAGATAGAGGTCAAATAGTTCTTGCTGCAGCTTCATCTGGAATTGCTTCACTTCTACTTCCAGGTGGTCGCACAGCGCACTCTCGTTTTAGAATACCTCTTGATATCAATGAAAAAGCTTATGTAGTATAGCACGAGGAACAATGCTAGCTGAACTTATCAACAAAACTTCTCTGATTCTTTGGGATGAAGCACCTATGACTCACAGACGCTGTTTTGAAGCACTTGATAGAACATTACGCGATATTATGTTTGTTGAAGATACTGGTTATATGAATATACCTTTTGGTGGAAAACTTGTTCTTGGTGGAGACTTCCGCCAAATCTTACCTGTTATCGAAGGTGGCACAAAGACAGAAATTATTCAAGCTTCACTTATTAAGTCATCACTTTGGCAACACATCGAGATACTCAGATTATCTACTAATATGAGACTTCACAATCCAAAACTTTTGCTTGCAGAATGTCAAGCTCTATCTGCCTTTGCTCAATGGGTACTTGATATTGGAAATGGTCAAGTCCCAGCGATTAAAAAATCAGAAGAAATTCATCCCACCTGGATAACTATACCAAATGATCTTCTGCTGCTGCCAGCTCATAACAACATGGATGCAATTGTGGATGCTACCTATGATTCATTCTGTCTAAATTATCAAAACAGCGAATATCTAGCACAGCGAGCAATTATTTGCCCAACTAATGCTACTGTTGATGAACTGAACAAAGCTGTTTTTGATAAAACTCTTGGTGACAGTAAAGAGTATCTTAGTTTTGACTGCATTTCTCAATCTGATACTCAAATTGGTGATGCTAATCTGCTATATCCACCTGAATTTCTAAATTTTATAACACTCAATGGTTTTCCACATCATGCCATCTATCTGAAAATAGGTGTTCCAGTGATGTTGCTATGAAATATAAATCAATCTATGAGTCTTTGTAATGGAACACGTCTGATTATCACAAGGCTTGGTGATTGAATTCTTGAAGGACGTATAATCACTGGAACTAATATTGGACACACTATTTGTATCCCAAGATTGTATTAAATGCAACAAGTCCTCAATGGCCTTTCACGCTACAACGACGGCAGTTTCCGATTAAGCTTTCATATATATGCAATGACTATTAACGAAAGCCAAGGCCAAACTTTAAGCAAAGTTGGCATTTATCTACGAAACCCGGTCTTTTCCCATGGGCAGCTATATGTGGCAGTGTCACGTGTTACATCACGTTCAGGCCTAAAGATACTCATTGAAAATGAAAAAGGGCACTGCCTGTAACGAAACAAAAAATATAGTATACAAAGAAGTGCTTGCTTGTATTTAGTGTTTTTCACCGCTATTCTTCATGTCTGTTTTAATTTGCTTTCCTTACTTAAAAAGTTTTCTTCAACCCTCTTTGCATCCAGTAGAGAAAACAGCTACGCAAATCACCTTTGGTACATACATCTTTATATTTATAAGTCAGATTGTGATATATACTTCTCTGAGTTTTCAGAAATATAAAATATATGCTTACTTTTTTATACCTTTGTGAACTCCTTCAGTATATCGTAAAATCAGCTTATATGTTCTTTCTTCTTTCAAAAAACGACATACATCTCCATATGTTTGTTTATGCATATTGGACATATTACTGCTTTGTTGATTACTTATATTCATGGCTTATCCATCCATTTACTATACCAAAAAACAGCGTACATACTGGGCTATTCCTTTATGCATATCACAAACATTACTATTTTCCTCCCTTTGTACATTAGCTATGTCATTGAATTCTTTTTACAGTTTCTTTCCATTTATATGTATCTATGCTCTCCGATGATATACCTTACACTGTTTTCATTGTGTTCTACAAAATTACTCTTCCAGTTTACAACGCATTATCAATATAATCCTTTAGCTGTGAATGCAACATTTATCATCTAACCTCTTTATGCTATCCAGGTTCCATATGGCGTATTCACTGTTAAATCAAATAAACCAGAATTCGCACAAATGGAAAATCCTTGTACGTTTACCACGAGTTTGGGAATTTAGAAACCCACATGATTCAACAGATGTATATCATCTAGACTTCATCATGCTTGACAAAGAGGTATATAATATTCAGAACCTTCACTTACTCCATACAAATAGTCTTCTACTCTTTTACAACATCTTTATCTTGAGTATGCACAGATCATTAACACATTAGTGATGTTATCTTTATCATTCTCTACATACAATAGTCATGTACAAATTTACATCCTTATTAAAACAACCATATGTTTCTGTTAATCTTTTGTCACCTTTTTTCCATCTATACTTATCGCTATAATGAATACATTCTACATCTCTACTCCTTAAAAGAAGGAGTTCAAGGTGATAGTGCATCTTACACTTCTTTCTCTTTTCACTGTCTTTTTTAACATGTGGGCCCCACCCCGAATCTGTGCGCCCCTCCACACCCCGAATCCGTGCGCTGCCCCCTCCCCCCGCCTCATTTCTTCTGCCCTCCCCTCCCTCCGCCGGTGGAGGAAAGGAAGCCGGAGATGGAGAAGTATTGGGGGAAGAGAGAAGCAAAGGGGGCTCGGGGAGAAAAAACAAGGAAGCGCCGGTGAGAATGGGGACCGGGTAGGAATGGAAAAGGCGGTCGGTGGCGGAGATGTGAGGAGCGGCGGGGCGCACGGTGAGACGAGCAGCAGGGGAGAGGGAGTGGTGGAGAGAGAGGCGGCAGAGAGAGGAGCAGCGGGGTGATGGTGGCGCTGGGGAAGGAGAATAGAAGGGGGAGAAGGTGGCGGCGCGCGGGTTGTGCGGAGGAGAAGGAGGAGGTGCTGTGGACAAGGAGGAGCGACCAGTGAAGAAGAGAAGGCGGAGAAGGTGGTTGGCCGGAGAAGAGAAACCGACGGTGGAGAAGATGCGGGTTGTGGTGGTGAGCGGAGAAGAGGGAGTGATGGAGAGGAGAGACAGGGACTAGCGGCCGTGGAGAAGAAGAGGAAGGGTGGCGGCGCTTGCGGTGAGAGGTGGCGCGGTGGAGAGGTGTGGAGGCGGAGAGACGATGGCGCTTGCGGATCTGGAGGAGAGGAAGAGGAAGGCGGGGTTTAGCAGCGGTGAATGCGGTGGCGCGGCGAGTCGGCCGGTGCTCGCGTGGGCCGGCGTGGAGAAGGAGGGGAGGAGAAGAAGGCGTTGGGGAGAAGAAGAAGACCGGGCTCCCCTTGCTTCCAGGCGGCGACTAGGTCTTGTGGCTGATGGGGAGATTTTGCATTTTTGCCATTAAGTCCTCCTAATATCTAGGGTTTACAACTAAGTCCATCTCCCATTGCATTTCTTCTATTCTAGCCCTACGGGAGTCCAATTTCAGCGCGAACAGATCCTACGCATTCGTGTCGATGCGCACATATGTACGGAGCAGTTCAAATTTGTCGTTTATGCGCTTGGATCGCGCCGGCCTGTGGAAAAGCACAAAAAAGTGTAAAACAGTCCATTTCAAGCAATTAAATATATAAAAGCGTGTAAATGATGATAAATGGTCCCAAAATGTGAAAATAAGAGGGGTAAAATGGCATATAAATATATGCAAATATGACGCATGTCAAATATCCCTAAATAATTCCGTATGAAGATTCTCCTTACTATGAGAATAATTAGCTTCACCTTTTATATTTTTGACTCATAATAATAGAAGAAAGCACTGCTCAGAACTCTAATTTTTGATATATGTTATTCAATCCCCCCATATGTGAAGAAAAAATGAATAAAAAAATTTAGTTGCACAGTGATTCCCCTCACCCTCTCATGTCTTCTCTCTACATGTAACAGTGTTGTGTGATGCTAAAGCAATGGCATTTCAATCCTCAGGTAACAAATACCTTTTTTATGTTGGTAGTAGGCAACCACCAGGTAACGAATTCACAGCCTCTCTCTCTACAACTAACATAAAAGCAAGGGCATTCGGATCTTGAGGTGGGTCTTCAGGTAACAAATACTTTTCCATAATGGTAAGATGCATCCACTAGGTAACTAATATTTTTCGTGTCAGATAAAAATGCACGCAGAGTGCATGTAGAATCAATACTTGCAAAATTCATTTGGCACGGAAACTATAGATAATCATAACCTTTTGATGATTGCATGATCAGTATGTTGCTACACGAATCTTCATAATATTTCTTAGATAATTCCATATGAAGATTCTCGCTTACTATGAGAATAATTGCTTCACATTTTATATTTCGACTCATAATAATGGAAGAAGATATATCTGTCACTCTTTAAGTTTTGCAATCCCCATATGTGAAGAAAAACAAATAAAAAATTAGTTGCATGATTGGTTGCCCTCACCTTCCCATGTCTTCTCTCTAAAACTGAATTTCGACTATGACGTAACCCTCCAAGTATAGCTAAATATAGATAAAGCATGCTTTCTCTCGCTTTCAATTTGAAAGATCCTCTCAACATTATATTATTCTCTGAATGGTGTAAGAGATATGCTAGAACATTGATTCCATTTATAGTATGTGGTGCTTATATTTTGCACATTTTGTTAAATGATGTGTATTATTCTTGCGACAACAGCCACAGAATTATTCTAAAGCACATTATAGCTTATGGCATGCGATTGTTGTGTTTGCACATGATATATATGAATTTTGTTTTGTATTTCAATTTGCTCAAGTCAGTTCCTCCTGGCACTGCACTCCTTAATTAGATACCCATAGATTTACATGTGGTGTAGAGACTTTTTACTAAATTATGCTCTTTTCTTTAGTATTCATGCACGTCCTGGAGGGAGCTACTAATATGAAGCTATTAGTGGTGCTTGCTATCTACTCCTGTATTTTTTGGAGGCTTATTAGTTCATCTTGAGATAAGTTGTACATTGTGGTCCCCGAGGACTAACAAAATATACCAATGTATTTGTTGATGATTTTTGTCTTGAGTACCAATGTAATTGTAATTTTGGTGCCATCCTCAGTCAGCGTGGATATAATTAGGTGTATAAGTTTGTTATGGAAAAAAGAAATATCAAATGATTGTCTTCGAAATGATAATGCATAAGTAACACTATTTTCTTCTTAAATCTATTGCACGTCTCACCATGGTTTTCTGTAGTGTCACATTATTACTGAGTTTGCCGATGATTAAATTAGCAACATTAGAGATATGCTATCTGATTTATTATCAATGTTGGCCTTAAATTTTTCTACAATAAATTCTCATGTAAATGAAAGAAAATGTGTATAGTATTTGATTTTCCGTTGCAACGCACGGGCACACAACTAGTACCTTTCTACATTTTAGCGTTCTTACAATTTTCTAAACAATTATCTTACCATGTTTATTATTCTATGATTTACATATATCTCAGTTTGTATGTTGTTTACAATACTTTATCCAAACTGCTAGACTACCAGCATATATATCCAAACAATTTGTATATTTTATACATTCTTTCATGTGCCATACAAATACTGTTCTATTCTTTTACAACATCTTTATCTTAAGTATACACAGATCATTAGCATATTAAAGATGATATCTTTATCGTTCTCTATATGCAATATACTTTCTTTTTTCTGCATCTAAACTATACTTCCTATTTTTCAAGGGAAATGTTATGGAAGGATTAGTTCCCCAGAGATGGCTTCATAAATTTACGTCCTTATTGAAAGAAGGATGTATTTATGAAATTGAATACTTTGAAGTTCTTCCCGCAAAAGAGACATACAAAGCAATCGATGGCAATATTCTAGCTCGCTTTTCAAAATACACCAATGTTAACGAAATACTACCAGAACCAGAAGGTTTTCCTGTTTACGCATACAATGCAGTCCCATTTTCTGTCCTAAATGATCGTATTGGAAAAAATGCTCTGTTATCAGGTACACTTTCTACTGCCTTTATATAATTAATCTATCATCTCTATATATTTATAACATCTCATTTCTGGCCCTTTTTTATTTACGCTCAATTATTTATTAGATACTGTTGTTCTCATAACGGCTGCTTCCCAACTTATCCAAACATCAACAAAATTAGGCCCAACTGTTAAACGAACAATTAACATAAGTGATGGAAGGTACATATATATTTTTCCAACATTTCTTTTTGTCTATTTTCTTGGTTCTTACAATCTATGCTTACATTTTTGTGATTCTAAGATAAACAAAAATTTTTTCTTGCTGTCTGTTTATAGTCAAACAGCAATCATAACGTTATGGGGCCATCATGCTGAATTATTCAATGCTGAAATACTACTGACCATTTCTCAAGATACACTAGTTGTTCCTTTATTTGTTGGCACATATTTAGGTATATTACGCCCTCTTTTCTTTAATAATACAGATGCTGCAACACATACATAAAATACATCTAGCTTCATCTTTTCCTCATTTCAAATTTTTTCCTGTACACATGTAGGCCAGCTTGCATTACAGAGCAGTTCTGCATCAAAGTGGTACATCAATATACCAATACCTGAAATACACGCTCTACAGAACATGTATTAAGCATACTTTATCCAAACTGTTACACTGCCAACACATATATCATACATTTTTTCTTTGCTTCTGCATTCTTTTTACATCCATTCATAATGTGATATATAGGATTAGCAACCGCCCACACCAAATTGAATGGCAAGAAGATACACATGGTCATAACAATCCGATACCCACAACAGTTCGAGAATTAATAGAGCTCATACCAAACGAAGCTTTAGTAAGATAAATCTGAACCTTATACATTTCTTTACATCCAATCTTTTAGATAAGTTAAGCACTAATTATTTTCAAATATCATGCACACAGGGACAGCGGTACAAACTCACTATCCTTATCACTGATTTAGTCCCAGGACAATCTTGGTGGTATATATCATGTTCTTCATGTTGGAAAAAAACTTTCCCACATGGAGATGCATATGAGTGTTGAAGATGTGGTACTAAAATAGCAGAACCAAGGTATAATACTAATCATACATTCATATAGCTGATATCTTTTTTGCAATTTATGATTAACTAATTTACAAAAAACCTAACATATACTCTTCCTTTCAAATTCTTAAACAGATACAAAATAAATGTGTATGGCACTGATTCTGAAAATGACGAACAAGACAAAACAATCCATGCAGAATTTATGTTCTTTGGTGACATAGGCCAACAACTTATTGGAAGACCTGCCATGCTTTTAGTTGCAACAACAGAAGGACAGATACAACATGTCCCACCTGAAATAAAAGCAGTTGTTGGCCAAAAACAAGAAGTTGTTCAAATGTCAGAACGATCACTGCATACTGACAGCCCAGCATTTCATGTCCGATCAATAACATCTGAACCACATCACACCACACTCCTAGTACCAGGTAAGCAAACAGTTTTAGCTCCAATGAAAGATACACGACAAACCAGTAAATATGACAAAAATAACTTGTTTTTATCTCATTAATAGGCCCATCTGTTACTGCCACACATGCACAGGCAGTTACCCCAACAACAAGCGCTCCTACTTTGCAGGTAACAAAAATTCTACCATCATGATCTCTTTTCGTATAACATCACATGTAACACAAGCTATATTGAATACATTTTTTACACATGCTTCCTTATATCTAACTATTTACATCTTTTTTACAAGACTACACCATCGCCACAATCTGAAAAAAGAACGCACGAGCTTATTACACCTGCAGAAACTGACCTGACTTCTTCATCAACAGCATCAAACAGAAGGTGCTCCTTTTATTGTAATTTATTACATTCCATACTGCTCTTCAAGAATCCAACACATCTATGCTCCAAGTATATGCTTTCTGCTCATACTATATATACTTCTTTACAGAGGAACACAGCTTATGCACAAAACTAAAATTGCAAGAGAGCTCTTCCCTGATGCAAAAGAAGCCGCGCCACAGTAGGTATATCACAATGTGCTCCTCAAAACTACTACTTATTACTATGCAGAAAATAATAGCTTCACACATACTAACAGTTCTATTTTCGTATAATTTCCATACAGGAGAACTGAACGTCGTGCTCACAGCGAACATCATATTTTCGTTCCACGTGACACCACACAGTGCTTTCCATTGCTGTTACTATCCAGCGTATAAGTATCGCTCAGATCTTCGCTCCTACCAAGACTTATTCCAGTCGGCACCACTTATTTTGTTGTACTAGATGTCTCAGAAGCTATTATTTTGTTGTACAAAATGTGGCCAACTATGCTAAGGGTGTGTTTGGTTGAGCTGTGGCTTCTGAAAAAGCTGCTGTGAGCTGTGGGCTGTGGAAAAGCTGCTGTAGGTTATGGGCTGTGAGAAAGCTAAAAGCCGTTTGGTTGAATAGCTGTGACTTTTGGAAAAGCCGTTTCTTCTTCTTCCTCAGGTCGTCGATCCGCACGGAGACGACGCGGGAGGCCGGCGAGGGGCGGCAGAGCTCACGCTTGACGACGGCCTCGGCGGCGCTCCCCCACGCTCGGCGGCGGCCTCGTCCACACGCGGCAGCCTCGGCGGCCCTCGCCCGCGCTCGGCTCTCCACGAGGATGGGGGAGGGGGCGGCCTGCAGGGGGTCGCCGGAGCAGCGCCGCCGCCGGGCACAAACCCTAGCCGAGCCGAGAGAGCGGAGCGGATGGAGCGGACCGGAGCAGAGCGGAGCGGCCGGAGAAGCGCCGCCGCCGAGAACCCTCGTGCCTGCCGAGCCGAGAGAGCGGAGCAGATGGAGCGGAACGGACCGGAAGTGCCGCCCTCACGCGCCTGCCGTCGCCGGGAAGTGCCGCCCTCACGCGCACGCGGATGGGGAAAAGGGGAAAAAACGAGTGGCTGCGGAGGCAAAAGCCGGTGGAAGCAGGGGAGGATCGACTGTGAAAAAACAACAGTAGCAAAAGTAGCTTTCTCCAAAAGCAGCTTTTGAAAGCCACCCCTTTGGTTGGGCTTTGGCTTTTTAGAAGCAAAAGCTCCTCCAGGAAGCCCAACCAAAGGGACCCTAAACCTGTGACAGAACTTACCGCCGCTAACACCTATTATTTTGTTGTATAAAATGTAGCTAGCTATGCTATCCGTGTCACAGAACTTTCCACTACTAAATAAAACCCTCTTATCAATTATGCCCTATTAACTTATCCAAATTTAGTCCATATAATGGCCTTCTTTGGATCCCACCAGTTTCTGTATACATCTACGTCATAATTTTCCCTTTTCATTTTACCTATATATATCACCTTTTTCTCGACAATTACCAGCGCTTATTGTATTAGCACACCAGAGCAAATAAATACGAAATTAACATTTAGACTATTCTTATACATAACACAATTCTTTACACAATTTATCCTGCGTGGCGTGCGCCGCACATACGCAGCTAGTAAGATCCTAACATCGGACAACCTAGCGATCCGAGGGTAACCACACCATCAATCATACCTGCTTTGCAATAGTCACCATGAGACAGGATACCACCTCTGCCTTTGCTGCCCTTTTGCCTTGGAGGTGTGGACCTTAGTGCTAGGGTGGTACGATACTCTTCAATGCTTCCAACCCTCTCTGACTATGCCAATATCATCAACTGGTGGCAACCTAGGATACCCTGATATGTGATATAGACACGGCGATATTGTGATATGATATTTTGCAAAAATAAGGATATGTTGATACGACATGTATTTATATATTTCAAAGTTAAAAAAATATATAGAGGCTATGAAAGAGCGAGAAAATGAGATTACATTGATGAATGTTATATATTCCTTGCCTCCCCCACTCATTGGCATTGTTGTAGGAGATCCAGGGGATGACAGGTGGCAGCTGAACGGTGGGATCGCGGTGTGGGAGATCCAGGGGATGGCAGTAACGGGAAGCCAATAGGGAGAGGGGTGGTTGGTGACGGACGAGTAGGGGCCTGGGAGAGGGGTGGTCGACGAGGGGCGAGCTAGGGAGAGGGGCAGCCGGCGAGGGTTGAGCAGGGGCCAGGGAGAGTGGCGGCTGGTGAGGGGCGAGCAGGTCCAGGGAGAGGGGTGGTTAGTGAGGGAGCGATGGCTTGAGCAGCAGGGAGAAGAGCAGGGATAGAGGTGGCCGGATAGGGTTTTGCTGGGGTTACAATTGGGCCGGGCTGGTAATAGGCTTTTGTTTGAATGGTTTTGGGCCAATAAGTATCAAGAAGTATCGACAGAGTATCGCGACTAAGTTTATTTATTTCGAAAAATTAAATTTTGCTGATACTTCTCGATACCATATCGCACCCTATCGCCACGTCTTGTTGTATCAGATACGTATCACATAATGAACGTCAATTTTGTAGAGTATCGGTGCTTATTAGGTGGCAACAAGCTTCCAAGGTCGTCCCAAAAGCCCAAAGATGAGAATTTAATGACATAGCAATGTACATCACGTGGAATGTCTGGAAAGAGCGAAACCGCAAAGTATTTCAAAACCAAAAAGCCACAGCAGCCGAGGTTGCAATGCACATTAAGGAGGCTATTATAAAATTCACGCAAAAGTAGAAGATTCAAAGAATGAAAGATATGGATTTAACATGAAAAACCCTTGCAGGAAAAACACGGATGCACGAAGCTAAAGTTCGCTATATGAGGAGTGATTACAAGCACAGAAAATATTGGCGTATCTCAACTATGTGACTACAGGGTGTCGAGACCCGAATATGCAACTCTAGACTCTATGTATTGTATACTAGTATAAGATCATGCTAGTGCACACAGTTACAACATAGATGAAATATCAACTATAATCACAAATAACTATGAAGAAGCAAATATTATTAATTATCAGAGTAGCAACCTTATGGTCAAGCTTACAAATAATAGCTTGGAAGGCCTAAATAAAAACTAGTAGTGGAAATAGAGAATGAATATAATAGCTATTCAACATGCCCACATACAATGGATTGGAAAGCGTAATCCTAGTTCGTGAATTGTCGAAAAATCTTCTCAAGTACCTCTGATCGATATGGCTCTTTCTCAGCAACTAAGCAACAAAGGATATACCTGTTAGTACATATAGTACTCAGTAAGACATTTGTACCGAGATGGTATATATAATGATGCAAGGTTTATCAAAGAACGACTGAGTGATTATTTTGCATAAAGCAATAATTTAGAGTAAATATAATAAATAGATTGAAAACACACTTTGAGAATGAGTAATAAATAAATACTTAATGATTCAAAGAAATTAAATAACCCACAAGTGAACTAACCATTCACTTCTTAACCAAATCAAGATTTTATGAAAACCTTAACCCTCATGTGAAATCACCGATCATTGTCTATAACCGGAGACATGACTATTTAAATAGTTTTACACTCTACAGAGGTTGCACAACTTTACTCACAAGACATGACCATCTTATATTGTCATGCGATTAACACACTTCCTTGGTGTGTGACGGAGAGATCATGATAAGACTTTCACACTACTACAAAAAGCCTACTACTAGAAGCCACATCACATACGGTTACCCAAAACTATCAGTATTAAATACAACATAGATGATTTTAGTTTAGAGACCGTCTGTGTTGCTGCGAGTGCTAAAAAAACATATGTAAAGAGGTAATATCACAGACGGTTCATGGTGAAAACCATCTGTGAAGTATCATAGACGGTTAATAACAAGAACCATATATAATATTACCAAATATCACAGACGATTTTTTATTTAATTCGTCTATGATATTTCACATACAGTTTGTATTACAAACCGTCTATGATAATTAAGTCATCACAGATTGTTTGTATTAAAAACCGTCTATGATAATTTCACTATATTGATTGCACGTAAACTCATCGATGCTTTGTCTTAAATTCTAGATCTAGGCTACTACTTTGAGCTGAGGCGGGGCTTTGAGTCTATTTGGTGAAAGGAGACTATTTGCAAGAGTGATTGTAGGTCTATTAGGTTCTTGACTATCTATGGTTAGTAATTTATTCCTAATTGCATTATAATTTAGATCTAACTTTTGGTAAAAGGAGAATTGAAGATGGTTTAGATCTAGCTAGCTTGATGTAATGATAAGATTAGTTACGTCTAGAATGGTTTAGGGTTTAGTCAATTCATAGTCTATTTCTACTAAATTCAATTTAATTAATTATTCTTGCTACATATAGTTACTTTAGATCGTATATATCTAGTATACTAATTAATTAATTCAATATTTAATACTAAATTGTTATATGCGTAACATAGGACCAAAACTGGATATACGTTGGGAATCATGTGAGTGAAGAGTACATTAATGGTGTGTCTACTTTTACAAGAGCTACCGAGGATGATATATTGAATAAGGGGGTAGAATATATGTACTGTCCATGTATTAACTGCGAGAATCTAAAGATGTTTAAGAACCGAGCGCAGATTGAAGCGTACTTGATTCAAAGGGGTTTCAAAAAGGGGTATGCACGTTGGACCAGTCATGGTAAAAAGTAGATTATATAGGAATGTAGTAATAATGATATCACCGACGAAATCAATGATATGCCGCCAGATGATGTCGATTGTGGTTTCAATTCGGATAGGCTGCATGATGATAATCTGGATCAGATGCTTCGCAATGCACAAGGGAATTGTGATGAGAAAGAGTATGTTAAATTCTAGGGCTTGACGGAGGACTCGGAGAAACGTTTGTTTATGTGCTGCAAGTCAAAGTACATGAGGTTGTCAGTCGTGCTTGAACTACTAATATTGAAGGCAAGCAACGGTTGGTCCAACAAGAGTTTCATGGTATTGTTAGGTCTTTTAGCGGATATACTTTTGGAAGAAAATGAGTTGCCCAAAACTAGCTACAAAGCAAAGAAGGTTCTTTGGCCATCGGGAATGGAAGTAGAGAGAATACATGTATGTCCAAACGACTGTATCCTTTACCGTAAAGAGCATGCAAACATGCATGTATGTACGGTGTGCAACACATCCCAATACAAGCATATGAATCAATTAGATGACAGCGAGAGAATAGAGGTGAAGAAAGGACCATCTGATAAGGTGGTATGATATCTTTCTGTACTTCCCCATTTGAAGCAGCTTTTTGCAAACCTAAAGAAGACAGAACTGCTACGTTGGCACTCAGAGGATCATAAGAAGGATGGAATGCTAAGGCACCTTACCAATTCCACCCAATGAAGAAACATCGATAGGAGGTTTGCATACTTCAATGCAAAACCGAGGAATATAAGGTTTGAATTGAGTATAGATGGAATGAATCCTTTCGGTAATATGAGCAGCCGATATAGCACTTAACCCACGACTCTCTGCATCTACAACCTTTCCGCCTTGATTGTGTATGAAGTAAAAGTATATTTTGTTGTCGATACTTATCCAAGGGCTGAAGCAATATGGGAAGGGCCGAAGCAATATGGGAATGATATTGATGTGTATCTAGCACCGTTGGAGAAAGATATAAAAATGCTGTGGATAGAAGGGGTACAGGTATAGGATGCATACAAATGAGAGAATTTTACTTTACGCTCCTTATTATTCTGCACTATAAATGGTTATCCTATCTTTGCTAACCTGTCGGACCAGAGAACAAAAGGGCCCAAGCCTGTACTCACTGCTTAGATGATACCATGGACCTTGAACATGTTGGATACAAAAACGAACCATTCGTACTCGCTAATCAAGTTCTTCGAGTTTTCTATGTAACCGACATGCAAATAAGAAGCACCACATAGTTCTTCATGGAAAAAAGAGAATTGTCAGAGTTGAGAATGTAGTGGGCGGGGAATAATACAATCAATTTGACGAGTTATCTCCTTTCAAAAAATGGCATAAGGGTCGAGGAAGAACAACGTGACGAAACTAGCTATATACACGTCGATCATTATGAAGGGCTAATTTTTAATGGAAATATGCAAGTGGAATGATGATCAAATGTTTATGTGTAATATGTTACGTATTTGCATTTATATATGTACATGAGAATGTGTGATATATATATATATATATATGAATTTGAATTTATGTATATAAGAATGTGTGATATATATGTGAATTTGCATTTGTGTTGCAAACATGTATGGCCTGAGTGGCATCTATGGTCTGGTGCAATATTGTAAGTAATGATAGTTACATGATGATTGTTGGGTAATGATGATGGTATGTGATACGATTATTTGATAGATGGATAATCGTTAACGGTTAACACATAGTAATTGCATAAAAGAAGTGGTTGCATTATAATGCATGCATATCATGGAAATAGATGGGCGGAATGGCATCTGTAGTCTACTTGGTGTGGACCTTCCACGAAAATGGAAAAGGTAAGGCCTACTTTGATAGGTACTCCATGAGAGTGGAGATTGAGGTCTCCGTATGAAAAAGGACAGATTATTGAGGTCCTCGCATGAAAAAAGATGGGCTTGGATGAGCATAGACGGGTTCCTACTCCGCTGTACTGGTATAAACTAAAAAAGAGATAAAAAGAGACATGTGCATGAGCATCGCATCAATAAAAGAAAAGAGTTGTTCATAAATACTTATTGTTCAGTCATGTGGGTAATGTGAATGACACGGATGTGTATATTGCGTTAATGGAGAGAAAGTAATGATAATAAAATATGTAGAAAATGACATGGTTATGTTTATACTTATAGTGGTGTTAATGCTTACTGTTATGCTATATACTTATTGAGTCTTAGACTCACGTTTGCTTTGTTGTTGGTTTTAGGTAACCGATGAGACATCATGTATCAGAAATGGGAGTAGCACCTCTGCACTACATCCAATAATAATGATATAGAGTATCACCTCTGTGTTCCTTAATATTGCCTTAGTAAAATAGTTTGCTATTATGAACTTAAGTCAATAGAACCCTCAATAACTAATGATGAATGCTGGGAAGCTTTTATGGTAATGTATATTTTCCTTAGTAATGTTTTATTTGCAAGTTTAAGAATGTTCCCGGACACATGGTTCCGGCCATTCTTGGGCGCGGGGTCTCGAGTGTTCTCGGCGTGTGGTCTTGAGCGTTCTTGGGCGTGAGTGACTCAAGTTTTATTTTGTGAATTATTTATTCTTGCTCTGGTTAGCGAGTCATATTTATTATGAATTAGTTCTTGTGGAGGACCAGGTCGGGAAGATTTCAGTTGTGACGTGTCTACTATTAGTTATATCATAGTTGTTTTAATGCTTATGATTAAACATATGTTGTTTACTACGTCGTTGAGATATAACTATAGGAGATACTATTGAAATCTTGTAGCGATAGATGTAAATTAGAGTGTTATGAAGTAGTGGTAGTGCTATGGGCTCAGAGGTTGGCTGGGATGTTACAGCATTGGTTTTGCATTCTCCACACAGCTTGATTTTCATGATGATCGAGCTTCTCCCGAGCCTATTGGAGCTTGCCTGAAGTGAAGCTCAAGCTCACACGGAATTCGTGTCGATCTTGAGTTGAGCATGTAGTGCAGTGGTGGCCAAACCAAGCCTCACTATGCTAGCTTAAAACTCATAGATTTTGAAGCCTTCCCAGTGACAATGACAGATTGGCACTGAATTTGTTCATGCAGCAATCTGGAAAAAAAAATCAACCCTTCATTCTGTCGAAGTACCAATAATAGTTCTAACAACCTTTTGCTTTCTGATGAACTAGTAGCTGCCACAATTATGCTACTCAAAGGTATTACATTAGATTACAATACACAAATAAACAATGGAAGCACCACATAGGGAGGAAGATGGCATAAGAAGGTGACACTTGAGATGACGACACAAAAACTAGAAATCAATGGATACACACATATGAATTGTTTAGTCACATTGCGGCCTGGTGGTTAAATGACGGGGAAGAAGAGATGACTTGGACATATTGTGTTATCTAAAGCATGATAACTGTAGGTAGTGTTGTATATACCAAGGGCAAAAGGGTAATTTCCCATTTGATAAAAGGAAAAGAAAAGAAAAAGAGAAAGAGGGGCCCACCTGTCGGTGGGCCGAAGAGAGGCAAAAGGGAGGCTTGGCCTCCCGTGACCTGCATCGAGCGGGCGGCGCATGAGGCGGAGAAGGCGGCGCGACTCGGAGGCGGCGCTTGGCGGGAGAGAGGCGAGCTCGGCGGGCCGGTGACTCGGCTCTTGGCGGCCATCTTCCCGCGACCCGCTCTCCCGTGCGACTCGCGCTTCTCTCTCTCTCCCGTTGGGTTCGGAGCTCCTCCTCTTCCCGGCTGACTCGACTCCCAGATCCGGTTGGTGAGGTGTGGTGGTGATGCGTGAGACTCGGTCTCGGCGGTTGATGGCGCCGCCGAGTGCTCATCCCCTCTCCCTCTCTTGGCTATAAATGGCGGCCGGCTCTTTTGGTTGAGGCATCGGAAGCAAAGTGCTCTCTCTCTCTCTTTGTTCTTGCCTGTGGTGTGTGACGACTTCGGTTCTCGGTGCTCGGTGAGGTGCTTGGCGGTTCCTCCCCGTGCTTGTGCGGCGTACCTCTACCTCGACTCGGCGGCGTGTGCTTCACTTGGCGAGAGGGCTTTGTATCTCCGTACCTCACCGACCTCTCTCACGGTGGTGTGGGGCAATAGGTTTTCGGGACAGCGCAAGCGTGACTAGCCCTGTTCTTACGGTGGTTTCGAATATCACCCGTCTTTGTGAGTGATTCTGTGATTTTCCTTTGTTCATGCAATCCTTGTATGTTGTGCTAGGGTGATTATCTGTTTTCCTTTCCTAGCACCGAGAGACAAAGATTGCTGTGGGTTATCTTGTTGCTCGATGATAAATGAAATCATATATTGAGATTGGTAGATTCTATCTTTGAGCTCTTCTTCTGCCGCTATCATCTGTGGTTATTGTTAATTGTGAGCTTAAGCGATATCTTCTAGACAAAGACATATTGTACATGTGTGGCTTGGTTGGAGCTCTCCTTAGCTGTAGAAAATTCTCATATCTATTGCAGATCTGTTAAAAGTCTTATTTTGCTAAATAAGTTTGGTTCGATTCATGCAAAAGGACATTTTATATGTGTTTGAACTCTTGCTTTAGCAGAACCTTGGCTGTGCCGAATGCTCACATGTGTTAGATATAATGAATCTTGAGATTGTATAACCTAATTTGTATAACCTGTGAAAATTATATGATTTAGTAGCGGGACGGCCAAGTTTAAACTTGTGCAACCCTACATTTGAGAGCACAAATTATCAATTAAACTTGAGCTTATTGCTAGTCTTAATTGATACATGCTTTATACTTTGACATACATATTCATGATTAGAGTAGCTTTGTCTCTATTATCTGAATATGTCATATACCATGAATGAAATGTTCAATTCATATGATTATATACTTGTTATGTCCTGTATATATGAATTGATGTCTTTGATGTGCTTATATGATTATATTGGAATTATATTTATATCTTTGCTTATACATAAATACTACAACAATCCAGAAAACCTATATTGAAAGAAATGGCTTCCTCTTCGATGTCGTGAAACACAAGTGTTTGACGGAGCCAATTTCAATTGTGTGAAAGGCCAAACTTTGGCCGATCGACCTTAAGCTCTTCGGATCATCTCAAATCCACCGGCGTTTCACTGGAGATCCCGAGACGATGAAATGGGAAGATGCTAATAATGCGATCTTAGCCCGCTTGTCGCCATCTGTCTAACCGCTTGTTTGACGCCTATGTCAACTTCACTAATGCCAAGCAACTTTGGGATGAGCTCGAGGAGAAATACTCCGAGGGAGATAATGGAAATGAGTCCTTCATTACAGCCAATTACTTGAACTACAAGATGGTTGAGGGCGGTCGGTGATGGAGCGGCTCCACGAGCTTCACTCCATGTACGTGACTTATGTCGACGATGCGCTGCGCTCGAGAAGTTTCAAGTCAATGTCATTTTGGCTAAGTTACCGCCTTCATGGCGTGACTTTGTGACCGCTCGGAGGCATATAAAGGAGTGCTTGACGCTCAATGAGCTGTCAGCTGCTATTAATGTCGAGGAGCGTGCTAGAGCCGGTGACGGCTCGGGAAAGGCTCAAGTTCAGGCTCATCAAGTTCAACTTAAGAGTGCTGGAGGCCCTGGAAAACCCAAGTTCAAGAATCATTCCCAAGTCAAGCTCCAGCCTAAGAATATGAAGAAGAAGAAGGAGGACATCGTCTGCTTTGTGTGCGGTGAGGCTGGCCATAAGGCCAATCATTGCCGCAATCGGAAGGGCAAGGGTCCATCTCCGGGTCAGCACAAGAGCCACAAGGCTGAGGTCCATGTCGCGCTGGCTAACACCAGCTCAGAAGAGTATGTACCTATGGCCTTTATGGCAAGTCCATCTATTGATTGGTGGATTGATACAGGTGCTACTAGACATATATGTGCTGATCGATCTTGTTTCTCTTCATTTCAGGGTGAAGGTGGTGGATCCGTCCTAATGGGCAGCGGAGCCGCCAACAAAGACGTGGGATTGGACAGGTTTGCTGAAGCTTACGGGCAAAACACTCATCCTAAGAGACGTGCTGTACGTGCCTGCGATGACGCGCAACCTTCTTAGCGGGTCAATGTTATGTAGGCAAGGAATAAAGCTTGTGTTTGAATCAAATAAGGTCATTTTGACCAAGTTTGGTAATTTTGTGGGCAAAGGCTATGATAGCGGAGGCATGTTCCGCTTATCCATTCTTGATTTGAATAATGTAAACGTTTACAATGTTTCCCATTGCAATAAAGTTCATGATATTTGGCATTCACGGTTGTGTCATGTAAATTTTGAAGCCATTACGCGGTTAAGTAAGATGAGTTTAATTCCAAACTATAATTATGAGAAGGGTTCAAAGTGCGAAGTGTGCGTGCAAGCTAAGCAGCCCCGAAAACCTTTTCATAGCGTTGAAGGGCGAAGCACTTCTCCACTTGAACTAATCCACTCTGATCTTTGTGAGATGAATGGAATATTAACGAAAGGTGGCAAACGATATTTCTTAACTCTCATAGATGATGCGACTAAGTATTGCTATATTTATCTACTTAAGTCGAAAGATGAAGCACTTGAATACTTTAAAATCTACAAAGCTGAAGTTGAAAATCAACTAGAAAAGAAAATCAAACGGTTAAGATCGGACCGAGGCGGTGAATACGTCTCACATGAGTTCTCCCAATTCTGTGAAGAAAGTGGAATAATTCATGAAGTTACTCCACCATACTCACCCCAATCTAATGGAATAGCCGAAAGGAAGAACCGAACTCTTTGTGACTTGGTTAACGCCATGCTTCAGAGTTCAGGTATGTCGGACTATTGGTGGGGTGAGGCAGTTCTCACAGCTAACTATGTCTTGAATAGGGTTCCACCGCAATCGGAGGAAACACCCTATGAAGGATGGAAGGGGAGAAAACCCAACTTATCCTATTTTCAAACGTGGGGATGCCTTGCAAAAGTGCATGTGCCGTTGCCGAAGAAAAGGAAGCTTGGTCCTAAGACCGTTGATTGTGTCTTTCTAGGATATGCTATGAATAGCACAGCTTATAGATTTCTAGTGGTCAAATCCGAGGTGAGTGACATCGCTACTAATATAGTGATGGAATCTCGTGATGCGACATTCTTTGAGCATGTGTTTCCTATGAGACCGAATGAAGACAGTGGACATGTCGGCCTAGATGATCTCTCTATTTCTTCTAGTGTGGATAATACCGCTCCAGATTTGGAGTTGAGGAGGAGTAAGAGACAGAGGACCGAGAAGTCACTTGGGGATGACTTTGTCACTTATGTCGTGGATGATGAACCACGAACCCTTTTAGAGGCATACGCATCTCCGGATGTGGATTACTGGAAGGAGGCGATCAGAGCGAGATGGATTCCATCATTGCTAACGGAACTTGGGAAATTGCAGATCTCCCGCCTGGTTGTAAGCCAGTAGGTTGCAAATGGATATTTAAAAGAAAGCGTAGACCTGATGGTACTATTGAAAAGTACAAGGTCCGGTTAGTGGCTAAAGGTTTCACGCAAAAAGAAGGTGAAGACTATTTTGATACATACTCTCCTGTGGCTCATTTACCCACAATTCGAGTGCTTTTAGCACTAGCTGCTGCATACAAACTCCTAGTACATCAAATGGATGTAAAGACCGCTTTCCTAAACGGTGAGCTGGATGAGGAGATTTATATGCAACAGCCTGAAGGATTTGTGGTTGAGGGGCAAGAAAGGAAAGTATGTCGATTGATTAAATCTTTGTATGGTCTAAAGCAAGCTCCCAAGCAATGGCATGAGAAATTTGATAGTACGATGACGTCGGTCGGCTTTTGTGTTAACGAAGCCGATAAATGTGTATACTATCGGTTTAATGGGGGCGAAGGTGTCATTTTATGTCTTTACGTAGATGACATACTGCTTTTTGGGACCAACATGGATGTGATCAATGACACTAAGTCTTTCCTTTCCCAGAATTTTGATATGAAAGATCTGGGTGAAGCTGATGTTATCTTAAACATTAAGCTTATAAAGGGTGAGAATGGGATTACGCTTTCACAATCCCATTATGTGGATAAAGTCCTAACCGATTTGGATTTATGGACTGTAAGCCAGCCAGCTACACCCTATGATCCAAATGCAAAGCTACATAAGAACACCGGACATGGGAAGGATCAACTTAAGTATTCTCAAATCATAGGATCCCTGATGTACCTAACTAGTGCGACGAGGCCAGACATCTCATATGCTGTATGCAGATTGAGTCGTTATACGTCCAATCCAGGAGATGATCATTGGATAGCACTAGAAAGAGTACTAAGATACTTGAAGGGAAATCCTAATTTGGGAATACATTACTCTGGTCATCCGGCAGTCTTGGAAGGATTCAGTGATTCTAACTGGATCAGTGACTCGGATGACATGAAGGCTACGAGTGGTTACGTATTCACTCTAGCAGGTGGGGCCGTGTCATGGAAGTCTTCTAAACAGACTATTCTTACACGGTCCACTATGGAGGCTGAATTGGTAGCGCTTGATTCAGCAGCTGTAGAGGCAGAATGGATTCGAGAACTCCTTTCTGACCTACCGGCCGGAAAACCTATTCCACCGTATTAACCTCTGCGATAACCAAACCGCTCGTTAAGGCGAAGAGTAGGAAGGACAATATGAAGTCCTCAAAACATATAAAGCGCCGACTTAAGTCGGTAAGGCATGCCGAGAGACGGTGTTATTATCGTAGAATACATCCGATCGAAAGGAACTTGGCAGATCCTTTCACTAAAGGATTGGCGCGAAAGGTCATCCAAGCAGCGTCACAGGGAATGGGGCTTATACCCGTATAAAGGCTCACATTGGTGGTAACCTATCCTAGGAGATCGGAGATCCCGTGAACTAGGCTCTAGGACAACAAACTGTGTGGGATTAGAGAGCACATCTAACGGGTCCCATTAGCTGCAGTGCTCTGTCTGTATGGAAGGTTGAGCTTTGGCTCTTAATGAACTCTAGGTCTATATGACTTATGGAATCGTCCTACAGGATTCCTAGAAGAGTTCACCTACGTGAGTGTGATTGTGAGGTCGCAATCAAAGAAAAATAAGGGTAAACTTTCTTAATCGCTCATGAGTAAGATACGGGACATGACCGGAACGTCCCAACCCGAGAGGGAAAGGGCAAGCCGCCCAGTACAGAATGTGATTTGGGCGAAAATTCTCACACCAAGGCATTGGATCAAGGCGTAGTCCTCCTTTGTCTGTGCAGAGTCGTAGTCCTTGTCGCTAGGCTTTGGGTTCAAACCCGAAAGGTACCCATAGTCGAACAGCTGTATATTAAACAAGACTTTGAGCATCAGTTATCAATTGAGAAATTGGTGGGGACTGTTGTATATACCAAGGGCAAAAGGGTAATTTCCCATTTGATAAAAGGAAAAGAAAAGAAAAAGAGAAAGAGGGGCCCACCTGTCGGTGGGCCGAAGAGAGGCAAAAGGGGGGAGGCTTCGGCCTCCCCGTGACCCAGACCGAGCGGGCGGGCGCATGAGGCGGAGAAGGCGGCGGCGACTCCGGAGGGCGGCGCGGCGGAGAGAGGCAGGCTCGGCGGGCCCGGTGACTCGGCTCTTCGGCGGCCCAGTCTTCCCCGCGACCCGCTCTCCCGTGCGACTCGCGCTTCTCTCTCTCTCCCGTTGGGTTCGGAGCTCCTCTTCCTACCGACTCGACTCCCAGATCCGGTTGGTGAGGTGCGGTGGTGATGCGTGAGACTCGGTCTCGGCGGTTGATGGCGCCGCCGAGTGCTCATCCCCTCTCCCTCTCTTGGCTATAAATGGCGGCCGGCTCTTTTGGTTGAGGCATCGGAAGCAAAGTGCTCTCTCTCTCTCTTTGTTCTTGCCTGTGGTGTGTGACGACTTCGGTTCCTGGTGCTCCGGTGAGGTGCTTGGGCGGCTCCTCCCCTGTGCTTGTGCGGCGTACCTCTACCTCGACTCGGCCGGCGTGTGCTTCACTTCGGCGAGAGGGCTTTGTATCTCCGTACCTACTGACCTCTCTCACGGTGGTGTGGGGGCAATAGGTTTTCTGGGACAGCGCGCAAGCGTGACTAGCCCCTGTTCTTCTGGTGGTTTCGAATATCACCCGTGCTGTGAGTGATTCTGTGATTTTCCTTTGTTCATGCAATCCTTGTATGCTGTGCTAGGGTGATTATCTGTTTTCCTTTCCTAGCACTGAGAGACAAAGATTGCTGTGGGTTATACTGTTGCTCGATGATAAATGAAATCATATATTGAGATTGGTAGATTCTATCTTTGAGCTCTTCTTACTGTCGCTTACTGTCTGTGGTTATTGTTAATTGTGAGCTTAACTGATATCTTCTAGACAAAGACATATTGTACATGTGTGGCTTGGTTGGAGCTCTCCTTAGCCTGTAGAAAATTCTCATATCTATTGCAGATCTGTTAAAAGTCTTATTTTGCTAAATAAGTTTGGTTTAGTTACTGCAAAAGGACATTTTATATGTGTTTGAACTCTTGCTTTAGCAGAACCTTGGCTGCTGGCCGAATGCTCACATGTGTTAGATATAATCTGAATCTTGAGATTGTATAACCAATCTGTGAAAATTATATGATTTAGTAGCGGGACGGCCAAGTTTAAACTTGTGCAACCCTACATTTGAGAGCACAAATTATCAATTAAACTTGAGCTTATTGCTAGTCTTAATTGATACATGCTTTATACTTTGACATACATATTCATGATTAGAGTAGCTTTGTCTCTATTACTGAATATGTCATATACCATGAATGAAATGTTCAATTCATATGATTATATACTTGTTATGTCCTGTATATATGAATTGATGTCTTTGATGTGCTTATATGATTATATTGGAATTATATTTATATCTTTGCTTATACCGCAAATACTACAACAGGTAGAAGGAGACAATTTTTAGTTGACCCAGACTTCACCATTTGCTGAGAAATTCTGGTGCACCTATGTCATTCTACAAGAAATTTTTAGTTGACCCAGACTTCAAGAAGAAGCAGAAACCTCACCCACCCCATTTGCTGAGAAATTCTGGTGCACCTATGTCATTCTACAATCTACATATAGTGCACAGGAACATTTTTTGTGTAGAAAACTAGAGCAAGAACACACTACCTTGCACTGATAAGGCTGCACTAAAGGATCAACATGGGTGCCTCTTCGTCTCGCGGTATTTGGATTGTTCTTCCGTTTCATAGTACTAACTTGAGCTGCTGTTGTGATATTTGTTTCTGTTGCTTATGTGAGAATAGCTGTTCCAGGCCGATCAAACCAGGGGCAGAGCCAGAAATCCAAGGTGTCAGTGCCTGTGCTGCCTTCTCCAGCAGCGCAGACAACCTTCAAGTGGAGGATTGATGGATTCTCCTCACTTCTTGATAAGGGTGAAGGATGGACCTACTCCAGGGTGTTTGAGATCATGGGGCTTAACTGGTACAATTAGAATACTGATCTTTTCAACAGTTATGAACTTTTGATGCGTTATATAGTTTCGTGTAGCTAGAACTGTTCATGGTAGAGAAGCTTTGTGTGCTGCATCTATCAGAAGATAAAGCATGGCCAGGGCGGTTTGATGCATCCATCTCATGAACAGATTTTCAATTCTCTTTTCCTTTCTCTTGGCTTGTTTGCAGGTACTTGAAACTGAATCCAAGGGACAGAAAGAGTGGTGATGAGAAGGAATATGTTTCTCTTAGACTTGAGCTGGCGCGAAAATCAGTGAGATCCGACACTGTTGTAGAGGCATCTTTCAAGTTCTTGATATATGACCAGACATATGGAAAGCACAGTGAACATCAAGGTAACAGAGCAAATTACTCCTGATAGAAATAACAGGAAAAGAAATAACAGGATCTTTATACTTTTCATACATTGACTCAAAACCTTCTTTGTTAGACTTAGCTATAACTTACTAACCTTGTAATGTTTTTGTGTTTTCATTTACGAATATTTGATTTGCAGCCATTGTTTGTTTCAGTAAATTGATATTTCAGAAGCAAAAGAAAAAGTTTTATGCCTTGCATTTAAATATTTCATGTGCAGTTAGCCACAATTTCCAGACTGCAAGCACAAGCTCTGGGACCTCATGCATGATTCCCCTCAGAACATTGAAGAAACGGTCCTCTGGATTTCTTGTTAACAACAGCTGCGTCTTTGGTGTCGAGTTCATCAAAGTTGTCACTGAGAAAGTCAACGATACGTCAGAAACGCTATTTGTTCAGAAGATGAACGCCTTCAGCGACCGCAAAGTCTACACTTGGGATATCGATGACTTCTTTGGGTTGAAGAGCCCAAGCTACTCTCCAGAGTTTGAAATCGGTGGACACAAATGGTTCTAACGTCTTGAACTTGCAATGCTTGAAATGAATGAGTTTTATTTTATCTGAACATCCTTACCTTCGTAAGTACTGGTTAATGGACTAAATTGTGCACCGCTGTCCAATTTTCAGGTTCATCAGTATCTATCCATCCGGTCTTGATAACAATGGGAACTATCTCTCCCTGTACCTGAACATGAAAATGCCGCATACACTCCATCAGAGCACCGCGAGCCTGGTAGAATATAGCATATCCATCAAAGATCAGGAAACTGGCAAGCACTGGAAAGAAGCAGGTTCGCCCTTTGCCAGATGCTAAATTATCATCACATGTTCTCACTTGCTAGTGATTTACACATTGTTTTGTTGGGGAATGTAGGCCGGTGCCAATTCTCAAAGAATGCTACCATCTGGGGATGGAACAAGTTCATGTCGCTGGAGGATTTCAAGGACTCGTCGAACGGTTATCTCGTGAAAACAAAGTGCTGCATTGAAGCTGAGGTTGCTATTGTTGGTTCCTCCAAAATGGAGTAGAGTATCTGCGTGCGCTGCGCGTATGCTCATGAATGTGCGCGCGCGCGGGGGTGTGTGTTTTGACTGAATTGCAATGGTGCAGCTGTGGCTTTGTTTGTTTGTCTTTGTGCTGAAGGTACCGAAAGTGCTAGTGCCAAATAAAGAATAGGCCATGAGCATGTTGCTCAGGTTGCTGGTCATATCTTGTTGGCAACCCATTGAGATCTCAAATCCCATTTGAAATGAATAAACAAAATTCCAAAATTTTCCAGTTGCTTGTCTTGGACATGTGTGTAATTGAACATCAAGAGATTCAAAAGGCGTAAAAAGTGATATATCTTTACTATTTAATAAGTATGAGTTGGTGATTGGTGCATTCTCCTTCCTTCCTTCTCAATCGTCTAATCTGAATTCTGAAATCTTGACCATCTATCTAATATCCCTCTCCCTCTCCCTCTCATATCTAACTAGCTCTCCTCTTCACTTTCACCAACAGTTACCATCTCCCACCTCCTCTTCTACCCGACCTCTTTTACGGATTTTAAAATTTTATCATACTACATGTTCTAAAATTAACGGGTGGTAAAATTTGTTGGAGCGTACATACAAATATATTCTAATTTTTTAAATCCATAGTAACGCACGGGTATTCAGCTATATATGTTGAAGATCAACTGCAATAATAGAGTGTTTCTCTGTTACTCAGATTACTGGCTACGTATCTCTACTGTAGTAGCATTTGCATCTGTGTGATGCACAAAATAGCTTTGTTAATGTTGAAATATATTGCACACATTTTCCTCATCAACTTAATTTTTTTTGAGTGAATTGATTGGTGTATAAAACTCAATATGGTATGAGACTAGAGGTTCTGAGTTCAAGATCCGCATAATGCAATGTTTTTATAAAAAAATTGTGGCCCACTTTAACACGTCGTAGCCCTGAAGGAGTATAGATGTGGAGGAGTGATATTGCTCAGCTTTTCTCATCATGTTAAGATTTTGAGTGAGTTAATTGATGTATAAAACTCAATAGTTAACTTGTGAAACTGGTGAGAAGTGTACATCTAGCCAGATTCGGCTCTTATGTACCTTCGCTGTATCCATGACACATTGACATTGCGTCCGTTTGTGCAGAAATCTGACTATCTGATCAAATCAGCCTTTCACTGTGATAAAGATAACAAAAATTAGTTTAACCGCCCCTCGCTTTCGGATGAGATCTTAAATATTTGTCAAAATTACGCAACTCAAGCGAACTTCAGGTCATAGTTGTTAGAGCGCCTAAACCTTATGCATGACATGATCTGCTAGCCTAGCTCTAGAACACCTAGAAATGAGAGGGATCGGGAGACTTACGGTCGCCGATGAACGCCATTAGCGGAAGACCCGTGCCTGCGTGATGCAGGCGTGAGGTAGAGTCGGTGAAGCGGTTCAGAGGGTCGTCGTCGGCGAGGTCCTGCAGTGGCGGCGCCGGCCTTCCCGTTGCTAGCAGCGCTTAGGAGATCGGGTCCCGTTAGGGTTTATCAGGGGTTTGTGACTCTCACGGGATTGGAACGGCGTAACCCAAACGTGAGGCCGGAACCCCCCCTTTTATATTGCGCTGCGCAACGGGGGACCGTAACCAAAATTGGTAAGGCACCCCCGATCAGGGCGCTGAAAATCAGGGACGTGAATTTCCCCACGTCCTTCCTTTTCTGGCCGTTTTGACCTTAGATCAATATCCAACATTCTCCCCCTTGATCGTAAGGCTAAACGTCATAAGCCCTCTCTCAATAAAACTTCACACCAAAATAATGCGTCACAATAGTCAATTAAATACCGCTGGACAACAGTACTTATAGTGCTCCATTCTATATCAATCGGATAACATAATACTTCATGGGAGTTGGTTACTTTATATGGTCCTCTTATTCCAGGATCACAGGCTCTCCAATAAACCCATGCCGCAACATGATCACGAAAAATATTGGGTGGTAAGCCTTTTGTGAGCGGATCCAAGCATAAATTTAGTTCCAATATGCTCAACATTAATTGTTTGATCCTCGACTCTATCTTTCACAACATGATACTTTATGTCAATGTGCTTGGCAGCTGCACTCGACTTGTTGTTACTCGAATAGAAAATGCGGGTTGATTGTCGCAGATACAAAATGAGTAGTCTAGAAATGCCGTCTACCACTCTCAATCCCGGATAAAGTTCTTAAGCCATACGCCTGCCGTAGCCTCATAACATGCCACAAATTCAGCTGCATTGTTGACGATGCGATGAAGTGTTTGCTTTACACTTTTCCATGATATTGCTCGCTCTGCGAGGTGAAAATGTAACCGATGTGGACTTCTTAGTGTCTTTACACCCGCAAAATCAGCATCGTAATAGCCGACAACCTCAAGGTTATCGCATTTTCGTATGTGAGCATGTGACCTTTAGTGCCTTGCATATAGCGCAGACTTTCTTAACGGCTTTCCGGTGGTCCGGTCTGGATTTGACTAATATCGCCAAGCATCCCGGTAACAAACGCTAAATCGGCGCGTACATACTTGAGCATACATAATACTCCGGCAATGCAGGCGTAAGGTATAGCCTTTATCGATCGATTCATAGTCATTCTTTGGGCATTGAAATTTCCCAAACTTATCGCCCTTAACAATAGGAGCAAAGCGAGGCAGAGCATTTATGCATATTGTATCTCTTTAGTACTCTGTCAATGTATACCTTTGTGATAAACCTAATGTTCCTTTGGACCTATCTCGGTGAATTTCAATACCAAGAACATAAGATGCTTCACCGAGATCCTTCATATCAAAATTGGACGAGAAATCTTTTAGTTTCCCGCAAAGATGTCCCACACTGCCGCCAATAATATATCGTCCACATAAAGAATTAAGAAGGTGTAATTACTCCCCGAACTTAACATATGTGCAATTATCAACATCATTCTCCTTAAATCCAAATTTCCTTATGACTTCATCAAACTTAAGGTACCATTGCCTAGAAGCTTGCTTCAGGCCATATATGGATTTCCTTAGTTTGCATCCCAAATGTTCCTCGCCTTCCACAACAAAACCTTCCTACACGTCATGTAAACGTCCTCATACAAGTCTCCATTCAGAATGCGGTCTTAACGTCCATTTGATGCAACTCTAAATTAAAATGTCTTTGTGAGCGCCATTATGATTCTAAATGAATCTTTGGTTGAGACAAAGAAAATGTTTCATTATAGTCAATGCCTTCTCTGTGTAAACCCTTTCGCTACAAGTCTCGCTTAAACCTTTCGATGTTCCCTTTGGAGTCACGTTTTGTTTTGTAGACCCATTTACTGACCTCTGTTTTGGCTCCATTAGGAATTTCCACTAAGTCCCATACGCCATTAGCGCCCATAGACTCAATCTCATCTAGGGGTGGCATCTAGCCACCGTCGTCTTATCGAGCTTTTCTAAAATTGCATATTTTGATTTAGTATCATTTCGGATAATTTAAAAGTATTTTTAGAAACGAGCTTATAAGCTTGAGCAAAATTCAAATTAATTTGAAATCAACTCATTTTAATGTTTAACCAATTAACAAGTATAATTGAAGTAATTTTCAAGCCAACGAACGAGCTTTTTCACTCTAATCTCATCTTTCATGGCATCTAGCCATTTAGATGAATCTTTATTCTTCATTGCTTCCTTATAAGAGCTAGGATCATCGCCTTCCCAAGATCATCCTCATTCAAGTAAACCTCATAATCACTTGGGATAGAGACTCACTTCGATCTCCGATGTGTTCATTAGCGAGCTCATTAGGTCGTTCATTAATTGTCACAGAGGGTCGTGAAGGCTCATCATTAGGTCTCGCACTTATATTTTGAGCCTTCAATGAAGGAGTAGCCACAGAATTAATCGGAGATGCAACAGAGTTGCAACTTCACAGATCAACCGTGGGCACAACCATTTGGGGCATGGGAAAATCAGTCTGTCGGATTAGCGGTGAAGCAACATAAATCCGCTTCTCCTCAAGATCAATTTTCCTAGGCTCCAAGTCCCCATTGATGCCATCATTTTCCAAGAACACAGCGTGCCTTGTTTCTACAAATTTTGTGGTACGATCTGGACAATAGAATCGGTACCCTTTGGACCTATCAGGGTAGCCAATAAAATGGCAACTCACAGTCTTGGGATCTAATTTCCCAATTTGTGGGTTAAAAACTTTATATTCAGCTGCACAACCCCACACATGGAGGTAGTTCAAACTAGGTTTTCTCCCAGTCCATAATTCATAAGGTGTTTTAGGCACTGATTTACTGGGAACCCGATTGAGTATATGTGCGGCGGTCTTTAATGCTTTCATCCATAACTTTCGGCAAAGTGGAGTAACTCAACATACTTGAACCATATCCATAAGTGTGCGCTTTCTTCTTTCGCTACTCCATTTTGTTGGGGATCACGGGCATTGAGTAATCGGGCGACTATACCATTTTCTTGTAGAAACCTGGCAAAAGGACCAGGAATCTGCCCATAAGTTGCGTGTCGCCCATAATACTCTCCCCCACGATCCGAGCGCACTACTTTAATCTTTAAATTGTGCTAATTTTCAACTTCAGCCTTAAATATCTTAAATTTATCAAGTGCTTCCGATCTTTCTTTAATAGGATAGATATAACCATAACGTGAGTAATCGTCAGTGAACGTAATAAAAGAATCATAACCATCTACTGATGTCACAGGGAAAGGACCACATATGTCAGTATGAATTAATTCCAAAATCCCTGTGCTTCGAGTAGCACCTTTCTTTATTTGCTTTACATACTTGCCTTTGATACAATCAAGGCAATGATCATCCGAATCATTAAAGTCTAAAGGGTGGAGAATTTCATCTTTAATGAGACGTTCAATTCTTCCCCTCGAAATGTGGCCCAAACGACAGTGCCACAATTTCGACGAAGTCTCATCAATTCGCTTGCGCTTTTTATTCACATCACATACATTCATAGATATAGGATAATCTTGCAGGGATAACATATAAAGCTTGTCGTGTCGGATGGCACAACCAAAATTATCATTATTAAAATAAATCAGACACTTTTCGTGTCCAAAATTACAAGAATATCCATCATTATCTAATAATGAAATGGAAATTAAGTTTCTTCTCATCGAGGGAACATAAAGAACATCATTAAGTTTCATTACAAAACCATTATTCAAAACTAAAGAAACCGATCCAATAGCTTGAATTTGGCTTCCATCCCATTAGCCACTCTTAGGCTTCTTTCCTCCGAGACTTCTCAACATATGGAATCCCGCAAGGAATTCGTAGCGTACTGAAGCACCGTAATCAATCCACCAAGCATTTATAGGAAAATCAGCATAAAATGCTTCATCAACAAAAGTGATTTCATAAGTACCTTTCTTGGCGAGCCATTTCAGCCATCCAGAACAATCATCTTTGAAATGGTCCTTCGACTGACAAAAATAACATTCACCACTTTTCTTCTGTTCATTTGAGCTCCCAGGTCCTGAAGCGTTTTTAGGCGCCTTAGGATGCTGTGGGTGCTGTGGCTTCTGTGGCTTCTGATAAGGGGAGTAGGTTTGCTCCTTCTTTCCCTTTCCTTTGTAGCCACCTCTATTTCTAGAGGGACCAGCTTTATTTGAGGAGCCGACTTGATTCACAAAATCGTAGCCCTCACCTTGAGCCTCTCTTCCTCCTGTGAAACATTAGCGATCAACTCGCTCATGGTCCACTTGTCCTTAATGGTGTTGTAGTTCACCTTGAAAGCTTCAACTTGCTTGGGAAGAGACATCATAATGTAATGGACAACAAAACCATCAGAAATAGCCATGTCCATTGTCTTAAGTCCGCAAAGAATATTGATTATTGTCATAATGTGCTCACGAACATTTCGCACCATTGTACTTGGTGTTCATGAGCACGTGCATCGATGTGGTAGCATAAACTTTAGAGAACCCTTTAAAGTGATCCTCGATGGAGGACAAATAGTCCTTACCATTTCCTTTTCGAGGATTGCTCCCTTATGGCCTCACCGATAGAGTTTTTCATCACAAAGAAGTGAAACACGGTTAGACCGCTCCCACTTCTCAAAGATTAGTTTTATATTCCTTCATTTTGTCATCATAATTGTCCTCCCTTCGAGAGGAGCGGCGAGCTTATCGAATCAACGCGTAGTCTAGATCCAAGAGCCGAAAAGTCGTCATAAGTGTAAACTTCCATTTCGGAAGTTACTACCATTAAGTGGCTCAATTGCATTAACATGAGCGGAAACGAAGCAATCAAAAATTTAAAATTTACATTAGGAAAACGCATAATTAATTTGCATGAAAATTAATCTTACGTTGGTATGATTAACAACATGCTCATAAGAATTTTTCGCATCACCGTTGGGCAGAAGCGAAAAATTTAACATAATTTATCGCATGCAATTACAATTAACGTTGGTCAAAGAGTAATAGCATGGCGAAAAATAAACATAATTGATTACATGCAATTACAATTAACGTTGGTCAAAAGGTAATAGCATGTAAAATTAAAAACAGCCCTCCAATTGAATTTCCCGTTGGTTCCATTCAATTAGGGGCAGAACATTACGCAGCGGAAAAGAGCATAATATTTTTTAGCAGCTTGGCAACATTATCCGTTAATAATTTCATAAGAGACATCATTAATTAAACATGAGATGTACCATAAATACATGAAATATATACTGAAAATAAAAGCTCAACAGCCTGAAGAATATACCATAAAACAATTTCATGTATATACTGAAAAATACACATGAAATATACATTCGAATGCATAAGATTATGTGATGCTGGGCCAAAAATAAAATTTAGTCCAACATTCACAACCCAAAAGATAAACTCCCGCACGGGGCCCAAAACGTCTGCGCACCAAAACAGCAAAGCCCATCGCCTTCTTCGCCGATCTCGGCCGTCCATTGAATCGGACGGCCCTGAGCAAAAAAAACGCCCGATCAAAAAAGAGGGGGGCTGGCTTCCCCCCAAAAAACCCTAACCCTATCTGCTCCTCCCCTCCGAAAATACCGGCGGCGGCGGCGACGCGCTTCGAAGCGGCCAGCGCGCGCGCTCGAGCGGAGCGGAGCGCGGGCATTAGCGGCGCCAGTGAGCGCGTCGCGACGGCGTCGGCGGCGACGCGCTGGGAGCAAGCGGGCGCGCGCCTTGAGGAGGGCGAGCGCGGCAGCAGCCGCGCGGAGAGGTGGCGGCCCCAGAGCGGCAGCGTGCCGGCGGTGGCCGTGCCCGAAAAAACGTAAGGCCCCTCCTTTTTCTTTCTCCGATCCGAGGGGTTTCAAGTGGGGATTTAGGGTTCGGGATTCATCAAAGCTTGGGGAAAAACATTAGTGTTCGCATTATGATTTGAATCCCCTCCTAATTTCTTTAGCCGACGCATAAACATTAAAACCGAAACATAATCGAGCACATCAGGGGCTAGGGTTCTAGGAAGCTAGCAGTAGCTCTGATACCAAATGTTAGGCGCCTAAACCTTATGCATGACATGATCTGCTAGCCTAGCTCTAGAACACCTAGAAATGAGAGGGATCGGGAGACTTACGGTCGCCGATGAACGCCATTAGCGGAAGACTCGTGCTCGCATGATGCGGCGTGAGATAGAGTCGGTGAAGCGGTTCGAGGGTCGCCGCCGGCGAGGTCTGCGCATGGCGCGCCGCCTTCCCGTTGCTAGCGCGCTTAGGAGATCGGGTCCCATTAGGGTTTATCAGGGGTTTGTGACTCTCACGGGATTGGAACGGCGTAACCCAAACATGAGGCCGGAACCCCCCCTTTTATATTGCGCTGCGCAACGGGGGACCGTAACCAAAATTGGTAAGGCACCCCCGATCAGGGCGCTGAAAATCAGGGACGTGGATTTCCCCACGTCCTTCCTTTTCTGGCCGTTTTGGCCTTAGATCAATATCCAACAATAGTAATAGTACATCATTTTATAGTGAAAGCACAGTGGAACTGAAGATGGCATCAATTGAAGGGGACTCCTAAGATGGCAGTACAAAAACTAGAAATTAATAGATAAGCATAGATGAACTATTAGAAGTCGCATTGCTGCATAGTGGTTAGGTAATAGCACTAGAACTTTGAGAGGCACAAAAAAGTTGACCCGGACTTTTGGGCTATTAGTTAATAGCATAAGCACTTTAAGCATCTGAATTTTTCTTTAGTTTGCATAGACTTTGTTGTCATGAAATCATGAAGTTAATCAAATTCTACGTGCCGTACACTTGCAGTGTTTCTCAGCTTCAATCACCAAATGCTAGGAAATTGCCAGTGACGTCGACCGGTCTTTGCTTGCATCAGCTTGCCTTTGTCCAAGTATGCGGGAAGAAACCTCACCTCATTTCCAGATAATCTCTGAAACACTCTTCAGAAAGCATATAATGTGCAAGAACACCGTTTTGTGCTGAAAGCAAGAGCAGGGGCACTCTTCTAGGTGGTTGAACTGGCCAGATTCGCCGAGGCCACCATGGGCGCCTCTTCGTCTCGCAGTAATATTCGTTTCGCGCTGCTCTTCCGTTTTCTTGTACTAATCTGAGCTGATGTTGTGAGATTTGGTATGGTCACTTCTGTCTGAATTGCAGTTTCAGGTCGATCAAACAAGGGGCAGAACCAGAAGAAATCCGGGAAGGTTGGGGCGGTGCCGGTGGCGCAACACCAGGCTACTAAAGGGGAGTTCAGCCCCGCTGCTTCTGCTGCCGCCTCATCGGACATTGAAGAGAAGAAAAGCTTCAAGTGGAGATTGATGGCTTCTCCTCACTTGTTGCCGAGGGTGAAAGATGGACAAACTGTAGGGTGTTTGAGATCATGGAGTGTACGATTATGTGGCGGCAGCCTTATAAGAGTGATTAGTATTTGATATTGCTTGTGTCTTATTTTTGTTATTTGAGTTTGATTTTGAGAATTGCTGCTATTTGAAGCTGGCAGCATACTGGCAAGGGTGCCACGGTATGACCAACCTGTGCCGTAGTATAACTGGCCAAAGTGGTAGTACCGGCTTATAGTTGTCAATAGCTATTTTTCAGATGAGGTCTTTTTGGAGTTTTTAGGCTGAAACCTAGTGCGTTAGTACCGGCATTGTAACCGGCATTGTAACCACGGTACGACCGGAGTGTAGCGGTTTGATTGGCCTTGGCAAGACGGTATGACCGGTATGGAGTGGGTGGTATGACCGGTATGGGTGCCGTGGTATGACCGGCCCCTATACCAAGTTGGTTTTGAGTGATGGTTTTGGTGCTGTTAGTCACGGTAGGAGTCCGTGCAAGTGTTAGTCATGGAGAGTCTATAAAAGTGTTAGTTATAGTATAGGTCCATGCATATGATTTGCTAATTGAGAGTTAAGTACATGTCATTTGTGTTCAGATCTATTACTTTGTCTTTGGTGTGTATGTGCATTGATGATGGATTACAGCAGCAAGACCTAGATTTGGTGGCCACGGAGTGTCTTGTAAGTTTGAGTGGAGCATCATCTCAAGCCAAGATCATGAGAGAAAGATAATGATCATAAAAAAACAATGTGTGCATGTAGTATGCAACTGGTCTTGTGTGTTTCAAGTGGTGACGTTTCTCAGTTCAAATGTACAATCTTGGTGGCAAGTATTGGGCATCATGGACTATGATTTGATGTTAGTATGCCATGGGACTTAGGCATTTCAAGTAGTGACGGTCTTGGTGCATGTGTATAATCTTGGTGATAAGTCATGGGCATTGTATTGTTCGTGAAGACCGGTAGGTGACAATTTGGAAAATTATCCAAAACTGAGTGGAGTGGCGGTTTGTAAAACCGCAGTGTTGGCCTAAGTGGTTTAGGTCACGTTTTTATAGATGGAATGTCTTATCGCGCTTATAGAGCCTTTGGTAAGTCACGCTTTGAAAAGCATGCAAGTGTGTGAGAGTGTAAAACCTGTTTGTACGTATGGGTTACCGGGTTTCCCATATATAAGTAATGTGATCCACTGAGTGGCTGATTATTAGGGTTAAGTGAGAGGTGAGGAGCCTTCACTACATGAGCCTTTTGTGTTGTGTTATGAGAGGTAGGCCTCTTAAGACTTAATATATTAGAGTTAGGGTTTCCTTGTATTGAAGCGTTTTGTGTATATGATCTAGGCTTAGAGTTCTATTGTCTTGAGGGACTAACTATAAAATATTCCTTTCTAAGTGCCCAAGTGAGTTGTGCCATGAATTCTCTCTTGTGCTTTGATTTGCTTAACTTTATTGTTTGGATTTCTCTTTTCTTGATCTTTTATATCTCTTCTCTTGATCTTTTCTGGTGCTAAGGACATGTAATAGGTGGAGATATCTCCTAAAGATAAGATCACATCCATCTAAGTATAATCCAGATGAAGTTCTTGAGTCTGCTCGATTTTCCTTAAGAGAGAGGTGATTTTGGTGTTTTGACCTTGTGGGTGTTTTGGGTTGAATTCGTGCTATGATTTAGCTTACTATGATATGTGATAATTCATCGAAGATCACCTAGATCATCTAGAACTCACAAGTAAGAGCAGATCAAGATTTCCCTCTTTTATTCGATTTTGGTGCTCCCTTTACTCAAGTAGAAAAAGGTCAAAACTATGGTAACGATGCTCTCAATTGTTGATTAGAGTAGGTTTCTGACATCCTAATGAAGGTACGTACCAAGTTTTAAGTTATTTGGACCAATAGATTAAATGTTCCATCAATTTTTGATTTTGAAATCATGTTGATTTTAGTATTCCTAGGCTAATTTTACTGTAAGAAAGGTACTGACGGGGGTACTGTAGCGATACAACTAATGTTACTATAGCACTGTTGCGGTACAAATGGAGTTACTACAGAGGTACTAGCATAGTTTGTTTGGGTCTTTTCGTGTGGGTGATTGGTCTCTGAACTTTATAATTTCTCATAGTTATTAAAGTGAAGAATTTAGAGTCATGCTTTCACTTTGAGAAAATATTTGGAAAAGCCTTATAATCTAGTTGGCTCCTATTCACCCTCTTCTAGTCGCCATATGGACCTACAAGGGTGTTAACTAGTACTCTACCATATTGTTCCTCCTTTTAAGTAGCATCATTTATCACAACGTTTACTCATTTACTTGTTGAACTTGAGTAGAGCATTTTGAGACCTGTTCAAGGTTTTACATGCAAATCTGTCAGAACAGAAATAAGTGACCAAAAAATTATAAAAATAAACTTGTGTCGTCATTTCAAATGGTGACATACCTACAATCCTACATGCAGTTAGCATGTCTATCACCAAATGAATTGATGACATAACGTCTATCGCCAATTGAATCGATGACATAGGCTTGTCGTCAATCCAATTGGCGACAGGTCATGTCGTCAATTGAAATAATAGCTAACTATTAAAGAAAAAATTTGACTAGTGTGTCTCAGGTTGTATTAATCAGACTACTCAAAATCGGATCGAATTCAAATATTTAAAACATAGCATGAATTGTTTTAACATTTTAAATTGATAAATAGTTTATTGTAACATATAACTACACAATAAATGTTGACAGCAACAAATGAATCATTCATCTTACGTATTTGTATAATGCAGCTTCTAAGGACAAAGTCATATTTGTATAATACAGCCAAATGAAATAATGTATGGTGGATGGAAACTTTACTTGAATATCCTAAGTGATCTTTACTAACTTGGGTGATGGAAACCTAAAAAATAAAATAATCATATGGTTGTTTGAATAACCTACACTCACTAATAATATCATAAAAGGCTCATTTCTAAGATTCTATGGTAGAACCAAGTCATCCAAACATTATGCAAATGAGATATGACACATAATTATATTGTCCTTGAAAAAACAACAACTAAATAAGTTTAGAAAATTTTTTGACAAAAGAACTATACAACCATTAACTTCAACTTACATTGATGCATCCAAAGAATCTATCATATAAACAATATCTTGCACCAAGACCAACAAAAACAGATCTTGTATTTTTCAACTTGCAAGCACCTGCAAAACAAAAACAGTAATTAAAATTGTAATTTTAATATGAGTAAGCTAAAAAATAATTCTTCTTTACATACGTCTAGCTCTGGCTCTAATTTCTTGCTGTCTTCATCGTTTAGACTAAGGCCTTCTGGTTCTAGGTCACGCACAATTGATGCAATATCAGTTTGTCCTACAAAATTAAGAGAATGAGTTGACTAATAAAAAGAGATATACAATTCATCTTTTTTTTTACGAATTTACATCTTCTAGATGCCATTGTCCAATCCTCAGTGCAAATCAAAGCCTCGACCACATCGGGGCCCAAGTGGATATGATATTTATCGATTACTCCTTCTCCAGCACCAAAAGTGGATTCAGATGCAACTGTTGACACGGGAATAGTCAAATCATCATTTGCTGTTAGAGAAAGGATAAGGTACTTCACACAACGTGCCTTCCACAATGCCAATATGTCAAAGTGTTATTCTTCAGGCCATTTCAGTAATGCTTCATTCAAATACTTATCCAATTCAAATTGCTCTTGATCGTCTTCACCAATATATCTTAGGAAAGCACTAAAGTTTCTCCTCTTTCACTCATCACCACCATCTATTTCATGACAGCAAGAGAGAGATAAACTAGAGGATCCAATAGATTGTTGCACAGAACTAATGGAAGGATCAGAGTATCAAAGTGCATAGGAATCAAACAATTCTTTTAGAAGAGCCTTCAAATTAGCTATCTCATTTTCTGCAAACATATTATGAATCTCCTTGTAATAAAACTCAACTACCTTTATTTTGTAGCGAGGATCAAGAAAACATGCAACTGCTAAAGCCATATTACTTAATTCCCGATACCTATCAAACTTGTCTTTCATTGCTTTGCCCATTAAAGAAATGAAACATCATTGCTTTTTCACCATTAAACAAGAAGTATGTTAATCTCACAAAACTCAACAAAAAACAAGTTTGCAATGGGATAGATAGAACCAGATAGCAACTCGGTAACATTATAAAAGCTCTTCAAGCACTTGCTTAACACATTTGCTTTTTTCCCATTCTTCTCTAGAAGAAGCACAATGTCCATATTTATTAGGCTGTAGAAAAGCAACTTTGTGGAACACTTTTTTGTAATAAAGAGCATCTACCAACATCAAGTAGGTAGAATTACACCTAGTAAACACATCTAGAGAAAACCATTTGTTATGTCCAAGCCAAATCAGAAACTTTCTTTATGAACTCCTCCCATTGCAAAGTTTAGCCCTTAACCATTAAACGGTAGAGCGAATATTCTCTATAGTTTTTGCAATTGTTTTTATGCCTTCTCTAGCTATAAAGTTTACAATAAGGGCAGCACAATGAACATGAAATAATTACCATGACAAATAAGAGAGTCATTTCATTAAGAGTGGAAACTATAGTCTTGACATAAACTACATTTGAAGATGCATTGTCTAAAGTCAAAGCAAATAGCTTCTGTTAAATATTCCAACCCATAATCTTTTTAACAAATGTGGTGCTTAGATTTGATCATGTGTGCCTTCCTTCCAAATGCATAAAGTTTACAATTCGTTTCTGAATTTTTCACTCGTCATCAATGAAATGGCAAGTAACATAGAGATATCCCTTGTTTTGAATAGATGCTCGTAGGTCCATTATGTAATTCACTCGACATTTAAGTGTTGTGAACATATCAAACACCTTTTTTCTCTTCTTTAAAAATACACATGATCTTTTTTCTAACTGTGATACGGGACTTGATAGGAAATGTAGGTCACAAAAACTTAATAAAGTCATTAGTGTACTCATGCTCTGAGAAATTGAAAGGGTACTCATGCATGATGATTGCTAGATAGTATTTGTAGTGACTAGTTTCTTCATTGTACTTCCAAACTACAAGTTTACTTCCTCTCCTATTTTTTATAAAACTAAGAACACTTTGTTCCGTAGATTTAGCATGATGTGATTTGTAGTGATTCCTTAGATGTGTTGTGCCAAGTTTACTATCACCAGAAAACATCACCTTGCAATAGTTGCACTTTGACATCTTCTTGACCACAACCTTGTCATCCACTTGGCTTTCAACTTAAACTGTAGTAAAGTGTTTCCAAACATCTGATGTTAGGTTCTTTGATTTTTGGCTTCTTGTTTTGTTAGCATCTGATGTCCCTGCATCAATCATTGCCACAATGTTCTCCCTAACAAATGTTGCCGACATTGGCACTTGTTGTTGCTAGGGCAATGGTGCTGCCACTTCCAGATGATTTGTTTACACTTCCACATCCTATAGTTAACTACTTCCTCTGTCAACAAATGTAGCTTGCTGTGGGTTCCCTTGCTTCCCATTCCAGATTCCACATAAAGCTACATGAACATCAAGTATAGATTGATATAAAACTTAAATTATATAGACCAATTACTGAACATAAAGTCCTAAAAGATATCTACCTATTTTCCTTTGTTAGAGGCTATACTTAAATTTAAGCTTCAAGCTTTGTCTTGTATACTAGTGACTCGGTGTATTAACCTGCAAGCAAAGGCATATATCAAGCGGTTAAGGACATGCATGATGACATTGAGGAAATGAATCACATTGGCATACTGCCTACCAAATACATACAGTTAGCATGTAATGCAAGAATTGAATTAATTGATAATGTTGGAAAAATTGATCCGATGAATAACTAGCAAGCCAAGCCACAAAAGAGTGAGTGTTTTTATTCATACAAATCAAGCATTCAAGTATTATGCTAGTAGACTAGTAAAGGATCCCAAGATAGGGGAGAATTAGGAAGAAGAGGAAGCAGTAATCCAACACAAGGGAGGAAGTAAGGAAGGTCCATGGTAGAGGTATTAGGAAATTAGGAATCTGTAAGTAACACTTGGTGCTGCGATGCCGATGACGATTGATGGAAGGAGCAATTTAGCTTCGGGTTGCCCTGTTGTCTACATCCATCCGCAGCTCACATGCCACCATCAAGTTTGGACTTGGTGTTGCGCCCCTGTCCTACTCCCCTGCCATTGCCCTGTACCCCTGCCGTCACCGCCAAGCTTGATGGAGATGCGGATGTGAAGGTAAGGCTCAAGGTGTGGGTGCAAGCGGTGGTGCTGGCATCGGCTCTTGATGCTGGAGTGGAGGATAGCGGACGGGCGGCCGGACCGAGGGAAGGATGGGGAACCAGAAGTGAGGAGGCGGTTGGCGGCTAGAGCCTGGATGGGATTAGGGTGACTAGAACATTGGGCGCACTCTGCGCGCCTTGCCATGACTTCAATTGCAGAAATTAATTCACACTTCATTCAGAGAAAATTGATACTTTGCCATTCTATTCGGTGGGCTTACGACCATGTTTTTTGTGGTCGTAATTCTTCTTACGACCACTTACATCGTGGTGATAGCCTTCTTGAAAGCGAGTTCGGCCACGTTGAAGAATATTGAAAGTGGTCGTAAAGGCATTCAACCACGTTGTGAGAAGTGGGAGGTCGACCACGTTGAAGAGCTGAACGTGGTCGAAAGGGCCTTTGACCACGTTGAAGAAGGCTGAGCGTGGTCGATAAAAGCTACGACCACGTTGTGAAGGCTGCAACCACGGTGTGAGTGGTCGGAAGAGGCTGCGACTGCGTCGCGAAGATCTCACCGTGGTCGGAAGGGACTTCGATCACGGTATAAAGAAGCGATATAGTCAAATTTGATGCTAGAAATACGACTGTTTTTTGGGATCAAGAAATCCATTGATGATCCTAAAGACTAAAGAATAGCATCACACAGAAGAAATATTACAGCAAGAATCTCCCATAAATATATTAAAGAGAGGATGAGTGGCAAATGATGATTTCAAAAGATCAGAACATATGGAGATTTAAGTGCCTAATGTGAAAAGAGAATGCAAGGACTCACCGAGTACATGCAGTCATTGATGAGGAAATCTTCAAGTTCTCTTACATTGGAAACGTCCAATTCTTGCATGAGTTGATCATATGGTAGTACCTGAAGAAAGCAATGAGAAAAGAACAAGCAAGTATGGTAATGATTGTCTATAGCGAAACATCGCATAGGGCAGAAAGGGAAAAATACTGCCCTTGCGATGTTCCTTCCAATGTGCAGTCAATCATGCTAAACAGGTAAAGAAAAAAAATATGTCCACACATCTTGTAAAGACTTTATTAGGCCAACATAACATTAAAAAAAAGTTCCTTCAGCCACTGGTTATCAATTTATCAAAGAAAAACCACCACTTTAACCTTCAGACTTGGCTTCCACAGACAGAGAATTGCATAAAACCATTTACGGATTTACCATTAGAACTTAAAAGCGCTAGAAGATTCGAGAAACCTAGACAACATACATGCCATCCTAAAATGACAGTGCAGCACTATAACTACTGTTTACATGACTGCAAGTAGCTATCAAGCATCAATATGTGTCCACAGAAAGAGGAGCTACACAGAATTGCTCTGATTATTAGACAGGATTAGGCGGAATTTGTACCTTGGTTGACTCAGCCAAAGTTAGCACACTGAGTTGCTTCAGCTTCCGGAGTTGATCAGGCAACAGTGCAGGGAGGGTGCCAGAATTACCTATGCATATAAAAATAATTACTCAAAACAATAAATGTGCATCGCTTGCACTTATCCGTTAGACATTAGTACAAAAAATAACGGACAGAAAACTAAAAATTGCAATTCATGCTGATGGCAATGTTAGATGAAACAAGTAAAAGTTCTAGCAACCACAAACGTACAAAATTAAGCTAGAAGCCCGCAAGCACAAGAGAGTTCATGTCCATAATAACTTTGCCTACAAACAGCCAAACGCGCGCCCTAATCATATTGGCAAGTAAAAGGGCAAATCGATCACCAAAGGTCAAGCTCTGTTTTCAGGTGTGGCAATGTGATGTAACGTGCGCTCTGTTTTCAGGTGTGGCGATGTGATGTAATGTGTTCTTGAATGGTTGCAGAAAATAAACTATAGGACCAAAAGAATTTTTGGAGTGATCAGTATGTTGGGCCCCTCCAAAAGTTAACCTACAAAGGCCACTATATGCAAACACGTTTGTATTAATATTAATTCAAGTGAGCATCAAAGCATCATCATCATCCACTAAATGACTAAGATTCCCTCAATCCAGGGTTTCCAAACAAATTGCCCCCACTTGCCCTCGTTAGGGTCCAGGGCAAAAGGCTAATACCCAAACATGTGACAGATCAGACAATGCATCACAACGAACGCACAAACGCAACAAACGGGCAAACACAAAGGACGCATGGCAACAATCCAAAGGGCAATGTAATGTACGAATCGCAATGGGAGGCCCTAATCTTACTCTTGTAGTCCTTCAAGGTGCCGTAGGCAAAGAGGCGGAGCAGGTCCAGCGACGACGCGTACTGCGTGCCCGCGAGCTGCACCAACGAACGCACAAACAACAGCCACACCACAGCACATCAGCTCGAAACAGACACCCATCGGTGGGAACTGGAAACCCTAACCCTAACCAGGCGGCGAGAAGAGGGGCATTAGTAAGCAGCGGGTACCTTGGAGAGGGCGGGGAGGGAGAGGAGCTCGGAGAAGGCGAAGAGCGCCGGGTGGGAGGTGGCCTCGAGCACGAGCGCCGCCAGCTGCGCCGACGATGACAGCGCCGCCGCCTGCGCCGAGAACTGCTCGATCAGCTCTGCCTGCCGCCGCTCCGCGTCCATCGCCATCGCCGCCGCAGCCGCCGGCGACGAGAGGGAGGATAGTAGGGCTAGGGTCTGGGGATCTCCCTCCCTCCCCTGGGGTTTTCGCCTTTCGCTTCGCCTCCCTGATATTCTCGTGTGGCTTTCGGGGAGGCGGGGCAGGATGAGCGGGCTCCGCAATGCGTGTCGGTGCCCGGGCGCTGGGCTAGCGAGCGCGCGGGATGAGCGTGTCGACCAACCATTACCTCCACGTCGCCCGAAACTCTGTGGTGCGAGCAGACTGGGGGAGGTTTTAATAACTTCCGATTGGGGGACTAGGGTTACGTGGGGGTGCGTTGGGTGGGCTAGGTGTAGGAGGTTTATGTGGCATGTCATATGGGGTTGAGACCTAGATATAACTCAGATATCCGACTTTGAATTGTTTTATGTCACTAGTAGTGTGTCCGTGCTAACGCTACGGTAAAATACAAAACAAGATAAAATTTGTAAACGCTATCCGTTCGCATGACAAACGCCTGAGGACGATACTGACAAGCTGTTCTCCAGAAAATGTTCACCACACATATTGACAGGAGGCACTAAGTTGGACTATCACGGGGGAATAATGCTTCAGATAATGTTCTGACAAAATGAATGTCGATACGGCAAGAACAGTAACAGATCATAAGGCAATATATAGAGAACATACAACTTTCCAACAATCTTCTGATGGGGTACACATCACTCGTTCGGTACATCTGAGCGCAACATACCAAAATCCCTCTCTAACTCCCTAGATTGAGCTGGCAAGAATAATACAAAACCAAGGCCCACGGCCTTACTGTGCAAAGAATATGCTACCTTGACAACATGTACAGCATGTACAACTCAATTTTTGAATTTAAATGCTATACGAATAGATCCCCATCCGGTCAGACTGTTATCTTTAGTCATTGCTTCATATCCCTGTATTGCCGTAAAAATAAATGATAGAACTGTTTGTCCAATGTTCCACGGCATGTGCAAGGAGTCAATGCACAAATAAATCACTGTCAGTCAACTCTGTTGTAAGTTTCAAGCATGGTTGCTTTATCCTGGAAAGGCAGCTGAAACATGATCAGATATGGAATTAGAAAGAATATGAGACTAACTGAGCTGAGCGTTTGGCACTACTACTAATGATTACAATCTTTTGAGTTTTGACAGAAAGAACAGGCATTTAAACAACCCGGACTTCATAAGCTAGAAAAGGAAGGATTTGGCCATCTTACAAGGTGGGCAAACTTTAATTCATGCAGAAAAGAATAAATAAAAACGTGAAGCTTAACATTACTTAGTTTCATCTCGTAATTTGTTTTTGTGGTTTCTTAGTTTCATCTCGTAATTTGCTTTTGTGGTTTCTTCAAATCCTAAACTATCTTGATCATGAAATTGGAAAACATGCTCTGGCCACTACAACCCATATCATGTCAATTTTGCCAAGAATCTGTGGAGCAAAAATGTGTTTGGATATGAGGTCATGACAAGTTTACCCTAGATAACGGTACCCAGTATTATTTATATATAACAACATATAGAAAACCATCATTAACAGAGGCATAGTGTGAGTCAGCAAAGGTGATGCAATAATTGGGAAACAATAATATATTTAATAGTTGTCACCATCACCATCAGCAAAGAAGTTAAGAATGCATACCTCATTCTGCATACTGCTTTCTGAGGGAAACCAACGCATAAGGATGCCAAGGTGCATTACCACTGGAATTAGTTTGAAAATGAGAGGAGTTGTTACCTGCAGCGAGAAACAAAAAAGTGAGTGTGTCGAACAGCTAAGCCCCATCATCTGACAAAAGGAACTTACCAAGCTAAGAGCAGTTGTTCCCAGTAATAACAGATACATTTTCCCCTGCAAAACAAAATTTTGGCAAGAACTTTGCATCATGCATGTATGGCAACCTAGAGTGGCTAAATCCTAAGTATGAAAAATATGTTGGAAAGAAAACTCATGAATAAAATGATTAAATGAGAATAATTTACTCCAACAAGATGAAGATGTGAAGCACGACTCAAAAGCACAAAAGCAAACTCTCCGATCTGAGCTAATGATAGCCCAACCTTGGTAAGAGAAGAAAAAAAATAAGAGTGAGAACATATTTCATTATTGCAGAAATACTGATGGAAAACCACCAAGGGAGAGACACTCACAACAAAAGTTGTTCCGATGCTGTATCCAAATGCTTTTACGACAACTGTTATGACTATACTCTTAACTATTATAACCAGTATAGCAGCTACAAGTAATATGTCAACATGATTCCACAAGAACTTAACATGTATTAGCATGCCGATGCTTGCAAGGAAGAGTGCTGCAAATAAGTTACGGATCGCTTCCACCTTAAATCCAAACAAAGAAATTACATGTTAGAGAGAGAGAGAGAGAAATTACCTCCACTTGTTCCCAGTTAACACTGCATATCTTTCATGAGATCCTTGCAATCAAGCCTTGTCCTCATGTGAGCTATACACGCAAAGTCAATGCTCATTAGACATTATAGGCTGGCTGGAATGCAGTACTCTCCAAAAACAAAAAAGGACTGGATGAGTGGAGTAGGATCAAGTAAAGGCCATCTAACTCTCAATATGAAATTAAAAGCTTTATCTCCAGAAAAAAGGAGACATCCTAAATTCCCCCCACTTCTGCTCCAACTTCAAACTAACCAACTATGCTCTGAGGCTATGACAATAGAAAGGCTGAAGGCAAAATTACCGTAGGATGCATGGATAATACCCAGGGAGTAGCACAACTGCTAAGTAGCAACAATGTCGAACAATAGCAGTTTGTTCTCATATTAATCAGCTATAAGTAGCAGCGCTGCACTGAGATCCCTAAACCCCAGATCAGCTATTTGTATTACGACATTATATTGTAACTAATCCTTACTCGAGCTTACTAATTAACATAAGAACGGACAGATCACAGAGGCTAAATTAACAAAATTGCTAGGGTTCTCATACAAATCAGTGAGAATTTTTGCCCCCAAGATCCCTAAACCTCGCCTAACCTATCTGTGCTTCCTCTACACCAAATCCTAACCCAATTTCACGAATTCATGATCCCTGCCACAAATCCAACATCCACGCACCCCATCGACCCCAAATCGACAATTCACCCAAAAGGTAAAATTTTATCCTGTACATAAGCTAGTTGAGCAGACACGGGAGCTAGTTCATATTCAATCTCATCTTCTGCATAATCTTCCACCATAAGCTCCTCTTTCCCGATTCTGCAAACCACATAGGAAGAAAATTACAATCTATGAAAGCCTTTTATTGATTATCAAGCTTCTAATATTAAAAGGGAAGTGGTAGTGAATGGATTATTAGTTCAATAAACTGAAAGGATGCACACATTTGAGCTATCAGTTCACCAGCAATATCACCTTTTCACCAAGTCCAGCTGCTCTTTAGCTTCTGAATACTTCTTATTTTCTATCAAGGAGCAAGCAGAATTGTATGCAAGCTCAAAGCTCCTAGCATCGTGCCCTAGTGGTAAGTTCAACCTTTTGCGCCTTCATGGCCGCCTGAACTTCAGAAGCCCTCCCAGAAGCAACCAGAGCAGCAATGATATTTATCTTTAGATCCATTGACTCTATCTTAAAGTTTTGAAGCTTCTCATAGCTATTCATGCAATCATCCATTCTTCCTAGTCGGTAATAAATCTGGGATTCCAGCTGAAGAACAGCAGAGGTTTCTTCTTGACCCTTCAATACCTCCAGAGCTTCTTGCAATTTGTTTTGTCTGTAGTAGCAGTAGGCCTGAATATATATAAAATGTAGTACTTAGCAAGACAGCAGCATTTATTATTTTGTTAACAGGAAACAAAGATGCCCAAATTATAGGAAGTACACAGTTCTCCAGTGCCACCTCTAATTCAGAAGAAACAAATTATAAGGAGCTAAAGATCCTGAAGGAAACAGCAAAGATCAGCACTCAATAGAGAATTGAAACTAATCATGTCTTATTAATTATTTTAAGCTATTAACCATGATGCGTGCTTGATTTTGGAGAGAAAACCTTGTCACCTCGCACAAGCATGGAATTACCATACAGATATATGAAACGAAATAAAAGAGATGGCCTTGTCAAGATTTTAAGTTAGATGGCATTCGTCAAGAATCGCCCAAATCGCCATATTTTAGTTTAGGACATAAGCACAAACAGATCTGGCCACTCCTAGATCCTAAAACCACAGCCCACTGACCCACGAAGGCATTGCAACGAGTGAACAGACAGATCCAGCACACGACCAAGGGAAAAAAAAGGATCAAGTTGCATCACCTTGTAGTAGCTGAGGTCGATGGGGAGGCGCTCGGCGGCGCGGCTCGTCCCACGGCGCCACCGCGAGAACTGCAGAATTAGCCGGGGCGTCAGTGCTGCGTAGCGATTAGGGCAGGAGACCGGAGACGCGTAGGGGAAGGAGGAGGACGTGCTTGACCTTGGTCGGCGACCTTGACGGCCTGGGGGAACTCGCCGGCCTGGATGTGACGGTGGAGCGCGGTGAAGAGGTCCTCCACAGCGACCGGCTCAGCGGCGGCGGCCGCCGCCTTCGATTTGGGCGGCATCGGGAGGTGGCTCGCTAGGGGGAGACGACTCACGCGTCAGGTGGGCGGAGGCTGCTGAGGAAACGTGGAGACGGGTTTCGGGGTGGAGACGGGTATCGCGGGGTGGAGGCAGCGTCGGGTATCGCGGTGCGGCACGTACGTACCCGGAGAGCGCGCGGTCCTCACCCTCGGGGAAGGAGGGGTCGATGGAGAGCTCGTCGGCCGCCACCGCCAGGCAGCGCACTGACGCGGCGACCGCGGCCGCACCTCGGCGCGGCCTTGGAGCGGTGGTGGTCGCTGGATGCGCGCGTGGCGGGGGGACGGGAGGGTAGTGGCGGCGCGGAGGCCGCAGCGCGCTGGAGGCTAATGCGGCGGAAGCCATCGCGGTCTCGGAGCCGGAGAAGTGGAGGGAAGAGGAGGTGGCGGCGGCGCGAGGTGGGGAGGAGTAGGCGAGGGCGGAGCGGCGGATGAGGGAGGGGAGAAGGCGAGGGCGGAGGAGGGAGGGGAGGAGGCGGCGCGGAGAACGGGGGAGGAGCGGAGGCGCGGATGGAGGAGGGAGGGGAGGAGGCGGCGTAGAGAACGGGGGCGGAGCGGAGATCGTGGGGAGATGGGGTAGAAGGTGGGAGGAGGAGGCTCACACGTAGCGCGGGGTGGGTTCAATGATGCATGATCCAAATGATTTTGACCTTAGGATCTTCAATGAGTAAGAGAAGAAGATTTGAGAAGAGATCCATACCATTCATTTGTATGAAGTTGGATTACTTGGTACACAAATCTGTGTAGACTTAGATTAGGCATGACTGTGAAGGTGGTTGAGGGGGTGGATTTAGCAAAGAAAATTTTGGTGTATTATAGAGTAGGGTAGATATCAAATTTACATCTAAAATCCATAACTTTGCTAAGCAAACATCCAAATCTAGGTCCAATTTTCTATTCAGATTCGTATATTAAAAAAAATCTGAATTTAGTATCTGGATTATCCGATCGAATCTGAATCCGCTTTCACTCTTAGCTAGAAACAAGGCTAACCAGATTTAAACTTGATGAATCGTGTCAAACCTCACAAGCAAACTCACATTTCTATCCAGCTTTTCAAAAGTGGCATTGTCATACATACATGCTATGTTAGAAATAATATTGACTTAGAGTTCAAGACGTAGTAGAGTCCGTCTCCGTGTGTAACTCAAGTTGAAGCTGAGTCCAACTTGAAGTCCGAATACGTATGCTAGTAGGAGATTATTAGCCAATATATTGAGGAGGCTTGTAGCCAGTTTTAAAAGAAAAGCAAGAAAAATGGGAGCAAGTACGAGAATACAGAAATTCTCCTGTATGCTCTCCGATTATTTGCAATGTGTACGTTTTCTCATGGATCAAAGTTGTAACAAGTGGTATCAGAGCCTAGGCAAGAAGCGAGTTGCTGAAAAAAATCATCTCAACGATTCCATTTCGTGCTCATCTCAAGCGGTGCTCCCGAGGCCTCCGCGCATGCGCCGCACAGCTGGAGCAGCAAAATTCAGAGCCAAGAGAAGCAAAGCAACGCAGCCGTCCCAAAGCAACGCAGCAAGGCAGAGGAGACGTGTCACCGTTCTATGTCAAATATGAGTTTAGTAAGTCATAGTTGAGACCGACTGCCCCAATGTTTTAGAATCTTTGCATCTGGTGGACCCGTACCAGTTGAGATGAGTTCCTACATTAGCTTGCATATAGAACGCTTCATGTGGAGGCGTGGCTGGTAGTTCATAATACATTAAGACTAAAACTAGAGTATGTAAAGTCAAGATTAAGGGGGAGATTGTTAGAAATAATCTTGACTTAGAGTTCAAGATGTAGTAGAGTACGTCTCCGTGTGTAACTCAAGTTGAAGTTGAGTCCAACTTGAAGTCCGAATACGTATGTTAGCACGAGATTATTAGCCAATATATTGAGGGGGTTTGTAGCCAGTTTTAAAAGAAAAGCAAGAAAAAGGGGAGTGTTGTAGGGGTGGCCCCCACCTAAGCCCAGTAGGCCTGGTGGGTCCAAAACAGGACATGTGTAATGACATAAGAGCCTCCGAGGGGAATACTCATGTGTAAGGGTATAACTGTACAAACACTCCCCATATGAATATATATGTGGCATAGGCCACGGGAGAAAGGCTAAGCCATTCATTTTACTCAACTCTCCACTACCACACTCTCTCTCTGTTTGGTCTGTAACCACAACAGTTGGCGCCGTCCGTGGGGAGGACAAGAGCAAGCCTCGGATCCGAAGGAGGATGGCACCAAAGAAAGTGTCATCGTCACGGCGAGGAAGAAGAAGGTGGAGGCGGCGAAGTCTCGCGCCAGCACAAGGGCTTTGGCTTCAGCAGCCGCAGGTACAAGCAGCGGTGTAGGCGCGACGACCAACCCGCCACCGACGCGACGATCGACCCCACCGCACCCCGACGACCACCCTCGCCGGTGGCAACGCAGGCGCATCCATTTCTCCACCCAGCGCAGAGCGGTGAACGGCTCGAGGACCTCGCGACAACGCGGCGGGCAACCCGGGAGCGCAGGTCGTGACCACCGCCAGACGTGAGCGCCGCCAAGCGCACCGACGCCCGGCTGCGCCGCGGCAGTCGGCCTGGCGCGACCCTCGGCGTGTTTCAACAGAACTAACGACCTCCGCGAGCTGTGCGGGACATACAAGAGGCTCGAGCCAACCCCCTCCCGGCGGTGGCGGCGAACCCCTACGCCTAGTCGCGCCCCATCGCGCGAATAGATCCGAGTCCCCGCCTCCGCGGTCCGCAGCAGCGGCCCGCCCGCGGGCTTCAAGTTCCCGAACGCCGAAGCCTACGAGGTGACTTTGACCGCGAGGCTTCGTGCGTGTGTATGAGGCCGCCATCGGCGCCGCGCGAGACGACACCACGAAAGCAAGAGGGCTCCTCTCGCGTTACAAGGCATGGCGCCGTCCCGGTTCTTCTCCATCGCGCCATAGTCCATCCATGCGTGGGAGCGATCTGCGGTCAACTCGCAACTTCGTGGAAACTACGCCGAGCGTGTCGATGCGGACTAGCTCTTCGCGATCAAGCAAAAACTCGACGAAAGGCTTCGGGATTATTTCAAGCGCCGCAAAGTACGTTGCCAGTCGGGGACGCCAATGAAACGACCGTCATCAATGCAGCCACACAAGGCCTCGCCGGGACCACTGGCCGAGTACCACGCGCGAAGCGCTCAAGTCGAGGCAGAGCTCTTCGACAAAGTGGAAGCGTACGCTCGAGCCGAAGAGGACGTGCGGAGGCGCCACGGCAACGACTCCGACGCCAGGCAAGCGGAGGGCCTGTGACACAGAGGTAGCGCAAGAGACAACCCGAGGACAGACCACAAGCAAGTGGCCGCAGGCGACATGCGTAAGCCCCGGCGCAATCAACAAAGACCCCAAAAGGCCCACCACATCCTGGCCGTGCAGGGTACTCCCCGGGGAGCCGTCTCAGCCTCGCGCATCGCAGGAGGACGCCAAGGAGGCGACGATGCCAAGCCGCGCGCGGAGCAGGAAATCTTTGAATACGGTAGGTGGTGCGAGGTGCACGGCTACGGGGGCCATTTCACACGGGCATGCACCGAAATCGCGGCAAGACGACGCGCGCCCCCCCCGCGCTGGACCCCGAGAGACCCGATCGCGGCATTAATGTCATCGAGGAGGCTCTTTGTCAGCGCTTCCTCGGCACAACTACTCGGCGGGCATCCCTTGCAAAGATCACTTTCACGCCACCGATGCGCAGGCGAATTCCCATCAAGATCCCTTGGTCATCCAGGCCGACATAGCGGGATGCGACGTCAAGCGTATTCTTGTGGATGGAGGGAGCTCCGCCAACATTTTGTTCGTCAGAGGCCCTTGATCATATGGGGATACCTCAGAGTCTATTAAAAGCTTCGGAAGCCCCCCTCCAAGGCCTCGGAGGGCAACCTCTGAAGGCTCTGGGTCAGGTCTACCTCCGAGTCTCCTTGTGCCAGGCCGGCAATGCCAGGACCGAAGAAGTCGTCTTCGACGTCGTGGACATCTCATATCCATACAACGCCATACTGGGCCGGCCCGCCATCAACTCCTTCGAAGCCGTCCCACACTTCGCATTCCTATGCATGAAGCTTCCAGGACGGCGGGGCGTTATCACCATCTTCGGCGATCAGGATATGGCTCGGAGCATCGAAACCGAAGCTGGACGTTTGCACCGCAAGGTGCACGCCTTCAACAAATACCGGGCGGACACAACGCCATCCGCCCCAGGTTGGAGGGCGGAGTGAAGAGGGTGCCGCTCCGAGCAGAAGGGCAGTTCGTATCCATAGGCAAAGACCTCCCTCCGCAAGTAGAGCAAGACTTGCTCCGAGTCCTCCAAGACAACATAGACGTCTTTGCATGGTCCCCGGAGGATATCCAAGGAGTGGACCGCGCCCTCATCGAGCATAACCTCGCGATCCGCCCCGACGCCAAACCCATCAAGCAGAAACTTTGCCGTATGTCTGCGGACCAGCAGCAAGCGGCCAAGGTGGAGGTGGCGAAGCTCCTTCGAGCGGGGGTTATCCGCGAGGTCCAACATCCAGGCTGGCTTGCCAACCCGGTGTTGGTTAAAAAGGCCAGCGGCACCTGGCGTATGTACATCGACTTCACCGCCCTCAACAAGGCATGCCCGAAGGACAATTACCCTTTACCGCGTATAGACCAGCTGGTCGACGCAACCGCCGGGCGTGAGCTCATGAGCTTCTTGGACGTCTATTCCGGCTACCACCAGGTCTACATGGCCAAGGACGACGAGGAGAAAACCGGCTTCATTACACCGGTGGGAACATTCGCTTGTGAGGATGCCCTTCAGCTTGAAGAACGCGGGCGCAACTTTCACCCGCCTCGTCGCGCTGGCCCTGGCCGTCCAGCTAGGGAGGAATGTGGAGGCTTATGTGGACGACGTGGTAGTAAAAACCAGGCAGCTCGCTTCACACGGCCGGGATCTTCAGGAGACTTTTGACAACCTCCGGAGAGCGGGCATCAAGCTCAATCCGGATAAATGTGTCTTCGGCGTACAGGCGGGCAAGCTACTGGGCTTCCTCGTATCCGGGCGAGGCATCCAGGTGAACCCCGACAAGGATGACGCTATCTTGGGCATGGAACCCCCCAAGACGACGCGGGAGGTCCAGAGGCTGGCAGGACGCATGGCGGCCTTGAGCCGTTTACTCTCTAGAGCGGTAGAGAGGGGCTTGCTGTTTTTCAAGACCCTCCGCGGGTGCGACGGGTTTCATTGGGACGACGACTGCGCAAAGGCCTTCGATGATCTCAAGAAGCACCTCGCAACCCTCCCCACTGGTGGCCCCGCACCGAGGCTCCTCCTACTCTACCTGTTGCCTCTGCAACGGCGGTTAGCGCCGCTCGTCTTGGAAGAGGCGCGACTTCGGCCGCAGTGTATTTCGTATCCGAAGCCCTTGTGGCGCCAAGACGCGATATACCGAGCTCGAGAAGCTTGCTTACACGCTGGTCATGGCATCAAGGAAGCTCCGACATTACTTCTTGGCCCACCCGATAATGGTGCCATCATCGTTCCCCCTGGCAGAGATGCTCCACAACAAAGAGTCCACGGGGCGAACTGGGAAATGGGTGGCAGAGCTGGCCCCGTTCTCCCTAACATATGCCTCTCGGACGGCGATCAAGTCCCAGGTTTTGGCGGACTTCCTCGCGGAATGGACCCCACTCGGCCCCTCCAACTCAAGACCGGTGTGGACACTTAATACCGACGAGCGTGCGGTGTTGCGGCGCGCAGGTGGGCGCCGTTATGATCACCCCGTATGACGGCGCCTTTTTACTCGGCGCGCCTAGCGCTTCCGCCACGAACAACACACACCGAATACGAGGCGCTACTCTTCGGCCTCGGGAAGCTCAAAGCGATGGGAGCAAGGCGAGTCCTCGTCCGACCGACTCCGGCTAGTGGCGGGCCATGTGGACAAATCATATCAAGCCAAGGACCCGAGCTAGCCAAGTACTTAGCAACGTGACGAGCGAAGGAACGACACTTTTGGGTGTCACGGTGAAGGCCATCCTCGAGCGGACAACAAGCAGCCGACGCGTTACGCCAAGGCGCCATCGGCAGCCCCGCCCCGAAGGGGCGTTTCTGAGACCACCGCCGCGCGCCATAGCACAAGATAATCGGGACGCGACTCGCCCACCGGATCACCAAACAGGCGATCGGCGGGAGCCCTTTCGCCTTTTTGCAAGGCATTGTGGAACCGGATGACTCCTCCGAGCTCGGCATTTGCAACACCGCGCTAGGTCCTTCCAGTGCTCGACGGGTGCTCTACAAAGGGGTCTCGCGCACCGCTCTGCAGTGCCTCCCGCGAAGAAGGCAAACGCCTCGCGGAAATTCACGCGGTCTCCGCGGCTCGCACCTCCAACCGAGGTCTCGTGGGAAAGGCATTGACGGGGTTTTTATTGGCCAACGGTGTCGCGAATGCCCGGGACCTCGTCGCCGTTGTCAAGGTTGCCAATGGATGGGAAGGGCTATCCACGAGCCCGACAAGCCTCCACCCCATACCTCGGTGTGGCGGCGGAGGTGGGGCATCGACATCGTGGGACCACTTCCCGGGCCCTGGGGACTGCGCCGTCGCATCGCCTCGAGTACTTTTCAGTGGCCGAGGCGTAGTAGCTCGCCAAGATTACCTCGGCGGCTCTGCAGCGCTTCCTCTGGCAAAACATCATATGCCGATTCGGCGTGCCTAGGGAGATCACCGTCGACAATGGTCTGCAGTTCGATGCAGCACCATTCAAAGAATTCTGCGGCAACATGGGCATCACCCTCCGGTTCGCCTCGGCCGGCCACCCACACCCAACGGGCGGTGGAGCGGCAACGGCGCCATCTCGCCGCAATCAAAAGCGCCTCGTCGGGTTGCCAAAAGGGAAGTGGCCGGGCGAGCTCCACAGCATCCTCTGGTCCCTTCGCACAACGATCACACGCCCAACGGGGTTCACGCCCTTCAAGCTCCTCTTCGGCGATGAGGCGGTCACACTCGAAGAAATAAAGGCGGGCTCGCGCGGGTCCTCGTTCAAGCACCAGACGAGGAGCGCCAATTGTCCGTGGATCTCCTTGACGGAGACCGGGCCAGCGCAACACAGCATGTCATAAAATACGTGCAACTGTACCCACGCGAATTCAGACCGGGCGACCTCGTCCTCAAGATGGCACTCCACACGGAAACGGTAGGCAAGCTCGAGTCCAAGTGGGAAGGCCCGTACCTCGTCGCGGAGGCCCTGCAGAAGGGAGCGTATCGCTTGGCCACCTTGGAAGGGCACACGCTCCGACACACGTGGAATGCGGACAAGCTACGGCGGTATTACGCCTGAGTCAAGCACACAAGGCTAAGGGCCTTCCCCGGCTTCGGCAGACGTAAGCGGCTAACGGTTAGTGCCTTAACCCTTGTAACCGCTCACCCGCGCAAACGAAAATTTAATAAAGTGCATCGTTCATGCAAGTTCTCCCGTTTTTCGTATTAAAAGCGTGCGAAGGGTCACCTTCGTGTGCGCTACGCATAAGCATGCATAAAGACGCGTGGGGGACGCCTCCGCGCGCAGTCTACGGACTCAAAATAAGACGTAGCGCGAGGTCCGCCTCCGCACGCACTCCACGGAGTATAAATAAGACGTAGCGTCGAGGTCCGCCTCCGCACGCAATTTCACCGCCCGCAACGCGCGGAGGTTCGCCTCCACGCGCAGTCTACGGACTCTAAATAAGACGTAGCGTGAGGTCCGCCTCCGCACGCACTCCATGGAATATAAATAAGATGTAGCGTCGAGGTCCGCCTCCGCACGCAATTTCACCGCCCGCAACGCGCGGAGGTTCGCCTCCGCGCGCAGTCTACGGACTCAAAATAAGACGTAGCGCGAGGTCCGCTCCGCACGCACTCCACGGAGTATAAATAAGACGTAGCGTCGAGGTCTGCCTCCGCACGCAATTTCACCGCCCGCAACACGCGGAGGTTCGCCTCCGCGCGCAGTCTACGGACTCTAAATAAGACGTAGCGCGAGGTCCGCCTCCGCACGCACTCCACCTAGTATAAATAAGACGTAGCGTCGAGCTCCCCCTCCGCACGCAATTTCACCGCCCGCAACGCGCGGAGGTTCGCCTCCGCGCGCAGTCTACGGACTCTAAATAAGACGTAGTGCGAGGTCCGCCTCCGCACGCACTCCACGGAGTATAAATAAGACGTAGCGCCGAGGTCCGCCTCCGCACGCAATTTCACCACCCGCAACGCGCGGAGGCTCGCCTCCGCGCGCAGTTTACGGACTCTAAATAAGACGTAGCGCGAGGTCCGCCTCCGCACGCACTCCTCCGGAGTATAAAGAAGACGCGGATGCTATCCCTGCGCACTCTACGGAGTATAAACAAGACACGAACCCCGCACACGCATGGGCGCTGCCCCAGTGCGTACTCTTCGGATTATAAATAAGACGTGGATGTATATCCCATGCACTCCTCCGGAGTATAAAGAAGATGCGGATGCTATCCCTGCGCACTCTACGGAGTATAAACAAGACGCGAACCCCGCGCACGCATGGGCGTTGCCCTAATGCGTACTCTTCGGAGTATAAATAAGATGTTGATGTATATCCCACGCACTCCTCCGGGGTATAAAGAAGACGCGGATGCTATCCCTACGCACTCTACGGAGTATAAACGAGACGCGAACCCCGCGCACGCATGGGCGTTGCCCCAGTGCGTACTCTTCGGAGTATAAATAAGACGTGTATGTATATCTCACGCACTCCTCCGGAGTATATAAAGAAGACACGGATGCTATCCTTGCGCCCACCCCTTGGAGCATACAAAACAAGGGGCGTGGTCGGGGTCCCCATGCATACTTCGACTAGGCGCCAGCTCCGCTGCCACGTCGCGCGTCTACTTCGACTAGGCGCCAGCTCCGCTGCCACCACTTCGAAGGGTAGGGGACGGATTGCTCGCGCGTCTACGTCGCGCGTCTACTTCACCTAGGCGCCAGCTCCGCTGCCACCACTTCGAAGGGTAGGGGATGCAGCGCTCGCGCATCTACCTCGCGCGTCTACTTCGACTAGGCGTCAGCTCCGCTCCCACCGCTTCGAAGGGTAGGGGACGGAGCGTTTGTGCGCCTACCTCGGCCAGTCTAGGGCCTGAGATGCACAGTATTCGCAAGCCCGTTTGCTCATACCAGAACGGGGGGCGACACGATACCCGCGCCTTGCACGACCCACCAGCTCGCAGCATATTACATAACAACTACTGCATGGGAAGATCATTGTTTGCCCCAACAAGACAGTTACATTCCAGAAGCAGACACGCGTGGCGTGGAATGCGCCAACACCTGGCTATTCCTATGAGTCCGCGCCGTCTTCGCTGCGACGAGCGCCCGCGTCGCCTGCGCCGCGCCGAGGAACCTCTTCGAGCGGCCAAGCACGCCCCTCGTTCGCGGCGTCCGCCGCAGCAACCGCGCGCCCCTCCCGACATAATTCCAACCGGCCATGGAAGTTTGGTCGCGGGCTCGGTGGCACGAACGGTTCGGAGGCCCCAACGCGAGCGCCAAGAGGTCGCCCGCGGAGTGCGGCGCTGCCGATCTAGCGGCGCCAAGATACTCCGCCACCTCGTTCCAGCGCGGCGCCCCACCGAGGTACGGTTGGAGACGCCAGCCCGGAGCCCCGCCTAGTGCCGCCGGAGCGCTTGGGGCACACACAGCCCCGGCCAATCAGTGGCGACATCGCGAGGCCCCCATTGCTCGATTCTTGCCCTCGCTTGGGAGACGTTGCTCGCTTTGGCGCCGACGGAATAAGCGAGCAAATCGGGAGAGTTTCGCGGTCGCGCGACGAAAATGAACTACACCTACCTCCGGTCACCTCTGCCGCGACCTCCACCGGGGTTAGAAGCGCCCCGCTGGCCTGAGGCGCGACAACCTTCCCGGCTTCAGAAGCATCCCCGCTAGCCGTCGGGCGCGAGCCACCGGACCCGCCACATCGATCGGCCCCGGGAAGATGGCAGCGATTGCACCCGAGGCCGTTTTGCCTTTGGAGTCGTAGGTGAAGCCTCTGTGGCTACCTCGGCAGCCGCGGAGGCCGTCGTTAGCGACAGCGCGACAGGTGCCGCGGGAGGCGACGAGGCGTCATCTTCGAGAACGGCGGGGCGCATGCTCGCTGCTTGGCCACCATATACGGCCTCGTCGGGACTTACGCGACCCCCCGAACCAGTCGGTCTGAGCCCAGCGCCCGTCTCGCCCCCCATCCTCACGTCCTCGACCTGCGGCACGGCCGGCGAACTAAGGGCAATAACCACCGACTGGACCCCACTCCGAGAAGATGGCGCTGCCACCGTCGCACCGCTCGGTGATCCCGCCGGCATTGGGCGCTCCGGCATGGGGATTTCCAAGGCCTCGCACACCCGATTAATCCGCCCCTGCTTTGCCAAGAGGGTCGCGAACTCGCGGGCCTTGTGCTCCTCCGCTGTGTACGGCCCAAGTATCGCAGCTACGGCGCGTTCCGCATCTTCTAACCGGCGTACTACAGGCACAAGCGGAGGGTCATACCTAGGGGTTTGCAACCACCCACGTGGTGCTTGGCATATCGCAGAGACACTTACAAGGCGCGGACGGCCTATGAAGCGAAGACACCCCCGGGTGGATGCCGTCCTTCCGATCGGGCCCTCGCCGCTCATATTTCCAGTTGCAAGCAAGCGGAGATATCCCGTACATGGTGAACTCCTCCGCGAGGTCACGCATGTTGAACCGGAGCGCGACCCCAGCAAGCCTCCGCGCCTGCTGCTCGTCGCCAGGCCGAGGTGTCACATTCGGACAGCGGTTGAATGATATCGGCTCTCCACGGCTCCGGAGGCCGCTCGTGCTCGTCACGGTGTAATAGAACCACCGCCGTGTCCACCCGGTCTCCCACTTTTCCCGCATAACCAACGCGGGAAATAGGTGCGCGCACTCCGGCCTCAGCACGAAGTCCACGCTGCCGAAGTTCGAGTAAGCCCCCCTTCTACTCTCCTTGGGTGGCACCGCGCGTCGTGCGTAATGGCGAACACTCGACGCGGGCGGTACCTCCGTCCGCACGCCCACGTGAAGATGGCCAACCGTACGATCGCGGTCGGAGTTAGCTGCGCCAGCTCCAACCCATACGCTCGCAGCACTTCACGAACAAGGTGTGTCGCGAGGATCCGGAGCCCAGCGTTGAAGAACGCCACGAAGACGATCGCCTCCGACTCCCCCGGGTTCGGCTCCACTTCGTCACGCCCGGGTAGGCGAGCCCCGGCACGCTCCTCCAGCTTCTTCTCCTGCAGAAGGGCCCGAGGGTCTCTCCGTGACGCGCTCCGCCCAAAGACACGGAGCAGCAGCCCTTGAACCTTTTCACGGCATCCCAGTGCTGGGGAGTTTGCTTCCTGTCGCGCGGAACCAAGCGGTACTCCGCTGGTGGTGGCATCAGGCAGCGCTGGCTAGACGAGGCGCTCTCGCTAAGGCGACGCGCAGGATCGTCAAGGGCGGCACCCGTGCTAACTAGGAGGTCGTCGCGCGCAGCCATCTCTCTCACGGCGACGGGAAGGCGCGGAGGCAAGATTAGCAGCAGGAGGTGCAAGAGGAATAGCAAGGAATGCACAAGCGATCAAGCAGCCAAGGGGAACGACTGCATGCACACAGGGGTGGATTATAAAGCCCTCGTCTCCCCCACAGGCAGAAGATCGAGCGACAGAATGACAGCGGTTCGGCTACCCACGATCGGGCAGTGCAACCGCTGGAAACCGCGGCAGGCGGCGGTAGGTGGCTGCTCAGCGCCCAATGCACCCATACACTCCCGCCGCGTGGCCACTTTTTCTGGGTAAGAGGCGAACGGCCGTGGTCGTGGGAACGCCGCACCCACGACGCCCAATTATAGCCGCCACGTGCCCACATCGGCCATGAGGCGCGGGGGCCGCGCCGCCACTACCCCGACAAAGGCGCGCGATTCAGTGTCATTAAAGCACACTCCGGACCAAGCAGCCATCTTCCCGCGTTGGCGCCATATCGCGCGGCGCATTCCCCGAGACTCGGCCGCCAAGGGCAGCCGACCAAGTCGGCTTCGCCCATAAATATCTGGAGCGCGAGGTAGGGCATGCCCGAACCCCGGCCCGGTCAAAGCCCTCGGCCTACTCAGTGTCTTCACCTCGCCGCACACCGCATACAGGTGCGGACGGCACCTCGCACAAGCACGACTCGACCCGCCGGCCTTCGACTTCCCGCGCCTCGGCCCGAGGTCGCGCGAGCCGGACCAAGACAGCCCTCGCACAAGCACTGGTGGACGTGCGAACTATCCAAGTCATCAAAGCATCACAGGCCGATGGGACGGAGGGGGCCAAAGGACCCATTGGCATGGCTTCGGCCCGTGAAGCCCTTCACCATGAGAGGCTCCTATTGTAGGGGTGGCCCCCCACCTAAGCCCAGTAGGCCTGGTAGGTCCGAAACAGGACATGTGTAATGACATAAGAGCCCCCGAGGGGAATACTCATGTGTAAGGGTATAACTGTACAAACACTCCCCATATGAATATATATGTGGCATAGGCCACGGGAGAAAGGCTAAGCCATTCATTTTACTCAACTCTCCACTACCACACTCTCTCTCTCTGTTTGGTCTGTAACCACAATAGGGAGCAAGTAAGAGAATAGAGAAATTCATAAATTCTCCTGTATTTTCTCCGATTATTTGCAATGTGTGCATTTTTTTCATGAATCAAAGTTGTAACATGCTGCAATCCTGAAGCAACAAGCCTGAACTTCTCTCCCTTCTCAACGCAATCTGGAAAGGGGAAGGATTTGCGTACAGATGAAGTTCTTCTCACAAAATTTCGCAAGAAAAGTGAGCAAATTTGTAGCCGAGACGACAACTCTACGAGCAAAATATGGCACATACACCTCCACCACTACTACTTACACAGCCAGTATACGCACTTGACTGGTCACTGGTGCCAGGTTTCTTGTCCAGTTCTCCCAAACTATGGATTGGCAAGAAACAAGATAAGATAGCATGTAGTTGAAGATATTTAAGGAAAAAAGTAGCCATGTTTTGTTGCCACACTCTAATAAATCTTGACTTCATCTCCTTGCAAATGGGGATGGGCGGTGCACTGCAATGCGAATTTCTCGGCAAAATCCTGAGCTAAATTGGGCACAACACAGCCGCACACGCTCTCTGTTTCGTCTATGGATGAGTTCTTTTTAGTGTGACTCGCATGTGGACATGCATTCACGCCTTCTCCTAGCACTCGAGTCTCGAGGCTTGCTGGTTTAGGACTGAGAGCAGTCCCAATGCATAGTTTCTAGAGGTAGTTTTCAAGAGTAATAAATTCTATTTTAGACCTAATCTCTCCAATGTATAGTTTCTATAGTAGTTTCCAAGTCTAGAAAAAATTAATGACCTTATGCATGCTTCACAAATAGAGCTTGATCTGTTGTAGCAAGAATATATGTAGCACTTACGTGGCCATAAATAATCTCCAATACACATAGCAGTCCATAGTAATATAGTTTGTAACAATATAATTAAGCATTACAATGACGATAGAATTTAGGTAGCTGTAATCATAGTAATATATAGATAATATTTAGTTAATCGTTAGCGATTCGGTCTTGCTCTATGCTCCACGTAAACTCCAAGTGCATATCCAGAAGCTGCATCATCCCTGTATGTGCATCATCCCTGTATGTTCCGGTGGCACATTAACATTGAAGGCGAAGTGCAAGGAAGAAAAAGATATATAGTGAATTTTCAGAATAAACAAGAATGGCGATAAAATTATGTGCATCTCTTAATATTAGCTGGTTCTGGAAGAGATTCAGTATATTTCATTTGACAGCCTTTTCCCTTGTCTTTTTAGCTTTCAATTGGATTAGTTTTTCTCCTTTCTCTGGGCATTCTAGCTAAGACAAAAGATATTCATGTAGCTAATCGGTTTATAGATGTCTCAGAAGTTTCGTTTTATACTCATTGCAATGCAAGGGCCTTGTTCTAGTATCATACAGTGGATTCTTATGCACAATTGTCATACAAAACAAAACAAGATGCCGCTTAATCGAACTTCACATGACAAAGATGGTACTAAGGACAGAAAAGCTCACAACCAGACCTCATCGGCTTATACAAATAGAACTCGACAAAAATATGTATGGAATGATGGATTCTCTAATACCCAAGCCCCAATGCCATCAATACAAGGGAATCCACGGAAGATAAAACAATGCAAAAGAACAATAAATTTATCAATAACAAGGGCGAAAAAAATATAGAGCAATCCAATAATGAAACCTCAATACTCGATTAGCAAATCAATAAAATGAAAGGAACAAAGAACATATTAATACCGTAAAGTGCTACGAATTTTCCACACCATAGTTTTTCCAAGTATCTAACCCTTTTTGGATCATCTCTAGTTTTTCGTTTCTAGATGTTTGCAGTAGAAACATTGTCTTTGCCAACAAATGAGACAAATGGAAATCACTTAGAGATGACATGGGGCAAAGTACACGAACGATAGAAGCCAATTGCCTTCGCATGTAATGTTGAACTTTCTAAGCACATCACCAAGGTTCAACACAATATAGCAAACAACAAGTTCTGTAGCTCAAGACATCGCCCTAATTCATCACAACCGCAAAAGGAACCGATCCAATGCACTAAATCAATAGCAAGAGCTACAAAGACTGTGTGGAGAAGAGAGTGGAGGCAAAATCCACCACCTTTATTACCAATCTCCGAGTCTACATACCCAAGAAGAACCAACCTTTCCATCTCCTATTGACCTATTCGGCCTTGCTCTCCTCCTCCGGTTGCCCTTGTACTTGTCGAGCGCGGCGCGGTGAGCGGCAGATGCGCCATGCGGAGCACATCTCGCGCCCATCCCTCATCTTGGATCCAGTGACGAGCTCGATTTCGCCACGCAGCGAAGAGAGGAGCTCGCGCTCCGGCCAGCAGATTCACGAGGCGGTCTGCTTTGGGTTTTTTCTTCCTTTTCCTCTGGATTTCTGTGGTGTCGGGGAATGGAATGGCCGTGTGCTTCCGCCGCCGGGGTCCGGCCGGCGAGGAGCTCGGGCGGCTGCCGCCTCGCCCGAAGGCGGTCCGCCCGCCTCGGCCAAAGCGTCTTCAGAGCAGAGACCTCTGCAGGATGAGGTCAAGCATGCTGCGTTCCATGGCGCTAGATCTCTCAACCTCCCACCGTAGGATTCATGAGCAAATCAAATCGAATCAAGATACAAAGATACTAACCTCTCTCGCCGGCCGCACACCTCGACCATGGCGACACATACGTGCATCGCAGAGGGGCGGCGATGGCCTCTTCGCGCGCCAAGTCGGGCGGCGAGGTCGGGCGTCGTCGGGCGGCCTTGGCTGCCGGAGGGGCGAGCACGAGCGCGCAGAATGGCGGCGGCGATCATTCGCGTCCGCTGCTCGCCAAACGGGAGAAGGAACGAGGCGGAGAAATTTGGTCGAAAAGATCGACCGCGGGAGGAGAAGCGCGACAAGATTTGGCGCGCGGCGCGCATCGATCTCGGAGGAGGCGATAGAAACGAGTCGTGTCTCCCAACGCTTTGTTTCGTGGTTTCTTCATGTCTCGATTCGCGAGAAGACGTCGTTCCTTCACGTAGAAACGGTTTCTTCTTTCTGTACTCTCTCTCTACGTTAATTTCTTTGCCACATCAGCAAATTGCTGAGCTGTCATGGTAATTAAGATAGATAGAAACTATCATCAATGTCCCATTGGGACTGCCCTGAATGTTCACGTATGGGTCAGCACTATAGGGGCTGTTTGGTTGTCTGCATCGGGGTGGCTCGCACCAGCGCATGCAGGGAGATTGTGTTTGGTTGCCTGCATCGGGGTGAGAGCCTGCACGAGCGGATGCAAAAATCAATCGGAGCCAGCCGAGGAGAAACGCGGTGAGGACCTTCTCTACTCACCGACCACGCCATGCAAATGCATCACCATGCGATAACTAAACAGCCCTATAGCGTCTTCTGAAAAGCAGGCCAGATGTGTGAAACTTTGCTCGAGAGGTAGAGGAGGTTTGGCGCAATTGATCAGGTTCAAATCTGGTTAACCTTATCTTCAACTCATGATTGTTGACAAACTCTGTACTCTGGTAGTCCGATGTGGCCAATCTGGTCTTACCGTGCATATGTGTTGAGCTTAAAAATACTAGCAGCATAGGCGCGGCGACACGCCGCGCCAGCCACCGTGTGCACCGAAGTAAAAGAGGCGATAATTTGTGAGGAGTTTTTTTAAAAAAAAAATCGAGGGTACATGCGTATTTTCGAAAAAGTTAAAGGGTTTTTTCGTAAAAATTGAGGACCCGTATGTAATGAAATGAGGACCCGTACGCAATTTAGAAAACCGCGGGGCGCCATCCTGCAAATTGGAGGGGGTTTTTCAGAAAAATCCGCGGCAAAAAAACCCGCCAGGACCTTTTCGCGAGAAAAAGGACCTGTTTGCGAAGAAAAAGGACCTGTACGTAAATTCCGGAAAACAGGAGGAAAATCCCTCTCCTGGCCGTACAGAAATCCCCCGCCACGCGGCGCCTGATGCGTGGCGGGGACGTGGCCGAGCGGGGGGGCGGGGAATCCCCCTGCTATAATAGGGGATTATTTGGTGAACCTGGTGCCTGGTTCAGCCGTTTGTCAAGAACAGATTCTTACTTTTATGTGGCACTTGCGAATAATAGTTGCCAACTTCACTGCTCAACTGCAGTTTTATTGGCTAATTGCTTTTGTTGGAGGGAACTTTTTTCACTCTGTAATATATAATCTGATTCCCCTCCTATTCATTTTTAAGCTCAACACATATGCCCTGTAACACCACAGCCCATTTTTTGATCTTTTTTTTTGCAAGCAGTTATGAGTTTTATTTTCACTTGAGATAGCACCTAGATGGCTGTGATCAAAATGGCTTCAGCTTCTAGCTTCCGGCTTATTTTTCACTATTCATAAGTTTTATTTTTTCTGAACTTTTGGCTTTTTATTGAGCTTTTTTGCCGGTTCTTTTTTTCCCGTATGTGTTTGTATTATACGTAATAGGCTAACATATTTTTTATATTTTTTAAATTTAATTATGCTAAATAAGTCTCTGTCAGCTACAGTACTTTTCAGCCATAAGCCAAAAAAAGCCCAAATGATCACCACCCCTGTGCAGCCAGCCTATGCAAGTGACCTATGGTCTGTAGACTGCTATCTGTCTTCTTTTTAATTTTTAAAAACTTCTTTTTAGTTTTTCTACAACAGTTAACTTTCAAATAGAATGTCTTTTCAAGTCAGAGTTTTAATATTGATTGCAATACACACTATAACGATTTCACTTATATCGGTTAAAACCATATGTAAATTTCTGTTACTTTATATTCTCTTTTATAAATAAAACCATATGTAAATTTCTGTTACTTTATATTCTCTTTTATAAATAATCTAAAAGTCATAAACTGTAACTAAAAATAAAAATTTAAGTTAAAAAGAATATACCCAAAAGAAAAGGTGAAAAGTTGGCTCCTGGCTCGTCGACTTGGGCCCCGTTTGGCATGGCTCTACTTCACAAGTGGAGCTGTTTTTTTTACTTCACAAGTGGAGCTGGGTGAAGCTACTTTTTTCAGCTCCACCCAAGGAGCTACTTTTGTCTCAGCAGGTTTTAAGGGACTCCTTGGGTGGAGCTATTTTGTTGTACCCTGTTTGGCACAAAACGGCTCCAAACAGCTCCAGGAGCCGGTGGTGAAGCTGTGCCAAACGGGGCCTTGGTCCACACAGTTTCTTTGTACCCTCCCCTCAATGGCATTTGGACACGTGTCCTGTACGTACAGGTCCGCACCGAAATGCCATTTTTACCCCTCCTCCCATCCAAACATGGAGTGCATCGCCTCTCCTTCACTTGCCCTTGCGCCTCGTCCATAAAACCCCCGTGTTAGGGCTCTGCTCCAAAGCCTTCAACGTCGGCGAGGAAGGCATTGCGACTTGCGAGGTATACTCGATGCCTCAAATATTGGCCTTTCTCGTGCTCCGCTTCTTCCGATTCGTAGGAAAGTTCGTTTCTTTGATGTAGTATGCGCGATCGTGAGTAGTAAGTGTACATAAATAAGGTGAAATGGAGAGAAGAAAAGGAAAGGGAAGAGCTTGACCGTCTTGTAGTATCGCGATATTGGTGTTCCTGAGTTGTTTCATAAGAGAGGGTTTGGGATTTTGTAATGTAAGTTCTTGGCTTTCTTGATAAGAGGGTTTTCACCGTTCAAGAGTAAGTGTATTTCTTTTCATGTACTTGTTTGTGGAGTGCGCTTTTACCTCTTGAGCTCTCTTTTTTTTGAGTAATTTTATATTCCGTGGTAATTATTTGGTTAAGATTTGCACTGCATCTGAACATTTATATGTTCTTTCCTTTTTTTGGGAGTATTTGTTATTTTCTGTGGTAATTATTTGGCTAAGATTTGCACTGCCTTTGAAGGTTCTTAAGTTCTTTTTTTTAATGCACAAGATTCTTCTTAAATCTGCATTATTGGCTCATGGCATGACTATTTATTTCAATTGCAGAGGATTCCCGGGAAGAGGAAGTAGTAGAGCTATGGGCAACTCCTGCATTACTGGTGCTTGTAAGGATTCCTTTTGAGCATCTGTTTCTTGTTGCTAGAACTGTCGTGCTAGAACCTTGTTCATCATAGTGCTGTTGGTCGATTTCTATTTTAGATTTCAGATCGTTCCTTCTACAACAAAATTCAGATCATTTCTTGTATGAACAAAAGTCAGATAATAATGAAATTGTTGCATTGAAATCCAATCCTAATGTACTATGCCATGCAAAACAGATTTTCTGCCTTTTTTACTCCTGTTTGGTCAAAGCTACTAAATACCGTAGTAATTTGGGAGTTGATCATCACAAGTTATTGTGTTTAAAATTTTGATTGAGATAGTTGGAAGTTGGAACATATTAGTGTTTTTCTGTATGTGAAGAACTATTCAGTTTCTTCCCATTTAATATTGATGGATTTTATAGTTTATTAATTTGGTACTGCAACATGCACCTTAACTTGCTCATAGAACGTACTCTCTTTTCTCTCTTCTGTAATTTTGAGTTATTAACCTTGACATCCTATACAAATTTCAGCTCCTGCACTGCATGGAAAGACCCATGATCCAACTTTCGAATGGAAGATTTATGGCTTCTCTGCTCTACTTGAGAGGGGAGCTATATCAGCCAACTCTGCTCCTTTTCACTGCTGTGGATACAAGTGGTACATATCATAATGGCAAAAGAACATTATAAAAGTAATATGTGTTAGATGTAAATATGATTCCCAAGTAGGCACCAAGCGTCATTCAACAACCCATTTGATTTGTTTCAGGGGATGAAATAGTTGTTGATCAATGATATAAATCTTGAACCGTGGATTAGTCATGATTCATGTTTCAGTGAAGTCAAATAAGCAATCACAATTCCATGTAAAAAGAAACCACAAGCTGAAGTTTGATAGGATGAATGAAATTAATAAATTAGGCTGTGTTCTTTCTTCAGTTTTGATTTCTAGTCTGAGTTGATCTTCTGCTGATTAATTCACTAACCAGGTTCTTGGAAGTGACTCCAATGCATAAAACACTTGGTGCTGGAACTCCACATGTTGCTCTTTGTCTTGCGCTAGCTCGAACAAGCTTCACGCCAGGTTGCAACATGAATGCAGTGTTCGAGTTGTCAATGTACAACCATTCAAATGGAATGTACTGGGTATGCAAAGGTAGTTTCCTGAACTTGGTTTTTCTGGCACATCCATCTTATTACAGATGGGAGTCCTTAGTCCTCTATGTTTTGTATGCTTCAGCAATAACGCCCAAAATTTGGAGCTGCATTGAACATCATATCTGAATTGAATAATTGCAATTCAATGTGTATAGATATTAAAATACGATCAAATACTATTCACATTATTTAGTTCACTTTGTATTGTCTTGCTATTAATTTTGTCTGTAGACCCCCTACTTTGCATTGACTGTTGAGACACTTCTGATTGATCAACATTCCAAAGTACATATACATGCTTTTCCTTTTATTTTGATAATTATGTATCTACTGTTCACGACTGCTAGCGTTGCATACATGTTTAACTGGGTTTTTATATAAAAATGTTTAACTGGGGTGAAAGCAGGTTATGTTGTACTTGGGCTATTTGTAGATTACAAGCTCTTATTTCTCTCATTTAGTCACATTGTACCTATTTGTAGCTAGATACAACTTCAATGTCATCAAGACACACTCGGAGAAGAAATCCTTAATTCCTCTTGAAGAACTACTGAAATCATCTGAGTTTCTGGTTGATGATAGCTGTGTCTTTGGTGTGGAGATATTAAAAGTGGAGGTCTGCTCTCCTAAAAAGAAAGATGTTGTGGTTCAAAAGAAGCCTATCACAGTTCAGAACCTCTTCCTCCAGAAGGAGTTCATCAAAGGGACCTACACCTGGACCATGAACAACTTCCTGGACTTGGACTTGAAGCCCTCAGTCCTTTCACCTGCATTCGAAGTTGGCGAATATAAATGGTATGCATCATTGTAGTTATAGTGTAGTTGATTCATATACTAATAAAAATGCATTTGTTATTAGTGTTTTCAGTGTCCAAGTATCTGTTAACCTAACGTATCAAGTTAGTTTGCAAAGTTCGTACTGGCCAGAAGTACTACGAATTGCTCATGCCAGCAGACATTATTAGTGGGTATTCTATTCTATTGGTTTCATGTGTTGTGTCTGTGCAATAGAAGCTCTCTTGTTGCTTCAGACATTCTCATATTCCAGTTAAATCATCTAGGCCCTTACGTAGCATGTAACTGAACAACTCTAGCTAGTGTTAGTATACTTTCAGATAGGCAACGATACATTCCAATCTGTTAAATATAGTCTTTCTGGAAGCTCAATCATATTTAACTGACACTTGACATGTCTGTCAACAATGTCACCTTCCAATGAAATATTGTCTTTTTCCATGTCATGTGTAACAATGGTCGTAACAGATTGAATTCTTTCTGTCACAGGTACATCAACATGTATCCACGTGGTGACATGTACAGCACTAATTCCCTGTCCTTGTTCTTAAACCTGCATGCCTGCGACAAGCTCCCTTCTGAGTCTGGGATGATGATTGAAATGACACTGACCATCCTGAACCAAATGCATGGGCAACACTACAAAGTTTCAGGTTCAACTCTCCGTAGCAGCTTTCAGTGTCTTGTGAAATCAATTAATATATCTAGTGATTGCCTCTGCTTGCAGCTGATCTTACTTAATCTGTCGCAATCGCAGGCCGGTTCGTGTTTGCTGGTAAGACTGGCTGGGGATGGTCCAACTTCATTGCGCTCAACACGTTCAAGGACGTGTCCAGAGGCTATCTTGTAGGATCGAGCTGCATTGTCAAGGCAGATATCACTATCATTGGGTCATCAAATGATGGTTAGCTGATGGCCTGATGAAGAAACAACGCCCTTGCATCCTACTGGCTAGTATCTGTCGCAATTACTTATATACGATAGCCTTATGGTAGCAATGCTAAGAACATGTGTGATGATCTTATGGTAGCAAGGATGAACTGAGCACTGCGAGTTGAGAAAATGAGAGGATGATATGCTACACATGCATATATTTATGTGTGTGGAGAGTAATGTGATGTTTGGAAGTACTTAAATATGCATGGATGATATAAGTATCTCGGCTTGTTTTGCGAGAAATGAGTCTGTTTCAGTTGTTTCTCACCTGCTCTTAAATTTTGCATGTGTTGTTGGATTTAGCTTAGTCAAGGTGCTTCATGTCTGTGAGCTATGTTCTCTCATCTGATGAGTTTGTTGTCCATGCTGGCTGGTTTCATGATTACTGTCGACATACGGTGACTCTTATCTTTGCTACTAGGACTTGGAAAGATATGCTACAAGTATTTTTAGATGAATCTTAATTGGGTTACGATTTCTATCTCTTTCGAATAGAATTTCTACTTTATTTTGAAGGAGAAATGGTGATGCACTATGTAAAGTCATAAGGAGTGGTTATAGAGAATCTAAGTTGCAAATCAACTCATCTACCCTACTCTATAATACACCAAAATTTTCTTTACTAAATCCACCCCCCTCAACCACCCCACAGTCATGCCTAATCTAAGTCTACCCAGATTTGTGTACCAAAGTAATCCAACTTCATACAAATGAATGGCCTGGATCTCTCCTCAAGCCTTCTTCTCTTACTCATTGAAGATCCTAAGGCCAAAATCATCCGGATCATGCATCATTGAACCAGTACCCCACCCCGCGCCCACGCACCGCCCCGTGCGCCCAATTCCTGCTGGGGGGTACGGGAGGACGGCGTCTCCCTCCTCTCCCCTCCCCTCCCCCTGCGCTCCGCCCCAAACCCTAGCCTCCCACCCAGATCGCCGCCTTCGTGCTCGCCTCGTCTCCCCGCTCTCGGATGGATCCCACCGGATCGGGCGCTCCGATGCCGCCCAAGGTGAGATGGGTTGTCCTCGTATGGTTCTTGGTTTGCTTTAGGGTTGGGGCGCGAGATGGTGACGTCGTGGCCTGCGTTCTCGCAGGAATTGGGCGGGAGGGCCGCTAGGAGCGGCGGCGCTGTGGAGGCGTGCGGGTCGCGGCCGGTGGCCGGATCGGGAGGTGGGTTCTTGGTCCTTTCTTGCTTTTCTTGCGCCTTGGTCCCGATCATGCTGGCTCCATGCTTTCGGCTCGGGATGATATGAAATTTGTGGATTCTTTCTTGGGTCGTCCTTGTTCTTGAATCCTTAATCAGCAGATCGCATTTGCAGGCGAGAACAAAAATAGGAAATGTCACAGTAGGTTATATTGTTTTGCAACGGATCTAGAAGCGGGAGTCCATGAAATTTCCTATTAGCTTTTCCTTTAGTTGTAGGCTTGTACCTAACCATCTTTTGCTTCTGTTGAGGAACGATCTGACAGAATAAACTTAGCACCTTCAGTAGCAACAGTGCAACACATACTTAGATGTGTAAGATGTGCTAATGATGCAATCTGGAGAGCATTGTTGTTGGCAATTGATTTCCTGTGCCATGAAAAGCTGATAATCCATAGGAGTGTTTGCATCCCTCTCTTTTATTTGTCATAAAGTATTATGCCGATGTCAGTAACTTCTCGTAAAACACTGCTTCTTTTTCCCCCAATCGTGGCACACATTCTCCTGCAGCTAGATAAAATGGAAGAATCAGATGCTGTTTAGTATAATTATACTCCAGCTTCAAACTTTTAGTCTACACTCACGTCATTGCAATTTCATTGTGCATCGTCCATAATCAGAGGTTATATTGTTTTGCAACAGATCTAGAGCGTGGTCCATGAGTTTTCTATCGATTTTCTTTTAGCCGTAGGCTTGTACGTCAACATTTTTTGCTTCGATGAGGAACGATCCGATGAATAAACTTAGCATCTTGAGAGCGACACATGCTTATCTTAGATGTGTAAAATTTGCTAATGATGCAACCTGGAGAGAATTGTTGTTGGCAATTGATTTGCTGTGCCATGAAATGTTGAGAATCCATGAGTGTTTGCATCCCTCTCTTACAAATCAAACGATGTTTAGTATATTTCTACTCCAGCTTCAATTAGTTCAAACTTCGAACTTTTAGTCTCCACTCACATCATTGCAATGCTGTTGTGCACTGTCCATGTCAAAACAGATAGTGCCCCTGCATCATCACAACTCTGTTGGCTTATGCATTGGTTCTTTTCGGTGACTACTAAGTTTCTCCGCATGCGGTATGCGTTCAGTTAATGCTATTGGTTACGGAAAAAGTTGTTAAGTGGAAGCTGTTTGATACTGTTTTGACTTATATTACAGGTGAAGGAGCTTGGGATTTATTTTGTTGATTGTCCACAGATAGCAAAAACTGTGGAAGTGTATTTTCAAAATCTTTGGACACTTTCAACGCTCAATTCAACTATTTGGACCAAGGTTGCCTGGGATAAGCAGTGGCAAACTTTTAGGAAAGTGCCATGCTGGTCACATTTCCTACATCCCGAACAAAGATGCAGGTATCCATCGACCATTCATATTGCGTGGCTATTTTGAAGTTCATCGCGAGAAAGCGAACAGTGTAGTCATTGAATATTTGTTCTGTCTAGCTGCGCGGTGCATTTGATCATGGTGGGCACCGGATAGGATAGTGCAAGAATGTATTCATTTTAAACAAGTGGTATTGAACAGGCCCAACAGGCTCCAAATGTGCGTATGATGTAATGTGGATGACTATATGTGCATAGACAATGGATAGTATGTTAGATGTGGCCTGTGGCGACATAAATGCAAAAGAGTATATGAATGATTTTTAAATTTGCAGCTTGATGAATCTTAAATCGGATACCATCCATAAAACTAGCAAAAATCCTGATTGAACAAAGTGCTTAAATTGTGTAGTTATATTGGTCAAAAGTAAGGAACTATGCTTTGTCAGATGTTTTATTTAAATTAGGGCATCGTACATTTCAATCTTGCCAAATCTGTACGTAGTAGTAGCCATGCTTAAACATTTTCATATTTTAATGCATCTAAGTTGTTTTTTTTATATTGCTTGCAGGCAATATGCTCAGAGGTCCCGTGTTCGAAAGCTCCAGTATATTGCAGAGCTTGAGAGAAAAGTCCAGCATTACAGGTGACCTCACGACAACAACGGTTTTTTTACTGCTCCACAATTTAGTGTTATATTTGACATGAAAATATTCATGCCCGAATAATGCGATCGGAAGGGATAGAAGTGTCGCTGAAATGGAGTTTCTTACTCAGCAGAATATAATCTCGGGCATGGAAAATAAAACCTTGAAGCAAAGGTGGAGAGTCTAACTCAGAGCAACTAATTAAACGTTGTAAGTATGCTCCCATATGTGTTTGATTTTTCTTTTTGGAGTTCTCGCACTCCTAAAACCGCTAATAAAATCATTTTGGTAATCGAATTAAGTTTCACAGATATATTAATCACTATAACAACATTTACATGTTTGCTTCAGACATTAACTCAAGTACAACTCTTTCGATTAATTGTAGAGACAATCTGTCATGTTCTCTTCATAGTATATATTTTTTCACACTGTACATTCTTTGACGCAAATGAGGACTGTAACATGCATTACTTTAGTAAGTTTGAGGACTACCAAGCACATGCATACACAATTTTCTAAATAATGTCTTGCCCATAGTATAAAAGTACTCAAATATAGACAACGCTCCAACTCAAGAGATGTCTTTACGTTGTAATCGTTTTCTCGATAAGTTGTCTATGGTTGAGCTTGAGGCCGAGCTATTCTGAGAAAAGTTTGGTATCTAACTTTTAAGTGAACTCAACTGACAAACCATTATTTGTTAATTAATTCAAAGACCTAAGGAACCTAGAATCAAAAGATCGAAAATTAAACTACCTACGATCTATCCAAGCTAAGTTTGACCTAAGTAGGCTGGTATGTGGACCTTAGTCAAGATGTGCAGTGGAACCAAATAGTTCCGTATTCTCTTGCTAATTTCTCGAACTTATCATTTAATATGGAGAAGACTGGTGCCTGGTGGAACCGATAACAGCTGAAGCTCTCCAAGCATAAATCTTATGGTGTATATTTTGTGACAATCAGAGTGAAGATTTTCTATAACCATATGACCATATATATGTCTTGTATAGCACCATGTGGCCATTCAAATACGTAATCAACATGTCACTGGTTGTATTTAATAAGGTTTGTACATGTCATTAACTTACTGTGGCTGCTTTACTTACAAATAGTGAACGCTAGCTAAGCAACTGGTAACCTAAGAAGAGACTGCTGCCACAGTGAGAAGCTATGATATGATACCAACATTTTCTGTGCAATGATTCAGTTCAATGAGAGAAGATGGGTGGCGGCATGGAGGTGCACAAGAACCGGTGGATCGAGGAGTGGAACGCCGGCCGCGAGAACCTCGAGTTCAACTTCCGCTGGACCCGCCGCAGCCTCGCCGTCGTCGGCCTCTTCGGCCTCGCCGTCCCCATCCTAGTCTACAAGGGCATCGTCCGCGAATTCGTAAGCACGCGTTTCCTCGATTCTGTTAACCGGTCGTATGGTCTCGCGAAGCGGTCACAAGACCTGGGAATCGGTCGTAGGCTTTTGAGCATTGCGTGTTGGGTGGTTCCGACCGGTCACGTATTTATGTGACATTCATTTAGTGACAAAAATATTTGGTTATACAATATATGAGACGTGAATCTTAATGAATCTGATTGTTCGTTTTATTTTTTACAAATTTTATCTTGTTTTGTATTTTACCGTAGCGTTAGCACGAGCACACTACTAGTCTAAAGTAAAAGGACGTACGAGAAGATTAGAGACTGATTATTTTTTAGCACTAAATTCTTATATAAGACAAGAATCCGATAGTAGAACGAGAAGATTAGAGACTGATTATTTTTTAGCACTAAATTCTTATATAAGACAAAAATCCGATAGTAGATTTAAGAGGGTTGTGAGAGAGAGAGAGAATCCATCGTACATTTTTGAGGTTGTGCTTAAGAAAATTGTAGTTGGCTTCGCTAAATCTTTCTCTCCCGTCGTAATTGTTTCGTTGTAGTTATTTCAGTTTTCTCTATGAGATTCATCTACTTCGTTCTTGATACCGGTCTGTATTGTATCTTATAACTATGATCCGATTTGAGAGATGTTGTGCACAATGAGTGGTATCAGAGTATAACAAATGGTATCAGAGCTAAGGCTAATTTAATTAGATTTGTGAGAAGGTTGGCAAAGCGTCAAGTGACATAAAATCAAGATTGATATCGACGATGTGGAGTTAAGTAGAGAAATTTGACGGCGGAGGAAATTTCAGCATGTGACAATGTGTGGTAAAGAATATTATTGCCCAACAAGGGTTAATCGATGCTTTTGAAGGGGATAAACCGGAAAAAAACGCCTGTTAAAGATTGAAAGGTGAACAGTCTTGCCTCTCTGATGAATGGCAACTGTAAAGATTGTGCATGGAGGAAGTTACACGGTTGGTTGATCATCTTAATGTTTTCAATAAGTTTATCACACAACTAACTAGTGTGGATGAGAATAATAAGGAGAACGACAAGGTTGTCGTATTGGTATCATCGTTACCATCATTATAGGAGCAATTGGTGATGAATATTCTTAATAGGAAAATTACTCTTTAACTTCAATGAGATAATGGAAGAGGGCGTCCGGAAGGCATGGGAATGCATGACGAACTTGCATTCCAGAAATCGACGGTTGAGAGTTAGACTCGAGGAACATGCCGACGTGTGTATATTTTTTGACTTGTGACCTCGGCGTGGTCTACGGTCTACCGAATACGTGCAGCTGGTAGCGCACCTGCTCCAGCGAAATAGGATTTGCTCGGTGAAAAAGGTTTGGAAGCCCAGTGGAGTGGCAAACCACCTTTACAAGCTAGCGGTGCTAACGCGAACACACCACGCTTGATTAGTTCATCAGACAGTTCCCACTGAAATACTCTAAGGTCAATTGCATTCCGTGCTGTAACTATCTCGACGAAAAGATGGTCGCTACTCGCCTCTGTAAGTTCGCTCCTGTGATGGGAGAGCCAAACCTTAGCATCCTAAGATTCCGCTTAAAACGGTTTAGACTTTTAGTTTCTGATTTATTTTTCAATATTTAATAATTTCGTCTTTTTTTGGTTTTTTGAGCTTTTTTGTTGATTCTTTTTTCCGTATTTGTTTGTACTGTCTGTGATGAGCTAGTGCTTTTCAGCCATAAACCACTAAAAAAAGCCGTTTGGAGCACCCCTAAGTCCTTATTAACTCGAGGTAACGTAATCTCTCTCTCAGTACCGCGTAAGTGATGCACGGTTGGTGTTGGGCTGTTGGCAGCAGGGCGCGAAGAGGCGTGGCACTGGAACCGCACGACCGCGCGCGCCTCGGCAGCTCGGCGCCCGCGTGCGGGGCGCGGTCGGCACGGCACCCGGCCGCGCGCCCCGCGCGTTTCACCAACCCGCGGCGCGCGGATAGGTGGCCGTCGCGCGTCCGTGGAAACGTCGTCCCAAGCGCGCGCGGCGTACGTACGTGGTGCCCGGCCCGGGACCGGCCGGCGGGCGAGCGCCGCGGCGGCCAAGCAGCCCGAGGCAGCATATGCACGGCATGCAACGTCGGCACGTACGTACGGTCGTGACGCGCGCGGCCGGTGCCCGTACGTTCGTGGCGACTAACGACGATGGCAACCAACCCAGGCCCCAGGGTCGACGCCGAGGCAGCATATTAACACACCATTGGGTCTGTACGTATAGATTTTGCTCATTTGCACGGTCATAGCTTTGCGACAGTACGTGAACCCAATCTTAATTAAGCTACTCCTATATATTTTCATCATTACATGTACAGCTCGAGACAACACATACGAGTGTAGTGCACGTACTGTCCAGTCCAGCGAGTACAAAGTAGCTGGCCACACGAAGCCGCACACGCATGTACGAACCCATAGGACGAAAATACAGTGGCGAGGGCTCACATAAGCTCTTATCCACCGTTGAATCGAGATGACCAACTCGATCCAACGACTGATGAGGAGGGCCCCTTTCCCTGTAGTATTCCCTTCCGAGCCCATATGCCCATGTGAGATGCACGCATATTGCCGTAAACAAATAAACAATTAATCCCCATATGGAGTATTCTTGAACCCCAGCGATAATGGATTGATCGAAAGAGAACACCATATGCAATGCAACCATAAAGGCACTGATGACCAATCATGGCGCTACTTTTTGTTAAAGAGTACACCATTAGAGAGAGTAGAAAGGCAGGTAGCTCCGTTGGTTGTGGCCTTTTTTTTTTCTTTTCAGAGATCCGATTAGAGATTACCTAAGAGTATTATATCTTAAGGCCAAGCAGACAAAGTGTACATCAATTGCAGCGCACTTCAGAATCCTTGCAATTCTAGAACATTTGCATTTTACCCCGGTTCCGCAACACAGTGCAGTACAATAACATCAAACTAACCTTACCTCCTCTCGAGGAATGCAGCTTCCCTATTTTATTTCTCTGTTTCTGTCCCTGTTCCCTCACACGTGTCAGCACACTATTCATTCTACTTTACTTTTTGTGGATCTGTAATAGCATCTATCCCTCTCAGACTACTACCACGTGTAAAAGAACACAGAAAAAGAGATTGGGAAGCCGTATTCCCTCGAGATGGTAGCTACTAGCTAGGAAGTAGGGCAATGGCACAGCATTCTGCAGGTGCATATACGATTGCTGCGTCCGTATGGATCAAAAGATGTGACGCCATATCACAGATTCCCTTGGAACTGCTACACCCATCACATCCATCCGTTTACGTCTGTGTCAGCCATGCTATTAGCCCACAAACAAGGACCACTGCCGATCGACGGCCGGGGGGCTTGCCTACGACTAGGACGCCATTGAAGTGAGCACGTTGTGCACAATGTCTCTGGCTACCCTCCATTTCCATGCTTGCCAACAAATGATTAGACCTTTTTTCTTGTTCGTCATCGCCGTCGTCTTCTTCCTAAAACCGAGTAGGATCGTTTTTCATTTTGTTGAGAGAGAAATGAGTGGGTTCAATTAGTCTATGGTGGGGCCTATCGGCTACCCTTTTTTCTCCCCCTTAAAAAAGCATCCCTTAACTTGTCCTCGAGGAGCATCTATATAATTCAACACATAATTGTTATATGTTTACCAGCTAATTGAAGTGGCCACATGTTTCATTCATCAGAATTTAGTTGGGGTTTTGTACGACTGATTTGGACAATAGTATATATCTGTGTATGATGGTGTCTTCACATCATAGATGCTCTAGGCACCAATACACGAGCTGCATGATGCATTTTGAACGTGATACTTGCGACTCCTGTCCATCGATCTCTCTCGATGCCATGTTACCCCTCTCCTTGGAGAGCTTTTCGCCCAAACAAAAGTAGACGGAAGTTAGCAAGGTTGCACGTATTCTTGCTCAATCTGCTAGGGCAGTTGGAAGATGCATAATGCAGTTCGTCTCGCACATGCATGCCCTTGAGCAGTCGAGTTCATTTCTGATGTAATCCATGATGGTAGTAACAGTGTAACACCAACACGAATGAGGATAGTTTGCATGATGCGTGCCACATCTGCGGTCAAAGGCACGGCACGGTGTGAACTTAACCCTCACGCTCCCCAATCTTTGAAAGCCTCGCCTCGCCCTCGCGCGCGTCGCATCCACAGAATTAAAATGAGCTTTGGAAAGTTTGCATGCCCGGTCCCCAAACTGCTCCATCCTGCCATCCTTCCTCTCATCTTCCAAGTCTTCACGTGAAGAATAACTTATGCTACCACTACGACCAATTTGCACGAGTGACCGCATGCACGCACAATTGCCCTGTTCCTTGGTAATTCTTTAAATTTTAATTACATTAAAAAATTACCAACAACTATAATATAAAATCCACTGTAATACAAAATAAGCGGCAAACTTGAACTGAAAGACTCAAATCAGCACCACAAAATATCTCGTCGGTCAGTAGGTCCAGCTCGTCTATGAATAGATAGAGCCATGTGTTCACATGTGGAGATGGCAAAAGGGTCACATCTCACAACTAACCTAGAGAAAGATAGATGGTCACATCGATAGTGTCGTAACTGTAGATGAGTGATATGCTAAAATATTTAAACGAAGGATGTTTGCATGCATGCTGAATTCGCCTTAGCACAAGAGTTAAAGGACATGTACAGCATCATGGTCGGGCTTCGACGGAGGCAATTTCTTTGGGTTCCCATCCACCATTGATTATTGGTTCAATGATGAATAGAGAGGGACCTCCTTGAGACCCTCACAGTAGTTTCTTTTGGCTTCCATAGGTGCCGGATCCAGGCACTACACAGTGGTATGGTTCAGCTCGACTTACAATGTAAAACACGTTGGTCATCATCCCAGCTTGTTTTGCTAGGTCTTACCCAAATTTCTTCCTGCCAACTGCCCTATAGAGCTAGGCTCGGACTCGACTTAGATTGTGTTTGGCTAGACTCAAAAGTCACTTTTTCGGCTTCGAAGCCAGTGCTCGGGCCAAACTCTCTGGCTCCGTAGCCCGGCTCCGAGGAATTTATCACGGAGCCGAGCTGATTTGCACCTTGGCGTGCGAAGCGTCCGATCCGAGACTCCTCTGGCTCCTATATCTATTGTTACGTAACTGCCCGCTGAGTTGGCATGTAATTACCAAGCGTGTGCCACTCGCATGTAAAGTCTATTCCCCTTGCGAGCTCAACCCTAGCCCCATTCGACTCTCTACAGCTCCTCCTAAGGCGACACCCTCAGCAGTGGCAGACCCACTATAAGTTCAAGGTCCAAAGTTGATTTTGGTGATAATGATAAATGCAATTGTGAGACTAATATATTTATTAGCTATGATATTACCTAGTCTCACTTAGATGTGATTAATGGCAAATACTATCTTGAGATTAACGTGTTTATTGATTACGACATCTCTTAATTTTCCTATGGATGAAAAGATGAAAATCATAGAGGTATGCATTCGACATGACATGCTTATAACTTAGTGTATTCTTCGGATCCAAAATTTAGATTGAACGCCATAAATAGTCAAACTTGAATATGTGCACATATTTCCATTATACATTATTATATACACATATTTAGAGGGAGTTCACTATATATTTTGAAGTTTCATAAGATTTGATCTATGTTCTTATTTCCACATATTAAGAATATTTACTTTGAAACATATCCCTTGAGTATATATAGCTTGTGTAGTTTATAGAAATTAAATCAATTGTAGTTGGGTGGTCATCTAGTTCCTTCATCATGTGTTAATGGTTGGATGATTAATAACAATCGGATGTGTAAGCTTTACTAGTAATTAATCTCAAAGATAAACACTTCCATTCAAATGAGTTAATTGCGTTGAAAGCTTATTCTAGAATATTCAATTGTTGTGTACATGTTGTAGACTCGTAAATCAATCTTTAATCTCATTATTTGTTGAGATTATCATGAATTACTCAAAAGGGAAGATTGTAGAATCTAGTCCCTCCATTATGAGTTAATGGTGAAATTTTGGTAATTGTTGGCAATTGATTTGTGAGTTAATATTTTTCATAAGTTGGATGAATAAGTTATGTTCCACAAATGGGGTTGACTTGGGATGAATTCATTGTTGAAGATCATCAAGTCAAGATGCGGAATAGAAGATGGCTTCATTAGTTGAAGGCCATCAAGAAGAGAATGCATCATGGGTTGATGCATAGCAAGACAATGACCCAAGGCAAATGTATGACTAGATAGGGTTAAGGATGTATTCCTAGTCTTTTTACTGATCTTAGTGTTTAGTTGGAAAATCAGATTGCTAGTATAGCTTGTCATACTATTAAAAGGGGTCTTGTCTAGTAGTTTGAGTCTCATCATGTGTTGATATCTCAACCTCACTTGCTCTAGCTCTCCGTAGCATGATGCTTATATTTTCGAATGTATTTTTGCAAATGGCTGAAGCTCATGTGTTGAATCCTTGTAGTATGAGACTATACATTGCAAATGTGTTTTGCAAATGTTTAAAATCCATGTTTTCTACTCCTTATTATATGAGACTTATATTTGCAAATGGTTGAAGCTCATATATAATCCTTGTGTGCATGATACTATAATTTGCAAATGTATTTTGTAAAATTTATTGAAGTATATGCACTTCTCTGAAAAATTAGAACTACCACTGTGTTACGTGAGATACTACCGCTAGGTGGAACTATCGGCATTGGGATCACGGTACTACTGCGTTTGTTGGTGGTTGAAGACCAGAGTGGTCCAACCAACGTGGTCAGTGACTAATGTGGTCGAATCAGTATAGTCGAACTAACGTGGTTAAACTAGAATGGTCGAAGAAACCAATATGGTTGGAGATCTATCTGGTCAAAACCACCATGGTCAGAGACCAACGTGGTCTGAGACCTATGTGGTCAAACCAAATAACGTGGTCGAAGACCAGTGTGTTCGACGATTGGTAGTACCGGCTCTCTATGAGTGGTTCGACCGGTTTGTAGTACTACCGACTCTGTGTCAGTGGTACTAGGAGTTGCGGAACGACCGCTTGTGTAACGATACATTTTTTCCAGAGAGACACCTTTGTGGGAGTCTTCTCCTCCCCGGTGAGAATGGTATTTCTGCATGTGTGGAGGGGTACTATAGTTGAACGGTAGTACCAGAACCTGCGTGCCAGTACTTTTGATATTGTCTGTAACAACGAGTTTTCTGACCGTTACGAGGGGTGCGGTAGTACCAGGTTATGGTTTGTTCTCTTGTGCTCAGTTTATATTCAAGCAATTTATATTCATAGAATTAAATTGATTGCTTGTCATTATAAGATTTTAAACCTTGACATAAACTTAGGTTGTTGGTGTATTTAGGTGAACCTAGTTGATTTAGACCTTATTTGTGCTAAACTAAATTTATTTACGCTCCTACACTATATACTTTGTTTAGTCAAATAATTAAAATAAAACCGCATATTCACACTCCTCTAGTCGGTCTTTTCGATCTTACACCTGCACGTCTCGACACCCCCACTCCCCACGCGTCCTCGATGCCCACTCCCCTCTCCGACACCGCTCCCTGGCTCCACGCATCGCCCTCCCCGACGCTGCCCCCTGTTCCCCTGACTCTGAAGCACGGTTAGTCCTGAATCCCCTCTTCTTGATCCTGAGTTGATGCCTAATTGTCTAGGTTGGAGCATTTGAAGAACATGAGGAGTTGTCACCTCTTGCCTATCATTTAGCAAAACTGTCTGTTGATGTTTTGATTAGAAAGGTGCAGCCAAAATATAATTTACTGGTTCATTTATCAAATGTGATGCTTGACATTACATATTTGATGCATACAATTTTAGCAAACTTGCTAGACTGCTGGTGCTGGTGTTTTGTTGCTAATTCTGATATGCCATAACTAATTAGCATATGATTTGTGCTGGTTACCATATGGCAATGTTACCATGAATCCTATTATGTTCTTCATGAATGTTATCATGTACTTTTGTTTTTAAGAAGAGAATAGAAACCCAGCATTAACGACCATGTAACCGTGTGCTAGATCACTAGCCTAAGCAGGCAACCCTAGTGCACCCTTTTAAGAAAATTCCAATAGAAACATGTCCATCTACATCGTTTGTGCCCGTAATTAACCTTCATTTTAATTTGATTATGAGGGACCATGTGAGAAGGTCCAAGAATATTTGTGATGAATCATTGTTAATGTGTGTTGAGTAAAATTCAAATTTACAAAATATTTGTCTTTTCAGTCTATTGGTTTCAGCCTCAGGCGGTCAGAACGACCCTATTGAGTAGTCTGACCAGTGCAACAAGTTTGACCGATCAGTAGGTGGCAGTCAGACCAATATCCTGGTTTTCGGTATAGAGCAATCAAACCAGCTAATTCCGAATTTCAACTGAGTTTTGAATTTTGGGATTTTGATCGTGGGTTGAGTCGTTTTGTCCTAGGTCAGTGCATTCCTATTGCATGAAGCATGTCTGAGCTAATGTGGATTAAGTTGCGAAGAATTTATGCCCAAAAATAATTTCTTGGTTTTTAGATATACAGGGAAGCTTAGAGTCAATTATGGTCAACGGCAAGAAATCAAGACTATGCTCATGGAGGAGCCAAGGTCTAGAATGATCAAAGATGCTGGGTGATATAATTGAACTCAAGTATGGCACAAGGAAGACAATGAATATTGAAGACAAGGTTCGAGTGATAGATTGCACCATGTGGCTTGGTCGCTTCAAATGAGACGTGGTCCGGTGGAAACCAGAGCGAAAGAGACCTACCGATACATGGCAAACATTGGTGCACCTACACATAGCAAGCATGACGATTACTTGCAAGAGAAGAACAAGACAGGGTCAAGGCAATGGTATTTTGGTAGTTAACCAAATACCAGAAACTTCACTGAATCAAAACTGTGGCGCTTGGAAAAGCAGTTTGGGTTAAGGAGATGCTGAGAAGATCAAGTGGATCAAATGCTAATGACTTAGCGGGTTCAGACTCATGTGCTTTGAAAACGTACATGAGTTAAGTGTGAGTGTAAAACACGCGTTGTGTGGAGTTAACGGTTTTGCCCTAATTATGCTAATGGATAGTATATATTACTAGATGTGGGCAGGTTACCCCATCTATATAATGGGTTGAGGATAGAAGCTTACAAACTAACTGTCCTTATGGAGTGGATGTAAATCATTTATCTTCAAGTAGCAATAGATCAATTTTGTTCATCTCTTATGGATTATTCTTGTCTTGGTTGATTTGCTCTTATTTTTGTTGTTTATTTGCCTTTTCTCTCTTCTTCTTGATCTTATTGCATACCAAGATATATAAGTGATGAAGATATCTTATGTAGATCATATCATATCTATCTAGGAACGGTGGTTTGTAAGATTTCGAAGATGTCCGGTTCTTGCTTGGTTGGTGTCTCTCTTGAGGAATCTTGATCCGAAAGTTTTGGGTTCGAATTTTTGGGTGGTCATGCTTGCTGTGACATGTAGAAATTCATCTAGAGTAATCTTGGCTGTTCTTAACCCATGAGAAAGTTGTATCTCGAGTTTTTGATATTTGCCCGATTTTAGTGCAGCCTTGTATGTTTTGAAGTTTGTCAAGATCTATATGATTATTTGATAGAATAGGTTCCTAGGACATTCAACAAGTTGTGTGCAAAGTTCAAACTTGTTGGTCATGGATATGAAAGTTTGCATCAAATTTGGTTTTGACCTAGGCTAATTTTCTATTATAGAAACAGCAGAGCGATTGGTCAAACGGGTGGTTGTGGCCGATCAAATTGACCACCAGTCAGACCACACATCCGGTGGTTGTCAGATCGGTTAGGTGTTGAATCTGTGAGACCTTGCAGTTTTGGGGTGATGTTTGGATTTAGGTTATCAAATATAATTTTTTTAGCTCTTTAGCTACTAGAGAGAAATATTTCTAGATGCTTGAAAAAAGATTTTAAAAAAACATTATTCATCTCACTGTTGTCAGTGGCGGTCCTACAGATTTTGCTTAACTGTGCCGCCTAGATCTACCAACTAAGTAGCGTCGAAAATGACATGGCCGTGATTTATGGGGAGAAACCACAAAACATATAACAAGGGTGCACCACGAAATCCAGACCAACACTGACAGGACCAAGCTGTAAATATCACCATATTTTAGTGTTTCAAGCCGAAATGTCAAATATCAGTGTCACCACTTGTGTAATTTTCTCAGAACATCTACGTGCACAAATAAAACTGCAGGTACGGCTGCGTCGCCGTGTGCACTGTACAAGCTTGGTCTAAACACGTACGTACAGGAGTGCTTCAAGTTGAATAGGAAAACGATTAACATTTTTGTAAATTTTTTAGGGTGGAATAATCGGCTAGTGTAGCTATATTAAAGCTCATAATCCACAAATCATGGGTTTAAATCTAGAACAATTAAAGTGAAATATCCACACAAATAACTTATCTAACCTGTGACCGGTGGAAGTCAGGTCATTAGTTAAACATAGTGTCACACCGCTAAACTATGTTAGCAATATTTTTATAACCTTAGTTTTTCAGAGGGTGGAGACCAAATCTAACACATGTACGGGAGTACAGATCAACTGGCCTATTTGAACAAAAAAAAACTTAATTACTCGTTCTTTTTAACAAGGATTTATTGATTTAATTCAATGCATTAGAAACTGCATCTCCTTAAGTTGTATAAATGCAGTGTACATCTTCGAATTTTTTTATGAATAATCTATTTTTCATTGAAAATAACAGAAATATACTTGCGGTAACATTTTTTTTAGAAGTAGGCTCCAGTCGCCTAATCGTCGGGTGATTGGAGCCTATCGCCCAACGGAAACACAACAACAAAGTTGTACTGCAAGCCGTTGGGCGACAGGTTCCAATCGCCCGACGGTTAGGCGACTGGAACCTGTTGCCCAGCCACAGGGCAACAACATCTAGAGTCGCCCAGCATTAGGGCGACGGCAAACAAGATGCTACTCTGCTCCGTGAATTTTACACATTTTGTGAATTTTGTAGATTATAACTGAAAGATAATCTATTGGATTTGTAATAAAAGTTTATGATCGTTGTATATTGTTTGAGCGTAAAAAAATTTGTGATTTTTTTAAGAACGATTGAACTTCGAATGATCGGTAAGTATGATGGTAAATGATATTATGATGTTACCGAGAATTTGTACACGGAGGAAAACTAGTATGTTAATATTGTTGGATGGCTTATTATGGGAATAATTGAATGCGAAAAGACAAGCAAATAAGCTTGTCTGAATTTACATAGACTTCATAATATTGTTTGGAGTAATATGTCGCGTAAGTTTTGATTACATGAATAACATAGAGCATCATGTGTGACTAACCAATCGAATTGCTCGTACAACCAACTGTGTGGACCGGGGTCATTTTTTCTTCCTTGTGAGCTAGGCGTTGAACTCCTCAGTGGCCTCTTTTGCATTGGTCACCATTACCCTCTTTTTCTCACGCTCCCTCTCGCAAGCCTCCCGCTCCCTACGTGTGCACACCTCGAGATGAGATTTCATCTTGCGTTGTATATGCAGGGTTTGTTCATCCTTACGGCGCTTCTCCTTTCAGATCTCGGAGGACCTTGTAACATTCCACTCATCGAAGTTGAGGGCCCACTGGTCCTCTGGGTGGATCTCAAAATCGATCCATTTGCAGTAGCCACATAGAGGTTCTGGGGACTATGAATACAGGGGAGAGATTGTTAGTGCATACTTTCAAGGAGAAAAAGTTGGGGAAAATGGTGCATCTGGTCCTTACTGGCTGTCGATAGATCGCGGTGTCTAGATTGCGGTTGGGATAGTCACTGGAGTAGTTTGTGCAACCCCAATAACGCATATCTAAGCTGAGGCGGTTCTTAGACTTGAATAATTTGCACAGGTCCTGGCACCAACAAAGGGGGCGTCTCCCCCTCTAATGGGTGTTGCAGCAAACGCTCGGTAGAAACGTTCGAAATAGGGTTGTTGCTATGGGTCATGTCATTGTGGAGGGTTGACCTCGTAGCACGCTAAGCTTGTTCTGCCCAGGCCGCAGCAGCCCTTGCTTTCTTATCGTGGGCGGAAGCTGACCGTGCTAGGTCACGCGTCTCCTCTCATTGCCTCATCATCTTGTCCCATTGCTTCTTCTGCGTCTTGTCCATCCTGCCATCCCGGTGTGGTGAAGCAAGCGCCAGTGTAGTGTGAGGTTTGTTTGTGTAGTGTTCTCTCATAAATCTCTTTGACCTTGTTTTATAGGCCCCCTTGTGGCCTTCTCAGTACATAAAGATGTCTGTGTGGTCATGTCACTACACAAAGTTACCAACTGTGGTATTGTGGGCACGCGAAACTGCCCAGTCAGGTCTTCGGACTGCGAAAAGCTGCACCCTTTAGTCTTGTCATTGCGCAAAGCTAGACCGTGTGGTCTTGTCGCTGCGCAAAGGTGTCTCGTCTGGTCTTCTCACTGCTCAAAGCTGGCCCGTACGGTCATGTCGTTAAGCAAACCTAGCGTGTGCGGTCTTCTCACTGCTCAAAGCTGGCGCGTGTGGTCTTCTCAATGCTCAAAGCTAGTGCGTGCTGTCATGTCACTGCAAAAAGATGGGCCGTCATGTCATGTTGCTAAGCAAAGTTGGCCCGGAGGTCACGTCGCTACATAAAGCTGGCGCGTGCGGTCTTCTCACTGCTTAAAGCTAGCACGTGTGGTCTTCTCACTGCTCAAAGCTGGCCTATGCTATCATGTCACTGCAAAAAGCTGGGTCGTCATGTCATGTCAATAAGCAAAGGTGGCCCGTGCGGTCATTTCGCTGCGCAAAGCTAACGTGTGTAGTCTTGTCGCTACTCAAAGCTGGCCCGTCATGTCATGTCGCTGTGCTAAGTTGGCCCGTGTAGTCTTGTCGCTGTGCAAAGCTGCCCTGTGTTATGAATGACGCCACGACACTGCAATTATGCTATAAAATGAATGGATGAGGCATTGCTGGTAGAAACAATTATCTTTTCTATCGTAAAGTAAGCCATCATGATAGACGCCGAGGGGTCAGTCGAATATGGATCACCAAAGGGAACTTTCCACTCAAATGGAAGGAGGACTTCGGCATTACGTACCGCTTGTTGCCAAACAGGTGCGCTCAGCCGGTGTGGCTGAAAAGCAAACACATGTAGGACGCGGTGGTGAAAGTGGTAGAAGGCCATACGGATGGCAGACGATGTTGCTCTCGATGCCCATATGTAACAGCCCAGGTTTCTATAAAAATAATAATATTAAAAATAATTTAAAATAAAAATAAGTGTTTTTGTTGCCTAAAGTTTATTTTTGATTTGCCTTGATTTTCTGCTTTTAGAAAATGCCGGATTTGAAAAGTAATTTAGATAAAAAAAACATAAAAATATTATTAAATAGAATGATATTTTGATTTTCTATAAAAATCCTATTTCAAATTAATTATTTGGAAGCATTTGGCGTTTATCTGGATTTCCTGTGTTTTCTGGAATTATTAGACATTATTTTCTAAGCGTTTTTGAAATCCATCTCTCTTCTTGGGCTGACTAGTGTCACGCCTAGATCCAATCCACCGCACCCGATTAAATATCGGTCCTCCATCTTCACTTAACCCACTCCATCTCCATCCCACAGCCTGGATTCAATCTACGCCACCAGATATGATCCTACGTCATAATCTTTCTTTTCCAGTACAAAAATAATTCAGAAAATCTCCTTTCCCTTTTTATTTAGTTTCAAACTTCAGAGAGCCCGTTCTCTTCCGTTTTAAATCCGATTGAGCCCATTCAAATTTCTAAATTATTTAAAAATTCTAATCTATCTATTTATATCCTCTTTTAAAATTTTTAAAGTCTGTTTCAAAATTTATTTGAATTAAATTATGGCTTAGCAGTTAAAAATAATTTAAATGGTTAAAGTATACTTCAAATAAATCCTAAATTATTTTATTTGGTATTTTCGGGTTCCAAGGGTTTTGGTGAAATTTTCCTGAATTGTTTTTCGAATTTATTTTATTTTTTCGGAAAAACAATTATTATTTTATTATCATTTTCTCTCTCCTGCCACTATTCATCGGCTTCACGGATCGTTTCAGAGCGAGCTCAGCGCCATGGCTATTTCTTGCCGTTTCTTGATACTTCCATAACTTTTGATTTTCTCAACCATTTCTTGCGCAACAAAATGCATTTGAATCCTCTCATCAAGACCTTTACATTCCTAGCCTTAGCCCCCAATTTCATGCACTAATTTCTGGAAATATGCCATGCCACCGAAAGACATTCCCTCGCGGATCTCCCCATCCGGTCTACCTCCGTGGGTATAAAAGGGAACACCAGGTGCCCCTCCTCATCCTCACCCAGCCCCAGAAATCTCAAAGCCTCTCTCTTTCTTCTAGCCGCAATCGGCATTTTTCTCTCGGCGTTCTTCGGCCGTTTGCGCCGTTTACAGTGGAGTTTTGCCACATTTGGCCACACCATTGGCTTTGCCTTTGCGCGTTCTACATGATGCTCCCCTCGCCTTCGCTGGAGCTTCGCAGAAGCATCGCCGGAGCACCGTGGCCAAACCGTGCCGCCGCTTCTCTCCTCACTGCAGGCCAACCGTGCATCTTCCACCACAACCAAGGTGAGCACTGCGTTCCCCATGTTCTCCTCTTCGTTTCGCCACAAACCTCACCCGCAAACTCCTCTCCGTTTGCCCGGAACGCCGATGTCAACCCGTCGGTAGTTGAATGTCTTCTCCGCCGTGTTCCGCCACCATCTAATATCCTTTGGTCGAACTATTTGCACCGTTGAGTTTGCCTTGACGTGTTCTACATCGTACTTTCATCGCCATCACCTGAAGATCCCCGAGTCCTCGTCGACCTTGTCAGGCCCAAACACTAAAACTGTACCTTCGCGCGTACACCCCTTTTTGGTAAGCGCTTCGATTTTTGTTCGCGTCATATTGTGTCCTAGCCTGTAGGAAATTTTCTACCATTTTGTTTAATTTTTCGTGGAGCCAATTGTCAGGAATTGAGCTTTCCGCGAAAATGGCTGTTTATGACTCCCGACGTCGATTCGTCGCCTCCGGTAAGCCTTACCCCATGCCGTAATTTTTCTTAGACTTGCCTCACTGCGTTCTACGCCGTGCTTCCTTCCGTTTCCCCGAAAAGTCTTCACAAATTTTTGCCTCTGACACCTCGCCTTGGCCGCCAATGGCATCCCGTGTCCCTATCTATCCGGTGATGTTTTTTCCCAATCCGTTCGCGTCACATCATGCCAAACTATCCCAGGTAGCTACATTTCAAATGGTTTTGGATTCGCTTCACCGAGCACCAACATATCAAGTTTTTCCTGTTTCTTCACTATCGTCGTTCAAACGTCGATTGGATCGTGTCCGATGAACTTTCAGCTTAGCCAGTAATTTTTCTAGCCTCACCATATCATGTTCTACGCTATGCTCACCTTACATCTCCACGTTCCATATCTGGTGCTATCTCTCTCCAACCTGTCGCTGTCGCTACCACGCCGTCACCACTGTTTTTCTCTCACCGCCGGTGATTGCCGCCATTCCTTGACGCCGTACCCGTGTCACCACCTTTGCCTCATTGCCAGGATTCCACTTTGCCCATTCGCCACCCACCTCGCAGCCAACCGACACCGTACTATTCAAAAGACAAGTCTCGAATTTTGTTATCATTTCATGTGATGTTCAAAACTTCCAGATATTCGTTCTCCCTCATACAAACTCTGAATCCATTGATTCTTTCTCCTAAATTCATCTAAAATCATTATCTATCCGTAAATATATATTTTATAATTTTTGGATTTATTTAGATTTTATTTGAATTTATTTGCTTTGGTCCTTCGCGTGTAGACTGCGACGTTTCGGAAGAATTCGACGACGACTCACACTAGACTGCAAAGCAAGGCAAGTCACACTCCTTGATCATGTTGATCCCAGTTTTCAAAATAAAATTATGTTGTTTTAAATTATATTGCATGCATATTTTTATTCAATGTATTTCAATTCAGTTTTAATTTTAGTTATTGCCTACTTGTTAATTCCTCCATTGATATTGAATTCCTCGATACCTTGTCACCCTAGAATCAAACTCTAGTTAATACATTAGTGTTGGCTAGAGAGTTTTAATCAAATACTTAGATCTGCTTAGTTATAATATTTGTTTTGGGATAACTTTTCACATAAAATGATAAACTTTGAGATGTACTCTTGACTTCAGAGAGTCAGGAAGGTTGATAAAATATTTTGAAACAAAATATAAAATCTGGTTTAGACTTAGGCTAATGGATAGGTGGTGGGTGCAGGCATGCACTGTTGTTCGGAGACACAGTGTTGATTGTCGGGCACAGGGGGTATGTGGTTGAGCCTAAGTCAATTAAAGACCGGTCTGTGAGCTACTGTTGCAAAGCCCTATCGTACTACCACAAGGCTGGTATGGGACAGCCCTGGCTGAATAATTTGCGGGACCCAACCTGAGCCATTTCGTAGGTTGAAAGTGAGCGTGGCGTAGGCCATGAAAAGTCTCACCGGCTCAAGAGGGGGTCCCGGTCTGGTGGATTCCTTACTGGGGTGAAACCTTAGTGTTGGCTTGGCCAGGTTGAAGGCTTTGCATTGTAAAGGTCTTGTCGTGATCTCCCCGCCGCACACCTAAGGAAGTGTGTAACTCGCGTGGCAAAACGGGATGATCGTGTCTTGTGGGTAAAGATGTACAACCTCTGCAGAGTGTATAATCTATCCTGGATAGCTGTGCCCACGGTCATGGGCATGCTGAGTAAAAGTTTTTCATGGATTAGACTTTGTTTTCCAAAAATATTTTTGAAAACTTTGTGGATGGATGGAATCCACGAGAGATGAAAACCTTGCGGATGGATGGAATCCGTGAGAGATTGAAACCTGGTGGATGGATGGAATCCATCAGAGTTGCGCAGTGAAAGCGTGTGGATGGAATCCATACGTGAACTTTTGGAAAAGATGGTCCGGGTGGGATGCCCGTGGATAGGTTGGTGTTAGGTCGGAGCCTGCACTGACGGTATTATTTTCAATACAAGTATTGTTTTACTTACTGTATTAAATTCAGCAATTTCAATCTATTTACTGTATTTCATTAATTGTTGTTTTATGCAAACTAACCCTATAAGCCTTCCATTGATGCCTTTATCATTATATTGCATTTCTCCGTGTGACTTGCGGAGTACAAGTTTGTACTCACATTGCTATCTTCACACAGAGGAAGACGACTTCGACTACGGTAAAGACTTGGACGAGTAGGCCGCGTCTTACTGTCGTTTGCCTGTGGGCAGGCTCAGTGGTTTTCTTCCGCTTCGGTTTTTCTTCCGCTGCTTATGTTTAATTTTGGCTTATGTGCCATGGATGTAAACTTTGGTAATTCTGCCCATATTTAATTAATAAATGTCATTAAGGTTGATATTTATCTTTGTTGTTCACTGTGTGCACTAGCTGATCCTGGACTAGTGCGATTTACACAGAGGATCCTGGAGTTGCCGCTCCGGGTTCTGACACCATACTCTGGGATACAAGTAGACACTCGTCTATTTTATACTACTACTAATAGAGTTTTGATGCTAATGTTCCTTTGTAGCAGATGGATAAATGCGACTTCGTGCGATGGATTGATCCTCCCCATGAACGGTATGTTGTGAGGTATGTGGATACGTTGTGAGAGCGAATCACTGATTTGGAGGCACAGATTGAAAGTCTTAAAGAGCAGAACGATTACCTTCATCAGCAGATGGAGCAAAAGAGGGGCAACGAGGAGGTCATCAACATAGGGAGTTTGTATGACCCAACATGCTACTGCGTGAACCCTAGTTGTGTATGTGCTTACCACTACAACGATGTCCAGCCACATCCGAGACGGCCCCCTCAGCAACACTCCATGTGGGTACCACAAGGCTCCTTCTACCTGTAGACAACGATGTATATGGTTGTACCGTTGTACTCTGGCTTGTTGTTTGAAATATTTTTCAATGTCGTTGAGCATGTAATGGAATGGTTCATACGTTGCTACGGTTGCCATCAATGCAGTTCACTATTCGTTTGGTGCGGACATCAACAAGGTAAGGAGAAGTACAACTAAGCTCACCACAGTATTGTAAACATCACTACGTAAACAAGAAACGTAAGCAGTACATGAACAAAAAGTGTACAGTCAACACTAACGACCCCCAACAGCATCCCCAGCCCCCCTCCGTCGCCACCCTGGCTTTGTGAAATGTGTACAATGTGCTTTTTGCCTTCTCATTAACTTGGTGGTTTGATCTAATTATATGATGCTTACTAGGTGACATAAGTTCATGATTGTGGTCCTCAACAAATGAAATTATCCTGTACTTGTTGTCACTATCTCACTTCACAAAAATTTGAGCATTACATCCACACCTACTTTCTTTCATCTTACAACTTTTTCTTTGAGAGATCAAGAATATTGTTACCTTTTGCTGACTTATACCTTTGCCTTAAGCATATGTAACGTTTCCATTGAACTACCTTAGTCTGTATCTTCTGCTGACCAACATGTACTGAAAACCTGACTTGATGTGCATATGCCTTGAAGTACGCCTCCATTGAGTTCACATCATCAAATGCCATCCATATTTTTCCGGCTTCGAGTCCTCTGCACACTTGGGTGTGAATGAGGAAGACTGCAATCACACAAATTTGTTTGAATTATATCCACAACTCATGTCTCTAGTCATGCATAAATCATAATGACTACAACATCAAGAAAATACTGACCCAGGTTGGTATGTTTGCGGTCTTTTTGGGAGTACTAAATCCTTCCTTACACCTTATATCTGAGTTCACCTCACCAATACAGTGGGACTGAGCGTCACCAATTGACTCCATAGTAGCTGCTGAAATTTATGTACTTTTATAGCTGACTTAGAGTGCAATTGTTACTGGAATAACTTTGATACTACAATTTTACACCTCACTAGAACATAATCTACCAAAAACATGCATCGATCGATAGCCTACCTACGTATTACTCATTTCGGCATTACCTAGCTAGCTAAAAACCTTGAAACAATACACTCATGTATCAATACAATCTCGGGTATTTTTGGATTGCACTTATGCACTCAATACAATCCGGCAAAGACATGAGATTTACCTAAATATGCGTCGGGTGCGTCCTTGTTGAGCTTCATCGGAGGGCCGCAACTACCAAGTCCCTGGGGAGAGGACACACTCAGGCGAGCGGCACGGAGGGGAGGTAGAGCCGTCATCACCGTCGGAGAGGGAGGAGCCACCGTCGCCATTGGAGAGGGAGGAGCCACCGTTGCCGTCGTAGAGGGAACCGCCAGGTGGGGTGGTGGAGCGCCGTTAGAGGGGAGGTGGAGCCGGTGAAGCGCTGCACTGTCGGAGGGCTGCGAAGTCACCGTCGCAATCGCCATTGCAGGGGAGAAGGAGCAGGTGGAGTGTCACGCCGTTGAAGGGCTACGAAGCTGTCGTCACCATCGCCATTGCAGGGGAGGAGGAGCTAGTGGAGCGCCATGCTGACAGAGGGCTACGAAGTTTCCGTCGCCATCGCCATTGGAGGGAGGAGTGAAGAATTTAGGGTTGGGAGTGGGGATTTCAGGAGCAGGCGCGTGGGGGACCAAACGGGCAGGGTTTTTCCACACTAGTGCCCACGAGGATGTGGGCGGTCCGACGCCGATCGAATGACGCACGCGTGAGGTCACCTTCCACCCAGATGTGGCGCGTCCCTGCACGAACGCACAGCCAGATCGACCGTGAGTGCATGAGTGCACAGTAGGCATGATTGCACAGTAAACGTTCCCTGATATATTAATATATCTAGACGAGTAACAGAATAAATGGAAGCAATTAATAATTGATCAATTAACACGAAGAATTAGTTAGATGCATTGTACATATGCACATACATTTGCTCCAACACTGGTGAGTATGATCTTTAATTGGAAGTGTGAAATGAGATGATATTATTGGAGGATGAATCGTTCAACTATAAATGCAGTGTATATCTTTCTGGCTTGATATATTGATGTATCTAGACGAGTAACAGAATAAATGGAAGCAATTAATAAGTGATGAATTAACACCCAGAATTAATTAGGTGCATTGTATACATGCACATACGTTTTGCTACAACACTGGTACATACAATCTTTAATTGGAAGTGTAAAATGAGATGATATTATAGGAGGATGAATCATCAAACTAGCACACTTGTTGATAAAGATATGATCTGGATTTCATTTCTTCAACAAAAAAAAGATTGATCTGGATTTCTTATTTAAGGAATGGATGGGGATTTAACTTTCAATCTTCACTATGTTAGTACTATACGGATATATTCGCTCCCACATACAAGGGATCATGTCGTACTGATATACCTGGGTATCGTGGGCATGCATTTGCAAACTTGGGGTTAAATATAATATTCATGGCATATTGCATTCTTTTCTTGAAAATATTCCTGCCCTTGCCTTGGAGGAATCATGTGCGTGAATATTTCTTTAGCCTATGCTTCAAAAAGAAGAAACAAAAGCTGAATATTCGTTTAACCATAACAACTGCAAGCACATGCCGGCGCTGTGTTTGCATATTCCAGAAACATTGCTATCACAATCAATAGCAAATTGGTCCCTATCATGCTCTAAACTTTTATTGCAGAGGTTTCTTACTTTCTTTGGCTTGCACTGTTGTACATGAGATTTTTTTTCTCTTCTTAACTGGGCTTCACTGACTTTTATTATGAAAAATAGGCACTACATATTTTAAAATCTTATTTACAATCATATTGGGTGATAAATTAATATGTGATGCAGCGGCGGTGATCATTTGGGCTTATTTTTGGTGGCTTATGACTGAAAAGCACTGTAGCTAGTTGAAAAAACACTGTAGCTGACAGAGGCTTATTTAGCATAATTAAATTTAAAAAATTAAAAAATATAAAAAATATATTAACCCATTACGTATAATACAAACAAATACGGGAAAAAAGAACCAGCAAAAAAGCTCAACAAAAAAGCCAAAAGTTCAAAAAAAAGATGAAATTTATGAATAGTGAAAAATAAGCCGGAAGTTAAAAGCTGAAGGCAAAACGATCACAGCCATAACCTTGGTTAACTGGAATGTGACATGGCTATTTTTGGCAGCCACCCAATTAACCAATAAGCTGACGTTGGCCGGATCTTTTATGTGCCTGACATTGTAAAATTAAGTGTTCCACATGGAACTTTGTTTCTTAGTTGTTGGAGGGTAAACGGTGATTTACATATGTATATGTGTATTTCTGAAAGTGTCCAAATATTACACCAGAGTACATTTTTACGGATAAACTATAGTGAGGTTAACACATACTAAACTTCTGGTTTATAGCTTAAAATGCACTTCAGTAGCTAAAAATACATTGTACCAATTATTAGCTTTTTTTAGTAATTAAATTTTTTAAAAAATTATATTATCACGGATAATGAAAATGAATAAAGGCAAAAAGCAAAAAGCTCAAAAAAGCTAAAAACTAAAAAGAAGAAATTAAAAAAAAACCGATGTGTTCCAGAATCCAAAACCAGAAATTATTTAGGGCGGGACCATAATGAGGTTAACTCGCACTATTTATCTTAGTAATGGCAATGTGAATACGTGTGACCAGACTCCACTCGGTTTTAAGACATAACGTCAAACTAAATTATGCGGTCAATAATATCGCGTCAGTAACACAATAAAGCAATGAGATGTCAACAACATGGATGGACTTCTTCAATATTGTATATTTGCGAATTGAACCATTATGCCAGCAAACAGTAAATCATGAAGTAACAAGGTTAACCACTAATAGGGGTGGCAACGGGGCGGAGGCTCCTGGGGGAGGGCTCTAGCCTTGCCCCGATCCCCACCAACCGGCCCCATCCCTGGCTCCGTTAAACTTCCCGGGGATTTGGCCCTCTGTCCTCGATCTCTACGGGACCCGACTTCACATGATCTCCATAGAGATTAAAAATAAGTTAAAATGTTTTAAAATTAATAATATGACTTTGTTTATTAATATATAATTATTTAGGTATATTTTTTTGCACAAAATATAGCTTCAAAATATATATTTTAACATATAGATTCAAGTTTTAATCTAAATATATAAGAAAAGAATACAATCTCCTATATTAAAAATCTACAATCTATTATTTAAAATTATTTTTTATTTTTACCGGGTCTCTGTGGAGACCCGCAGGGGAGAACAACCCCGTCCCCACCCACGTTCCCCATGGGAGAGAATGCCCCCCCCCGCCCCCGATGGGAAAAATTCCCCACAGAGCCTCACCCCTGCGGGAGAAATTGCCACCCCTAACCACTAACAACACCACACATTTGTCCTTTTTTTAACTATTAAAATTCACATGTCAAACATTAGATCACCATATCTCTCCTTTTTGCCACAGACCACCCTTGTAAAGTATATACACCACCTCCGAACAGCACATGGCCATTCTCAACTATCATCTAGAATTCTAGATGCTATTCTGTTTTTTAAGACAATTCTAGTCTCTACTCAAAATACATGCTGTTGTGGCTATTGACCAAACAGTAAAAAAATGAAACTAGTGGAAGAGGAAGAGAGCTAACAGAAATGATCTGTGGGAGAACGAGTGGAATTGCCTCTCATACTCCACTTGAGGGTTTATATACATGAATGGGGTAGAATATGAAATTCATATCCTACCCCTTGATAATTACAAAAGATGATGGTATATTGGTACATTCCTCTATACTTTCTATACTATTAGGCCTATTACATATTGAGCCAATTGCAAGGCCCAGTCACGGGGGTTGGGCCATCCCTACAACAATACTCCTCGACAGCAAGCACAGAGGTCCTGATGGGCGAGCTGACGTGAACAATTGGCCTAGGCTAACCCCGCCCCCCATCCCCCGACAGTAAGCACGTAGATGCCGATAGGCGAGCTGATGCAGCTGGTAGCCCCAATCCCTGGGGGTGTGGACGCTGTAAACCTCCCGGAGTAGGATTGTTTGACCGATCTTGACGTGGTTGTGGATCTTCTGGTAGAGGCCGAGCCAGTGCGCGTAGGCCTACCCCAACCTCGAGCGGCTCGTAGATGCAGATGGTGAAGTCCCACGCCGAAAGCCTGGGTGCCCCATCGGGTTGGTGCCTCCGACATAGTCGGAGAAGACCTGATGACTATGTCGCTCGTGACATGGTCGCTGAAGGTGCGACCACGTGGTGGTCATAGGTATTGACAAAGTCGCGGCTCCGAAATGGTCGAATGAAGTGTCGATGAATTCCCAAGTATGAGTGGTCGATAGAAGTCCTGACGACTACGTCTATGACCACAAGGCGGTCGGATGGAGCCTACGACCATGATGTGGTTGGATGGATTCTACGGCCGCGAGGTTGTCGAACGAAGTGTACGACCACGAGTTAGTCGTACACCGATGAGTTGTCAACAAAGTCAATGGTGAGACAAATCTCCGACACGCGTGGTCCATCCTGTGCCCTTCGAACTCAGTGTAGACGAAGTTTGACAGTGAGATGAATCTTTGACATGCGCATTCAGCATGCACAGACTTGGCGTCGATGAAATTGGCGATGAGACGAATCTCCAACACGCATGGTCCATCCCGCACCCTTCGGACTTGGTGTGGACAAAGTTAGCGGCAAGACAAGGCTGACGCATGCGATTCATCCCGCACCCTTCAGACTCAGGGTCGATGAAGGTGGCAATGAGATGAAGTTGACTCGCGTGGTCCATCCCCTGCCCTTTAGACTCGGGGTTGATGAAGTCGGCGTCGAGACAAAGAGCTTGACGTGCGTGGCCCGTCCCCCACCCTTCGGACTCGGGGTCGACGAAGTCGGTGGTGAGACTAAGCCTTGACACATGCAGCCCATCCCTCACCCTTCAGACTTGGCATCATTGAAGTCGACAGTGAGACAAAACTGATGTTTGCAGCCTGTTCCCTGCTCGTCGATGAAGTTGCTGGCGAACCGAAGACTTGCGCGCCCGAGCGTCTACGACCACAAGGTGGCCGGATGAAGCATCCATGACCTCGAGGTGGTCAGACGAAGTCTACAACCTCGTGGTCATCGAACGAAGTCTATGACTGCGAGGCGGTCGGACGAAGTACTTACGACCAAGAGGTGGTCGGACGAAGTATCAACCGTGAGGTGATCGAATGGGGCGTCTGCAACCGCAAGTGGTCAGATAAAGTCTCGACCGTGAGACAAATTTCTAAGCGTGATAAAGCTCAGAGGTGCATGTTCCATCCTGCACCCTTCGGACTCGGGGTCAACGAAGTCGGCAACGAGAGCAAACTATGACATGTGCGGGCTGTCCCCCACCCTTCAGACTTGGGGTCAACCAAGTCAACGGCGAGACGAAGACCTTAACGCGCGGTTGGTCCCACACCTTTGGACTTGCGATCGACGAATACGGCGGCGAGACGAAGCTTTGAGGCACGTGTTCCGTCCTACACACTTCGAACTCTGGGTCGACAAAGTCGGCGGTGAGATAGAACTATGACACACATGGTCTATCCCCCATCCTTCGACCTAGGGTTGACAAAGTCGGTGGCAAGACGAAGACCTTGACACGCATGGTGAATCCCTCACCTTCGGACTTGGCATCAAGGAAGTTGAAGGCGAGACAAATCTCTGATGCATGCAGTCCATCCTGCACCCTTCGGACTCGACGTTGACGAAGTTAGTGGTGAGACGAGGCTGACACACACAATCCGTCCTGCACCCTTTGGACTTGGGGTTGATGAAGGTGGTGAAAAGATGAAGCTGATGCACTGGTCTGTACCCCGCCCTTCAGACTCAGGGTCGACGAAGTCGATGGTGAGATCGAATTGTGACACGCGTGGCTTGTCCCTCACCTTCGAACTTGGCATTAACGAAGTTGGCGATAAGACGAATCTCTGACACGCGTGGTCCGTCCCACACCGCACCCTTCAGACTCAGCGTGGATGAAGTTGTCAGCAAGACGAAGCTGACACACGTGTTCTATCCCACACCCTTTGGACTCGGGGTCGATGAAGTCGGCGGCGAGATGGAACTATGACACACGCAGTCTGTCCCCCACCCTTCAGACTTGGGGCCGATGAAGTCAGCGGCGAGACAAAGACCTTGACGTGTGCAGCCCGTCCCTTACCTTCAGACTCACGGTCGACAAAGGCAGTGGTGAGATGAAGCTCTAAACATGCGTTCCATCCTATAGCCTTCGAACTCAGAGTCGATGAAGGCGATGATAGCTAATGCACGTGATCCGTCCCGCACCCTTCAGACTTGGGTTCGACAAAGGCAGCGATGAGATGAAGCTGACGTGCACGGTCCATCCCCTATCCTTCGAACTCAAGATCGACGAAGTTAGCGGCAAGACGAAGCTGACGCGCGCGGACGTCTAGACTATAAGGTGGTCGAATGAAGCGTCTATGACCGTGAGGTGGTTGGACGAAGTGTGTCTGACCACGAGGTGGTCGGACTTAGTCTTGACCATGAGGCAGTTGGATGAGGTATCCATGACCACGACGTGGTCAGATGAAGTCTTGACCGTGAGGTGGTCGGACGAGGCATCTATGACTGCAAGGTGGTCGGATGAAGTCTATGACCGTGAGGTGGTCCGACGAAGTCTGTGACCACAATGTGGTCGGACAAAGGTCCCCTACCCTTCGGACTTAACATCGACGAAGTCGACGATGAGACAAAACTTATGCATGTGGCCCGTCCCCCACCCTCTGTACTCAGGGTCAACAAAGGCGGCGACGAGCCTAAGCTGACGCGCGCGTTCCATCCCGCACCCTTCGGACTCAGAGTTGATAAAGTCAGTGATGAGACGGAACTGTGATGTGCGCGGTTCATCCCCTGCCCTTCGGACTTGGAGTCAATGAAGTTGGCGGCGACGCATGCAGCCCACCCCTCACCTTCGGACTCGTGGTCGACGAAGGCGGTGACAGTTGACGCACATGATCCATCCCGCACTCTTTGGATTCGAGGTCAACAAAGGTAGCGACGAGATGAATCCATCCCCCGCCCTTTGGACTTGGGGTCAACGAAGTCGGCGGCTAGACAAAGACCTTGACGCACGTGGCCTATCCCTCACCTTCAGACTTGGCGATGACGAAGTTGGCAGTGAGACAAATTTTTGACACACATAGTCTATCCCGCACCCTTCGGACTCAGAGTGGATGAAGTTGGCGGCGAGACGAAGCTGACACATGCGATCTGTCCCACCCCCTTCAGACTCGGGGTCGATGAAGGCAGCAATGAGATGAAGCTGATGCGTGCGTTCTGTCCCGCACCCTTCGGACTCGGAGTCAACAAAGTCTGCGATGAGATAGAACTGTGACGCGCACTATCCGTCCCCCGCCCTTCGGACTTGGGGTCAATGAAATTAGCAGCGAGATGAAGACCTTGACCAGCGCGGCCCGTCCCTCACCTTTGGACTCACGATCGACAAAGGCGGTGGCGAGACGAAGCTCTAAGCGCATGTTCCATGCCATACCCTTCAGACTCGGGGTTGACGAAGGCAGGGACAGCTAACGCATGTGATCCGTCCTGCACCCTTCGGACTCAGGTTCGACGAAGGTGGTGACAAGACAAATTTGACGCATCTGGTACATCTCCAGCCCTTCGGACTTGGGGTCGACGAAGTCGGCGACAAGACGATGCTGACGCGTGTGGGCGTCTACGACTACAAGGCGGTTGAATGAAGTGTCTATGACTACGAGGCAGTCGGACAAAGTGTCAATCGCGAGGTAGTTGGACAAAGCGTCTACAACCGTGAGGCGATCAGACGAAGTCTCGACCATGTGGCAGTGGAACGAGGTGTCTACAACCACAAGGCGGTGAGATGAGGTGTCTACGAGTGTGAGGGAGTCAGACAAGGCACAAGGCATCTACGACCGCAAGGCGGTCAGACACAGCATCTATGACCGCGCGACGGTCGAACAAAGTCTATGGCCACGAGGTGGTCGGACAACGCCGATGACCGTGAGGCGGTCAAACAGTGCGTCTATGACCACGACGTGGTCGAACGAAGCGTCTATGACCGTGAGGCGATCGGACAAAGTGTGTATGACCATGAGGTGATTAGACTTAGTCTCGACTACGAGGCAGTCGAATGAGATATCTACGACTGTGAGGTGGTTGGACAAGATGTCTACGACCGTGAGGTGGTCAGATGAGGCGTCTATGACTGCGAGGTGGTCGGACGAAGGCTCGAGCACGAGGCGGTTGGACGAAGGCTACAACCACGAGGTGGTCAGACAAAGTCTATGACCACGACGTGGTCGGACGAAGTATACGACTGCGAGGCTAACGGACAAAGTCTACGACCACGGCATGGTCAGACAAGGTAGTGCGGTGAACTCCCTGGTGAGGCGCGTAAAATGTGCGAGATTCACTGGGGTTACGGTCCTTGGCAGGGACTCCCTGGTGGGATAAGCGATGCACGTGTGGCTGTGTAAGCTATCCTGTGGTACCATCTGTACTCTGTAGAGTTGCCCAAGATGGCTAAGTTCCTAGTGCTTTATACTCCATAGAGTACACCGGGGCACGAGGCCACCGTGTAATTTTTTATACTCTGTAGAGTTGCACAGGATGGCTAAGATCTCGATGTTTTATACTCCACAGAGTACGCTAGGGCACGAGGCCACCGTGCAATTGTTATACTCCGTAGAGTTGCCCAAAATGGCTAAGTTCCTAGCTTTTTATACTCCGCAGAGTACGCCAGGGCGCGAGGCCACCATGCGATTTTTTATACTCTGTAGAGTTGCCCGAAACAGCTAAGTTCCCGGCACTTTATACTCCGCAGAGTACACCAGGGCGCGACACCATCGTGCTATTTTTTATACTCCGTAGAGTTGCCTGGAACGGCTAAGTTCCCGATGTTTTATACTCCACAGAGTATGCCGAGATGCGAGGCCACCGTATGATTTTTTTATTGACGCGAGGCCACTATGCGATTTTTTCATAATTACGACCCCAAGGAGGTCAGGCAAAGTCTCGACCACGGAATGGTTGGACAAAGTGCCTACCACCATGAGGTGGTCGGACGAAGTGTCTACAACCACAAGGTGGTCAGACAAAGTCTCGACTGCGAGGCGGTCGGACGAGGCATCTATAACTACGAGGCGGTCAAACAAAGCATCTACGACCGTGAGGTGGTTAGAGATGACATCTGCGTGGAGCTCGGCAGAGACCATGCAAAGTCCCGCGGAGACCAGACGAAGTTCTCGGTGGAGACTATGCGAAATCTCCACGCAGAGACGATATCCGCACAGAGCTCGGTGGAGGCCGTGTGAAGACCTTGGCAGAGACTGTACGAAGTCCCACGAAGACCAGGCAAAGTTCTTTAGAGATGACATCCGCGCGGAGTGTGAGTCCCATGAAGACTGGGTGAAGTTCTTTCGACAACATCCACAGGGAGTGCGAAGTCCCGCAAAGACCAGGCAAAGTTCGTCGAAGACGACTTCCGCGCGGAGCTCGGTGGAGACCGCGAGAATTCCTGTGGAGGTCGTGTGCTGTCCATCAAAGATGACATCTACACGGAGCTCGGTGAAGACCATAAGAAGTCCTGTGGAGGTCGTGCGAAGTCTCTACGTGGATCGAGCGAAGTCCCGCAAAGACTGGGTGAAGTTTGTCGGAGATGGCAACTGCTCGGAGTGTGAAGTCCCGCGAAGACCAGGCGAAGTTCGTCGGAGACGACATCCGTGTGGAGCTCGACGAAGACTATGCGAAGTCCTACAGAGGTCATGTGAAGACCTTGATGGAGACCATGCAAAGTCCCATGAAGACCAGGCAAAGTTCGTCAGAGATAACATCCGCACAAAGTGTGAAATCCTGTAAAGATCGGGCGAAGTTCATTAGAGACGACATTCGCGTGGAGCCAAGTGAAGACCGCGCGCAAAGCTCGGTGGAGACCATGCAAAATCTCCTTAGAGAAGATGAAGGCACGTGCTCCGTCCCCAAGTGTCGACCACAGAGTAGTCATGTCTATCGGTGAAGACTTGACCACGGTGTGGTCAGAGATGTCGCCGAAGTCACGATCGCGACATGGTCGTGGGTGTCGACGCAATCGATGGCGGGACGAAGGCTTTGGAGAGCGCTCTTCGTGCAGAATCCCGGCCAAAGAGGCTCGACATTCGTAGTGTTGCTCAAAGGTCGACTCCCTGGTGTCGAGATGATGGCGCGGGCATCGCGGTTGGTGATCGTACCGGTGTGGCCGTCATGATCGACGGTCGTACCAGTGCGGGCGTCGTGGTCGTTGCCATGGGGTACCATCGGCCGCCGCATGCTGGACTCGACGGTTGCTGCCACCATACCTCTCTTTCGCTTGGTTGCCGTCGTTTTCTAGTGCCTTCTTGAGCGTTCCCCACGGACGGCGCTAATTGTTATGGCTACTGACCAAATAATAAAGAAGGGGACTAGTAGAAGAGGAAGAGAGCTAATAGAGAGACGGCTTGTAGGAGAATGAGTGGACTTGCCTCTCTCATACCCCTCTTAGGAGTTTATATACATGAATAGGGGTAGAATGAAAAATTCCTATCCTACTCCTTGATAATTACAAAAAAGTGAGAGTATATTGGTACATTTCTCTATACTATTGGGCCTATTACATATTGAGCCAGTGCAAGGCCTAGTCACGGGGGTTAGGCTACTCGTACAACATATGCATAGTCCCACTATTTGGAAAAGCAAAAGAAAAAAGAGACTATAAAAATCATGTTTTCTAAAAAAACCAAAAGCATAGTCAAACCCTATCTTGTAAGTAGGAAGGGTGCATTTGTATTGGTTTTTACTGATAGTTTTTAACTATGGCTTATGGCTGAAAATAAATAATAATAACCGAAAGAATTGGTTTTTAGAACAAGGGTCGAGCGGTGGAAAATATGAGGGAGAGATGCGTGCATATGACGGGGGTGAGAAGAGTAGTGTGTGTGATGCATCTATAACCACCAATAACCCCCTGTCTTATCTCCAAAGCAAGACAGAAACGAGAGGGGTGGAGAAGCTTTTTCGAGAAACCTCGTGTTTATGCTAACTTTTTATTTTTCTAAGAAGAAGTCAGAAACAAAAGTTAATATAAATAGGGTCTAATTAGCCGCACAACCGTCACGGAAGATACCACACAAATTTCCCCCAGAGAATCCTCAAGCGACCACTCTCTTTTTTCCTTTCCATTTCTTTCCCTGTCGGTCCGTTCGTCCGCCGTTTCTCAGAAGCCGCCTGCCTACCCAAAAAAAACCTCCAGCAAAAGCAAAAAAATCGGAAAAAAGAAGAAAACAAAAAGGGGAAAAAAAAAAAAAGAGAAACGAGCCGAGACGCGTAGCCTCCGCATTGCATTGCAGGCTTGCAGCAGCACGCTGCCAAATTCAGCGACGCATTCACTCGTTTCCGAAGTATGACCGCCTCCCCAACCTTAAATACCCCGTCCTTGTCCCGTCCGTCTCCTCGCAACACATAGCAGAGCACCCAAGAGCTGGAGCGCGCAAAGGCGTGAGCTTTTCTTATCTTGTGCCACCGATCACGCCGCCGCCGCCGCGAAGAGCAAGAAGCTAGGAGGAGGAAGGGGAGGGGAGGGAAGGAGGAGAGGAGTTGGTTTGGTTGATGGGGAGAGCGCCGTGCTGCGAGAAGGAGGGGCTGAGGAAGGGGGCGTGGAGCCCCGAGGAGGACCAGCGGCTCGTCGCCTACATCAGCCAGCACGGACACCCCAACTGGCGCGCCCTCCCCAAGCAGGCCGGTGAGTGTGATTCTTGGGGTCATTCGGATCGATTGATCGATCCATCCGTTGGTGATTAGCAATAGTGCGTGGTCTCATGGTTGGAGATGGCTCTCTTGCCTTGGTTCTTGCTTCAGGGCTACTCCGGTGCGGGAAGAGCTGCCGGCTGCGGTGGATCAACTACCTCCGGCCGGACATCAAGCGGGGCAACTTCACCGCCGCCGAGGAGGACCTCATCGTCCGCCTCCACCACTCCCTTGGCAACAAGTACAAATCCTTTGATTCTTTTCCTTTTTATCTCTTTCGTTCATGTTTTGATTTTGATTTTACGTTAATTCCTCTTGTTGTTATCGATTGTCTTTTTGAAGATTCTGTGACGCTCGTTAGACTGATGGTTTCGCTGGTATAGCTATGGTCTGGATCCATTTTTCTTTCAGTTTTAGCAAGCCAACTTGGAAGTTATGCACATTTCTCCGCCTCGCGTCATTGCACGGCTAATAAGCAAAATTTCAGCCAAAAGAAAGAAAAGAAAGGCGCTCTTAATATAACTGAAAAGTATATATTGTGGGCATGCTGATCAACACTGTTTCAGATACAAAAGATACTCCGTTTTGAACTTTCGGGTACGGTTTATCATTGATTGGCGGCTATAGCCTCCTCGAAACAATAACTTATCCCCCAAAGAAGACAAAAGCTTGTGGAGATTAGTTTAAGCCCCACATGCAAAGCACGAAAGTTGCCAGAGATTCCATCTCATTTGGCCTTTTCATGGCTGCCAGTGGAGTGGCTGCTGCAGATGATGCATATGAAAATCCCGCATTTGATATGGCTGCAGCAACATCACCATTCACCACTTGCTGCTTGCCCAAGCTGGACCACGCACTGTTCGGTGCATATGTAGTAGTACTATTAAATTGTGCATATATAATGCAGCGATATCCAGTGCCCAAAGCCATCCTGATCCCATCATTTCTTAGTTTAATTGCACATGAGTGACTGCCCCAGTTGCTGAATTCAAGGGCAAGCATATGCGTAAACCATGACAAGGAGGAGAACTTGTGCTTCAAAACCCTCTGATCCACTGTTGAATCTACTTGTACTGTGCATTGAGAATCGGATCTTTGCAGTATCAGAGCCTTGCAGCATGCAGAATTTTTAACAGTTTCTTTTTTGAAAAAACTTTCTTGTGACACGTTCTGGGTTTCGACGTCGTCGATTGCTTCTTAGTACTTATGGAGTTGTCCGTTGTTGGCAACAGGTGGTCTGCGATCGCCGCACAGTTGCCGGGGCGCACCGACAACGAGATCAAGAACGTCTGGCACACCCACCTCAAGAAGGGGCTGGACAACGACCGGAAGGCCGTCGACGGTGCCCGGCAGCAGCGCAAGCTCAAGGCTAAGAGCGCCGCCAAAGCCGTGGACCATGAACAGCAGTTCACGGCATCGCCGGGGCGGTCGAGCAGCATCACCACCAGCAGCGGCGTGACGTGCTCCACGGTGTCCGAGTCGGCCGCGGACGCGGCCACCACCATCGCGAGCCACGGCGGCCACCACCATCAGCTTGTCAAGGAGGAGAGCTTCAGCTCAGCCGAGTTCCCGGCGATCATCGACGAGAGCTTCTGGTCGTCGACGGACGTAACGGGCATGATGGACCTCGGCGCCATGGACGAGGAGCTGAGCCTGACGAGCTCGTCGGCGAGGAATGAGGACATGGAGTTCTGGCTCATGCTGCTTGAGGCCGGCGACATCAGGGACTTGACCGTCTTGTAATGATAGAAGATTAAGCTTAATTAGCTACCTGGGAGAATAAAAATTTCTTCTCTTTTTCTCTCCTTTTCATCTTACCTTTTTTCCCAGTTTCCGGTGAGAAAATGTTGGGAAATTCAGGTGATTTCACCTTCTTTAGAAAAAGAATACTACTAGCAACATTTCTTTTGTTCCTTATCTGGTTTCAGAATTGATCAGATGCAGTCCTTCTCCTGGAGATGAGATAGCCACAGCAATTTGCCTCCCTTTTACTACCTTCCTGCATTAATTATTACTCCAAATTAAGTGCAATGGCAGATTCAGTGTGTTGGTGTGATAAAAAAAGAGTAATGTTATACAACATTCGACTGTTTTTTAGGATAAAAACAGTCAGATTGATCTGGAACGTTAGATCTCCATCCAACGGATCCACCCATACAAGCCCTCCTCCAAAAAAAAATGACCCCCTAAAAAAATGATCTAGGGCGTTGGATCTTCATCTAACAGCTTAAAATCTAACTATTTTTATCCTCAAAAACAGTCGAATGTTGTATAGATACCCCAAAAAGAAAAAGACATGCCGATTCTTAATTTTAAGGCGATTTCACACGTCAAAATGCTACTGAAACAGTTCACTCTTTGTCCTACATTACAGCACAAGATAAACGTTTCACAGCTAGCCCATGATGGAATAGAAATAGTTAAGGTTGGATGTACTGTGATGTACTACAGCACAAAGATGTTTCACATGTGCACTACAGAACAATACTCCCTTTTGGTTGCATCAAACAAGGAAGATTTAGATCCATCTTGTGTCGCATTAAGCAAGCAAATCAAGGAAGAATTAATGGCTTAACAGGAGATAGATATTTGGTTGAAAACTTAATTTTGTGAATGTTGCGTTTGCGTTGTGGAAACTGCGTATTACATGAGACCGCTATCCTCTGAATTTGGAATACTGCCACTATTACATAATATTACTATTTTCAACTACTACTAATACTTTTAAGCAATCACTGCTTTATTTACATCGCAGTGACTCGATAAACATCATACCATTTTAACACTAACCATTGTAGCATGCCAGTAGGATCTAAACATACTAAAAAATTAATGCGCAAAGTATTGCTTGTACGTGAAATTATATATGTGCTATTTTCGCTCGTACATGACGTCCTAAAAGATCATCTAAAAATAATAAAGCAACAATAAGTTCAACGATTCAACAAGCACATAATAAGACGATTAACATTATCAAACACAATAGCAATCATCTAGCCATATCATACTCCGCATGTTTCAACATTACCATAGACTTAAACATATTATTCTCTACATACGTCGTCATGTTCATATCATCTTTCTCATGTCTTATCATTGTCATTCCATTAGTGCAATGCAATGCAACACTACTCTACATGCTTATTTGCATATCTTATTATATATACTGGTATAGCCTTAGTGAACACCCATCGATGTTCACCCTATCATGGCCCCGTCCTCGTCGGCACAGTGGTCTCTCCACTCCCGTGGAGGCCTACCGAAGTAGGTCTTACGGATCCGCGAGTTGCTCCTCCACCTCCCTCACAGCACCGCCCTCCATCTCCTCCCGACGCTCTCTCTCTCTCTCTCTCTCTTCCCCCAACACGACGCCGCCACCTCGGGCTCGGGCTCCACTCAGCACCGCTGTCTCCTCGAGCATGAGTGCTCGGGTGCACTGGCCCATGGTTTTACTTCGGCCTTCCGACCGTCGGCCAGCCCCTCCAGTCGTTGCCACCTAGCGCCGACCCCCTGGTCCGAGCACTCCGACGCCACCACCTGGCTCTCCTCGCCACTCGGCGCTACCACCTAGCTCCGGCCCCATGGCCAAATGCCTCCTTCCTCCCTGGCTCTCCCCACACTTCTCCCGCGGCTAGGGATCCAATGATGCGGCCTTGCCGGTCTTCGGCCACCTGCCGATGGATCCCCACCACTTGTGCGTGGCTACAACTCAACTTTGAACCTCACTCTCTCCCTCCCGTGCGCATGGCCAGCTCCAGATCGGCGCTACTCTCGGTGTCGACCTCCAACCGCCGCCACCGTGGGCCCTAGGGGCGTCGCCGGTTCACCCTTTCTCCCCTCTTTACGCATTTTACTATAACCTCTATTTTCATCTTGCTCTATTCATGCTTACACCCAGTCTCGGGAACGCTTACGAGCATCACCGTGATGGGACTTGGTGAGGGGACTTACGCCAGGAGCATGTTCTCCCCTCCAAAGGCGCATGACAGCTCCTACGGGCTCACTGCCGATGGTGTAATGTGGCTACACCGGCTGTGGTGTGCTTGTTTGAAGGGACCTACTTGCTCTTGCTAGGCTAGAAAAGAAATGGGGCGATGACGAGGATCGGAGTTCCCAGCGGTTGTTGACGGTCCTTATGTCATCATTCTCATTCCACGGTCTTCCCCAACTCCTTAGAGCTCCTCTCCTTCGTCTCTCTCCTCCTCGTCCCCTCACTAATGGGTTGTGGTTGTATGGTGAAATGGCTTGGTTGGGGTCCTTGGCTATGAACTGGGGGCCTTGGTCTTTGTTTGGCATTGCTTTGTGCTTTGGCTTGGTTCTATGCCTTGGATGAGCAAGGAAATGGCAAGTTATCTCTTGCTCTGCCTTAGTTGGCTTTTAGTTGGGGAGGAAGTGAACTGAGAAAAGAGATGGGAAGAGAGACTCTCTGTGGCTGGTTGCTTATGTATTGTGGCATGGCCATGAGATTCTCTTGGCTTTATGCATTGACTAGGTTGCCCCTCAATTATCTCTATGGCTCTCTCTCAGATTACTAATTCTCATTAACCATTGGTCTAAATGGCACTATTTTTTAGCTTTCTATTACAGGAGGTAAGTTGGTAAATTTTGGGCATTGGCTAAATTTTTCTTATGCTGAATAATGAGGCACACATTTGCAAGAAGTGCCAACAGGCCCCGGACTGTCTAGGAACCTCTGTGAGCGTTATTGCTTCAGCATTTTAGAGCCGAAAGGTCCTGACAGCAAAAACCCTTTTTTATTATCTTTTATTCTCCTTTGGTTTGTTTTCATTCTCTGTTTTTCTTTACGACTGGTATTACATTTGAGATTTAACTGAATATTTTGCTCTTCATTTTGTTGATCATATTACCAGCAGCATAATCTAAAGATTGATATGTGCCGCCAATTTTCAGAAAGCTCACAGCTCGGTCACCATCGAAACAGTGAGCAGGGCATTTCTTACCTTGGTGTATAAAGATCAGGCCTTTATTTCAGCGAAAGCAATTGAAAATTTCAAATGTTAGGTTGAACCTAAGATTCTATCAAATGACCACACGGAGGATGCCAAATGTCAATGGCTAATTAAAAACCTGTGGTTAAAAAAAATTAAATATGATTCACTAATTAGACCGAATTCTTGGTTGACCGTGTCAGTCAAATGATCCAGACATCCCACAGTAGAAGATTACAATGTTCGGGTTCACAAGTAAGTTGAATGAAAAATAAAGTGAAAGGGTAAAAGAAATGGTTTTTGGTTGTGCGTATGCTAGGTCAGAGAAGATCTTGGACTCTTGTTACTTTCTAGATTAATTAGGGCATCTTAGCTGCGAGTAGATATCTTTAATTAATTAAAGTAGAGCATAGAAAAAAGCCAGGTCACATTTTTCATACACCTTTTGAGTGAATCAAGCAGAGAAAACAATTTCGATGCATAAAAAATATCAGAACCCGTCGAGAAAACTGATTTTTGGAAGTTTTAAAAAATAGGGTTTACAGAAAATTTTAGTCAAAATATTCAACAAATTATAAAATCTCAAAAAACATTCCTTGCCTTGCCCTCCTTTGCAGGCGCCACCTCCCCCCTCCTTGCAGTCACTTCTCTCCCTTCCCCAGCTCACACAGCCTGCTTCCGTGCCTCCTCTCCCTTGCGCAGCCACCCTCCCCTTGCGTTGCATCCATGGATCGAGATCCAAATCGAGTTAGGATGGGGAAGGAGAGAAAGATGAATGAGAATGGTGAATGGTCTGTACTCTTTTTTGCTATAGCTTATGGTTTTCTGGTTGTTCGTGAGAGAAAATATGAAGTAAGAGAAACTTGCATGCAGTTTCAACTGATATAAATAGAGCTGTTACAGTATGCACTACAATTAACTTGTAAACTTCACTATCAAAAGACATTCTGTTTAAAAGCTGGTTACTTTAGAAAAAAACTAAAAAACGGCTTTTATAAATTGAAAAGAAGAGGGCATGTAATTCTGTGGGTGTGATAGGCTGAAAAATTTAACACAAACTGAAATTTTTGGCTAAATTGGGTTTTTATCAGGGTGGACCGAGAAAACCGAATTTCGTCGAAAGTCATGAAATTTTGGCCAAAATTTGTTTCCATGGAATCAAGTGTACACGAATTCTAAAGCAGCTAGCTAGATGCTGTCACTAATACTTTTCCCTTTGAAAATTTGCCCCTCAATTGCTAGCTTTAAGGTATGTTCAGTTGCAGTCTCATTGACACCAGCATGAACCAGAAATTAACTGAAAATTTGATGTGAGAACGCGTACAGCTTTTGCTATGTCATCCAGTGCTTGGAAAACTAATGTGAAGCCGTCATACCGTTGATCAACATTCAGGTTTGGAAACACAGTTGACCGATCGAGCTGCCAGCCATACATACATTTTCATACCCTCGTGGATTTGGTTCAGTCAAAGGCAAGATTACCATGCAATCAATCAGTAGTTAACTGCTAAAAAGGATCGATATCTTAATTAATTTGCAACAGCATGACACTAACACGGACTCCCCCAAGACTATATATACAAGCCGTATAAACACTCCCTTTCTTGCAAGACTTGGTTCTTTATCATGTGTGTGATAGATGTTCAATTCTTTTTTATTGTACACTTGTACTCCCTGATCTAGTAAAAAATCTAGCTAGGAACTGTGTAATCTTGTAACTGACGTTTGACGATCGACAATTCAACACAACCCAGAAAGTAGTGTACAACTTATCTTCCCATTTCTAGTAACATGCAGTGTGAATACAGGCATGAGACAATGCAGATTTTCTTTGTCGACTTTGGCCTACCTGATGAAGTTGGAATGGTCCAAATAAGGCTATAAAAAACTCGTAGCTCGTGAGTTACTTGAATTCAACTCGTTCTAGGTTTGATTCAAGCTTAGCTCGAACTTTAATTATTATCGAGCTTCAACGAGCCGAGCTTGATCCTAGGTCCAGACTCGAACCCTACTCGAGCTCGGCTCGAGCTTATACAAGTTCGACTCTGAAAGACCAAACTTGCTCGATCTCGACTCGTTTACAGCCCTAGATCCAAGCTCTAAACATGCATGCCAATCAAAGCCTGCGACATCCATGCATGCATATATATGCCTGGAGCTGTACAAATGTGCTGCTGCAACAACTCCCTCCAGTTTAGTTATGAGTTCTATGACCAGCGACCATGAATCAATGGCCTGCAGCTCTCTCTTCATCGTCTACGCCAACCCTGACGCCGATCGATCGACAGCGACACGATCAGTCGCGCGCACGTTCGTGCGTGCATGCATAGGCATGCTTCATTTGCCCGAGTCGAGTTGGCCGCGTCGATCGATCGCATACGCGGCAGGTGCCGAGTGATATGGCTGCTCATGTAGATCGGTCGCTAGCTACAAACTAGTCGTTGCTACTGGTCTGCTGGGCAACGAAGACGTCGGTGTCACCATGTAAGCGAACAAACCAAGCCCTCGACGGCCGCAGACATATGCTAGATTCGCTGTACGTACTTTGCTGGGGATGCGGCAGCGACGGCTCCTGCGAGGCGGCGGCTAAGGTCAGATAGGAGTGCTGCTCTCACGGTCCAACTGGTGAATAGTGCTACGCAACATAGTGCAAAACTGTGTGGTTACTAAGCTTGCAGCCGTAGCCTTGGGGCTATCATGATTATCTGGCAATGGGCCTGCCTAAAAAGACATCGTTGGACACATCAATCAATCGGAGATGTAGTACCACATCGTTAGCAGGAGACTTCAAGTCCAAATTGTCCAGGTATTCATCTTTACCCTGTGGAAGTTCACGGATGCGCGACTTTGGGGGTGGCAGGCACAACTAGATGAAGATACTCCTTGAAGAACAGTTCGAGGGAGAAGTGTTGGATACCTTACCGAGACCGAAAATCGATCCGAGTGTCCCACGCCCACAGCCAACGTAAGACATGTGAGATCTGGACCTGGCCGCATACCTAGGTCCAGCCGGGTTTTTACTCCCCGGGCCACAGGTCCACATGGGCGGAACACAACCAAGCCCACGGAGCAACGGAGCAACAACCTTATAAGTGGTACTGGGCCTTCTCCCCCCAAAAGACTAGTCCAATGGGTGGGGGCTCCCCCACACTTATAAGTTGTGCTTTCTCCTCTTCCACAACCAATGTGGGATTATTCCCAACAATCTCCCCCTCACACATTGGTTGGACACATCTACAACCATGAGGTCCAAGGAGGTGTTAGGCACCTAGGCTCGATACCAAATGTGAGATCGGACTGGCCGCATACCTAGGTCAGTAGGGTTTTACTCCCGGGCCACAGTCCACATGGGCGGAACACAACCAAGCCCACGAGCAACGGAGCAACAACCTTATAAGTGGTGCTGGGCCTTCCCCAAAAGACTAGTCCAATGGGTGGGGCTCCCACACTTATAAGTTGTGCTTTCTCCTCTTCCACAACCAATGTGGGATTATTCCCAACAATGTCAAATGTGGGATCTGGACTGCCGCATACCTAGGTCAGTAGGGTTTTACTCCCGGGCCACAGTCCACATGGGCGGAACACAACCAAGCCCACGAGCAGCGGAGCAACAACCTTATAAGTGGTGCTGGGCCTTCTCCCAAAAGACTAGTCCAATGGGTGGGGCTCCCACACTTATAAGTTGTGCTTTCTCCTCTTCCACAACCAATGTGGGATTATTCCCAACAATCTCCCTCACACATTGGTTGGACACATCTACAACCATGAGGTCCAAGGAGGTGTTAGGCACCTAGGCTCGATACAAATGTGTGATCCGGACTGGCCGCATACCTAGGTCAGTAGGGTTTTACTCCCGTGCCACAGTCCACATGGGCGGAACACAACCAAGCCCACGGAGCAACGGAGCAACAACCTTATAAGTGGTACTGGGCCTTCTCCCCCCAAAAGACTAGTCCAATGGGTGGGGGCTCCCCCACACTTATAAGTTGTGCTTTCTCCTCTTCCACAACCAATGTGGGATTATTCCCAACAAGACAGAGCCCTCTTTAACCTAACTTAAAATAACTCATCCGGTCATACAAATCGTCCACGGTGTTAGGTTTCTGAAAATCTATATAGTTCTGGAAACAGATAGCGTAATATTTCAGTTATCCAACGGTGGAAATTTTTCGATACCCTTTCATCTAATGATATAGTCTGGTTATCGTCGCTTGTGAGAGGTTATGAAGGCTGAACGGTGGGATCTAGAGATAGCGCTTCGACCACGCAGATAGCACTACGATCACACAAGTAGCGCTACGACCACTCGTCATCCTTATTTTCCAATACTATTCTTGATCACGTCTGTTATTTTTTGTCGTCGGAGTTACTGCTATTATTTGCAGACTATTTAAGCCGCCGTTTGTATTAGATGATGTGTGAAATGAAACACGCGTATAGCGCTATGACCACGCAGGTAGCGCTAGACCACTCGTCACCCTCATTTTCCATTACTGTTCCCGATCACGGCTGTTACTTTTGTCGCCGGAGCTTCTGCTATTATTTGCAAGCTATTTAAGCCGCCGCTTGTATTGGATGATATGTGAAATGAAACCCTAGTTATTATCTACTACTTATTTTGTTCTTTGCTTTGTTCTTACTTTACTCTTTCCCATTTAGCGAAATCCATATTACCCTAATTTCTTCCCCAAATCTGAACTGTAATTGGACCTAATCAATTCGGGTCCTCACATCTGGTATCAGAGCAGTGCGATTCTCGACTGTGCATAGATCCGGATTGATCTCGAGCAGTGAGGGTTAGGGAACAAGTTTCCTGGGTAAAATCCCTAAGCTGGCTCGGGAGATTTGGATTTCTGCGCTAAGGAAAAGTGTGGATACAGTTGCTCGTAGCGAGGGTTTGGAAGGATCTAATCTCTTTCCGTAAAATTCCGGATCTGCTAGTTGGGGGCGATAGAAAATCCAGACCTACTACTTATTTTGTTCCTTTCTTTATTCTTTGCTTTACTTTTTTCATTTGGCAAAATCTAGATTACCTTAATTTCTTCCTCTAAATCTAAACCGTAATCGAGAACCTAATCATTTCGGTCCCGACACTCGGCAAATTGGCAATCCTCCTCCAACTCTGCTTGCATTCTACATCCGAACAAATAATCCTCGCCGTGTGCTGCCCATGATCAGACAACAAACACAAGAAGCAGGACGCCCTCCTGGTCCAAAGCAGAGTTCCAAGTCTTCAACCAACTGTGCGCAGCACATACCTGTGAGTTCTGCAAGTCTGCAACTAACGTAAAGGCCCAAGCCCCATTCATTAACACGGTGTTGTTTCGCACCATGCAAAAGCAACAAAACATTGGTTCCAATCAGAAGTCAAATGGTTCGATCTTTTTCAGCAAATGCCCTGCAAATCATCAGGCAAAAGGGGAGCTACATGTCTCATACACACTGGAAAACCCAGCAACGGTGTCTGCACCTCGATGAGAGGTTCTCTGTAACGGAACGAAAGGTCTCTTCTTTTATTCAAAACATAAGGGTAGCAATTGCTCTCCGAGTATGCTAGTTTAGTTGAGGCACGAATAAGCGAGCTCCTTCTCCTCCGACAGCTCCAGGGCGGTCGCATCCATCTTCTTCCTCGAGAACTCATCAATCGGGAGCCCTGCCAACAAGATATGATGAAACATTAGGCAAGTGGGAACACGGAAACTTTCATATTCCTAGGAGGCATGTAGCTTGTGGATTTTGGCTATGGCTTATGGCTTTTGAGCTGTTTGTACGAGAGATTACAGAGTAACAGGAACTCACGTACCGTTTTTTGCGATATAAATGAAGTCGCTGAAGTATGTATTACAACTAACTAGTACAATTAACTAGTAGACCCTATCTTGAAAAGATACTTTGTTTAAAAGCTAGTTACTGTAGAAAAGCTGAAAAACAGCTTTTAAAAGCTGAAAAGAACAAGGCCTAAGTGCAGGTGATTTAAGAATATGGGCTGTGAGGACTGAAGAATGGCAAAATTGTTTGGAACCCTTAGAGCCAATAACCAGTTAATCACTACACGTACAAACTTTCAGGCTCCAAAAGTTACGGAAGAACATACATATATCCATGACAAAGCAAGTAGAAATACAGGAAGAACAGATAAGACAGCAAATTGCTGCATGTTAAAAGTGCTCCGTCGGCACCAGTCATACCTTGAACAATTTTCCATTGACCACCGCTGCAAGTTACCGGGAAGGAGTAAATAAGCCCTGCCGGAACACCGTATGAACCATCAGAGTACACACCCATGGAAACCCATGTTCCCTGCAAGTCAAAGAATCAAGGCATCTGCATGTAAATTAAAAGCCAACAGACAGGAAAGGTGCAAGGGACTGAAACAGACCTCAGGGGTTCCCAGAACCCAATCACGAATGTGATCGCAAGCAGAGCTGGCAGCAGAGAGAGCACTGGAGAGCTTCCTTGCTTTGATAATTGCAGCACCACGCTGCTGGACGCTCGTGATGAACTCCGCATTTAGCCTGTTTAAGAGAGGCTAAAGCCATTAAATCCTATCTGGAAGGAAAATAGGAACGTACACTGATAAACTTGTATTTGCAGCGTTTCTGATTTACCATTCATCATCTTTAACAAGTTCACGAACGGGCTTCTCTCCACTGGGAGTCTTCACAGTGGCATGGTTAACATCAGGATACTGAGTGGACGAGTGATTGCCCCAGATAATAGCATTCTTCACATCACTAACTTGGACATTAAGTCTCTCAGAAATCTGACCAAGTGCCCTGTTGTGGTCTAGGCGGGTCAGGCAAGTAATGTTCTTCTCAGGGATAGATGGGGCGAATTCCTTCAAGATAAGAGCATTGGTGTTTGCTGGATTGGCAACAACCAGAACCTGCAAAAATTACAGCACAAATGTTTTGAATCTACAACTAAAAACTGCAAAGAAACATAATGAAGTTCACATGGCTTCTCAGGCAAACTAAGAAACATAATAACTGAAGTTCAGAGTTGTTATATTTAATAATTTAACATTTTGTTGAGGTACTTGCTAATGCATGGAAGGCAATGACAGTAGCTAAGAGTGGAGTGTCCAATCTCATAACTTAGGGGTCAGTCTATTTTATTATGGCTATAGCATTCAATACAAAAAGTATCACCACCTAAATCAAGTGCATGCTGGCAACAATTGGAAAAATGAAAGGTACAGTGTATATGTTCCAACAATCCATACTTTGCAGTTGGGGGCTGCATGAGATTCAAGGGCAGATGCTTGAGATTTGTAGATTGAAACATTTTTCGACATAACATCCTTCCGTTCCATTCCCTCCTTCCTGGGGAAGCCACCAACCATAACCGCAACATTCACACCGGTGCAGGCCTCCACAACATCAGTTGTTGCAACAACTCCTATAGCGTACCAACAGAAGGTTTAAACATCAGCAAAATCTACATAGAAGAGGCGAAACTTCCAAAACAAATGAGAATATAACCAGCTTACCCTTCAGAAGAGGAAATGCAGCATCAACTAACTCCATCTTAACGCCATTAAGAGCTTCAGCAGCTGGCGGAATATCAAGCATGTGCAGAATAACAGGCTGGTCTGCACCCAGCATAACTCCCCTGGCAATCATGGGAACAAGCGCATATCCGATTTGTCCTACCCAACAAAAGAATAAATCAGCCCTCGCTACTTGGTAAATATTACCACAATATCAGAGAAAGCTTAACCCCAATGTCCCCTGGTCCAGATTTCTCAGGCGCAGGCTATAATGAGAACCTGATCTAGGACAAGAAAACCGGAGAACATGGTTCCAAAACCAGATCCCATTCCCAGACTGTAAAACATAAAGTTGATTTAAAGATCTGTGTAGTTCCATCCCTAATCTCCAAAAGCAATTGATGCAAGCTTACACCAGATTATAGTCTGCCCTTAAAAGAAACCTTTACAGGCTCTACACCTCATCAGATTGAACAAATCAAATTGTTATGACCTCTAAATTCCCAATTGATTAAGCCGTACATCCGATTATAGTGATTTCAGTAACTACAAACCCAACTTAGATAAGTTAATCAAACAGCCACTGTAGGATTTATAGTCTTCCAAAGACAAAACTAATCACTAATTTGTCTAGAAAACTAGGGTCTGGCAAGTTATAACTAGGCAATCCTAACCATTAATGCCATATTGCCATCAGATTAAGAGATGCGAGTGAGATCTAATCACTTAATCAGCAAAGGTTATTGGAATAAGCAACTTGCCAAGGAATTTTTTTATAGCATGCTTGGTTGGGAACCCCAGCTCACCCCACCAACATTTGGTCATGCCCCATCAGTTTGGGTTTGATTGGTTTAATTTCAAACTTTGGCCTACCCAATGAAATTTAGTCGTGAGCAAAAGAATTCTTGCCAAAATCTTGGTTAAATCCCAGGGGGCAATCCTCAGCCAAATTTTGGATGCCAAATTCAACCTCTCCATATGACCAGGGGGCCCAAATTGTCTAGCCCAATTTCAGTCGCTACATGGTTCATGAAACTTTGGCTAGTCACCCCAAGGCCAGCATCATAAGACACAGGGATCGAGTGAATTGGCTGCCAAATTTGATGGTTGAATTATGTACTAAAACTGGATGGGCATTCCAAATCAGTTTGGAGTGTGCTAAACTTGAAGCAATCTAAACAATTGCCAAACAAATGGGCATTACCAAATTTTGGTGAGGCAAATTGAGGGGGGCCAAATATACCTTATGAACCCAAACACCACTGGACGCCAATGCCACGTCTTTTCTAATTAGGCAAATGGCCTTGCCTAACTTCAGCACCGCCTGTAAGTTGTAAATTTGAGCTAATGAAAGTCGTTATATCTCGGTGCTGAAATTAGGCAAGGCCAATTAGTGGAAGTTTTCACTTGCCCAGCCCACTATGCAACTACAGTAACATGCCTCATCACATCAACTGTTCGCACAAATGGCACTATAGCCATTTTTTTTTCAAATTTGGCCTCAGACACCCGTTTTTGCAAATCTAGCCCCCCTCCTTGTGCTCGGCAAGTACGTACCGAGCTAGGGCTACCCTAGCTCGACAGGACGCCGGCCGGCTGCACAGTAATTAAATAGTGGTAATCGTGATTAATTAGTGCTAATCAATAAAATATATTGATTAATTAGTGCTAATCATCCCCCCCCCCCAACACCCCCCTTGCTCGCTGCGGCTGCCGAGCCTGGGAAGGAGCTAGATTTGCAAAAAGGAAGTTCAGGACCAAAGTTTGAAAAAAAAATCTACAGTACCATTTGTGTGAACAGTTCCATCACATCATCTGATGAGAAACAGTACATCGGCTCTTTAAACCCATCCAAACCAGGCCTATTGTTCTTAGAACTGGCAACTATGGAATCATATTTGATCAAATTACCCACTCGTTAGGTGCAATACTCCCACTTATCAAATAAACAACAGTAGTCTCTTCAAATCCCTAAACCCCATCGGATCATGCGACTCTCCCGAGATCTCCGCTAAACCCCACTAAAACCCATACAGCTAGACTAAAAATCATATCAGATCGAACCAATCAGTTTAATACGTGCAACAAGTCCCTTAAAACTCTAAACCATATCAGATCAAGCGATTATTACCAGATCTAACCACTAATCCTCACCGAAACCCATCGGATCAGCCTATCAAATCGGGCAAACACCGCAACTCCGGGCAAATTACAGCGAACAAACCAAGCCAGTGAGCTGTCCCACTTGTCGAATCCACCACAGCTTGCGAATCGAACTAGATCTAGCGAGGAGAGCTCACTCAAAACCCCACTGGATCAGTGGATCTAGACGGCACGGCCAGATCCGAGCCGATCCAGACCAGATCGCATCGGGAACTACCCGGATCGGAGGGGTTCGACGCTGTACCTGCGGCGCCAGTGACGAGCACGCGCATCGGTTCCTTCGCCATTGGAGCGGGAGGAGGTGGGGAACTTTTCTGGAAGGTTCTGGAAGTGGGGTTTGGAAGAGTGGCTTGGGAAAGGAGGCGCCGACCACGGGATAGCGAGGGAGGCGGAAATGGGTGGCCGCCATTTAACCTTGCTGCGAGGGGCTCTACGAAATCTGTTCGTACTGGGCTCCACGACTAGCCAAGTGCCTATCGCTCACTGAATGTGGGTCCGGCATGCTGTGGGGTCGTTTTGTCGGTTGCGGTAGAGTAGGCTTTTTCATGAGTGGGACCGAGAGGTGCGACGCCGTGGCGCTGGCGATAACATCCGGGAAGAAAAGCAACGGAGGAATTTTTCTAAAATAATACATTTCATACGTTTACTACTTAAAAAGAGGAATAGATGCTAGTTCTTTGGCTCCTCTCCTCCTCACCTCACGACCTAGGTGCGCTAATAGGTAGGCCTAGGCCAGTGCTTTTCTAACCCCTGAATTCTTCTCTGTTGCATCCCCTCGACCTCACCACTCCACCTCCAACGCCGATGCGCCATCCCCTTCTCCTACCACCGCCTAGCCCCTACTGCCGCCTCGCCCGATCCTACCACCAGGAGGCATATCCCCCTCAAGCCCTCGATGCGTCTCCTCTCTTGAGACGCACTCTCCACACCCTCCACGCCCTCCGTCGCAGCCGATCCACCACCACCGCTCTCGATGCGCCCTCCCTAATTTCCTACCACCGCTGACGCAACTCCTCACCCTGCCCCTATCGACTCTGGCCCGCCACTACCTCCCTTTAGCTCCCCTTTCCTTCCTCTTTTTGTACTATTGCTAGATCCGCTCGCTCTCCCCAAATTAGGGGAGGGACGAGGCAACGTTGATGGCGGTCGAATCTACGGTAATTTCCTTCCTCTTTTTGTACTGTCGAATCTCAGATAATTTTCTTGTCGGTAAGCTCTCTTCCTTCTGATGTCCTCATGATAGAAGAGTGGAACGAGAAGAATTAATTCGACTTGGCCGACTACGTAGATCTCGACATGGATGCCTGCTATGACTACGAGCAGACGATGCTCGCTTCGACGGTGAGGTTGTCTCTGGAGATTCGTCACGAGATCTCGGAGATTGCACCACAGGTAGGGCTAAGGAGGGACCCTTATCCCCCACAGCATTATGCTCAAAGTAGAAACCAGTTTTTTCAAAGGGCAAAGGTCAATCCGACCACAAACAGGACTCACAACATGACAAGGGACCTCACTCAAATGTTCGAGTCCTTTAGCGACCATCTGATTAGGCTCAACGTGACCTAGAATCCCGCATTCTGGGACTCCATTGACATCTCTAGCAAAGGACCACTCCTTACACTCTAAAAGTTAAGACAAACGAGTGATCGGAAGCAGTCGGACAATGAAAAGGAGATGCCATTTCAAGATCCACAGCGTACCGTCGAGCACATCTACGACGGATCTTTGGCATACATGTCAAAATGATAGTATAAAGCTATCGAATGTGAGGTAAATTCTAGTGTGAGGTCAACTCCGTTGACACTCCCCTTGTCAATTATCTTCCGAAGTGGTTTGAAATCACTATCTCTTTTGAGAATAGTGACTGTCTGATCCCTTCAATTCGACCAGGCCAATTCTAAAGGTGAAAGATTGACCCAGGTAGGAAGAAGGCTGTGACGATTCTCTGATGCTCTTGAGTGCACTCGGCCGGTGCACTTTGGTAGTCTTGTGCGATATCTACCCCAACCTTTGACTCTTGCTTCGGCTACCTGAGGTTGGAGTGTGGCATTGTATCTCCATTTGCCATCGTCTCCTTGTGCGGCAAAGTGAGGCATTTGGTTTTCTGGGACAACACTTCATGTGTGCCTTGCCTTGTGTGGTTTCATCTTGGTGATTTCGAGTATCACCTGTACTGTGAGTTTTTGGCTATTTACCCTTTGCAATTTCGTGATTCATTTCATATATCTTTGAGCCATCACTATTTGGAAATTGCTAAAGGACTCTGTGGGCTTACTGCTCAATGATGAATGAAATTATCACCGAAGTATATATGACTTTTAGTTTAGACAGTTCTTGAGCTGATAGACTACTTGTTATATTCATGCTCTGAATAGGGTAAATCATCTTGTGATACTTGTTGCCATCTGTAGCATCTGTTTTCGGTTGGCTGTAATCAGTTTTCATTCTTTGTAGTTAATCTCTGGTATCTAGCTTCAATCTATAAGTTCATGTCTTTGAATGATAGTTTGATGATGATAATGCTTTCTTGAAATATAACAAGTTAGATTTGGTGATTTATTTTAATATATCAAGTATTTGTTGAGCTTAAGATCTGATCTAAAACTGCCATATATACTTGATTTCTTATGAAATACAGTGCAGAGACGGCCGAGATCAAATCTTGTGCAATTAGCATTCTAAGAGCAATATATAACATTCAAAATCTTGATGACATGCTAAATTTGGTCGTACATATTATGTATATGTTGATATCAACATTCAGTTGCATTGAATTAAATTGTTCTCATATGTATATGTTGATTATAGACTCTTACAAGATATATATGTTGGGCATATGTTTCATTTTCAATGACTTAAAAAGTTCATATGTCTACATGTTAGTTAAATCATTAATATGCCTTTTGTATTATGCTTATGTCTTTAATAAATATGCTGGAATTAAATCTAAATATATGTTTATACCGTATTGTTTTCAACAACAACTACAATACTGACTTGCTCAACCGCACTCCTCATTGTCGTATGCACAAAAGATTAAATTGAAAAGGACAAAATGGAAAGCTATTCAAATTTAAGCGTTACTTTGGAGTAACTTAGCTGTCTTAGAAATGGTTTATGCATTTGTAGCTTGTCGAAGTTGCTGTACAAACAAGTCAATTAGCATGGACGTTTATCCTGTTGCACTTAATGATATTCATGGAAACAACAAATATACAAACTAAAAAAATGTGGTCTTGTTAAGTCTGTTTGTTTGTATCTTTCTTGCAGATCATGTGTACATCTACCATGGGCCACGCATACCGGAAACCCTTGCAGTTTTTGTGTTTTGCTTATTTATATCGAATACTTGTGAAACTGAAGGCTACTGAACTAGCAATAACTCCTGTATACAATGTGAGACTCTTTCAAGGCGGTTCCCTAATTTAATCTTGTCGAACTTTTTTACTTTTTATGTTCTACTATGGAATGCTTGCATTATCAGAAATGGTTTGTGCTTTTGTGTTGTTTTAGTTTATGGTGGTGTATATATGATAATAACAAAAACAAACTGGGAAAACATGGGAGTGAAGTGGGACATTTTTTTCTCTCTTTTTGATGATAGGGCTCGGAAGTACAATAGTACATGCTCGATACAATATTCATTTATATCTTTTCTGTAAAAATACAAAGGCACATAAAGGCATGTCTGCCTTCTATGAAAGCTCTCAGATTACTAGGTCATTGGTTTTCTAGCTTTGCAGTTCGACTTGATGGAAGAAGCATAACTGAAGTCTAGACTCTAGATAGAGGAAGTGGCATCCCCCTGATTGGGGAGAGTATTACATCAGTACATCCTTCTTTTGAGTTTGCTATGATTTCGTTTAGTAGGAAAGAATGCACATGTTTCTAAACAGAATGAATAGTGTTGCACCAAGTTCAACTAAATGCTGCCTTAGATGTTCTGAACAAGGTGATGTGGTGCACGGATTGGAATATTGGATTATTTATTCTTCTTCTAACTCAGCTATCACCCTATATTTATTATTTACACTCTGAATGATTAAACATAATATCCAAATATGATGTTTGTGGCAGGAGTATGGTGAGGTTGAAGGTCGGGGTATACACATGGCAAAACGAGTGATTCGTAGTTTGGGTTTGGTACTTGGATCAATACTTGCTGCATCCCTGGTCAGTGTACTGTTCAAATGCAATGCTATATTGCTATCCATATGCTTTGTGTTGGCTTATTTTCCTTTGTTACTTCTGTTGTTTTTATTAGAATAGGCATTTTTTTTTGTATTTCCATATATATGTAGAGCATATTCCCTTGTAATATTCAGCATATTCCTTTGTAATATTCCTATGTATTCTCTATACATACTACTCATTAGGCCTCATGCATATATACAATATTTATAACATAGTATCAAAGCTCAGTGATAAAGTGAACATGAGCTTCGGACTAAAACCATGACGATATTCTAACAGTTTTGTTAATTGTTTGTCAGTGTGGCGTCCTCGAATCCTATTTTTCAGGGCTACACTGGACTGGCCAATCTCCCTCAGTTTCTTGGGCGGTATATTCCATGTGTTGTTTACAATTTCCAGATATGGTATGCATGATGACAATATCTGTCGTTGCTTGGGATGTTTTTACGATGGATTAGGAGTACCAATGTTTTTTTACGCTATACTTGTCAAATTGATTCTTGGCATTCAAAACTGCATTTAGGATCATATCATACAGATGAACTGATCTGCGCTGTTTTCTTAATTCCCACACTCAAGGCAATTCCTTTTTGGACAAAATTTTGTTAGTTTTAGCATGAAATTGAAACAGGCAAGCTATTACGTTTTAAACCAAGACATAAAAAACTTCCCGTTAAAACTATTAATCAGAAAGGTAGCTGGAATAAGTGGATGATGCTTTTCCGGTGGAAAACATGTAGTGAAGTAATGCAAATAAATCTTGCTGCTATTCTCTACTATCATCTGCTGTTTTCAGAAACAGTAAAACTAATTGGTGGGGTATCTCATTCCAGGAGTTGATTGTGACTACAGCTTCATCTGTTTTGCTTTGCATCTTGGCTTTGTACCACCGATAGCAATTTGTGCCGGACTGCCCCCTGGCTTTGCAGACTTGATGCATTGCCACTCACCCATCTTCGCGAAGGGGCGTGCTCGATAACTGACGCCTGCTTATTCTGCCGCAGAACCCCCAAAGCTCTGCGAATTCTAAGTGCTACCAGCTTGCATCTTTGACATCTTGCTCAGCTCTGGAAAATTTGCACAGCTGCAGATTAGGTGTCGCTATCCAGTGATTCGGAGCTGAAATCACTATACATGGGAGAGACAGGTAACAAAATATTTTATCATGTGAAGCCTGACAATGTTGAAAAGCTAGCTTTTGTGAGTTCCAGCGAAGATTTCTCCCCCTTTCCATCAAGTTTCCTTGAGGTCTCAATCTAGTTGCAAAGTTACGTTTATTATTTTCTGGCAAAATAAAACGACCAAACATTTACTTTGTGTTCATGAGTTATGAATTACAAGCATAGGTTGTTCCGGAGTCTGCTTTGTTGATCGGCTGTCTATTACTTTGGCTAATCGATTATGGTGCAACCGTACCCTTGCTTTCTTCTTCTTTCTTTTTTGGCAAGGGATGGTGATAATTTCATGATTCTATGTCATGGAGTCATCTGATCCATCCAAATCTCATCCAACTGCTTACGCGATGAATTAGCAACTTGTTACACGAATTAATATGGATTTGCACTAGATATGCTTCCCTTTAACTTCTATTGCTGAACAGCTAAAAAAACTTCCATTGCTGAAAGGCCGAACAGTTAACAATGTATCAAGCTCGTACGCTTAGTATCATCTTAGCAATGTTTGGTACAAAGTAAATTACGGCTTTGATATCAGAATGGAACGGTGAAAACTTGTGCCACAACTCACGGCTACTCCCAGTCCCAGCATGCATCCAGCAACACATCTTCCCAGTGGCGGTTTTTCAATGCTGCTGCTTCGTACCACCGCATCTCCCAGTGTTCTGTTCGAGGCCATTTTCTGATTACCCAGAACAAGATTCTTGCATGGCCGGTGTTTGTTTTGCTTGTTCGTTTCAGCAGCATCACAAACTTCACATGTACTCACATCAACACTAAACAAGTACTCGCGCTTGAGCTGTGACCGAGGAGCTCACGCTAAAACCGAGCAAATTCCATGCACACTGCACACACATCAACATACATACAAAAACCGATCACTTTTTCAACTTGTCATATGCGTTTGAGGCTACCGTTGTAATGGTATCCCTGTCCTCTCTGCGAACGATCGAACAGGGCGCAGTGCCGGACACACGAAAGCAGAAGCACATGGTGAGAAACAAACTGTGAATGGTCAAATAACAATTTGAAGAAATGCTTGTGTTGCTGTCGTGGTGTTATTGAGTCGTGGTGTAATCTTGGTTGGTGTTATTTTATCATGGAGCAATCTTTTTCTTTTTGCAGAAACAAACAGGATGAACACGTGGCCAACCATGCATGTACCATCTCGAAGAGCCAAAAGAAAATTGAAGTTGAACATTTGCTCCGGAATAGAAGTTGTAGAGCCCTGTTGTGGCATCGTAAATTGGAAGGAAATGCTTGTAAATTAATGCCTACTGTCAGTCTATGCAAGTTATGTTGTTCTATTTGTGCTTAAGTTGCTGTTCCTACTTCCAACAAATCTATTACTATTATAAAAGAATGAGTTGATGGTTGTACGTCCATTCTCCTCTAACCACTCTATTCACTCAACTTACCACCATTCTCTGCTTTCTAACCGATCAGAGTAACTCTCTTCTATAGCACGATTCTCTATATATTTAATGAGTTTCGTTGCAATGCACGAGTACATGACTAGTATAAGATGAAAGATAAGTTAGATAGGCAACGACATCTCCGCAGAAGCGCAATTTTACATGTATATTTGTACAGTTTTTTTTGTCTTGTCAATTTAATTGAAGATATCCCAAACATACCCTTACTTTTAGGCTACGTATATTTTGTAAATGCAATGAAATTTTTAGAAATATGTCGATCCAACGCAAACTCATTCTGCTTTGGCTAAGCTCTCCAGACTCGTCTCAGGAAAGCGACCAACTCAACTATAGCAAATTAATCGATGATTGGCCTACTCGTATACCTGCAACACGAGTACGAAAGTAGCTAGCGATAATGGAAAATGTCCATACAAAATTGCCACGAAATTCGTACGTTTTCGAACAAAGCGGCACTCCACAAATTATGAGTAGTCAATACCCGTGTCTAAAAGCGACACAAGTTGACAGCCTGCATAGCATCATGCCCACCGTTTGAGCAGCACACTTCAGTACTTCACCGACAAATCTCACGTCCACAGTCCACACGATGGAGACCCTAGTCCTTCTTGTTACAACTGGGCCACAGGTCTAAATGGACTGAACACAACTAAGTCTACGGAGCAACAGAGCAACAACCTTATAAGTTGTATTGGACCTTCTCCCCCCAAAAGACTAATCCAATAGATGAAGGCTCCCTTACACTTATAAATTGTACTTGCTCTTCTCCCACAATCTATGTGGGACTATTCCTAACACTTCTCAACCTCTATACACTCAACCTCTATACACGGTATAGTCGTATACTACGCTAAACTCCCAGCCCCATACTTGCATTGTATGGTGACTCTTTGCACTCATGTGGTCAATAAGCCAGAATAGACACAAAATACATATGAACATAAGTACATAAAAAGAGTGCTGTTGAGTACGGAAAACGTATCAGTGTCTTACTAACATACAACCATCATTAGGCCATATACAATGTGTGCATATAACCGTTACTAGAAAGCAAAAACTGATTGCAAGCACCGATGCTAGCCATGGGTCATGGTTAGAGCAGGGAGCTAGGCCGTACTATATCAGCATGGTTCGAGTTCATCGTGCTTCAGATCATTTTGTATCGTGCCGGTTTGACCCAATCATCTTGTGGTGCCATACTGTGGCGGTCTGCCTTGCCTTCAGTCAGGCCCAAGCACAGCCCAAAGTCTACCGTGCCGGCATTCGTGCTGTGCCAGCCCAACCTAACCGAAGTAACTATACATGACGAAGGCGGCGGCGGCGATGTTGGTGGCGGCCACCATTTTTCTTTCTCTCATACCTGCCTCGTTAAAACTAGTTGAAATTGAATTAATTGCATAAAAACATGGGCACGCAATGATATAAATATTTGGGAAAAAGTGAAATTTCCTTGGTATTTTAAAAATACAATGTTACTGTCTCATTAAAAACCTTACGTCCTAGAGAGGGGTTCCCTTAGTAAGAAAAAGAGTACAATAACAATATACGTACATACTAACTATAACAACATATGTATATAGTATCTACTCATTAATGTTTAGGTCGTTCATGTGTTCGAGGTCAGCGTACGCCTGCATAATTTCAGAATCCTCCAGTTGATGTTGTTGTCGCTCTTTAGCTAATTCACAGTCTTTGGCACATATGATTGCCTCCACCATCCTGGGCGTGAGGGATGATCTTCTTTCTTCGATTATTCTTCTTGTTGTGCTGAATGTTGCTTTTGAAGAGACCGTGGACACCGGCACCATCAGAACATCCTGTGCGAAATGTGACAGCACAGGAAATATCCGCTTGTTGTTTTTCCACCACTCAAGTAAGTCTATCTTGCCTCCATCAGAAATATCAGGATTAATATTTGCAAAATCATACTCCAAGTAGTGGTTTAGCTCCGAGATAGAATTTTACTTGGAGGCTGCCTGAGACTGAGAGGACGAAGAAGTAGACTTGCCCATTAGCTTATTCCATAAGTGTGATGTTAAGCTTGTCTTTCCTTGTTGCATCTGCTGTGAGGCCTCCGATCTTCCCCCGGCCGCCTCCCTCCTCCCTCGGTGACCCCCTCCTCCCCGGCCGCCTCCCACTCCCCGACCTCCCCCAGTCGCCTCCCTCCTCCCCCAGCGACCCCTCCTCCCCCAACCGCCTCCCTCCTCCCCCGGCGACCCCCTCTGCGCCATCGTCTAGGCCTTCGGGGGTGGGGGGAGGTCACTGCGTTGTCTGGGCTCCGGAGGTATGGGAGGTCAAGTCGGCAGAGCCGCCACCGATGACATGCTTGCCTTGCTCGCCGAGGACAAGCCAGTAGCCGACGGGAAAGCCTTCAACGATGGTAGGGACAACCTGCAGAACACCCTCTGGCAGTCCAGCCTCTGCCTCACCCACGACAACATCAAGGTCCTCCGGTATTGGTATACTCCTTTGGTCCTTCCCCTCTACTCCCTCTCTCTTTCTGCTCTATGAATGTGATGCCTTGTGTTAGGGGAATTGGGGCTATGATGGCTTGTGTTGTGTTGTGGGGAATTAGGGATGATGAGAGGCAGGAGGCGAGGTCGAGGCGGTCGTCAGAGTTGGCGTGCTGGCCGTGCTCACCGAGCCAGGCCAGCCCGAGCATGGCACACCACGCCGGGCCATGCCGTGCCACTCATCATGCCAACTTTCTAGACCCAGCCTAGCCCACCATTCGTGTCGTGCTGGCGCAGCCCACCATGTGTCGGGGCGGGCCATGCTTGGGCTATGCTGGGCCAGCTATGCTTTGGGCTGGCCCAAAAAAACACGGCCCGTCTCCCATCTCTAGTCGCGGTAATGCTAGAGACAAGATTCTAGAACCAATGCAAGTGGCTTCTCCAATTCCAACACAATAAGAAAAAAATATTTTCCTCCCTTTTCTCCCTCCTCACCTGCAAGAGTCAGAGGAGAGGAGCCATCTACAGAAGATAGGGGGACGGAGGCGGCAACGCGCGCAGGTGCGCTAGGGAAGCCAGAGGGGCAGAGGGGTAGAGGCGGCAACATGCACAGTGGTGTGCGGCGAAGCCAGAGGGGATGGTGGCGGCGGTGCACGGGGAAGCCGGAGGGGATGGTGGCGGTGGTGCACTGGGAAGCCAGAGGAGATGAAGGCAGTGGCGCGCAGGGAAGCCGGAGGGGACAAAGGAAGAGAGAGAAGGGGAGGACAAGGAGCCAAATCGGAGAAGGGAGAGGCAATGGAGGTCGAGATGAAGGAAGAGAGGAGGCGGCTTTGCCAATGTGGATGCCAGATTAGGTTTGGGTCGGGGATGACACAAAGAAACCAAGAAGGACTCGCGCGAAGGAACTGAAGGAGAGTATTTGTTTATTTGATCATGGGCCCCACCTTGTAGCTCAAACTAGAGCTAAACACTAGGGATAAATAGTAAACGTAGCACCTGTATAACGTGCCGATGAGTGGAAAAACTAACACCTGCTACATTATACATGGCCTTAGACAATTCTTCCGGGGCACATTGTCAGTGACTGTATGTGGGTTGTTCGTACGCATTTCATGCACAAATTGGTACCTGTATTATACACGAAGAGTATTGTTGTACTGAGACATGTTCATTGCACTTGGTTTGGCTATTGCGTGTGGACGATGATTTCGAAAAGAAAGATAGCTCCCTCCGGTGAGGAAAAATCCGTCAAGTCCCCATCGAGACGACGTCGATCTGTAGCCAGCTCGACACCCCTCCTTTTTGACAAACAGCTGAGACTACTGTCTACATCGAGATATATATTCCCTATATAATTCCTAGCCCAAACTTCGCAGTTTATTTCCAGCCGACATTGGTGTTAAACACGGCAGCGAGCTGATTGCGGTAATGCTTTCTTTTATGCTGTGATTTATAACTTATAATTTAATATTTTGAATTCTCACTATTCGTAAGAGACAATACACAGAGAAAAATAATTGTATGTGATTTTAGCGGTACAACTAAACTCAGTATACTTTTTACTATTATTTTTCTGTTGACATTGTCTTTAAAAAACACACCGTTTAAAAAGCTAATTATTGTATCATAAACTATAAATTATAAGTTATAAGTGGAAAAAAAAACTCAGTCATTACGTCTGCCGTTGTCGATAACAAGCTTAACCATTGAGCTATCACAAGATTCAATGAATAAAATGTTATGAACAAAAAGTAAGTATCGTATGTACATGTTAAAATGGCCCTTGTGTAAATGAGCCGGGGAATGCAAGTGATTCTCATGGAGTATATTTGAAAATATTTGCCTGTGCACTTCCAAAAGAAATTAAATAATTGTTCTCACATTTCCATCGTTAAGAAAGCTAATACTATCTCCTTGCTTATATCCATGATTAAGATAGTTATTTTTTTTGAAACTAAACGGCTAAGACTTAAGGGAGTTACTATCTCTAAAAAAAGGAAATAATTATATATAATATTGCTTATATCATGCATAGGAAAAGGAAAAAAACCCACTAAACATACACCTATACTTTAGGCTGAATGTAAACATATATACAAATAAGATACACAAAAACCTAAATATTTCAGACCTTGACTTGTCTTCATATGCTTCCATAGATAATTTGTACACTCCGTAACAGATCTCAGAGTCAGGGAAGCTAGCTATAGCTAGCTAGCTAGCATCGGAACTTGAAATTCATCCAAAAAAGAAAACAATTTGAGAGCGTACTGCTCAACTTAGAGTTAAGTACTTGTTTAAGGACATCGCTATGCCGCTATCCCTCAACATCTCTATTTACAGGGCCAGGCTCTGATTAATTTGGCTTAAGTTTCTAACTTTTGACTTTCTGAATATTTGGTTTTTTTTGCTTTTTTATCGGTTCTTTTTTCCCGTATTTATTTGTATTATACGTAATAGATTAACATATTTTTTAATTTTTTAATTTAATTATGCTAAATAAGCCTCTATCAGCTACAGTGTTTTTTCAATCAGCTGCAGTGCTTTCAGCCATAAGCCACCAAAAAAGCCCAACTGATCACCACCTAGATTTTATTGATGACTTTTAAGATCTCTATTTAGGAATATTCATATTGGCTTCTACTAATAGCTTTTAGTTAAAAATAAATAATAATAACTAAAAGAAGTGACTTTTATAATAGAGGACAAGCGGTACAAAAAGTGAGAGAGAGATGTGTGTGCATGACAGGGACAAGAGGAATAGGGTGGGTGATGCTCCTGTGACATTTGTCTTATCCTCGGAGCAAGACGATAGCGAGAGAAGTGGAGAAACTGCTTCAAAAAATTAGGTGTACATATCAGTTTTTGGTATTTTTAAGCAGAAGACAATACGAGCAACCTTAAGTACTACTTACAAGGCTAATATTGAATTAATTTAATTAAGCAGGACAATTTCATGGCACTATATGTGACAATTTCACGGGCCTTAAACACACAGTTAAGAAATGATTCATACATTAATAAGAACATTAACATTTAAATGAGAAAGATTAACAATTAAAACATTCAACGCTAAAATAAGATGAGGGTTTATTAAATAAAAAAATCCGATTACAAAAAACCTAATTACAAGAATAAGTCCCGTATACATTCAACTTTACCACATGTATTCAACTTTAATACTACAAGTCTAATGTACAAAATCTCAATATCAGGATTTACAAAAGAATAAATTATCACAATTAAGTGTTACAAAACTTCAATTTCATCTCATACGAGAATGAATTTATACAAATGTATTACATCAAATTTCATCTACTAAACCCACATCTTCACAACCGGTTGAAAATAGAATACTTATACACTTATGTTAGCCAAAACCACAAACATAAATCTAAAATGAATTTAACTAACATATTTTGTTAGAACCCAGTTTTTAATAATTTTACACAAGAGCAATCGCTCACCGGGATACCAGGATTGTCTGGAGCCAATCAGCATCTCTCGCATATTACGTTTTTCATCATTCGGCTGTAAAACACCATTCTTTCCTTTTAACCTTTACCTTTTTACCCTTCCTGATGAGTCATTCCATTCAATGCCATGCACAAACCACGTTATAAGCCACTAGTCACCCTCAAGACTAGCCAAAGCCATGAGTAAAGCCCACAAGAGCTAGCGGGAGAGATAAGCCACACCTCACTGCCATAAACCACTAGTGAACCTATAGAGCTCACTACCAAGGGACTACAATAGCAGCCAAAGGCTGCCATCGCCCATCACAAGCACTACCATTGCTAGTCACTCCCATACAACCATTTCTAGAACCCTCATAAGCCACAACAGGCTAGTAGACAACCGAGAGAGGGCATTGCCCATTTAAACCCTCTCCTCACAATAACCCTAAAAAACGAAAGTGGAAGTCTAGCCAAGACTGAAAGACAGCCGAAGGGCACCACGGATAGGGAACAGCTTCCACAAGATAATCATTAGGTCTAGAATATTTATGGTGATGAATAATTGACAATATTGTTTATTGATGTTATTTGAGGCATATGACATGTTTGGACTCATGTCAGTCAAATTGGAAAGAATTTTTGCTGAAAAAAGATGTTGCTTTGGTTTTTGTATGTGCAAGGTAACTCAGAGGTGATCGTGGTTTACGGCGAGGACCGGGAGATGGTTTGGTACAAAGTCATGGTCCAAATAGTTAAGGATGCTGGAGGAGATGGTTATGCTTGAGTTGGGGCACATGGAGATCAAAGATAGATGATACGCATTGAAACTACGGAGGTGCGACCTAGAGGTTACGACACGTGACAATTTAATTTTGGTGTGTCCAAAATTAGGTAGTATGATAAAAGTTGAAAAACATGTGTTATGTAAGGGTTTTGGATCCCTTATTTATTGGAATTGAATAAGAACTCGTTTGGGCCCGAGACTATAAATAGATATGGGGTTTAGGGGGCTAACCTAAAGGCTGAATAGATACAATTTTCATACTAGAGTTTGAGGGGTGCCAGGAGGGCACTTTGTAGCTATAAGCATAATCTAGCAACAAATATTAGATCTATTATAATAAGAAATATTATCGGCGACATGGCCACCACTATCTCCCGTACTACTGTGTCAACCATACGCTGTCTGCCTTCTAGAGATTGTTGGGTCACTCATGAGTTTTTGCTGCTGGTTGTGTTGGTGCATGCATGATGTGCTGCGGTCGGCTTGTTGCTGAGGTGTTGTGTGACTTTCTTAGCCGGGGCACGCAGCAACTAAATTGCCTTAGAGTGCACACTAGCAAGCATCACCGTGTGTTTTTCTTGCCAGCTTGTTCGCGAGGTGCATCTACAGGAGAAAGAAATCAATCTTGTGATGTTATTTCGTTACATCAAGTGTCCAACCATGGAAAGCTACACATTGAATTCTTTATTTTCCTTAGTTGGAATTTGCATGCAATGAAAGGACATGTTGAATTTTTTTATTATTTGCTACAGTACCAAACAGAGGTTACTATAGTACCGAACAATAATTTGCTACAGTACCAAAAAACCTTTTGTTGTCCTTTGTTTTTGTTTTGACTTGTGCTGTGTTTACAGACTGGACAATTAGGAGACATCATATTTGAAAAGGAAAAGTTTCCACTGTGGAGAACAATCATTCACCCCCCTCAAGTTGCTATCAATGATCCTACAGGTGGCATCCGAGTAGGTTGCAATGGCATCAGATCGAGATTGTTTTTCAGGTAAACCTCTGTTTTTCGATGGATCATATTATATCTATTAGAAAACATACATGGATTTTTTTTTACATGCACAAGGTAATGCTATTTGGCAGAAATTTAAAAATCCATATGAAGTGCATCCTGTTGTTAATACTGAAAATATTGCTAATGTTAAAACTAATGCTAAGGTTAGAAATATTTTATTGCAAGGTCTAAGTAGAAACGAGTGTATCAAAATTGCTTATATTAAATCTGCTAATAAAATTTGGACTACTTAGCTTATTATCATGAAAGTTCTAAGTCTGTTAAAGGTGTTCGTCAGAAACAATTCAAAAAGAAGTATTGTAAATTTGCGATGAAATTAGGAAAATCAATAGATGCACTTGTTGACCACTTCAATAAAATTATTAGTGTTTTGCAATCTGTTGATGTCATATATTCTAATTCTAACAATGCTCATCAAAATCTAAATGGTTTAGATATATCTGTTTAGAATGTGTTAGTTACTACTATTAATCATTCTGTTAACTTGTAAACACCCACTTTGAATGATCTTTATTCTAAGATAAAAACACATGAGTTGATGTTTTTGCTAAGATAAACAGGACTAATTCTTTGGGTTTAGTGACTAACCAACTAACAGTTCTTCTGGTTCCTCTATTGTTTCTTTGCCTGCACTGTATTCTATTTCAGATGAACAGTTAAAGGAGATTCCAGGAAAGCATAGCCTAGTGAGAGCAAGAACATCCCCACACCTTTAGTCCAAGCTGACAACGCTAGCAAGGTAGAAGGGAGTAAGGAGAAACCGAGTAAAGCCGAGGACCAAACAGAGCTGAGGATGCAGGGCCCTGTGTCGGTGGATATTAGCCAATGAGACGCATGGAGTCGACAGGGAGCCACCAGAAGGTGAGTCGATGAGGACTAAGGCACGGCACTGGTGGCTCGCCGCCATCATGATGCACAACCCAACAAAGGAAAACTAGCAGAGCCAGGGTACACCAGTGGGGCCTCTACTCCACCAAGGCACATACCACAAGATGAAGAGGTAGGCGACGACGGCCAGGCGCTCAGCACCAGTGAACCGAAGAGCTCCAACGAAACTGCACAAAAATAGAAAAAGGGAAAGGAAGGAAAACACATCCATTAGGGGGAATACCAAATCCACTCACCTCATACCAGATCCTAGAAGCCGAGACCTCAAATCACAAGAGGAATGACAGGATTTGAATCGGCGGTGGAAGGGAGGCGGCGAGAAATGACAGGCAAGTCAGAACACAGTGGCACCTGAGGAAAGGGGGAACACCAGACAAGACGAAGGCGTCGAGAGAGGAGAAGGTGAATTGTGTGAAGCACATGTGGTAGAAAAGGATTAAGTCTGGAGGAAGGTGAAAAGCCAAGATGGCGCATTGAGTGAGAGCGGCGCGATAGAATAGAAGAAGAGGATAAGATTAGGGGGAAGGTAGAACGGCAGGCCAATAGGCCGACTCTTGGCACCAGATGCCAAATAAAATGAGAAGATGGATGAGCCAATAGGTCGCTCCAGGAATTTGGGCCTCGAGTAAAAAAGAAAGGGACCATGGGCCAATTATGAAATAAAAAGAAATTTTAATAAGAAGATACAAGGATATAACTGCCCTCATAAACATGATAAATAAATTACCCACAACCTGACTAAAATAGAAATGTTACCATCGTTTCCATCTTGGCAAGTGGCAATGAGCGGTCGATGGCCGGCAGCATCGAGCCTTCGAGGTGGCTCTGAGTCTTGACAGCCCAAGGAAGCCTTGCGCCATTGTTGTGGCCCAGCCGACCAAGCACCTCTAGCAGCCTGGGCACCTACTGCTAGATCTACCAATTTGGATATCTGGTGACTGGTCGAGGGAAGGCGGCCGCGCCCGGGACACGAGAGGAGCACTGCTGGCTGGTGGTGCCTTTGGAGGAGGGAACCGGAGGGTAGGATGCCGGAGGCCCAGAGCTCGCCTGTGAGCCCATGAGGCTAAGCCACCATAGGACTGAGGGAGAGGGAGGCTAGGTCGCTGGGAGGCAGCCAAGCAGGCCTGTAGGTAGGTTGGCTGGTTGGGAGTGGGACTATGGGAGCCTAGGAGGGGATTAGCAATTTAGGGAAACTAGGATTGGGGAAGGCCGAAGGAAGGGGATTTCATCAGGCCATCAAGGATCTGCATCTCAGCATTTGTTGGCAGCTCGCACAACTACTACCGGAGCCCAGAGGAGCTTCTGCCTACAATTAAAATATCTGGATTGGAGTGGACTCTGCACTTGGGCGTGGTAAGTTGGCATTGCTGACAAGTGAAATCAATGGCAATGGCATGGTTTGGTCTCCTACAGTCCTAATGTCCTACTCTCCTTTAGTCCTTTACATAATGTCTATGCAATTCTAGTATTGTACTCAGTCCTTGTAGTGTAGCAGAGTAAAAAGAAGTGAACACAAAGTCACAAATACTAGTTGCCAGTGTCACACACTTGCACTATTATTCTGCTTTCTGTATTCATGAATCAAGACTCAATTCAACATCAATTGACATTTGATTGTCTATGACTATACTTGTCTGTTGTCTCTCCGAAATATCAATAAATAAAGTCCTTTTTAACTCCATTTTAGCTACCTGCTGAGGAGGGCTGGCAGCTGCCAGATGTGGCTCTGCATTAAGAGATAACGAGGGTTAGATACAACGACCGTATAGTATAAAACACTAATCTACTTTTTCAATTCGCGCTATTATGATTGATTTGGTATTTTAGTTTCATCTATTGTCATTTATCGATTCGTAGAGTTGCAAGAAATGGAGAAACAAACATCTTTTTCAATGTTTATAACTATTCATAATCTCAATTTCTGATTTCAGCACTAAGTTTGCTAATTTTGGTGTATAGATAGCTACTTACATATATTATGGGCTTTGGGACACATGTTACCTATTGCTAAGGTACAATCATTGTTGTATTTTATATTTTTTCTATGTCCTTGTTTTAATTTTTTTATGATTTTAGATTGCAATAGACATTTCAATTTATGTTCAGTTTGATTTTCTATTGTTAGTCATATCCCATCAGCCTCCCTAAAATTTAGTTCTAGATCCGTCACTGACAGCACAGCAGTGGGAGAAACCAGGCTGCACATAGATTCCGTGCATGACTCAGATATGCCATGCAAAATCATAGACATGCCAAAGGTAACCAGAAACCACCATTAAACCCATAATTTCAAACAACACACGGCCTTTCGGAACCACCCCCATCCAAGCAACAACACATAATCACAAAATTGGTGATATCATGTAGAAACCCAAACTCGATCTCCTGATCAAGCAAATCGACCATGAAACCACACCAAACCCAGTGATCAGCAGGCACAGACAAAAGGGACCTTTTATATTGGCTTATGAGATAATACAAAGATCCAGCTTTACAAAGCGACCTTTGTACTTTTCTCACTTTCATCTCACTCTAGGAATAAGCCAGCAGGTCATGTGCACATCGCACATCCCACTCCTCACACTCCATCTCACGTACATATCTCTCCCCCACTTTTTCCATGGCTCGTCCCTTCCTTCTAAAGTCAGTTCTTTCAGCCACTAATATTTATTTTTAGCCAAAAGTGTAGGACCAAAGATGACAACTGGAGAGGGTGAATAGGAGAGAGACTGATAGTGGTTTCTTTAAAATCTTTTGCTTCAAGATTGTTAAATTATTTCACTCTAATAGCTATGATAAGCTATGAAGATTAAATCCTAAGCACCCTAGAGAAATCTCTAAGAAAAACTAAGCCAACCAGGACATGCACCTCATAGCGATACTACCACCATATAAGGTGTGATACTGTGGCCATGTAATGGGCAGTACTACATTTCCTCATATCAGCACAAGAAATTCAGCCTAAACAAAACAAAAAACAACATGACTTTCACAACGAAGGTTCAAATAAATTGAAATTTGAATCAACGTAAGATCACAACCTTAGGAACCTAAAGCAATAAGAGATATTGCAAGATCACAAGAAGGTTGAGACCTTTGGGTTCCTAAAACTTTGTTGTAGCAAAACTAGATTCAAACCACAAAATAATCTAATTCTCAAACTGAGATTCCAAATCACTTGAAACTTGACATGCACCTTCTCTAGAATGTTAGAAATCTATTTCAATCAACGATAAAGAAAATCATTGTCAAAGTTTTAACTTTTTTCCATTTTAATGAATGTTGCGCCAAAACCGAGCAAAAACAAAAAAATAATGAATATGACTTACTCATGGGTGAATGATGGCCAAGATGGTTCTAGATGTAATCCCGTATATCACAACAAACAATAATACACAAGAATTTATGGCAAAAATAACTAGATCAAGAAATCACTCGAAAGGGTCAAATTCAAGCAAAACCGGGCAACTTTATGAACTTGCCAATACTGATGTCTAGATGGATAGGGATTAATTTTTATGATATATCTTTATCACTAACTCGTCCTTGGCAACTAGTAAGGTAAAGAAAGGAAGAGAGAAGATCAAAACAAACCAAATTATGAGCAAATTAATCAAACAAGAGATATCCATGAGAGATGACCAAAGTTAATATATTGCTACTTGAGAATGAAGGTTTTATAGCCACCCTAGTTAGAGGACAAGAGATCACACCACATCACTCTCACTTGTCAAAACTCTAACTCTAGAACATTTGGTTTCAATGAGTAAATGTAGGACTGTTAACTAGTAAGTCTCTATCTTAACCCATTAAATAGATAAGACAACCAATCATCTAACCATAATAGATACTATCCACTTAGGAAAAATGAAGGAAACACATTAACCCTACACAACATGTGTTTTACTCACACACTCACTTATGCACACTTTTTAAGTCTGAATCTGCTAAGTCCTTAGTATTTGATCCAACTTGATCTTTTCAGCTTCTCTTTGACCTAAACTACTTTCCCATGCACTATAGTTTTGATCCAAAATAATTTCTGGTATTTTCATCAACTTACCAAAAATACATTTTTCTTGACCCGGTATTCATCTTTCTTTCCAAATAATTGCCATGTTTGTCATATGTAGATGCACCACAGGCTTGCCATGTTCCAGCAAGTCTCTCACATTCTAGTTCTATAGAACCATGCCTCACTTATACTGACCAAACCACATGGTGCAAACCCTTCGCTCAAACACTTCGACTAGTTTTTAACCGATTATCGATTTTAAATCACCTAAATTCAAATTTCGAATCACAAAATTTGTCTGGATTTTTCCCGGGTTCCGAAAACGAATCGAATACAAATCGAATAGTCTCGAATATGAATATTCTCAAATACGAATATAAATATTTTCAAATATGGATATAAATATTTTTAAATACGGAACATATTTGTATTATCTGAAATATAAATATTAGGTAAAACAGATTTTCGTTACTGTTTCCCACCGCTTCCCCGATTGGCACACTTCTCCAGCAGCGCATTCTCTTGACTCATCTCGTCAATAAATTTAGAGTTTTAAACCCTCGCCGTACCTGCGATATTTCACCGCGCGGCCTATCACATAGCTTTCCTCCCCCATCCTGTCACATCGCCTTTCATCTCCCCCTGTCTCCTCGAGTCCTCCCCTCCCTCCCCATTCACCAGCTGCACAACCCCAACCCCTCCCCCCCTTGAACTCAGGTAGCAGCTAGCTAGCTCCCCAATTGGTACTGACCTCACCCGAGCCCCAAGCTTCGCTTTTGCTCCCCTCCCTCCCTTTTAGGCCAGGGCCAGCTCCCCCCTCACCTGAGTCACCTCCCTCTCCCATCCATCTCCTGTTCTCTAGCTTTGTCACGAGACCCAGCATGTAGGTGCAGCTCCCGGCCGGCCATATATCACCAGCCTGCCTGCGCATCTTGGTTTCTTGAGTGAGTGATAGTGATCGATCTTGCGTGATCTTTGGTCATCTTGATTCCAATCTGGCTATCTCCTGTTCTTCACTGCAGAGACGAGAGCTACCAACCAGGCAAAGTGAGGTGAAGCAAGTGAGTAGCTTGTTCCATACTTCCATTGCTTTCTATCTCGTCTGGATTCTGGAGTAGAGTGGAGCACTATTTATAGTATGCCTGAACCTGCACCACGCCGCTCTCTCTCTCTCTCTCTCTCTCTCTCTCTCTCTCAGGACCACCGCGCCACGGCTCCCCAAGAAGCTAGCGCGTGTATGCACGCGCGCGCGCAAGCGCTAACTCCCAAATAAATCTCTTCTTCTCGGGCGAGTTTGCTGTTTACTCAGTTGGGTTTCTTGGTTGGTTGGTTGGTTGTTCAGATGGACTTGGTGCCGCACCCGGACAGCCCGCACTCGGCGGGGGCGTCGGCGGTGGCGGTGTCGCCGGGGGCGGTGGCGTCGCCGAGCAGGTACGAGTCGCAGAAGCGGCGGGACTGGAACACGTTCGGGCAGTACCTGCGGAACCACCGGCCGCCGCTGTCGCTGGCGCGGTGCAGCGGCGCGCACGTGCTCGAGTTCCTGCGCTACCTCGACCAGTTCGGCAAGACCAAGGTGCACACGCCGGCGTGTCCCTTCTTCGGCCACCCTGCACCGCCCGCGCCCTGCCCCTGCCCGCTGCGCCAGGCGTGGGGCAGCCTCGACGCGCTCGTCGGCCGCCTCCGCGCCGCCTTCGAGGAGAACGGCGGTCGCCCGGAGAACAACCCCTTCGGCGCCCGCGCCGTGCGCCTCTACCTCCGCGAGGTCCGCGAGCACCAGGCCCGCGCCCGCGGCGTCAGCTACGAGAAGAAGAAGCGCAAGAAGCCGCCGCACCCCGCCGCCGCCATCCCCTCCCACGACGGCAACGGCCACCACCACCAGATGCCGCCGCCGCCGCCCGGCGCCGCGGCGTGAACGCCGGAGTCCAGCAAGCTGATGCTGCACTATGTATGCTACGCATGCACTGCTCGACTCTAGTTCTTGGCTCCTTGCTACTATCCCTAGCTAGGCTGCTACTAGTACAACTACAAAATAATTCCTCTTTCATGCTTGCTGCCGCTCCCACTACTACAGTTCTACGACCTCCTAATTAGTTTAATTTCCTGATCATTTCCCAACTTGGTCGATCGATCTCTACTACTTGCTGGTAATTTTCCTCCTGATGATCTCCATGTGTAAGCCACCCTCCTGCCGTTGTGATGATATGATAGCTAGCTCCAGGACTTGTTTTAGCTGGCTTTCTACTTGATAATTAATTTGGTGCGATAATTAATCCTCCTGTTTATTGCTTCTTGCCGTCGATCTGCCTGACAACAAGTAGATTCGATGATGTTCTCCATACTAGCTTGGCCTCGTTGTGGCAAGAAGTAGCTAGGTAGTGTGGTGTGGTGACTGGTGAGTCATGTCAGTTTGTGTCGTCCTCTTGGGGAATCTACGTACTGTTCCTCTTGGGGAGGGTCACGGATGGATGGATGGATCGAAGAGAGGCAGAGCGTGCAGCGATGAGCGATGCATCGATATGATGCCTGTGTGCGCTGCCGCTGCAAGCTGCCTACTCCGCCCTTTCAGGACCTTTTTGCATTGCTTTTTATGGCACTAGTAGATACCAGAAGTAGCTAGGCTTGCTTGGCCACCTCTGCATGCCTGAATGGAATGTATACAATTTGTAGCAGCGAGCAGCAGATTGCTAATAGCTTCTTGCACCCACTGCAGCACTCAAATGCTGAATTAATGTTAAATGATGGCCATATGAGGATAATGAGATCATCAAGTGCCGCTGTTCCTTTGTTTGATTTGATCTGCCGCTGTTCCTTTGTTTGATTTGATCTGCCCTTTTTGATCTGTATGTGCAGTTTTGTGTTTCTGCTCTGCAAAGCTTTTTATTGGTTGATGCTTAGTATGCCGGCCCCTCTCCTCTTCCTTATGCTTTTTTTATGGTAGCAAGTCTTGTCAGGCTGCAGGCTGAACTACTCGGCTTGCTAGCTTGCAGCAGCAGTCATGTGTAAGCTTTTCTGGTCTAACCATGAGTTAATGCATTATCTTTCAAGAAAACAAGACTAGCTAGTGTGGCAGTGTGAGGACGTGCAGTGCAGCAGCACACACTCGCACTCTTAGGTAGAACTAGAACAAAAATTATTAGGGCTCACTAGTTCACTGTATTTGTAATAACATATATAATTTTTAAATAATATTATATTAAATAGTAATATGTTCAATAATTTTTAGCATCAATACTTTATTGTAACCAATGGCAATGTATGATGATAAAGAAATAGTGATCAAAATGGTTACCAAAATAAAAAGATTGATAATAATATTGATTAGTTGCAGCAAACTGAAAAAATAAGTGCAAAATAACAAACAAAAGTTGATCGACATGAGTAAAATATATCATTCAATCTCAATGGATGTTAGAAGAGAAAAAATTACTTAAAGTTTTTAAGTAAAAATACAGTAGAATGATCAAATGAAAGTTAATACATTATCTTGTAGCATTTATGTTCTTTTAAGTTCATAAAGCGACGAACCATAACATCATTTGTAATTTTTGTCAGTTCTTATTTGTCCACATAGTAAATAAGTATATTCATAAAATTATCACCAATTAATTGAAAAGTTAGGTAGATATTTGTATGTTCAATAGTTCGAAAATAATGTAATAGAAAAATACGTTCTATGGTTTACTTACTTAACATTGCGGTCAAATACTACAATTTTGCCTCCGATTTGCAACAAGCTAGGTTGGTATTCCAAAAATCAAAATTGAAACCTTAAATTTTAACCCTACAATTTGACCCAACTTAATAACAATCATCAAATTAAAATCTTAACTCATAAATTGGAATAATTGAGAAAAATTTAGAGTAAAGTACATACCAATCGGGTGGCCTTAAGCTTTCTTCAGCCGTGAGGGTGTGAGGCAATTGAGACCAGGCGACGTCACGGCGAGATGGTAGGCGAGGGCAGCTGGTCCTGTGATCGGTCGTGGCCTAACTGGGTGCAATTGTGCAGCAGACGTGGCGCACATCTTCTGGCCAACCATGTGAGACGAACAAGCATCGAGGGTTGTTGTGAGGTGGTATGCTTCGGGATCATCAAATGGACGTTGTGGTTTCTTGCGGTCCCCCTCTTATGCTGGTTCAAGGGCTGACTTGGCCTAATTTAGTTACCTCATAGACTGAGGGAAGTAGAGGTTTCTCGTGGACTAATGCTAACTACTAGTAATTTGGGCTGCTATTGTTTCCTTCATTGGGTTTTAAGTAAAGAACCAGATACACTGAGTTTAGCCTAGGGGTTCATACATGAATTGAAAGTGCTAATCCTTGATAAAAAAAATTTGGACCTGGGTTCTGTGACACTGAGTCCCACTGCTGGGTTCCGCCCCTGCTTGCACTACATTTCGAGCGGGCAAGCTTCTGCCTTATGAGTTTGGTGTTTTTTTTTGCTAAAATTATACTGCAGCGGCTATCAGCTTTTTCTATGTCATTTAATTAAAAAAATAAAACTGTTATATTGTTCCTGATAATGCAAAGGAATATGCAAAGCAATAAGAGAAAAATGTAAAAAAGCAAAACAAGCTAAAAAACTAAAATAACTGAAATTAGAAGTTGAATGTTTTAAGTAGTTTCTATCTTAAATAAATCAAAAGTTAAAAAATTAAAAGCTAAAGTCATTTACAGTGGGGTCTGTATGTAAGCTTTTGTGGTTTAATCATGAGTTATGCATTATCTTTGAGGAAAACAAGACTAACTAGTGTGGTGGCAGCTTGCTTTCTCACATGACTGTGGTTTATAATTTTTGGTTAAAATTTTTAAATTTTAGCTGTTTGCGACAAAGATTATAGAGAGAGATACTCGCTTGCGAATTTGGTTGATATAGATATTGGGCTTTTAATGTGTGTTGTAATTAACTTGTAGATCCTATTTTGAGAAAATACTCTGTTTAAAATATAAGTATTATAGCAAAAGTTAAAAATAGCTTATAGAAACCGTTAAAGAACAGACCCGATAGCTTGTGGCTTTCTTTATTGGTGCTTTCGATTATCAGTACAACACTTCAGCCTTCAGGGTGCGATCTTCCAGCCGCTGTGGATGGCGTTTCATTAGCGTTAACATTTGTGCGAAAAAAACTGTTTGGAAAATTTTGTCTTGTTAAAATCTTTTAAAAATTAGTAACGAAATAGTTTTTTGTGTGAATAAATTGTTTAAAAAATTTATCCCATTAAACCCTTTAAAATAGCAAAAAATTCCTCCTATTTATTTGTTACGAAAACCCTAAGCAAAACTGAAAGGAAAGGCCTCAGCCGCCAAAAAAGAAAAGGAGCATGCATTTGACCAGTACATGTCCATTTCCTTCCTTACCCCCTCTCCTGCTGCATCTTACATCAAATCACGCTGTGAAGCTTTGCAAAGATCTCCCTGCCATTATATTGTTCTCTTGCGTGGCCATTTGTCCAGGCTGCTCTCTCTCACTTTCAGCCAACAGTTGGACTAGATACTGGAGTACGCGCTGGTGCACTCACTCCCTGCCGCTTCTCATGTAGGACATTACTACAGTGCTTGTCATTAGCTAGGGTACAGAAATGGGGAGTGCCTCTGACCTTTGAACAATGGCTGTACAGCATCATTTGAGTAGCAGTAGTACTCCAGTAGTTAATTTGATAAGACATTAATTGCATTTATACCTTTGTGAGGCCTTAATCAACTTTTACTTGGAAGTGTGTGAGTATATGACTGCATCCTCTGAGATTTACGAATTTCAGTTTAGTTGGTTTCCTTGTTATTGATTGATTTGTGGGGGGAGGAAATAAGGTTATGGTTGAGTTGTCCACTTCAATTGACTGTACTTTGACATTGATCAGCTTATTTGATCTATTGTTGCATCAATATAAATGGATTAAATATTGTTTCTTTTTTTCTGTAGGTCTAGGAAGATGCATGGTAATGATTTGTCCTGAATGTACTTTCCTTCTAGAGGAGCTTATATAATTCTCAAATAAAACTAGGTTAAAAACCATGAAACATGCTGCCGTTGCTAACTACCGATGGTCATAAAAATTATATCCAGTAGGAATTGATCGACTAGTGTAAAGTAAAATTTTATTTAGCCTGTCCTAGTGCAAAGCGAAAGTATGGGTTAACCTTGGTGCAAAATAAAAGAAGAGACAAATTACTCGGTACAAAGTAAAATTTACTCTATATATTAATGCCTCCTTTTAGAATATGTAAGCTTTGTTTTAAATGTGGGTTTATATCAAAATCTTACAAAATTTCTGCTTTCCAGAAAGACTTATACACAGTCCTGATCAGTCACAAACTGGGTATTATCTATACACACCCACCATATACAATGGTGTCATATTAACTGCATATAAATCTTATCACGTAAGATACAAGAGGATGTAGAAAAGAGAGCGAGTATAGAGAATTGGACCGTCTCTTATATAGTATCGGCTGTAATACGATAAATAAAAAATAGTGTCATGAAAAAACTGTCTATAGAGATATGCAAAAGGACAACCTATTATATGAGCTGTCTTTAGTGTTGTCTATCGATGATATAGAGAATATTATAGATAATAATTATCTATACCATTATCTATGGATCTCATCAACATTTGATTAGATGTGTCGTAAGATCGTCGAGTATCCTGCTAAATTTCAGCTCAAAAGTGGATGTGCTAAATTTCAGCTCAAAACTCGATGTACTTTAGGAGAAACAAAAATGGCAATTTCAAGAGCAGTGACTGTAACTCCAGGATATTTTTCCCTTTTTTTATTTTCAGATGTCCTCCTCATGCTTTCAGCAGAGTGTCCTCCTTTTTCTCCATGCACAGATCGAGTTTTAAATGGGTTGAATGTTTTAATTTTGAATTGGTAGATTGATCTTTTATCATTGTTATCAAATTAATTTTTATTTTAAATGGGTTGAATGTTTTAATTTTGAATTGGTAGATTGATCTTTTATCATTGTTATCAAATTAATTTTTACTTTGACCATTTGCATAGTATTTTGAGATCAAATGCACAGATGAATTAATTGACAGGGACGACACACCAGACGCACATATATCGAAATATATGTTTCTCATGTCAATCAGTCAATGTCACAAGATTGATAACTACGTCAGTTCCCAAATGGACTCACTTGTATGTGCACCTGACAAAGAATGTTGCTCAGAAATCTATCTGGGATTATCGATCCCATGTCTGATGGGGAGAGCGAATTGAGGGCTTGATTTGCAAGCATACATTTTTACAGTACTAACATTGTTAAAACCATATATTCTTCTGGGACTATCTAGAATTTGCTGGATCCGATGACCTTCTTATCTATGTATATACGTTCACTATTTCGGTGCTCGATTGGAGCGACTCTACATATATACTCAAAATCTGTTACCAGTACATGCAATGTGCTGAGGAACTACGTACTGATCCGATATTAGTTTACACAACTACGTTTGTACGACTACAAATTGTTGGAAATATAGATAATATTTTAATTTTAGATTTTATTAGGAGATAAATATATATCATAAATAACTAATGATATATTAATCAGTACTAACAGCTGACAACTAATTATACTTCAAAAATATATGCAGAAATATAATTTAAACAAGTCAATCGATTATATGAATGACTTATAGTTGGATCTGATGAATAATAGGAAGCAGTGCAGACTCAAAGCAGTGCAGAACGTAGATGAAGCAGCGAAGTGGGCGGCAGCTGCCCAGAAACCTTATTGCCACCCCCTGTGCTGGTCTTCACGGTAGAAACGGCTCGGAGATACCACTCCCGTTTTCACGGTGCATGTCAAAAAGAATAGTCAGCGAGGTTCAGACAGCGTAACACAACAGTATAAATTTATAGAAGGAAGAAAAAGTAATAGAGCAGGCAATGATTCTAGGCTCTCTTCTCTGGATGTCTTCCGACATACATACATACATACATACATACATACATACATACATACATACATACATACATACATACATACATACATATGTAACAAGTCATTTACCCATTGGTAACTGATATATTTTCAACACCCACTAAAGTCTTAAATTCAAACATTTAAATCTCATTCAAATAGAGAGATGTACGGTATAGTAAAAATAAGGTGGACTTATCCTATGGCGCGCCACGTCACCGCGCGGTTGCGAGTCTAAGTCACAATTTACGCGATTTTTCACACGAAAATATACAAATATGCGTGCGCGTGTGTTTAACTAAAGCCCTCTCATATCATATGTCTTAAGCTTTTAGGAAATAGCAGGAATCTCATCTTATAAATTTAACTTCTTCACCTTGTCTTAATAATACAGTATTAAATTATATATATTTCAAATTATAGAAAATAATCCTCGCCCGAATGGCATGTTTCCAACGCAAATCGTATATTCCCATGATTCCGTTGAATGGCGTGCATCCCATTCCTGCACTGCAAGATGGTCGCACTCGACAATATCCTGTATCTTGATGGCACCACCCCCACCGCCGGTACTTGACTAATTCACACACACGCATAGTCTCAGAGAGAGAGAGAGAGAGAGAGAGAATATAGATGCGTAACGTTATTTCATGGAACTAGCTATAGAAGGTGCAAATTCGTTCATCCGTACATAGCATTAAGGGGGTCGAAGAAAAGACCTTAGTAGTAGGTTCTCATCCATTAATGATCTGATCTGATCGGGCTCAGTTACACGTCTTTCAGCAGGCACAGCCAACTTGAAGTGTCCTACTAGCTTAGCTAAGCTCATTAATTTACAGCTCATCAAGGCATGCATTAGCTTCCCTACGAGTGGTACGACCTGCCGGGCAACGTGTCCTCAACAACCAATTATTGATGGTATATCGCACGCGAAGCATATGTGTCGAAGGCAACCATGATCACAATATCACAGAGTAATTAACGAGAAACTCACTTTCGGGGATATACGCATGGGCATGAAGTTTTGTTTCACAGTTGGATTGTCGTGAGATTCGTGTGTTTCTTCGACTTTCTCGGCCCCGCAGATCGATGGATGCTGGCTATAAAAAGTTCATGATTTACAGGATACTAAACAAATAGACGGTGAGTAACTAGCAGTTAGCAAAATATTGTGTTAGATCATATGGTGGTTGTGGGTTTATTTATGATAAATAATTGACTTTGGGGTTGCATTGAAATTTGCGTTTGGAAAATTTTTCTTTTACAGAACTAGAATCAACAGATTTCGATCACGGTGACTTCAATCACAACCGACTTCGACTACGTCTGGTTTCGACCACGTCAAACTTCGACCACATCTAATTTCAACCATGTCTGAATTCAACCACGTCCAACTTCGACCTCGTCCGGTTTGACTACGGCAGGTCGTAGATTTTGACCTTGAATAGGCAACATTTAACCGGTCATAAGCGATAGTGAACCGGTCTTAGCTACAGTGAACCAGTCTGAGGTCGTAACATCATCGACTACAGTAACCGGTCGATGGACGTAGCTACAGTATCTGATCAATTCTCGATAGTCATAGACTTTTCTGGTCAATACTCAATACTCGTAGATTTTGCGGTTTACTCTCATTATCTTAGGCTTTTTGGTCGGTTATCGTAGATCTCACGATCAGTAGTCGAAGACTTTGCAATCGGTTACCGTAGGCTACACAATCGGTACTCGTAGACTTCATAATCGATTCGGGTGCTTCAATTCTTACTATCTTCGAGTACTTTTAGTACTCGTATTAGGCCAGCGGTATGACTGGCTGGTGCACGTGGTCAATGATTGGTGAATAGTACTCGAAGGATTCGGTACTTGGAAGATGGAAATACTCAGTAGTCAAATGGTCGTTGTACTCGGCAGTCGGAAGGACTCGGTAGTTTTCGCGATCGTGGTCAGCGATTGGTTGTTAGAGGCTTATGGTATGTGATCGGTACTCGTGGATGGCAGTCTATGCTGTACTCAGTGATCAATGGTGTAGCAAATGGTTGGAGGTCGAGTAGTCGTAGACTTAGCGATCTGGTGCTTTAGTCATAGCAATCGGTACTCGGTCGTCGGTACTCAATGGTTCTATGGTCGGTAGCGATGCTTATTATTCTCGAGTGTTTTGAGTGGAGCAATGATATTTCCCGAGAACTTGTGCTTGAGTACTCTACGAGCTAGCGATCGATCTTACATAGTGGTTGTAACCGGTCGTAATAAGTGATCTAAAGTTGGTGATTTCTGGAGAGCATAGAAATTATGGTCATGGATGACCTGGATGGTGTTAGTGGTTGGTTTGGTTCTTGTTTATGGATAGACGAGGGTGAGTTATACGTGGGTATGCAATATCGGTCAAGTTCTGAAGAACTTGTGCCGATGTAAAATGTTCTTTGGTGTTTGATGTGCAGGTTGGCGTAGAGGTGGTCATGATCGGTGACGAGGAGGACTGCGACTACGATGGGGAAATCTGAGATCCAGGTGGTTGAGGATGTCACGTGAGGTAGTCAAGCTCATGCTGGAGCACATAGAGATCAAATGTGGTGATTCGTGGAGAAGCTACGGGCGGTCCAATCTAGGAGGCTTTGACACAAGCGGTGATGATGATTCGGAAGCTACATGAGGTGTCGTTCTGGAGGCTTCGACACGGAAGCTGATGGTGCATGGTGAAGATACAACAGGTGCTACCCTGGAGGCCTCGTCAGGTGCTATCCATAACTTGGAAGGATTATACTTTGGTTAAAACCCGTGTTTACAAGGGTTTCGGGTCCCTTGATTTTCAGAAGAGATAGGATTGCGTGTCTAGGTTGTTAAGGACACGGTTTGAGATGCTTGTGTTTTGAGGTGAACACGGTTTAGGGCTCTAGCATATAAAAGCACGTAGATGCTATGGGTTTTAGTGGTGGATTTGTAGAGGCTTTTTGTGCTAGAGTTTTTAAGGGTGCCATGAGGGCGCTTTGTAGCTATGGAATATGATCCAGAAATAATATATCAGATCTGTTCTAAGAAAAGTAAGTCGGCACCGGCAATGTGTTACTCCAAGCATCATTTTTCTTATGGCCTCGGTGGTGGTGTGCTATTGCATCATGATCTTGTGATCTATGAGTACAATATTGTCTTCAGCATGTTCTCATTCGAGCAGTTGAAGTTTTTGAACGGAGAGAGATTTCGACTACGTGTAGAGGTCAAGCGAGCGGTTGAACGTCGAGCGATCATAGTGTTCATCGAGCGCGTGCAAAAGAGTCAAGAGCAAGCAGTTGAGCGATGTGCTGTCAAAATCTACATCTGGTAATTTAAATTGCTTTCTTCTGGTTTAAGATTTGTTTTTAAGTATAAAAAGCGGAGGCAATCATTCACCCCCTTCTGATTGCGCCAGACGATCCTACAAGTGGTATCCGTGCCAGCCACGATGGCATCAGAGAGGTATATGAACTGTCCCCCATGCTAGATCGTACTGATTTTGCTTTTTGGAAGTGTCGAATGCAAGCGTACATTGAGGCTTAGGGTAGTGATGTTTGGAATAAGATTTCTAGATCGTATGAGGTTCCTGTTACGGTTACACTCTAAATAAAACAAATATTGATCTAATGCTTAAGCTCGTAACCAGTTATTTCAAGGAATCTCTTGCAAAGAATTTGATCAAGTAGCTCATATTGTTTCTGCCCACTTAATCTGGAAAACTCTTTGCAATTATCATGAATGAATGACTAAGATAAAGAAAGTTTGTAAGAATCTTTATAAAAAAGAGTACTCAGATTTTGCTATGAAACCTGGTGAATCTATCGATGATCTTTTTACTTGTCTTGAGAAAAATTTGAGTAACTTGCATGGAGTTAGTGTCATACCTACTGATGGAGATAATGCAACTAAAATTTTAAGGTCTTTAGGTTCAGAGTAGTTGATGGTCATCACGACTATTAATCAAACAGTCGATCTAGATACTCTTACCATAGATGATTTGTAGTCTAGATTGAAAACCTATGAGATAGAATTTTTGCCATCTAAGACTGATAAATCTTCATCTTTAGCCATGTGACTAACCCCATGCAGGCTGCTTTGTCGAGTACATTATCTTGTGTTTACTTGTCTGCTTCATCCGTTTTTCAGAGGATCAGTTCGAGCAGCTCCCTGAAGATGACTTGGTCTTAATCTCCTCACGAGCATACAAGACTCAACAATTTGAGGATGAGAAAGTGAGATGGAGCTCTAGGTCTAATCAGGTGCTTTGAGTGTGGCGAGCTAGGCTATATAAAGATTGACTACTCCAAGCTCAAAGGGAAGGAGATCAAGAAAGACAAGAATTATCGTCGGTGGCAATCCAAGAACATCAACACTAAGGGTGGCAGTATTCATCGCAAGATTGCTGAAAATATCAAATCAACATTCGAGCATCTTGATTTGAGTGAACATGAATATGAGAGTTGTGACGACATTGACCATGACGATGATGATGCTAAAGGCAAAAAGAAGAATACTAACGGCTTCACAGGTATGTGCTTCATGGGGAGCAACAACAACGATGACGACTACAGCGATCCCGACGAGGTAAGAGCATCATATGATGAGCCTAAAAAAGGTCTAGTTAAACATGCTATTGAATTGAAAAAACTAAAACAATTGAAAGAAAATAATATTGTAGTCAAAAGTTTGAATTCTAAGGTTACTAAACTTAGAGCATCTATTTCCTAAAGATGATTCTTTTGAAGCATGTCAAGTCTTACACTCTGAGTTAGAAACTGCTAGATCTGTGAATGCAACAAGCCTAGTTCAACTTAGAGATACAATCGATAGATTTGATCAACTAAGAATGCTACATGACTCCTGCGATGGAAAACTTAAATTTACTAATGATAAAATTGAAAAGCTTAAGTCTAACTATTATGGGGGTGTCTCAGCCCCAAACGACCGGGCCTTGTAGCAGGCCCAATAGTATAGGCCCAAAGTATAAAGGATTGTACCAATGTACCTCTACCTTTTGTAATTATTAAGGGGTAGGATGTGAATTTTTTATCCTACCCCACTCATGTATATAAGCCCCCAAGAGGGATATGAGGGGGCTAGATCTACTTATTTTACACACAAGCTCTTTCTCTCTCTCTCTGTTGTTAGCTCTCTAGCTCTACCTCCTCCCATGGAGATAGGGATACCCTATGCCTACTGTTGCGCTCATGCTACAACACTAACTCATCTAAAGCATGCTCTAAATATGATTTGCTCCAAGCTAGAATTAACTCTTCTCATGAATCAATTCAACAAATATTGTATCATGAAACTATTTCTTGCTCTAACTGTCCTAAGCTTTATATTGAAATAGAAGTATTAACTAGACAACTTAATGAGTTTGCTAAAAAAGATAAATTGGCTAAGTATAGTGCTTCTAGGAATTCAGTGAATAAACTGATAAAGTGCACATCATGTCCCACATTGGCTAAAGAGAATAAGTACCACAAGGACACCTTAGAGAGGTTTTTCTTTTGGCAAGAAGAATTTGAATATGATCCTAAACAAATCAAAAACTGGTGTGAAGAATCATGGTCTAGGATTTAATTTTGTTGAGCATGCCAAGAATAATCCTCCTAAGATTGTAAAGCTTCTAGAATCTGGGAAAATTGAAGTGAAATTAGAACCAAAACAAATTATATTTAAATCTGCTGGTATAACAAAGGACCCCTCTACCAAAGTGGGTGTTGTGAAGTCGAGTGATATGACGACTCATCAAGCTAAATATCAATGCACTCATTATGGTAGAGATAATCATTTAGCTCAATTTTGTTTTTGGAAAGCTAAGAAAGAAAAGAGAGACAGGCTAAGAAAAGATTCTCAAATGAGATCTATGCAAACACCTTGTTGTCGCAATGCTCCCACTAATCAGTCTTCTGCAGATTCAGGAGCTTATTGTCATTTTGTTCCCTCTAATCAATCATCCTCAGGTTGTCACTCTGCTATCTCTGATCATCCTTATGTAGGGTCAGGAGTTTTTGCAACAGGATTAGTTAGATCTGCTTTACCCGTGGTCGGATGAACATTACAACCAGTGTTTCAACAACCAGTGTTTTGACCAGTGTCTTCTACACGCTCAGACTTGTCGAGGGTTAGACCAGCTTTGCAGATGCAGTCAGACTGATCTTAGGCGATCAGACCAGCTGGTTCTCATGGTCGAACCAGAGTAGTCGAACGAGATTTTTGACTAGTTGTTTCCCACGGTCAAACCAACTTCTCAAGAGACTTTCAACCAGCATTCTCTACTCATTTAGATTAGTCATGGGTCAAACTAGCTTTACCTAAGCAATCAGGTCATTTTTGACCAGTGATGACCATGTGATCCAACGATCAGCAATTAGACCAACTCCGCTGAGGAAGTCAAACTGCTCCGTGGTTGAACGAGCTTCCCAACGACCATCTGGTCAAAATTTATCAGATGTTAATGATTCACATAAATCTTTATTAGAGTCTGCTGTTGCTCCAGTTCATTGTGTGTCACAGTACTAATGTTTCCTTTGATATAAGACCAGCTAATCTAGGATGAAGAATGTGCACTTCATTGGGTTCCAGTCTTTTACGTCATTACTCAATTGGAATACCTGATGGTTCTTCACTTCATTTGATGGCTTCCAAGAGTTTCACCTTCTAGTTAGACCATTGGAAAAGGTGATGTTGTCCTACTAATTGTCTTTGAGTTCCTTTTTCAGATTGCTCGTTTTCTCTCAACTACTTGTTTACTATCTTTTTGCTCTTTTGCTGAGTGAGATGAGACTATTCTAAGGGGGTGCTTGGTGTTTAAATGTTTCGAAAGCTTTGTTTATTATACTTGTCAAACAATTCATCAAGTCCAAGCCTTGAAATCAAATGAGTAAAAGAGCTTTCTTTATCACATTTACCCATATATTATGTAACTTCGATCATCACTGGTAATAATGAATTTGCTATACTTGAATTAAAATATGACATGGCAGAATGTTTTGACTAGATTGGTTACGGATAGCACTTTCTGATATTCATTTAAAAGGATTAGCTTAACTGTGAGTCTTCTTTTAAATCTTGGCTATGAGGCTCGCATATTTCATATTAGAATCATTTTATGTTCACTCAATTTGGCATGTTATAAAAAATTGACAAGATGTATGCTTCAAGCATGTGCAGCAAATTTAAAATCATCATGAAATTTCTTTAAAAACCTAACTTTCGCATTTATTCTAGGAACAAAAGAGATTGCATGTTTTTGTCTTAAAGCATTCAACCTTTCCTTCCTCTCTTTCTTAGCATGCCTAAAATAAAATTCATGCAAGTGTCTATTTCTTCCATAGTAGGTGTAATGAATTTAATATAATTAGAATTCTTTTGAGATGATGAGCTAGCTCCTGCAGTATTATTCAATCAACTTTTCACAAAACCAGCAGATTTAACCCCGTTTTATGAGGATCACCATTTCTTTCAATTAGCGCACATCCAATGATCTTAACAACCTTAGGTGGATTATTCTTGGCATAATTAGCAATATTAAACCCTAGACCAGCATTTTTGACACTTGTTTTTAACTTGTCTAGAATCTTATTTAGATTTTTCTTGTCGAAAGAAAATCTCTCTAAACTGTACTTACGTACTCATTTTCTTTAGATAAAGTGGGATAATTTATGCATTTAACAGGTTCATTCAAAAGATTTTTAGAAGCACTAGACTAAGCCAATCTTTATTTTTCAGCAAAAACAATAAGTTGTCTAGTTAATACTTCTATTTTATGATAAGTTAGGACAGTTCGAGCAAGAAGATATCTCATGATAAAGCATATATTGAATTGATTCCTGAGATGAATTAAGTCTAGTTTCTAGCAATTCACAATTATAGTAAGTTTTAGATTAAGCATTTAAAATACTTGACTCTAAACATGTGGAAGAACTAAACTTGAGCTCTCAACAACAAGATCATGATTTTTAATTTTATTTATGTATTCTTTGAGCTCCTCTGTTAATCTAAGTA